>JAOYRU010000101.1:10000-719024 GCA_026315105.1 Locusta migratoria | reverse complement strand
TCCTGCTAAAAGACGTCTGCGAAAATTGATTCCTGTCCCAACTGATTGGATTCTTGGGAAAAAAGCGCCACAGAAACGGAGACGTGCACTGCGTCTTTTTTTTTTTTTTTTTTTTTTTTTAATGACCCTTCATCGCGAAGCTGTGAGTACAACTACGACGTCGGTGATGACACTTTGGGAAAGAGGCGAAGGTGCGTGCAGGCGCTGTCCGAATGCGTGTGGCTGGTCTCGCTTAGCTCGCAGTGCCCCTACAGCAACGACGTCTTTCGGCCAGTGGAGGCAGGCAGAAAGCCTACACATGGCGGCGGAAGAGCGCCGTGCTGTGCGGTGGTGGTGTAATGGTCAGCATAGTTGCCTTCCAAGCAGTTGATCCGGGTTCGATTCCCGGCCACCGCAAATTTCATTTTGTTGTTACAGATGAGTGCGTCTTGTGTGCGCTCGTAGAGTTGGCGGTCGGTTTTCATTCAATATATTTCTCCTTCCTCGCTCTGTGTGGTCCAGCATCTGGTGCCTCTCTGTCTCGACTTGTCTCGACTGACGCGAGAGCTGACGCTCTCAAGTCGGCCTATATCTAAGGGACAGGTAGCTTAAAATGGCTGCGAGACGCACGTTTCCTTTCGTAATAGAAAAATAACAATGGCCCGTGGAGGGATCGAACCCACGACCTTCGCGTTATTAGCACGACGCTCTAACCAACTGAGCTAACGGGCCTCGTGAGTATCAGCTCCTTATGCTGTTTTCAAGCATCGTGCTGCTTATTTCTATGACAGCGCGGTCTTATGGGCAAGCAGCGTCTATTCTGGTTTCTTTTTAGTCCTCAGGACAATTTCATAGCATGTCGATTTCTCTCGAAAACGTTCGAAGGACTTCTGTTCATCTCCAAGAGGACAAGGAAAAGCAGTTAAATCGGCAAAAACTCGTCGAGAATTACACAAAAGACGTACGTTCCGGTACCGGGAATCAAACCCGGGCGTCCTAGGTGAGAGCCAGGTATCCTAGCCACTAGACCACACCGGATTCTTATGCGTTTGTAATATTTGCGTGCTTTCAACGGACATTCGTGTGCACTCTACTTGTGATTCGTTGTTTGAGAGGCTCATTGTGTATGTTGACTGCAAATTGCAGCTTATTAAAAGGAAAGCAAGTAGCTTTTTTCAACATGTGGAGGGCCAGGAGGATGTTAGAAGGCTATGAGTTCGATACACTTTGGAGATGAAGCATCCGGAAACTCGTGGAAAATTAGCAACAATCAACATCGTTCCTATCAAAAGCACGATGCGAGTTCAGCGGTCTTTTACATTAAATAATATGCCCCGGGTGAGGATCGAACTCACGACCTTAAGATTATGAGACTTACGCGCTGCCTACTGCGCTACCCAGGCACTTGAAGTGTTTGTATTACTGATAGTCGCTAAGTATCCCAAGTTAGCAACTTTGTGCTACGTGAATAATCCGTCAGCCGCTACATGCATTCTCGAGCCTCAGTAAATTAACGCACAGCGCTGATTTTCCAACGGAAACCACCCTTGCATGTTGTTACAGTACGCCACACAAGGGGCAAGTGGACATAGCATCTCATGGTGGAAGGCCGACAGTATCAGCGTCTATTTACTCGCCAGCGACCAAGTAACATCTCTTGCGTTCTGCATGTCTGCCTCATCTCGCCGCGTTTTCCCTCGGACAGAATTGTAGTTTGTGCAGCTCAAACGTGTACGTTTCGGTGCAGCATCATCACGAAAACGGCGAAAAATATGCATCGGCCGGGAATCGAACCCGGGCCGCCCGCGTGGGAGGCGAGCATTCTACCACTAAACTACCGATGCTGCATCTTCAGCATCTGAGTCCTGCCTAAAAGACGTCTGCGAAAATTGATTCCTGTCCCAACTGATTGGATTCTTGGGAAAAAAGCGCCACAGAAACGGAGACGTGCACTGCGTCCTTTTTTTTTTTTTTTTTTTTTTTTTTAATGACCCTTCATCGCGAAGCTGTGAGTACAACTACGACGTCGGTGATGACACTTTGGGAAAGAGGCGAAAGGTGCGTGCAGGCGCTGTCCGAATGCGTGTGGCTGGTCTCGCTTAGCTCGCAGTGCCCCTACAGCAACGACGTCTTTCGGCCAGTGGAGGCAGGCAGAAAGCCTACACATGGCGGCGGAAGAGCGCCGTGCTGTGCGGTGGTGGTGTAATGGTCAGCATAGTTGCCTTCCAAGCAGTTGATCCGGGTTCGATTCCCGGCCACCGCAAATTTCATTTTGTTGTTACAGATGAGTGCGTCTTGTGTGCGCTCGTAGAGTTGGCGGTCGGTTTTCATTCAATATATTTCTCCTTCCTCGCTCTGTGTGGTCCAGCATCTGGTGCCTCTCTGTCTCGACTTGTCTCGACTTTGCTCGACTGACGCGAGAGCTGACGCTCTCAAGTCGGCCTATATCTAAGGACAGGTAGCTTAAAATGGCTGCGAGACGCACGTTTCCTTTCGTAATAGAAAAATAACAATGGCCCGTGGAGGGATCGAACCCACGACCTTCGCGTTATTAGCACGACGCTCTAACCAACTGAGCTAACGGGCCTCGTGAGTATCAGCTCCTTATGCTGTTTTCAAGCATCGTGCTGCTTATTTCTATGACAGCGCGGTCTTATGGGCAAGCAGCGTCTATTCTGGTTTCTTTTTAGTCCTCAGGACAATTTCATAGCATGTCGATTTCTCTCGAAAAACGTTCGAAGGACTTCTGTTCATCTCCAAGAGGACAAGGAAAAGCAGTTAAATCGGCAAAAAACTCGTCGAGAATTACACAAAAGACGTACGTTCCGGTACCGGGAATCAAACCCGGGCGTCCTAGGTGAGAGCCAGGTATCCTAGCCACTAGACCACACCGGATTCTTATGCGTTTGTAATATTTGCGTGCTTTCAACGGACATTCGTGTGCACTCTACTTGTGATTCGTTGTTTGAGAGGCTCATTGTGTATGTTGACTGCAAATTGCAGCTTATTAAAAGGAAAGCAAGTAGCTTTTTTCAACATGTGGAGGGCCAGGAGGATGTTAGAAGGCTATGAGTTCGATACACTTTGGAGATGAAGCATCCGGAAACTCGTGGAAAATTAGCAACAATCAACATCGTTCCCTATCAAAAGCACGATGCGAGTTCAGCGGTCTTTTACATTAAATAATATGCCCCGGGTGAGGATCGAACTCACGACCTTAAGATTATGAGACTTACGCGCTGCCTACTGCGCTACCCAGGCACTTGAAGTGTTTGTATTACTGATAGTCGCTAAGTATCCCAAGTTAGCAACTTTGTGCTACGTGAATAATCCGTCAGCCGCTACATGCATTCTCGAGCCTCAGTAAATTAACGCACAGCGCTGATTTTCCAACGGAAACCACCCTTGCATGTTGTTACAGTACGCCACACAAGGGGCAAGTGGACATAGCATCTCATGGTGGAAGGCCGACAGTATCAGCGTCTATTTACTCGCCAGCGACCAAGTAACATCTCTTGCGTTCTGCATGTCTGCCTCATCTCGCCGCGTTTTCCCTCGGACAGAATTGTAGTTTGTGCAGCTCAAACGTGTACGTTTCGGTGCAGCATCATCACGAAAACGGCGAAAAATATGCATCGGCCGGGAATCGAACCCGGGCCGCCCGCGTGGGAGGCGAGCATTCTACCACTAAACTACCGATGCTGCATCTTCAGCATCTGAGTCCTGCCTAAAAGACGTCTGCGAAAATTGATTCCTGTCCCAACTGATTGGATTCTTGGGAAAAAAGCGCCACAGAAACGGAGACGTGCACTGCGTCTTTTTTTTTTTTTTTTTTTTTTTTTAATGACCCTTCATCGCGAAGCTGTGAGTACAACTACGACGTCGGTGATGACACTTTGGGAAAGAGGCGAAAGGTGCGTGCAGGCGCTGTCCGAATGCGTGTGGCTGGTCTCGCTTAGCTCGCAGTGCCCCTACAGCAACGACGTCTTTCGGCCAGTGGAGGCAGGCAGAAAGCCTACACATGGCGGCGGAAGAGCGCCGTGCTGTGCGGTGGGTGGTGTAATGGTCAGCATAGTTGCCTTCCAAGCAGTTGATCCGGGTTCGATTCCCGGCCACCGCAAATTTCATTTTGTTGTTACAGATGAGTGCGTCTTGTGTGCGCTCGTAGAGTTGGCGGTCGGTTTTCATTCAATATATTTCTCCTTCCTCGCTCTGTGTGGTCCAGCATCTGGTGCCTCTCTGTCTCGACTTGTCTCGACTGACGCGAGAGCTGACGCTCTCAAGTCGGCCTATATCTAAGGACAGGTAGCTTAAAATGGCTGCGAGACGCACGTTTCCTTTCGTAATAGAAAAATAACAATGGCCCGTGGAGGGATCGAACCCACGACCTTCGCGTTATTAGCACGACGCTCTAACCAACTGAGCTAACGGGCCTCGTGAGTATCAGCTCCTTATGCTGTTTTCAAGCATCGTGCTGCTTATTTCTATGACAGCGCGGTCTTATGGGCAAGCAGCGTCTATTCTGGTTTCTTTTTAGTCCTCAGGACAATTTCATAGCATGTCGATTTTCTCTCGAAAACGTTCGAAGGACTTCTGTTCATCTCCAAGAGGACAAGGAAAAGCAGTTAAATCGGCAAAAACTCGTCGAGAATTACACAAAAGACGTACGTTCCGGTACCGGGAATCAAACCCGGGCGTCCTAGGTGAGAGCCAGGTATCCTAGCCACTAGACCACACCGGATTCTTATGCGTTTGTAATATTTGCGTGCTTTCAACGGACATTCGTGTGCACTCTACTTGTGATTCGTTGTTTGAGAGGCTCATTGTGTATGTTGACTGCAAATTGCAGCTTATTAAAAGGAAAGCAAGTAGCTTTTTTCAACATGTGGAGGGCCAAGGAGGATGTTAGAAGGCTATGAGTTCGATACACTTTGGAGATGAAGCATCCGGAAACTCGTGGAAAATTAGCAACAATCAACATCGTTCCCTATCAAAAGCACGATGCGAGTTCAGCGGTCTTTTACATTAAATAATATGCCCCGGGTGAGGATCGAACTCACGACCTTAAGATTATGAGACTTACGCGCTGCCTACTGCGCTACCCAGGCACTTGAAGTGTTTGTATTACTGATAGTCGCTAAGTATCCCAAGTTAGCAACTTTGTGCTACGTGAATAATCCGTCAGCCGCTACATGCATTCTCGAGCCTCAGTAAATTAACGCACAGCGCTGATTTTCCAACGGAAACCACCCTTGCATGTTGTTACAGTACGCCACACAAGGGGCAAGTGGACATAGCATCTCATGGTGGAAGGCCGACAGTATCAGCGTCTATTTACTCGCCAGCGACCAAGTAACATCTCTTGCGTTCTGCATGTCTGCCTCATCTCGCCGCGTTTTCCCTCGGACAGAATTGTAGTTTGTGCAGCTCAAACGTGTACGTTTCGGTGCAGCATCATCACGAAAACGGCGAAAAATATGCATCGGCCGGGAATAGAACCCGGGCCGCCCGCGTGGGAGGCGAGCATTCTACCACTAAACTACCGATGCTGCATCTTCAGCATCTGAGTCCTGCCTAAAAGACGTCTGCGAAAATTGATTCCTGTCCCAACTGATTGGATTCTTGGGAAAAAAGCGCCACAGAAACGGAGACGTGCACTGCGTCTTTTTTTTTTTTTTTTTTTTTTTTTTTTAATGACCCTTCATCGCGAAGCTGTGAGTACAACTACGACGTCGGTGATGACACTTTGGGAAAGAGGCGAAAGGTGCGTGCAGGCGCTGTCCGAATGCGTGTGGCTGGTCTCGCTTAGCTCGCAGTGCCCCTACAGCAACGACGTCTTTCGGCCAGTGGAGGCAGGCAGAAAGCCTACACATGGCGGCGGAAGAGCGCCGTGCTGTGCGGTGGTGGTGTAATGGTCAGCATAGTTGCCTTCCAAGCAGTTGATCCGGGTTCGATTCCCGGCCACCGCAAATTTCATTTTGTTGTTACAGATGAGTGCGTCTTGTGTGCGCTCGTAGAGTTGGCGGTCGGTTTTCATTCAATATATTTCTCCTTCCTCGCTCTGTGTGGTCCAGCATCTGGTGCCTCTCTGTCTCGACTTGTCTCGACTTTGCTCGACTGACGCGAGAGCTGACGCTCTCAAGTCGGCCTATATCTAAGGACAGGTAGCTTAAAATGGCTGCGAGACGCACGTTTCCTTTCGTAATAGAAAAATAACAATGGCCCGTGGAGGGATCGAACCCACGACCTTCGCGTTATTAGCACGACGCTCTAACCAACTGAGCTAACGGGCCTCGTGAGTATCAGCTCCTTATGCTGTTTTCAAGCATCGTGCTGCTTATTTCTATGACAGCGCGGTCTTATGGGCAAGCAGCGTCTATTCTGGTTTCTTTTTAGTCCTCAGGACAATTTCATAGCATGTCGATTTCTCTCGAAAACGTTCGAAGGACTTCTGTTCATCTCCAAGAGGACAAGGAAAAGCAGTTAAATCGGCAAAAACTCGTCGAGAATTACACAAAAGACGTACGTTCCGGTACCGGGAATCAAACCCGGGCGTCCTAGGTGAGAGCCAGGTATCCTAGCCACTAGACCACACCGGATTCTTATGCGTTTGTAATATTTGCGTGCTTTCAACGGACATTCGTGTGCACTCTACTTGTGATTCGTTGTTTGAGAGGCTCATTGTGTATGTTGACTGCAAATTGCAGCTTATTAAAAGGAAAGCAAGTAGCTTTTTTCAACATGTGGAGGGCCAGGAGGATGTTAGAAGGCTATGAGTTCGATACACTTTGGAGATGAAGCATCCGGAAACTCGTGGAAAATTAGCAACAATCAACATCGTTCCCTATCAAAAGCACGATGCGAGTTCAGCGGTCTTTTACATTAAATAATATGCCCCGGGTGAGGATCGAACTCACGACCTTAAGATTATGAGACTTACGCGCTGCCTACTGCGCTACCCAGGCACTTGAAGTGTTTGTATTACTGATAGTCGCTAAGTATCCCAAGTTAGCAACTTTGTGCTACGTGAATAATCCGTCAGCCGCTACATGCATTCTCGAGCCTCAGTAAATTAACGCACAGCGCTGATTTTCCAACGGAAACCACCCTTGCATGTTGTTACAGTACGCCACACAAGGGGCAAGTGGACATAGCATCTCATGGTGGAAGGCCGACAGTATCAGCGTCTATTTACTCGCCAGCGACCAAGTAACATCTCTTGCGTTCTGCATGTCTGCCTCATCTCGCCGCGTTTTCCCTCGGACAGAATTGTAGTTTGTGCAGCTCAAACGTGTACGTTTCGGTGCAGCATCATCACGAAAACGGCGAAAAATATGCATCGGCCGGGAATCGAACCCGGGCCGCCCGCGTGGGAGGCGAGCATTCTACCACTAAACTACCGATGCTGCATCTTCAGCATCTGAGTCCTGCCTAAAAGACGTCTGCGAAAATTGATTCCTGTCCCAACTGATTGGATTCTTGGGAAAAAAAGCGCCACAGAAACGGAGACGTGCACTGCGTCTTTTTTTTTTTTTTTTTTTTTTTTTTAATGACCCTTCATCGCGAAGCTGTGAGTACAACTACGACGTCGGTGATGACACTTTGGGAAAGAGGCGAAAGGTGCGTGCAGGCGCTGTCCGAATGCGTGTGGCTGGTCTCGCTTAGCTCGCAGTGCCCCTACAGCAACGACGTCTTTCGGCCAGTGGAGGCAGGCAGAAAGCCTACACATGGCGGCGGAAGAGCGCCGTGCTGTGCGGTGGTGGTGTAATGGTCAGCATAGTTGCCTTCCAAGCAGTTGATCCGGGTTCGATTCCCGGCCACCGCAAATTTCATTTTGTTGTTACAGATGAGTGCGTCTTGTGTGCGCTCGTAGAGTTGGCGGTCGGTTTTCATTCAATATATTTCTCCTTCCTCGCTCTGTGTGGTCCAGCATCTGGTGCCTCTCTGTCTCGACTTGTCTCGACTTTGCTCGACTGACGCGAGAGCTGACGCTCTCAAGTCGGCCTATATCTAAGGACAGGTAGCTTAAAATGGCTGCGAGACGCACGTTTCCTTTCGTAATAGAAAAATAACAATGGCCCGTGGAGGGATCGAACCCACGACCTTCGCGTTATTAGCACGACGCTCTAACCAACTGAGCTAACGGGCCTCGTGAGTATCAGCTCCTTATGCTGTTTTCAAGCATCGTGCTGCTTATTTCTATGACAGCGCGGTCTTATGGGCAAGCAGCGTCTATTCTGGTTTCTTTTTAGTCCTCAGGACAATTTCATAGCATGTCGATTTCTCTCGAAAACGTTCGAAGGACTTCTGTTCATCTCCAAGAGGACAAGGAAAAGCAGTTAAATCGGCAAAAACTCGTCGAGAATTACACAAAAGACGTACGTTCCGGTACCGGGAATCAAACCCGGGCGTCCTAGGTGAGAGCCAGGTATCCTAGCCACTAGACCACACCGGATTCTTATGCGTTTGTAATATTTGCGTGCTTTCAACGGACATTCGTGTGCACTCTACTTGTGATTCGTTGTTTGAGAGGCTCATTGTGTATGTTGACTGCAAATTGCAGCTTATTAAAAGGAAAGCAAGTAGCTTTTTTCAACATGTGGAGGGCCAGGAGGATGTTAGAAGGCTATGAGTTCGATACACTTTGGAGATGAAGCATCCGGAAACTCGTGGAAAATTAGCAACAATCAACATCGTTCCCTATCAAAAGCACGATGCGAGTTCAGCGGTCTTTTACATTAAATAATATGCCCCGGGTGAGGATCGAACTCACGACCTTAAGATTATGAGACTTACGCGCTGCCTACTGCGCTACCCAGGCACTTGAAGTGTTTGTATTACTGATAGTCGCTAAGTATCCCAAGTTAGCAACTTTGTGCTACGTGAATAATCCGTCAGCCGCTACATGCATTCTCGAGCCTCAGTAAATTAACGCACAGCGCTGATTTTCCAACGGAAACCACCCTTGCATGTTGTTACAGTACGCCACACAAGGGGCAAGTGGACATAGCATCTCATGGTGGAAGGCCGACAGTATCAGCGTCTATTTACTCGCCAGCGACCAAGTAACATCTCTTGCGTTCTGCATGTCTGCCTCATCTCGCCGCGTTTTCCCTCGGACAGAATTGTAGTTTGTGCAGCTCAAACGTGTACGTTTCGGTGCAGCATCATCACGAAAACGGCGAAAAATATGCATCGGCCGGGAATCGAACCCGGGCCGCCCGCGTGGGAGGCGAGCATTCTACCACTAAACTACCGATGCTGCATCTTCAGCATCTGAGTCCTGCCTAAAAGACGTCTGCGAAAATTGATTCCTGTCCCAACTGATTGGATTCTTGGGAAAAAAGCGCCACAGAAACGGAGACGTGCACTGCGTCTTTTTTTTTTTTTTTTTTTTTTTTAATGACCCTTCATCGCGAAGCTGTGAGTACAACTACGACGTCGGTGATGACACTTTGGGAAAGAGGCGAAAGGTGCGTGCAGGCGCTGTCCGAATGCGTGTGGCTGGTCTCGCTTAGCTCGCAGTGCCCCTACAGCAACGACGTCTTTCGGCCAGTGGAGGCAGGCAGAAAGCCTACACATGGCGGCGGAAGAGCGCCGTGCTGTGCGGTGGTGGTGTAATGGTCAGCATAGTTGCCTTCCAAGCAGTTGATCCGGGTTCGATTCCCGGCCACCGCAAATTTCATTTTGTTGTTACAGATGAGTGCGTCTTGTGTGCGCTCGTAGAGTTGGCGGTCGGTTTTCATTCAATATATTTCTCCTTCCTCGCTCTGTGTGGTCCAGCATCTGGTGCCTCTCTGTCTCGACTTGTCTCGACTGACGCGAGAGCTGACGCTCTCAAGTCGGCCTATATCTAAGGACAGGTAGCTTAAAATGGCTGCGAGACGCACGTTTCCTTTCGTAATAGAAAAATAACAATGGCCCGTGGAGGGATCGAACCCACGACCTTCGCGTTATTAGCACGACGCTCTAACCAACTGAGCTAACGGGCCTCGTGAGTATCAGCTCCTTATGCTGTTTTCAAGCATCGTGCTGCTTATTTCTATGACAGCGCGGTCTTATGGGCAAGCAGCGTCTATTCTGGTTTCTTTTTAGTCCTCAGGACAATTTCATAGCATGTCGATTTCTCTCGAAAACGTTCGAAGGACTTCTGTTCATCTCCAAGAGGACAAGGAAAAGCAGTTAAATCGGCAAAAACTCGTCGAGAATTACACAAAAGACGTACGTTCCGGTACCGGGAATCAAACCCGGGCGTCCTAGGTGAGAGCCAGGTATCCTAGCCACTAGACCACACCGGATTCTTATGCGTTTGTAATATTTGCGTGCTTTCAACGGACATTCGTGTGCACTCTACTTGTGATTCGTTGTTTGAGAGGCTCATTGTGTATGTTGACTGCAAATTGCAGCTTATTAAAAGGAAAGCAAGTAGCTTTTTTCAACATGTGGAGGGCCAGGAGGATGTTAGAAGGCTATGAGTTCGATACACTTTGGAGATGAAGCATCCGGAAACTCGTGGAAAATTAGCAACAATCAACATCGTTCCCTATCAAAAGCACGATGCGAGTTCAGCGGTCTTTTACATTAAATAATATGCCCCGGGTGAGGATCGAACTCACGACCTTAAGATTATGAGACTTACGCGCTGCCTACTGCGCTACCCAGGCACTTGAAGTGTTTGTATTACTGATAGTCGCTAAGTATCCCAAGTTAGCAACTTTGTGCTACGTGAATAATCCGTCAGCCGCTACATGCATTCTCGAGCCTCAGTAAATTAACGCACAGCGCTGATTTTCCAACGGAAACCACCCTTGCATGTTGTTACAGTACGCCACACAAGGGGCAAGTGGACATAGCATCTCATGGTGGAAGGCCGACAGTATCAGCGTCTATTTACTCGCCAGCGACCAAGTAACATCTCTTGCGTTCTGCATGTCTGCCTCATCTCGCCGCGTTTTCCCTCGGACAGAATTGTAGTTTGTGCAGCTCAAACGTGTACGTTTCGGTGCAGCATCATCACGAAAACGGCGAAAAATATGCATCGGCCGGGAATCGAACCCGGGCCGCCCGCGTGGGAGGCGAGCATTCTACCACTAAACTACCGATGCTGCATCTTCAGCATCTGAGTCCTGCCTAAAAGACGTCTGCGAAAATTGATTCCTGTCCCAACTGATTGGATTCTTGGGAAAAAAGCGCCACAGAAACGGAGACGTGCACTGCGTCTTTTTTTTTTTTTTTTTTTTTTTAATGACCCTTCATCGCGAAGCTGTGAGTACAACTACGACGTCGGTGATGACACTTTGGGAAAGAGGCGAAAGGTGCGTGCAGGCGCTGTCCGAATGCGTGTGGCTGGTCTCGCTTAGCTCGCAGTGCCCCTACAGCAACGACGTCTTTCGGCCAGTGGAGGCAGGCAGAAAGCCTACACATGGCGGCGGAAGAGCGCCGTGCTGTGCGGTGGTGGTGTAATGGTCAGCATAGTTGCCTTCCAAGCAGTTGATCCGGGTTCGATTCCCGGCCACCGCAAATTTCATTTTGTTGTTACAGATGAGTGCGTCTTGTGTGCGCTCGTAGAGTTGGCGGTCGGTTTTCATTCAATATATTTCTCCTTCCTCGCTCTGTGTGGTCCAGCATCTGGTGCCTCTCTGTCTCGACTTGTCTCGACTGACGCGAGAGCTGACGCTCTCAAGTCGGCCTATATCTAAGGACAGGTAGCTTAAAATGGCTGCGAGACGCACGTTTCCTTTCGTAATAGAAAAATAACAATGGCCCGTGGAGGGATCGAACCCACGACCTTCGCGTTATTAGCACGACGCTCTAACCAACTGAGCTAACGGGCCTCGTGAGTATCAGCTCCTTATGCTGTTTTCAAGCATCGTGCTGCTTATTTCTATGACAGCGCGGTCTTATGGGCAAGCAGCGTCTATTCTGGTTTCTTTTTAGTCCTCAGGACAATTTCATAGCATGTCGATTTCTCTCGAAAACGTTCGAAGGACTTCTGTTCATCTCCAAGAGGACAAGGAAAAGCAGTTAAATCGGCAAAAACTCGTCGAGAATTACACAAAAGACGTACGTTCCGGTACCGGGAATCAAACCCGGGCGTCCTAGGTGAGAGCCAGGTATCCTAGCCACTAGACCACACCGGATTCTTATGCGTTTGTAATATTTGCGTGCTTTCAACGGACATTCGTGTGCACTCTACTTGTGATTCGTTGTTTGAGAGGCTCATTGTGTATGTTGACTGCAAATTGCAGCTTATTAAAAGGAAAGCAAGTAGCTTTTTTCAACATGTGGAGGGCCAGGAGGATGTTAGAAGGCTATGAGTTCGATACACTTTGGAGATGAAGCATCCGGAAACTCGTGGAAAATTAGCAACAATCAACATCGTTCCCTATCAAAAGCACGATGCGAGTTCAGCGGTCTTTTACATTAAATAATATGCCCCGGGTGAGGATCGAACTCACGACCTTAAGATTATGAGACTTACGCGCTGCCTACTGCGCTACCCAGGCACTTGAAGTGTTTGTATTACTGATAGTCGCTAAGTATCCCAAGTTAGCAACTTTGTGCTACGTGAATAATCCGTCAGCCGCTACATGCATTCTCGAGCCTCAGTAAATTAACGCACAGCGCTGATTTTCCAACGGAAACCACCCTTGCATGTTGTTACAGTACGCCACACAAGGGGCAAGTGGACATAGCATCTCATGGTGGAAGGCCGACAGTATCAGCGTCTATTTACTCGCCAGCGACCAAGTAACATCTCTTGCGTTCTGCATGTCTGCCTCATCTCGCCGCGTTTTCCCTCGGACAGAATTGTAGTTTGTGCAGCTCAAACGTGTACGTTTCGGTGCAGCATCATCACGAAAACGGCGAAAAATATGCATCGGCCGGGAATCGAACCCGGGCCGCCCGCGTGGGAGGCGAGCATTCTACCACTAAACTACCGATGCTGCATCTTCAGCATCTGAGTCCTGCCTAAAAGACGTCTGCGAAAATTGATTCCTGTCCCAACTGATTGGATTCTTGGGAAAAAAGCGCCACAGAAACGGAGACGTGCACTGCGTCTTTTTTTTTTTTTTTTTTTTTTTTTTTTTTAATGACCCTTCATCGCGAAGCTGTGAGTACAACTACGACGTCGGTGATGACACTTTGGGAAAGAGGCGAAAGGTGCGTGCAGGCGCTGTCCGAATGCGTGTGGCTGGTCTCGCTTAGCTCGCAGTGCCCCTACAGCAACGACGTCTTTCGGCCAGTGGAGGCAGGCAGAAAGCCTACACATGGCGGCGGAAGAGCGCCGTGCTGTGCGGTGGTGGTGTAATGGTCAGCATAGTTGCCTTCCAAGCAGTTGATCCGGGTTCGATTCCCGGCCACCGCAAATTTCATTTTGTTGTTACAGATGAGTGCGTCTTGTGTGCGCTCGTAGAGTTGGCGGTCGGTTTTCATTCAATATATTTCTCCTTCCTCGCTCTGTGTGGTCCAGCATCTGGTGCCTCTCTGTCTCGACTTGTCTCGACTTTGCTCGACTGACGCGAGAGCTGACGCTCTCAAGTCGGCCTATATCTAAGGACAGGTAGCTTAAAATGGCTGCGAGACGCACGTTTCCTTTCGTAATAGAAAAATAACAATGGCCCGTGGAGGGATCGAACCCACGACCTTCGCGTTATTAGCACGACGCTCTAACCAACTGAGCTAACGGGCCTCGTGAGTATCAGCTCCTTATGCTGTTTTCAAGCATCGTGCTGCTTATTTCTATGACAGCGCGGTCTTATGGGCAAGCAGCGTCTATTCTGGTTTCTTTTTAGTCCTCAGGACAATTTCATAGCATGTCGATTTCTCTCGAAAACGTTCGAAGGACTTCTGTTCATCTCCAAGAGGACAAGGAAAAGCAGTTAAATCGGCAAAAACTCGTCGAGAATTACACAAAAGACGTACGTTCCGGTACCGGGAATCAAACCCGGGCGTCCTAGGTGAGAGCCAGGTATCCTAGCCACTAGACCACACCGGATTCTTATGCGTTTGTAATATTTGCGTGCTTTCAACGGACATTCGTGTGCACTCTACTTGTGATTCGTTGTTTGAGAGGCTCATTGTGTATGTTGACTGCAAATTGCAGCTTATTAAAAGGAAAGCAAGTAGCTTTTTTCAACATGTGGAGGGCCAGGAGGATGTTAGAAGGCTATGAGTTCGATACACTTTGGAGATGAAGCATCCGGAAACTCGTGGAAAATTAGCAACAATCAACATCGTTCCCTATCAAAAGCACGATGCGAGTTCAGCGGTCTTTTACATTAAATAATATGCCCCGGGTGAGGATCGAACTCACGACCTTAAGATTATGAGACTTACGCGCTGCCTACTGCGCTACCCAGGCACTTGAAGTGTTTGTATTACTGATAGTCGCTAAGTATCCCAAGTTAGCAACTTTGTGCTACGTGAATAATCCGTCAGCCGCTACATGCATTCTCGAGCCTCAGTAAATTAACGCACAGCGCTGATTTTCCAACGGAAACCACCCTTGCATGTTGTTACAGTACGCCACACAAGGGGCAAGTGGACATAGCATCTCATGGTGGAAGGCCGACAGTATCAGCGTCTATTTACTCGCCAGCGACCAAGTAACATCTCTTGCGTTCTGCATGTCTGCCTCATCTCGCCGCGTTTTCCCTCGGACAGAATTGTAGTTTGTGCAGCTCAAACGTGTACGTTTCGGTGCAGCATCATCACGAAAACGGCGAAAAATATGCATCGGCCGGGAATCGAACCCGGGCCGCCCGCGTGGGAGGCGAGCATTCTACCACTAAACTACCGATGCTGCATCTTCAGCATCTGAGTCCTGCCTAAAAGACGTCTGCGAAAATTGATTCCTGTCCCAACTGATTGGATTCTTGGGAAAAAAGCGCCACAGAAACGGAGACGTGCACTGCGTCTTTTTTTTTTTTTTTTTTTTTTTTAATGACCCTTCATCGCGAAGCTGTGAGTACAACTACGACGTCGGTGATGACACTTTGGGAAAGAGGCGAAAGGTGCGTGCAGGCGCTGTCCGAATGCGTGTGGCTGGTCTCGCTTAGCTCGCAGTGCCCCTACAGCAACGACGTCTTTCGGCCAGTGGAGGCAGGCAGAAAGCCTACACATGGCGGCGGAAGAGCGCCGTGCTGTGCGGTGGTGGTGTAATGGTCAGCATAGTTGCCTTCCAAGCAGTTGATCCGGGTTCGATTCCCGGCCACCGCAAATTTCATTTTGTTGTTACAGATGAGTGCGTCTTGTGTGCGCTCGTAGAGTTGGCGGTCGGTTTTCATTCAATATATTTCTCCTTCCTCGCTCTGTGTGGTCCAGCATCTGGTGCCTCTCTGTCTCGACTTGTCTCGACTTTGCTCGACTGACGCGAGAGCTGACGCTCTCAAGTCGGCCTATATCTAAGGACAGGTAGCTTAAAATGGCTGCGAGACGCACGTTTCCTTTCGTAATAGAAAAATAACAATGGCCCGTGGAGGGATCGAACCCACGACCTTCGCGTTATTAGCACGACGCTCTAACCAACTGAGCTAACGGGCCTCGTGAGTATCAGCTCCTTATGCTGTTTTCAAGCATCGTGCTGCTTATTTCTATGACAGCGCGGTCTTATGGGCAAGCAGCGTCTATTCTGGTTTCTTTTTAGTCCTCAGGACAATTTCATAGCATGTCGATTTCTCTCGAAAACGTTCGAAGGACTTCTGTTCATCTCCAAGAGGACAAGGAAAAGCAGTTAAATCGGCAAAAACTCGTCGAGAATTACACAAAAGACGTACGTTCCGGTACCGGGAATCAAACCCGGGCGTCCTAGGTGAGAGCCAGGTATCCTAGCCACTAGACCACACCGGATTCTTATGCGTTTGTAATATTTGCGTGCTTTCAACGGACATTCGTGTGCACTCTACTTGTGATTCGTTGTTTGAGAGGCTCATTGTGTATGTTGACTGCAAATTGCAGCTTATTAAAAGGAAAGCAAGTAGCTTTTTTCAACATGTGGAGGGCCAGGAGGATGTTAGAAGGCTATGAGTTCGATACACTTTGGAGATGAAGCATCCGGAAACTCGTGGAAAATTAGCAACAATCAACATCGTTCCCTATCAAAAGCACGATGCGAGTTCAGCGGTCTTTTACATTAAATAATATGCCCCGGGTGAGGATCGAACTCACGACCTTAAGATTATGAGACTTACGCGCTGCCTACTGCGCTACCCAGGCACTTGAAGTGTTTGTATTACTGATAGTCGCTAAGTATCCCAAGTTAGCAACTTTGTGCTACGTGAATAATCCGTCAGCCGCTACATGCATTCTCGAGCCTCAGTAAATTAACGCACAGCGCTGATTTTCCAACGGAAACCACCCTTGCATGTTGTTACAGTACGCCACACAAGGGGCAAGTGGACATAGCATCTCATGGTGGAAGGCCGACAGTATCAGCGTCTATTTACTCGCCAGCGACCAAGTAACATCTCTTGCGTTCTGCATGTCTGCCTCATCTCGCCGCGTTTTCCCTCGGACAGAATTGTAGTTTGTGCAGCTCAAACGTGTACGTTTCGGTGCAGCATCATCACGAAAACGGCGAAAAATATGCATCGGCCGGGAATCGAACCCGGGCCGCCCGCGTGGGAGGCGAGCATTCTACCACTAAACTACCGATGCTGCATCTTCAGCATCTGAGTCCTGCCTAAAAGACGTCTGCGAAAATTGATTCCTGTCCCAACTGATTGGATTCTTGGGAAAAAAGCGCCACAGAAACGGAGACGTGCACTGCGTCTTTTTTTTTTTTTTTTTTTTTTTTTTTTAATGACCCTTCATCGCGAAGCTGTGAGTACAACTACGACGTCGGTGATGACACTTTGGGAAAGAGGCGAAAGGTGCGTGCAGGCGCTGTCCGAATGCGTGTGGCTGGTCTCGCTTAGCTCGCAGTGCCCCTACAGCAACGACGTCTTTCGGCCAGTGGAGGCAGGCAGAAAGCCTACACATGGCGGCGGAAGAGCGCCGTGCTGTGCGGTGGTGGTGTAATGGTCAGCATAGTTGCCTTCCAAGCAGTTGATCCGGGTTCGATTCCCGGCCACCGCAAATTTCATTTTGTTGTTACAGATGAGTGCGTCTTGTGTGCGCTCGTAGAGTTGGCGGTCGGTTTTCATTCAATATATTTCTCCTTCCTCGCTCTGTGTGGTCCAGCATCTGGTGCCTCTCTGTCTCGACTTGTCTCGACTGACGCGAGAGCTGACGCTCTCAAGTCGGCCTATATCTAAGGACAGGTAGCTTAAAATGGCTGCGAGACGCACGTTTCCTTTCGTAATAGAAAAATAACAATGGCCCGTGGAGGGATCGAACCCACGACCTTCGCGTTATTAGCACGACGCTCTAACCAACTGAGCTAACGGGCCTCGTGAGTATCAGCTCCTTATGCTGTTTTCAAGCATCGTGCTGCTTATTTCTATGACAGCGCGGTCTTATGGGCAAGCAGCGTCTATTCTGGTTTCTTTTTAGTCCTCAGGACAATTTCATAGCATGTCGATTTCTCTCGAAAACGTTCGAAGGACTTCTGTTCATCTCCAAGAGGACAAGGAAAAGCAGTTAAATCGGCAAAAACTCGTCGAGAATTACACAAAAGACGTACGTTCCGGTACCGGGAATCAAACCCGGGCGTCCTAGGTGAGAGCCAGGTATCCTAGCCACTAGACCACACCGGATTCTTATGCGTTTGTAATATTTGCGTGCTTTCAACGGACATTCGTGTGCACTCTACTTGTGATTCGTTGTTTGAGAGGCTCATTGTGTATGTTGACTGCAAATTGCAGCTTATTAAAAGGAAAGCAAGTAGCTTT
Source organism: Locusta migratoria (assembly GCA_026315105.1). NCBI lineage: Eukaryota > Metazoa > Arthropoda > Insecta > Orthoptera > Acrididae > Locusta > Locusta migratoria. The sequence continues at coordinate 701,211 of JAOYRU010000101.1, read as the reverse complement.
TTTCAACATGTGGAGGGCCAGGAGGATGTTAGAAGGCTATGAGTTCGATACACTTTGGAGATGAAGCATCCGGAAACTCGTGGAAAATTAGCAACAATCAACATCGTTCCCTATCAAAAGCACGATGCGAGTTCAGCGGTCTTTTACATTAAATAATATGCCCCGGGTGAGGATCGAACTCACGACCTTAAGATTATGAGACTTACGCGCTGCCTACTGCGCTACCCAGGCACTTGAAGTGTTTGTATTACTGATAGTCGCTAAGTATCCCAAGTTAGCAACTTTGTGCTACGTGAATAATCCGTCAGCCGCTACATGCATTCTCGAGCCTCAGTAAATTAACGCACAGCGCTGATTTTCCAACGGAAACCACCCTTGCATGTTGTTACAGTACGCCACACAAGGGGCAAGTGGACATAGCATCTCATGGTGGAAGGCCGACAGTATCAGCGTCTATTTACTCGCCAGCGACCAAGTAACATCTCTTGCGTTCTGCATGTCTGCCTCATCTCGCCGCGTTTTCCCTCGGACAGAATTGTAGTTTGTGCAGCTCAAACGTGTACGTTTCGGTGCAGCATCATCACGAAAACGGCGAAAAATATGCATCGGCCGGGAATCGAACCCGGGCCGCCCGCGTGGGAGGCGAGCATTCTACCACTAAACTACCGATGCTGCATCTTCAGCATCTGAGTCCTGCCTAAAAGACGTCTGCGAAAATTGATTCCTGTCCCAACTGATTGGATTCTTGGGAAAAAAGCGCCACAGAAACGGAGACGTGCACTGCGTCTTTTTTTTTTTTTTTTTTTTTTTTTTTAATGACCCTTCATCGCGAAGCTGTGAGTACAACTACGACGTCGGTGATGACACTTTGGGAAAGAGGCGAAAGGTGCGTGCAGGCGCTGTCCGAATGCGTGTGGCTGGTCTCGCTTAGCTCGCAGTGCCCCTACAGCAACGACGTCTTTCGGCCAGTGGAGGCAGGCAGAAAGCCTACACATGGCGGCGGAAGAGCGCCGTGCTGTGCGGTGGTGGTGTAATGGTCAGCATAGTTGCCTTCCAAGCAGTTGATCCGGGTTCGATTCCCGGCCACCGCAAATTTCATTTTGTTGTTACAGATGAGTGCGTCTTGTGTGCGCTCGTAGAGTTGGCGGTCGGTTTTCATTCAATATATTTCTCCTTCCTCGCTCTGTGTGGTCCAGCATCTGGTGCCTCTCTGTCTCGACTTGTCTCGACTTTGCTCGACTGACGCGAGAGCTGACGCTCTCAAGTCGGCCTATATCTAAGGACAGGTAGCTTAAAATGGCTGCGAGACGCACGTTTCCTTTCGTAATAGAAAAATAACAATGGCCCGTGGAGGGATCGAACCCACGACCTTCGCGTTATTAGCACGACGCTCTAACCAACTGAGCTAACGGGCCTCGTGAGTATCAGCTCCTTATGCTGTTTTCAAGCATCGTGCTGCTTATTTCTATGACAGCGCGGTCTTATGGGCAAGCAGCGTCTATTCTGGTTTCTTTTTAGTCCTCAGGACAATTTCATAGCATGTCGATTTCTCTCGAAAACGTTCGAAGGACTTCTGTTCATCTCCAAGAGGACAAGGAAAAGCAGTTAAATCGGCAAAAACTCGTCGAGAATTACACAAAAGACGTACGTTCCGGTACCGGGAATCAAACCCGGGCGTCCTAGGTGAGAGCCAGGTATCCTAGCCACTAGACCACACCGGATTCTTATGCGTTTGTAATATTTGCGTGCTTTCAACGGACATTCGTGTGCACTCTACTTGTGATTCGTTGTTTGAGAGGCTCATTGTGTATGTTGACTGCAAATTGCAGCTTATTAAAAGGAAAGCAAGTAGCTTTTTTCAACATGTGGAGGGCCAGGAGGATGTTAGAAGGCTATGAGTTCGATACACTTTGGAGATGAAGCATCCGGAAACTCGTGGAAAATTAGCAACAATCAACATCGTTCCCTATCAAAAGCACGATGCGAGTTCAGCGGTCTTTTACATTAAATAATATGCCCCGGGTGAGGATCGAACTCACGACCTTAAGATTATGAGACTTACGCGCTGCCTACTGCGCTACCCAGGCACTTGAAGTGTTTGTATTACTGATAGTCGCTAAGTATCCCAAGTTAGCAACTTTGTGCTACGTGAATAATCCGTCAGCCGCTACATGCATTCTCGAGCCTCAGTAAATTAACGCACAGCGCTGATTTTCCAACGGAAACCACCCTTGCATGTTGTTACAGTACGCCACACAAGGGGCAAGTGGACATAGCATCTCATGGTGGAAGGCCGACAGTATCAGCGTCTATTTACTCGCCAGCGACCAAGTAACATCTCTTGCGTTCTGCATGTCTGCCTCATCTCGCCGCGTTTTCCCTCGGACAGAATTGTAGTTTGTGCAGCTCAAACGTGTACGTTTCGGTGCAGCATCATCACGAAAACGGCGAAAAATATGCATCGGCCGGGAATAGAACCCGGGCCGCCCGCGTGGGAGGCGAGCATTCTACCACTAAACTACCGATGCTGCATCTTCAGCATCTGAGTCCTGCCTAAAAGACGTCTGCGAAAATTGATTCCTGTCCCAACTGATTGGATTCTTGGGAAAAAAGCGCCACAGAAACGGAGACGTGCACTGCATCTTTTTTTTTTTAATGACCCTTCATCGCGAAGCTGTGAGTACAACTACGACGTCGGTGATGACACTTTGGGAAAGAGGCGAAAGGTGCGTGCAGGCGCTGTCCGAATGCGTGTGGCTGGTCTCGCTTAGCTCGCAGTGCCCCTACAGCAACGACGTCTTTCGGCCAGTGGAGGCAGGCAGAAAGCCTACACATGGCGGCGGAAGAGCGCCGTGCTGTGCGGTGGTGGTGTAATGGTCAGCATAGTTGCCTTCCAAGCAGTTGATCCGGGTTCGATTCCCGGCCACCGCAAATTTCATTTTGTTGTTACAGATGAGTGCGTCTTGTGTGCGCTCGTAGAGTTGGCGGTCGGTTTTCATTCAATATATTTCTCCTTCCTCGCTCTGTGTGGTCCAGCATCTGGTGCCTCTCTGTCTCGACTTGTCTCGACTGACGCGAGAGCTGACGCTCTCAAGTCGGCCTATATCTAAGGACAGGTAGCTTAAAATGGCTGCGAGACGCACGTTTCCTTTCGTAATAGAAAAATAACAATGGCCCGTGGAGGGATCGAACCCACGACCTTCGCGTTATTAGCACGACGCTCTAACCAACTGAGCTAACGGGCCTCGTGAGTATCAGCTCCTTATGCTGTTTTCAAGCATCGTGCTGCTTATTTCTATGACAGCGCGGTCTTATGGGCAAGCAGCGTCTATTCTGGTTTCTTTTTAGTCCTCAGGACAATTTCATAGCATGTCGATTTCTCTCGAAAACGTTCGAAGGACTTCTGTTCATCTCCAAGAGGACAAGGAAAAGCAGTTAAATCGGCAAAAACTCGTCGAGAATTACACAAAAGACGTATGTTCCGGTACCGGGAATCAAACCCGGGCGTCCTAGGTGAGAGCCAGGTATCCTAGCCACTAGACCACACCGGATTCTTATGCGTTTGTAATATTTGCGTGCTTTCAACGGACATTCGTGTGCACTCTACTTGTGATTCGTTGTTTGAGAGGCTCATTGTGTATGTTGACTGCAAATTGCAGCTTATTAAAAGGAAAGCAAGTAGCTTTTTTCAACATGTGGAGGGCCAGGAGGATGTTAGAAGGCTATGAGTTCGATACACTTTGGAGATGAAGCATCCGGAAACTCGTGGAAAATTAGCAACAATCAACATCGTTCCCTATCAAAAGCACGATGCGAGTTCAGCGGTCTTTTACATTAAATAATATGCCCCGGGTGAGGATCGAACTCACGACCTTAAGATTATGAGACTTACGCGCTGCCTACTGCGCTACCCAGGCACTTGAAGTGTTTGTATTACTGATAGTCGCTAAGTATCCCAAGTTAGCAACTTTGTGCTACGTGAATAATCCGTCAGCCGCTACATGCATTCTCGAGCCTCAGTAAATTAACGCACAGCGCTGATTTTCCAACGGAAACCACCCTTGCATGTTGTTACAGTACGCCACACAAGGGGCAAGTGGACATAGCATCTCATGGTGGAAGGCCGACAGTATCAGCGTCTATTTACTCGCCAGCGACCAAGTAACATCTCTTGCGTTCTGCATGTCTGCCTCATCTCGCCGCGTTTTCCCTCGGACAGAATTGTAGTTTGTGCAGCTCAAACGTGTACGTTTCGGTGCAGCATCATCACGAAAACGGCGAAAAATATGCATCGGCCGGGAATAGAACCCGGGCCGCCCGCGTGGGAGGCGAGCATTCTACCACTAAACTACCGATGCTGCATCTTCAGCATCTGAGTCCTGCCTAAAAGACGTCTGCGAAAATTGATTCCTGTCCCAACTGATTGGATTCTTGGGAAAAAAGCGCCACAGAAACGGAGACGTGCACTGCGTCTTTTTTTTTTTTTTTTTTTTTTTTAATGACCCTTCATCGCGAAGCTGTGAGTACAACTACGACGTCGGTGATGACACTTTGGGAAAGAGGCGAAAGGTGCGTGCAGGCGCTGTCCGAATGCGTGTGGCTGGTCTCGCTTAGCTCGCAGTGCCCCTACAGCAACGACGTCTTTCGGCCAGTGGAGGCAGGCAGAAAGCCTACACATGGCGGCGGAAGAGCGCCGTGCTGTGCGGTGGTGGTGTAATGGTCAGCATAGTTGCCTTCCAAGCAGTTGATCCGGGTTCGATTCCCGGCCACCGCAAATTTCATTTTGTTGTTACAGATGAGTGCGTCTTGTGTGCGCTCGTAGAGTTGGCGGTCGGTTTTCATTCAATATATTTCTCCTTCCTCGCTCTGTGTGGTCCAGCATCTGGTGCCTCTCTGTCTCGACTTGTCTCGACTGACGCGAGAGCTGACGCTCTCAAGTCGGCCTATATCTAAGGACAGGTAGCTTAAAATGGCTGCGAGACGCACGTTTCCTTTCGTAATAGAAAAATAACAATGGCCCGTGGAGGGATCGAACCCACGACCTTCGCGTTATTAGCACGACGCTCTAACCAACTGAGCTAACGGGCCTCGTGAGTATCAGCTCCTTATGCTGTTTTCAAGCATCGTGCTGCTTATTTCTATGACAGCGCGGTCTTATGGGCAAGCAGCGTCTATTCTGGTTTCTTTTTAGTCCTCAGGACAATTTCATAGCATGTCGATTTCTCTCGAAAACGTTCGAAGGACTTCTGTTCATCTCCAAGAGGACAAGGAAAAGCAGTTAAATCGGCAAAAACTCGTCGAGAATTACACAAAAGACGTACGTTCCGGTACCGGGAATCAAACCCGGGCGTCCTAGGTGAGAGCCAGGTATCCTAGCCACTAGACCACACCGGATTCTTATGCGTTTGTAATATTTGCGTGCTTTCAACGGACATTCGTGTGCACTCTACTTGTGATTCGTTGTTTGAGAGGCTCATTGTGTATGTTGACTGCAAATTGCAGCTTATTAAAAGGAAAGCAAGTAGCTTTTTTCAACATGTGGAGGGCCAGGAGGATGTTAGAAGGCTATGAGTTCGATACACTTTGGAGATGAAGCATCCGGAAACTCGTGGAAAATTAGCAACAATCAACATCGTTCCCTATCAAAAGCACGATGCGAGTTCAGCGGTCTTTTACATTAAATAATATGCCCCGGGTGAGGATCGAACTCACGACCGTAAGATTATGAGACTTACGCGCTGCCTACTGCGCTACCCAGGCACTTGAAGTGTTTGTATTACTGATAGTCGCTAAGTATCCCAAGTTAGCAACTTTGTGCTACGTGAATAATCCGTCAGCCGCTACATGCATTCTCGAGCCTCAGTAAATTAACGCACAGCGCTGATTTTCCAACGGAAACCACCCTTGCATGTTGTTACAGTACGCCACACAAGGGGCAAGTGGACATAGCATCTCATGGTGGAAGGCCGACAGTATCAGCGTCTATTTACTCGCCAGCGACCAAGTAACATCTCTTGCGTTCTGCATGTCTGCCTCATCTCGCCGCGTTTTCCCTCGGACAGAATTGTAGTTTGTGCAGCTCAAACGTGTACGTTTCGGTGCAGCATCATCACGAAAACGGCGAAAAATATGCATCGGCCGGGAATAGAACCCGGGCCGCCCGCGTGGGAGGCGAGCATTCTACCACTAAACTACCGATGCTGCATCTTCAGCATCTGAGTCCTGCCTGAAAGACGTCTGCGAAAATTGATTCCTGTCCCAACTGATTGGATTCTTGGGAAAAAAGCGCCACAGAAACGGAGACGTGCACTGCATCTTTTTTTTTTTAATGACCCTTCATCGCGAAGCTGTGAGTACAACTACGACGTCGGTGGTGACACTTTGGGAAAGAGGCGAAAGGTGCGTGCAGGCGCTGTCCGAATGCGTGTGGCTGGTCTCGCTTAGCTCGCAGTGCCCCTACAGCAACGACGTCTTTCGGCCAGTGGAGGCAGGCAGAAAGCCTACACATGGCGGCGGAAGAGCGCCGTGCTGTGCGGTGGTGGTGTAATGGTCAGCATAGTTGCCTTCCAAGCAGTTGATCCGGGTTCGATTCCCGGCCACCGCAAATTTCATTTTGTTGTTACAGATGAGTGCGTCTTGTGTGCGCTCGTAGAGTTGGCGGTCGGTTTTCATTCAATATATTTCTCCTTCCTCGCTCTGTGTGGTCCAGCATCTGGTGCCTCTCTGTCTCGACTTGTCTCGACTGACGCGAGAGCTGACGCTCTCAAGTCGGCCTATATCTAAGGACAGGTAGCTTAAAATGGCTGCGAGACGCACGTTTCCTTTCGTAATAGAAAAATAACAATGGCCCGTGGAGGGATCGAACCCACGACCTTCGCGTTATTAGCACGACGCTCTAACCAACTGAGCTAACGGGCCTCGTGAGTATCAGCTCCTTATGCTGTTTTCAAGCATCGTGCTGCTTATTTCTATGACAGCGCGGTCTTATGGGCAAGCAGCGTCTATTCTGGTTTCTTTTTAGTCCTCAGGACAATTTCATAGCATGTCGATTTCTCTCGAAAACGTTCGAAGGACTTCTGTTCATCTCCAAGAGGACAAGGAAAAGCAGTTAAATCGGCAAAAACTCGTCGAGAATTACACAAAAGACGTACGTTCCGGTACCGGGAATCAAACCCGGGCGTCCTAGGTGAGAGCCAGGTATCCTAGCCACTAGACCACACCGGATTCTTATGCGTTTGTAATATTTGCGTGCTTTCAACGGACATTCGTGTGCACTCTACTTGTGATTCGTTGTTTGAGAGGCTCATTGTGTATGTTGACTGCAAATTGCAGCTTATTAAAAGGAAAGCAAGTAGCTTTTTTCAACATGTGGAGGGCCAGGAGGATGTTAGAAGGCTATGAGTTCGATACACTTTGGAGATGAAGCATCCGGAAACTCGTGGAAAATTAGCAACAATCAACATCGTTCCCTATCAAAAGCACGATGCGAGTTCAGCGGTCTTTTACATTAAATAATATGCCCCGGGTGAGGATCGAACTCACGACCGTAAGATTATGAGACTTACGCGCTGCCTACTGCGCTACCCAGGCACTTGAAGTGTTTGTATTACTGATAGTCGCTAAGTATCCCAAGTTAGCAACTTTGTGCTACGTGAATAATCCGTCAGCCGCTACATGCATTCTCGAGCCTCAGTAAATTAACGCACAGCGCTGATTTTCCAACGGAAACCACCCTTGCATGTTGTTACAGTACGCCACACAAGGGGCAAGTGGACATAGCATCTCATGGTGGAAGGCCGACAGTATCAGCGTCTATTTACTCGCCAGCGACCAAGTAACATCTCTTGCGTTCTGCATGTCTGCCTCATCTCGCCGCGTTTTCCCTCGGACAGAATTGTAGTTTGTGCAGCTCAAACGTGTACGTTTCGGTGCAGCATCATCACGAAAACGGCGAAAAATATGCATCGGCCGGGAATAGAACCCGGGCCGCCCGCGTGGGAGGCGAGCATTCTACCACTAAACTACCGATGCTGCATCTTCAGCATCTGAGTCCTGCCTAAAAGACGTCTGCGAAAATTGATTCCTGTCCCAACTGATTGGATTCTTGGGAAAAAAGCGCCACAGAAACGGAGACGTGCACTGCATCTTTTTTTTTTTAATGACCCTTCATCGCGAAGCTGTGAGTACAACTACGACGTCGGTGGTGACACTTTGGGAAAGAGGCGAAAGGTGCGTGCAGGCGCTGTCCGAATGCGTGTGGCTGGTCTCGCTTAGCTCGCAGTGCCCCTACAGCAACGACGTCTTTCGGCCAGTGGAGGCAGGCAGAAAGCCTACACATGGCGGCGGAAGAGCGCCGTGCTGTGCGGTGGTGGTGTAATGGTCAGCATAGTTGCCTTCCAAGCAGTTGATCCGGGTTCGATTCCCGGCCACCGCAAATTTCATTTTGTTGTTACAGATGAGTGCGTCTTGTGTGCGCTCGTAGAGTTGGCGGTCGGTTTTCATTCAATATATTTCTCCTTCCTCGCTCTGTGTGGTCCAGCATCTGGTGCCTCTCTGTCTCGACTTGTCTCGACTGACGCGAGAGCTGACGCTCTCAAGTCGGCCTATATCTAAGGACAGGTAGCTTAAAATGGCTGCGAGACGCACGTTTCCTTTCGTAATAGAAAAATAACAATGGCCCGTGGAGGGATCGAACCCACGACCTTCGCGTTATTAGCACGACGCTCTAACCAACTGAGCTAACGGGCCTCGTGAGTATCAGCTCCTTATGCTGTTTTCAAGCATCGTGCTGCTTATTTCTATGACAGCGCGGTCTTATGGGCAAGCAGCGTCTATTCTGGTTTCTTTTTAGTCCTCAGGACAATTTCATAGCATGTCGATTTCTCTCGAAAACGTTCGAAGGACTTCTGTTCATCTCCAAGAGGACAAGGAAAAGCAGTTAAATCGGCAAAAACTCGTCGAGAATTACACAAAAGACGTACGTTCCGGTACCGGGAATCAAACCCGGGCGTCCTAGGTGAGAGCCAGGTATCCTAGCCACTAGACCACACCGGATTCTTATGCGTTTGTAATATTTGCGTGCTTTCAACGGACATTCGTGTGCACTCTACTTGTGATTCGTTGTTTGAGAGGCTCATTGTGTATGTTGACTGCAAATTGCAGCTTATTAAAAGGAAAGCAAGTAGCTTTTTTCAACATGTGGAGGGCCAGGAGGATGTTAGAAGGCTATGAGTTCGATACACTTTGGAGATGAAGCATCCGGAAACTCGTGGAAAATTAGCAACAATCAACATCGTTCCCTATCAAAAGCACGATGCGAGTTCAGCGGTCTTTTACATTAAATAATATGCCCCGGGTGAGGATCGAACTCACGACCGTAAGATTATGAGACTTACGCGCTGCCTACTGCGCTACCCAGGCACTTGAAGTGTTTGTATTACTGATAGTCGCTAAGTATCCCAAGTTAGCAACTTTGTGCTACGTGAATAATCCGTCAGCCGCTACATGCATTCTCGAGCCTCAGTAAATTAACGCACAGCGCTGATTTTCCAACGGAAACCACCCTTGCATGTTGTTACAGTACGCCACACAAGGGGCAAGTGGACATAGCATCTCATGGTGGAAGGCCGACAGTATCAGCGTCTATTTACTCGCCAGCGACCAAGTAACATCTCTTGCGTTCTGCATGTCTGCCTCATCTCGCCGCGTTTTCCCTCGGACAGAATTGTAGTTTGTGCAGCTCAAACGTGTACGTTTCGGTGCAGCATCATCACGAAAACGGCGAAAAATATGCATCGGCCGGGAATAGAACCCGGGCCGCCCGCGTGGGAGGCGAGCATTCTACCACTAAACTACCGATGCTGCATCTTCAGCATCTGAGTCCTGCCTGAAAGACGTCTGCGAAAATTGATTCCTGTCCCAACTGATTGGATTCTTGGGAAAAAAGCGCCACAGAAACGGAGACGTGCACTGCATCTTTTTTTTTTTAATGACCCTTCATCGCGAAGCTGTGAGTACAACTACGACGTCGGTGGTGACACTTTGGGAAAGAGGCGAAAGGTGCGTGCAGGCGCTGTCCGAATGCGTGTGGCTGGTCTCGCTTAGCTCGCAGTGCCCCTACAGCAACGACGTCTTTCGGCCAGTGGAGGCAGGCAGAAAGCCTACACATGGCGGCGGAAGAGCGCCGTGCTGTGCGGTGGTGGTGTAATGGTCAGCATAGTTGCCTTCCAAGCAGTTGATCCGGGTTCGATTCCCGGCCACCGCAAATTTCATTTTGTTGTTACAGATGAGTGCGTCTTGTGTGCGCTCGTAGAGTTGGCGGTCGGTTTTCATTCAATATATTTCTCCTTCCTCGCTCTGTGTGGTCCAGCATCTGGTGCCTCTCTGTCTCGACTTGTCTCGACTGACGCGAGAGCTGACGCTCTCAAGTCGGCCTATATCTAAGGACAGGTAGCTTAAAATGGCTGCGAGACGCACGTTTCCTTTCGTAATAGAAAAATAACAATGGCCCGTGGAGGGATCGAACCCACGACCTTCGCGTTATTAGCACGACGCTCTAACCAACTGAGCTAACGGGCCTCGTGAGTATCAGCTCCTTATGCTGTTTTCAAGCATCGTGCTGCTTATTTCTATGACAGCGCGGTCTTATGGGCAAGCAGCGTCTATTCTGGTTTCTTTTTAGTCCTCAGGACAATTTCATAGCATGTCGATTTCTCTCGAAAACGTTCGAAGGACTTCTGTTCATCTCCAAGAGGACAAGGAAAAGCAGTTAAATCGGCAAAAACTCGTCGAGAATTACACAAAAGACGTACGTTCCGGTACCGGGAATCAAACCCGGGCGTCCTAGGTGAGAGCCAGGTATCCTAGCCACTAGACCACACCGGATTCTTATGCGTTTGTAATATTTGCGTGCTTTCAACGGACATTCGTGTGCACTCTACTTGTGATTCGTTGTTTGAGAGGCTCATTGTGTATGTTGACTGCAAATTGCAGCTTATTAAAAGGAAAGCAAGTAGCTTTTTTCAACATGTGGAGGGCCAGGAGGATGTTAGAAGGCTATGAGTTCGATACACTTTGGAGATGAAGCATCCGGAAACTCGTGGAAAATTAGCAACAATCAACATCGTTCCCTATCAAAAGCACGATGCGAGTTCAGCGGTCTTTTACATTAAATAATATGCCCCGGGTGAGGATCGAACTCACGACCGTAAGATTATGAGACTTACGCGCTGCCTACTGCGCTACCCAGGCACTTGAAGTGTTTGTATTACTGATAGTCGCTAAGTATCCCAAGTTAGCAACTTTGTGCTACGTGAATAATCCGTCAGCCGCTACATGCATTCTCGAGCCTCAGTAAATTAACGCACAGCGCTGATTTTCCAACGGAAACCACCCTTGCATGTTGTTACAGTACGCCACACAAGGGGCAAGTGGACATAGCATCTCATGGTGGAAGGCCGACAGTATCAGCGTCTATTTACTCGCCAGCGACCAAGTAACATCTCTTGCGTTCTGCATGTCTGCCTCATCTCGCCGCGTTTTCCCTCGGACAGAATTGTAGTTTGTGCAGCTCAAACGTGTACGTTTCGGTGCAGCATCATCACGAAAACGGCGAAAAATATGCATCGGCCGGGAATAGAACCCGGGCCGCCCGCGTGGGAGGCGAGCATTCTACCACTAAACTACCGATGCTGCATCTTCAGCATCTGAGTCCTGCCTGAAAGACGTCTGCGAAAATTGATTCCTGTCCCAACTGATTGGATTCTTGGGAAAAAAGCGCCACAGAAACGGAGACGTGCACTGCATCTTTTTTTTTTTTAATGACCCTTCATCGCGAAGCTGTGAGTACAACTACGACGTCGGTGGTGACACTTTGGGAAAGAGGCGAAAGGTGCGTGCAGGCGCTGTCCGAATGCGTGTGGCTGGTCTCGCTTAGCTCGCAGTGCCCCTACAGCAACGACGTCTTTCGGCCAGTGGAGGCAGGCAGAAAGCCTACACATGGCGGCGGAAGAGCGCCGTGCTGTGCGGTGGTGGTGTAATGGTCAGCATAGTTGCCTTCCAAGCAGTTGATCCGGGTTCGATTCCCGGCCACCGCAAATTTCATTTTGTTGTTACAGATGAGTGCGTCTTGTGTGCGCTCGTAGAGTTGGCGGTCGGTTTTCATTCAATATATTTCTCCTTCCTCGCTCTGTGTGGTCCAGCATCTGGTGCCTCTCTGTCTCGACTTGTCTCGACTGACGCGAGAGCTGACGCTCTCAAGTCGGCCTATATCTAAGGACAGGTAGCTTAAAATGGCTGCGAGACGCACGTTTCCTTTCGTAATAGAAAAATAACAATGGCCCGTGGAGGGATCGAACCCACGACCTTCGCGTTATTAGCACGACGCTCTAACCAACTGAGCTAACGGGCCTCGTGAGTATCAGCTCCTTATGCTGTTTTCAAGCATCGTGCTGCTTATTTCTATGACAGCGCGGTCTTATGGGCAAGCAGCGTCTATTCTGGTTTCTTTTTAGTCCTCAGGACAATTTCATAGCATGTCGATTTCTCTCGAAAACGTTCGAAGGACTTCTGTTCATCTCCAAGAGGACAAGGAAAAGCAGTTAAATCGGCAAAAACTCGTCGAGAATTACACAAAAGACGTACGTTCCGGTACCGGGAATCAAACCCGGGCGTCCTAGGTGAGAGCCAGGTATCCTAGCCACTAGACCACACCGGATTCTTATGCGTTTGTAATATTTGCGTGCTTTCAACGGACATTCGTGTGCACTCTACTTGTGATTCGTTGTTTGAGAGGCTCATTGTGTATGTTGACTGCAAATTGCAGCTTATTAAAAGGAAAGCAAGTAGCTTTTTTCAACATGTGGAGGGCCAGGAGGATGTTAGAAGGCTATGAGTTCGATACACTTTGGAGATGAAGCATCCGGAAACTCGTGGAAAATTAGCAACAATCAACATCGTTCCCTATCAAAAGCACGATGCGAGTTCAGCGGTCTTTTACATTAAATAATATGCCCCGGGTGAGGATCGAACTCACGACCGTAAGATTATGAGACTTACGCGCTGCCTACTGCGCTACCCAGGCACTTGAAGTGTTTGTATTACTGATAGTCGCTAAGTATCCCAAGTTAGCAACTTTGTGCTACGTGAATAATCCGTCAGCCGCTACATGCATTCTCGAGCCTCAGTAAATTAACGCACAGCGCTGATTTTCCAACGGAAACCACCCTTGCATGTTGTTACAGTACGCCACACAAGGGGCAAGTGGACATAGCATCTCATGGTGGAAGGCCGACAGTATCAGCGTCTATTTACTCGCCAGCGACCAAGTAACATCTCTTGCGTTCTGCATGTCTGCCTCATCTCGCCGCGTTTTCCCTCGGACAGAATTGTAGTTTGTGCAGCTCAAACGTGTACGTTTCGGTGCAGCATCATCACGAAAACGGCGAAAAATATGCATCGGCCGGGAATAGAACCCGGGCCGCCCGCGTGGGAGGCGAGCATTCTACCACTAAACTACCGATGCTGCATCTTCAGCATCTGAGTCCTGCCTGAAAGACGTCTGCGAAAATTGATTCCTGTCCCAACTGATTGGATTCTTGGGAAAAAAGCGCCACAGAAACGGAGACGTGCACTGCATCTTTTTTTTTTAATGACCCTTCATCGCGAAGCTGTGAGTACAACTACGACGTCGGTGGTGACACTTTGGGAAAGAGGCGAAAGGTGCGTGCAGGCGCTGTCCGAATGCGTGTGGCTGGTCTCGCTTAGCTCGCAGTGCCCCTACAGCAACGACGTCTTTCGGCCAGTGGAGGCAGGCAGAAAGCCTACACATGGCGGCGGAAGAGCGCCGTGCTGTGCGGTGGTGGTGTAATGGTCAGCATAGTTGCCTTCCAAGCAGTTGATCCGGGTTCGATTCCCGGCCACCGCAAATTTCATTTTGTTGTTACAGATGAGTGCGTCTTGTGTGCGCTCGTAGAGTTGGCGGTCGGTTTTCATTCAATATATTTCTCCTTCCTCGCTCTGTGTGGTCCAGCATCTGGTGCCTCTCTGTCTCGACTTGTCTCGACTGACGCGAGAGCTGACGCTCTCAAGTCGGCCTATATCTAAGGACAGGTAGCTTAAAATGGCTGCGAGACGCACGTTTCCTTTCGTAATAGAAAAATAACAATGGCCCGTGGAGGGATCGAACCCACGACCTTCGCGTTATTAGCACGACGCTCTAACCAACTGAGCTAACGGGCCTCGTGAGTATCAGCTCCTTATGCTGTTTTCAAGCATCGTGCTGCTTATTTCTATGACAGCGCGGTCTTATGGGCAAGCAGCGTCTATTCTGGTTTCTTTTTAGTCCTCAGGACAATTTCATAGCATGTCGATTTCTCTCGAAAACGTTCGAAGGACTTCTGTTCATCTCCAAGAGGACAAGGAAAAGCAGTTAAATCGGCAAAAACTCGTCGAGAATTACACAAAAGACGTACGTTCCGGTACCGGGAATCAAACCCGGGCGTCCTAGGTGAGAGCCAGGTATCCTAGCCACTAGACCACACCGGATTCTTATGCGTTTGTAATATTTGCGTGCTTTCAACGGACATTCGTGTGCACTCTACTTGTGATTCGTTGTTTGAGAGGCTCATTGTGTATGTTGACTGCAAATTGCAGCTTATTAAAAGGAAAGCAAGTAGCTTTTTTCAACATGTGGAGGGCCAGGAGGATGTTAGAAGGCTATGAGTTCGATACACTTTGGAGATGAAGCATCCGGAAACTCGTGGAAAATTAGCAACAATCAACATCGTTCCCTATCAAAAGCACGATGCGAGTTCAGCGGTCTTTTACATTAAATAATATGCCCCGGGTGAGGATCGAACTCACGACCGTAAGATTATGAGACTTACGCGCTGCCTACTGCGCTACCCAGGCACTTGAAGTGTTTGTATTACTGATAGTCGCTAAGTATCCCAAGTTAGCAACTTTGTGCTACGTGAATAATCCGTCAGCCGCTACATGCATTCTCGAGCCTCAGTAAATTAACGCACAGCGCTGATTTTCCAACGGAAACCACCCTTGCATGTTGTTACAGTACGCCACACAAGGGGCAAGTGGACATAGCATCTCATGGTGGAAGGCCGACAGTATCAGCGTCTATTTACTCGCCAGCGACCAAGTAACATCTCTTGCGTTCTGCATGTCTGCCTCATCTCGCCGCGTTTTCCCTCGGACAGAATTGTAGTTTGTGCAGCTCAAACGTGTACGTTTCGGTGCAGCATCATCACGAAAACGGCGAAAAATATGCATCGGCCGGGAATAGAACCCGGGCCGCCCGCGTGGGAGGCGAGCATTCTACCACTAAACTACCGATGCTGCATCTTCAGCATCTGAGTC
This sequence comes from Locusta migratoria, assembly GCA_026315105.1. NCBI lineage: Eukaryota > Metazoa > Arthropoda > Insecta > Orthoptera > Acrididae > Locusta > Locusta migratoria. The sequence goes on along the minus strand of JAOYRU010000101.1, from coordinate 685,839 downwards.
CTGCCTGAAAGACGTCTGCGAAAATTGATTCCTGTCCCAACTGATTGGATTCTTGGGAAAAAAGCGCCACAGAAACGGAGACGTGCACTGCATCTTTTTTTTTTTTAATGACCCTTCATCGCGAAGCTGTGAGTACAACTACGACGTCGGTGGTGACACTTTGGGAAAGAGGCGAAAGGTGCGTGCAGGCGCTGTCCGAATGCGTGTGGCTGGTCTCGCTTAGCTCGCAGTGCCCCTACAGCAACGACGTCTTTCGGCCAGTGGAGGCAGGCAGAAAGCCTACACATGGCGGCGGAAGAGCGCCGTGCTGTGCGGTGGTGGTGTAATGGTCAGCATAGTTGCCTTCCAAGCAGTTGATCCGGGTTCGATTCCCGGCCACCGCAAATTTCATTTTGTTGTTACAGATGAGTGCGTCTTGTGTGCGCTCGTAGAGTTGGCGGTCGGTTTTCATTCAATATATTTCTCCTTCCTCGCTCTGTGTGGTCCAGCATCTGGTGCCTCTCTGTCTCGACTTGTCTCGACTTTGCTCGACTGACGCGAGAGCTGACGCTCTCAAGTCGGCCTATATCTAAGGACAGGTAGCTTAAAATGGCTGCGAGACGCACGTTTCCTTTCGTAATAGAAAAATAACAATGGCCCGTGGAGGGATCGAACCCACGACCTTCGCGTTATTAGCACGACGCTCTAACCAACTGAGCTAACGGGCCTCGTGAGTATCAGCTCCTTATGCTGTTTTCAAGCATCGTGCTGCTTATTTCTATGACAGCGCGGTCTTATGGGCAAGCAGCGTCTATTCTGGTTTCTTTTTAGTCCTCAGGACAATTTCATAGCATGTCGATTTCTCTCGAAAACGTTCGAAGGACTTCTGTTCATCTCCAAGAGGACAAGGAAAAGCAGTTAAATCGGCAAAAACTCGTCGAGAATTACACAAAAGACGTACGTTCCGGTACCGGGAATCAAACCCGGGCGTCCTAGGTGAGAGCCAGGTATCCTAGCCACTAGACCACACCGGATTCTTATGCGTTTGTAATATTTGCGTGCTTTCAACGGACATTCGTGTGCACTCTACTTGTGATTCGTTGTTTGAGAGGCTCATTGTGTATGTTGACTGCAAATTGCAGCTTATTAAAAGGAAAGCAAGTAGCTTTTTTCAACATGTGGAGGGCCAGGAGGATGTTAGAAGGCTATGAGTTCGATACACTTTGGAGATGAAGCATCCGGAAACTCGTGGAAAATTAGCAACAATCAACATCGTTCCCTATCAAAAGCACGATGCGAGTTCAGCGGTCTTTTACATTAAATAATATGCCCCGGGTGAGGATCGAACTCACGACCTTAAGATTATGAGACTTACGCGCTGCCTACTGCGCTACCCAGGCACTTGAAGTGTTTGTATTACTGATAGTCGCTAAGTATCCCAAGTTAGCAACTTTGTGCTACGTGAATAATCCGTCAGCCGCTACATGCATTCTCGAGCCTCAGTAAATTAACGCACAGCGCTGATTTTCCAACGGAAACCACCCTTGCATGTTGTTACAGTACGCCACACAAGGGGCAAGTGGACATAGCATCTCATGGTGGAAGGCCGACAGTATCAGCGTCTATTTACTCGCCAGCGACCAAGTAACATCTCTTGCGTTCTGCATGTCTGCCTCATCTCGCCGCGTTTTCCCTCGGACAGAATTGTAGTTTGTGCAGCTCAAACGTGTACGTTTCGGTGCAGCATCATCACGAAAACGGCGAAAAATATGCATCGGCCGGGAATAGAACCCGGGCCGCCCGCGTGGGAGGCGAGCATTCTACCACTAAACTACCGATGCTGCATCTTCAGCATCTGAGTCCTGCCTGAAAGACGTCTGCGAAAATTGATTCCTGTCCCAACTGATTGGATTCTTGGGAAAAAAGCGCCACAGAAACGGAGACGTGCACTGCATCTTTTTTTTTTTTAATGACCCTTCATCGCGAAGCTGTGAGTACAACTACGACGTCGGTGGTGACACTTTGGGAAAGAGGCGAAAGGTGCGTGCAGGCGCTGTCCGAATGCGTGTGGCTGGTCTCGCTTAGCTCGCAGTGCCCCTACAGCAACGACGTCTTTCGGCCAGTGGAGGCAGGCAGAAAGCCTACACATGGCGGCGGAAGAGCGCCGTGCTGTGCGGTGGTGGTGTAATGGTCAGCATAGTTGCCTTCCAAGCAGTTGATCCGGGTTCGATTCCCGGCCACCGCAAATTTCATTTTGTTGTTACAGATGAGTGCGTCTTGTGTGCGCTCGTAGAGTTGGCGGTCGGTTTTCATTCAATATATTTCTCCTTCCTCGCTCTGTGTGGTCCAGCATCTGGTGCCTCTCTGTCTCGACTTGTCTCGACTTTGCTCGACTGACGCGAGAGCTGACGCTCTCAAGTCGGCCTATATCTAAGGACAGGTAGCTTAAAATGGCTGCGAGACGCACGTTTCCTTTCGTAATAGAAAAATAACAATGGCCCGTGGAGGGATCGAACCCACGACCTTCGCGTTATTAGCACGACGCTCTAACCAACTGAGCTAACGGGCCTCGTGAGTATCAGCTCCTTATGCTGTTTTCAAGCATCGTGCTGCTTATTTCTATGACAGCGCGGTCTTATGGGCAAGCAGCGTCTATTCTGGTTTCTTTTTAGTCCTCAGGACAATTTCATAGCATGTCGATTTCTCTCGAAAACGTTCGAAGGACTTCTGTTCATCTCCAAGAGGACAAGGAAAAGCAGTTAAATCGGCAAAAACTCGTCGAGAATTACACAAAAGACGTACGTTCCGGTACCGGGAATCAAACCCGGGCGTCCTAGGTGAGAGCCAGGTATCCTAGCCACTAGACCACACCGGATTCTTATGCGTTTGTAATATTTGCGTGCTTTCAACGGACATTCGTGTGCACTCTACTTGTGATTCGTTGTTTGAGAGGCTCATTGTGTATGTTGACTGCAAATTGCAGCTTATTAAAAGGAAAGCAAGTAGCTTTTTTCAACATGTGGAGGGCCAGGAGGATGTTAGAAGGCTATGAGTTCGATACACTTTGGAGATGAAGCATCCGGAAACTCGTGGAAAATTAGCAACAATCAACATCGTTCCCTATCAAAAGCACGATGCGAGTTCAGCGGTCTTTTACATTAAATAATATGCCCCGGGTGAGGATCGAACTCACGACCTTAAGATTATGAGACTTACGCGCTGCCTACTGCGCTACCCAGGCACTTGAAGTGTTTGTATTACTGATAGTCGCTAAGTATCCCAAGTTAGCAACTTTGTGCTACGTGAATAATCCGTCAGCCGCTACATGCATTCTCGAGCCTCAGTAAATTAACGCACAGCGCTGATTTTCCAACGGAAACCACCCTTGCATGTTGTTACAGTACGCCACACAAGGGGCAAGTGGACATAGCATCTCATGGTGGAAGGCCGACAGTATCAGCGTCTATTTACTCGCCAGCGACCAAGTAACATCTCTTGCGTTCTGCATGTCTGCCTCATCTCGCCGCGTTTTCCCTCGGACAGAATTGTAGTTTGTGCAGCTCAAACGTGTACGTTTCGGTGCAGCATCATCACGAAAACGGCGAAAAATATGCATCGGCCGGGAATAGAACCCGGGCCGCCCGCGTGGGAGGCGAGCATTCTACCACTAAACTACCGATGCTGCATCTTCAGCATCTGAGTCCTGCCTGAAAGACGTCTGCGAAAATTGATTCCTGTCCCAACTGATTGGATTCTTGGGAAAAAAGCGCCACAGAAACGGAGACGTGCACTGCATCTTTTTTTTTTTTAATGACCCTTCATCGCGAAGCTGTGAGTACAACTACGACGTCGGTGGTGACACTTTGGGAAAGAGGCGAAAGGTGCGTGCAGGCGCTGTCCGAATGCGTGTGGCTGGTCTCGCTTAGCTCGCAGTGCCCCTACAGCAACGACGTCTTTCGGCCAGTGGAGGCAGGCAGAAAGCCTACACATGGCGGCGGAAGAGCGCCGTGCTGTGCGGTGGTGGTGTAATGGTCAGCATAGTTGCCTTCCAAGCAGTTGATCCGGGTTCGATTCCCGGCCACCGCAAATTTCATTTTGTTGTTACAGATGAGTGCGTCTTGTGTGCGCTCGTAGAGTTGGCGGTCGGTTTTCATTCAATATATTTCTCCTTCCTCGCTCTGTGTGGTCCAGCATCTGGTGCCTCTCTGTCTCGACTTGTCTCGACTTTGCTCGACTGACGCGAGAGCTGACGCTCTCAAGTCGGCCTATATCTAAGGACAGGTAGCTTAAAATGGCTGCGAGACGCACGTTTCCTTTCGTAATAGAAAAATAACAATGGCCCGTGGAGGGATCGAACCCACGACCTTCGCGTTATTAGCACGACGCTCTAACCAACTGAGCTAACGGGCCTCGTGAGTATCAGCTCCTTATGCTGTTTTCAAGCATCGTGCTGCTTATTTCTATGACAGCGCGGTCTTATGGGCAAGCAGCGTCTATTCTGGTTTCTTTTTAGTCCTCAGGACAATTTCATAGCATGTCGATTTCTCTCGAAAACGTTCGAAGGACTTCTGTTCATCTCCAAGAGGACAAGGAAAAGCAGTTAAATCGGCAAAAACTCGTCGAGAATTACACAAAAGACGTACGTTCCGGTACCGGGAATCAAACCCGGGCCTCCTAGGTGAGAGCCAGGTATCCTAGCCACTAGACCACACCGGATTCTTATGCGTTTGTAATATTTGCGTGCTTTCAACGGACATTCGTGTGCACTCTACTTGTGATTCGTTGTTTGAGAGGCTCATTGTGTATGTTGACTGCAAATTGCAGCTTATTAAAAGGAAAGCAAGTAGCTTTTTTCAACATGTGGAGGGCCAGGAGGATGTTAGAAGGCTATGAGTTCGATACACTTTGGAGATGAAGCATCCGGAAACTCGTGGAAAATTAGCAACAATCAACATCGTTCCCTATCAAAAGCACGATGCGAGTTCAGCGGTCTTTTACATTAAATAATATGCCCCGGGTGAGGATCGAACTCACGACCTTAAGATTATGAAACTTACGCGCTGCCTACTGCGCTACCCAGGCACTTGAAGTGTTTGTATTACTGATAGTCGCTAAGTATCCCAAGTTAGCAACTTTGTGCTACGTGAATAATCCGTCAGCCGCTACATGCATTCTCGAGCCTCAGTAAATTAACGCACAGCGCTGATTTTCCAACGGAAACCACCCTTGCATGTTGTTACAGTACGCCACACAAGGGGCAAGTGGACATAGCATCTCATGGTGGAAGGCCGACAGTATCAGCGTCTATTTACTCGCCAGCGACCAAGTAACATCTCTTGCGTTCTGCATGTCTGCCTCATCTCGCCGCGTTTTCCCTCGGACAGAATTGTAGTTTGTGCAGCTCAAACGTGTACGTTTCGGTGCAGCATCATCACGAAAACGGCGAAAAATATGCATCGGCCGGGAATCGAACCCGGGCCGCCCGCGTGGGAGGCGAGCATTCTACCACTAAACTACCGATGCTGCATCTTCAGCATCTGAGTCCTGCCTAAAAGACGTCTGCGAAAATTGATTCCTGTCCCAACTGATTGGATTCTTGGGAAAAAAGCGCCACAGAAACGGAGACGTGCACTGCGTCTTTTTTTTTTTTTTTTTTTTTTAATGACCCTTCATCGCGAAGCTGTGAGTACAACTACGACGTCGGTGATGACACTTTGGGAAAGAGGCGAAAGGTGCGTGCAGGCGCTGTCCGAATGCGTGTGGCTGGTCTCGCTTAGCTCGCAGTGCCCCTACAGCAACGACGTCTTTCGGCCAGTGGAGGCAGGCAGAAAGCCTACACATGGCGGCGGAAGAGCGCCGTGCTGTGCGGTGGTGGTGTAATGGTCAGCATAGTTGCCTTCCAAGCAGTTGATCCGGGTTCGATTCCCGGCCACCGCAAATTTCATTTTGTTGTTACAGATGAGTGCGTCTTGTGTGCGCTCGTAGAGTTGGCGGTCGGTTTTCATTCAATATATTTCTCCTTCCTCGCTCTGTGTGGTCCAGCATCTGGTGCCTCTCTGTCTCGACTTGTCTCGACTGACGCGAGAGCTGACGCTCTCAAGTCGGCCTATATCTAAGGACAGGTAGCTTAAAATGGCTGCGAGACGCACGTTTCCTTTCGTAATAGAAAAATAACAATGGCCCGTGGAGGGATCGAACCCACGACCTTCGCGTTATTAGCACGACGCTCTAACCAACTGAGCTAACGGGCCTCGTGAGTATCAGCTCCTTATGCTGTTTTCAAGCATCGTGCTGCTTATTTCTATGACAGCGCGGTCTTATGGGCAAGCAGCGTCTATTCTGGTTTCTTTTTAGTCCTCAGGACAATTTCATAGCATGTCGATTTCTCTCGAAAACGTTCGAAGGACTTCTGTTCATCTCCAAGAGGACAAGGAAAAGCAGTTAAATCGGCAAAAACTCGTCGAGAATTACACAAAAGACGTACGTTCCGGTACCGGGAATCAAACCCGGGCGTCCTAGGTGAGAGCCAGGTATCCTAGCCACTAGACCACACCGGATTCTTATGCGTTTGTAATATTTGCGTGCTTTCAACGGACATTCGTGTGCACTCTACTTGTGATTCGTTGTTTGAGAGGCTCATTGTGTATGTTGACTGCAAATTGCAGCTTATTAAAAGGAAAGCAAGTAGCTTTTTTCAACATGTGGAGGGCCAGGAGGATGTTAGAAGGCTATGAGTTCGATACACTTTGGAGATGAAGCATCCGGAAACTCGTGGAAAATTAGCAACAATCAACATCGTTCCCTATCAAAAGCACGATGCGAGTTCAGCGGTCTTTTACATTAAATAATATGCCCCGGGTGAGGATCGAACTCACGACCTTAAGATTATGAGACTTACGCGCTGCCTACTGCGCTACCCAGGCACTTGAAGTGTTTGTATTACTGATAGTCGCTAAGTATCCCAAGTTAGCAACTTTGTGCTACGTGAATAATCCGTCAGCCGCTACATGCATTCTCGAGCCTCAGTAAATTAACGCACAGCGCTGATTTTCCAACGGAAACCACCCTTGCATGTTGTTACAGTACGCCACACAAGGGGCAAGTGGACATAGCATCTCATGGTGGAAGGCCGACAGTATCAGCGTCTATTTACTCGCCAGCGACCAAGTAACATCTCTTGCGTTCTGCATGTCTGCCTCATCTCGCCGCGTTTTCCCTCGGACAGAATTGTAGTTTGTGCAGCTCAAACGTGTACGTTTCGGTGCAGCATCATCACGAAAACGGCGAAAAATATGCATCGGCCGGGAATCGAACCCGGGCCGCCCGCGTGGGAGGCGAGCATTCTACCACTAAACTACCGATGCTGCATCTTCAGCATCTGAGTCCTGCCTAAAAGACGTCTGCGAAAATTGATTCCTGTCCCAACTGATTGGATTCTTGGGAAAAAAGCGCCACAGAAACGGAGACGTGCACTGCGTCTTTTTTTTTTTTTTTTTTTTTAATGACCCTTCATCGCGAAGCTGTGAGTACAACTACGACGTCGGTGATGACACTTTGGGAAAGAGGCGAAAGGTGCGTGCAGGCGCTGTCCGAATGCGTGTGGCTGGTCTCGCTTAGCTCGCAGTGCCCCTACAGCAACGACGTCTTTCGGCCAGTGGAGGCAGGCAGAAAGCCTACACATGGCGGCGGAAGAGCGCCGTGCTGTGCGGTGGTGGTGTAATGGTCAGCATAGTTGCCTTCCAAGCAGTTGATCCGGGTTCGATTCCCGGCCACCGCAAATTTCATTTTGTTGTTACAGATGAGTGCGTCTTGTGTGCGCTCGTAGAGTTGGCGGTCGGTTTTCATTCAATATATTTCTCCTTCCTCGCTCTGTGTGGTCCAGCATCTGGTGCCTCTCTGTCTCGACTTGTCTCGACTGACGCGAGAGCTGACGCTCTCAAGTCGGCCTATATCTAAGGACAGGTAGCTTAAAATGGCTGCGAGACGCACGTTTCCTTTCGTAATAGAAAAATAACAATGGCCCGTGGAGGGATCGAACCCACGACCTTCGCGTTATTAGCACGACGCTCTAACCAACTGAGCTAACGGGCCTCGTGAGTATCAGCTCCTTATGCTGTTTTCAAGCATCGTGCTGCTTATTTCTATGACAGCGCGGTCTTATGGGCAAGCAGCGTCTATTCTGGTTTCTTTTTAGTCCTCAGGACAATTTCATAGCATGTCGATTTCTCTCGAAAACGTTCGAAGGACTTCTGTTCATCTCCAAGAGGACAAGGGAAAGCAGTTAAATCGGCAAAAACTCGTCGAGAATTACACAAAAGACGTACGTTCCGGTACCGGGAATCAAACCCGGGCCTCCTAGGTGAGAGCCAGGTATCCTAGCCACTAGACCACACCGGATTCTTATGCGTTTGTAATATTTGCGTGCTTTCAACGGACATTCGTGTGCACTCTACTTGTGATTCGTTGTTTGAGAGGCTCATTGTGTATGTTGACTGCAAATTGCAGCTTATTAAAAGGAAAGCAAGTAGCTTTTTTCAACATGTGGAGGGCCAGGAGGATGTTAGAAGGCTATGAGTTCGATACACTTTGGAGATGAAGCATCCGGAAACTCGTGGAAAATTAGCAACAATCAACATCGTTCCCTATCAAAAGCACGATGCGAGTTCAGCGGTCTTTTACATTAAATAATATGCCCCGGGTGAGGATCGAACTCACGACCTTAAGATTATGAAACTTACGCGCTGCCTACTGCGCTACCCAGGCACTTGAAGTGTTTGTATTACTGATAGTCGCTAAGTATCCCAAGTTAGCAACTTTGTGCTACGTGAATAATCCGTCAGCCGCTACATGCATTCTCGAGCCTCAGTAAATTAACGCACAGCGCTGATTTTCCAACGGAAACCACCCTTGCATGTTGTTACAGTACGCCACACAAGGGGCAAGTGGACATAGCATCTCATGGTGGAAGGCCGACAGTATCAGCGTCTATTTACTCGCCAGCGACCAAGTAACATCTCTTGCGTTCTGCATGTCTGCCTCATCTCGCCGCGTTTTCCCTCGGACAGAATTGTAGTTTGTGCAGCTCAAACGTGTACGTTTCGGTGCAGCATCATCACGAAAACGGCGAAAAATATGCATCGGCCGGGAATCGAACCCGGGCCGCCCGCGTGGGAGGCGAGCATTCTACCACTAAACTACCGATGCTGCATCTTCAGCATCTGAGTCCTGCCTAAAAGACGTCTGCGAAAATTGATTCCTGTCCCAACTGATTGGATTCTTGGGAAAAAAAGCGCCACAGAAACGGAGACGTGCACTGCGTCTTTTTTTTTTTTTTTTTTTTTTAATGACCCTTCATCGCGAAGCTGTGAGTACAACTACGACGTCGGTGATGACACTTTGGGAAAGAGGCGAAAGGTGCGTGCAGGCGCTGTCCGAATGCGTGTGGCTGGTCTCGCTTAGCTCGCAGTGCCCCTACAGCAACGACGTCTTTCGGCCAGTGGAGGCAGGCAGAAAGCCTACACATGGCGGCGGAAGAGCGCCGTGCTGTGCGGTGGTGGTGTAATGGTCAGCATAGTTGCCTTCCAAGCAGTTGATCCGGGTTCGATTCCCGGCCACCGCAAATTTCATTTTGTTGTTACAGATGAGTGCGTCTTGTGTGCGCTCGTAGAGTTGGCGGTCGGTTTTCATTCAATATATTTCTCCTTCCTCGCTCTGTGTGGTCCAGCATCTGGTGCCTCTCTGTCTCGACTTGTCTCGACTGACGCGAGAGCTGACGCTCTCAAGTCGGCCTATATCTAAGGACAGGTAGCTTAAAATGGCTGCGAGACGCACGTTTCCTTTCGTAATAGAAAAATAACAATGGCCCGTGGAGGGATCGAACCCACGACCTTCGCGTTATTAGCACGACGCTCTAACCAACTGAGCTAACGGGCCTCGTGAGTATCAGCTCCTTATGCTGTTTTCAAGCATCGTGCTGCTTATTTCTATGACAGCGCGGTCTTATGGGCAAGCAGCGTCTATTCTGGTTTCTTTTTAGTCCTCAGGACAATTTCATAGCATGTCGATTTCTCTCGAAAACGTTCGAAGGACTTCTGTTCATCTCCAAGAGGACAAGGAAAAGCAGTTAAATCGGCAAAAACTCGTCGAGAATTACACAAAAGACGTACGTTCCGGTACCGGGAATCAAACCCGGGCGTCCTAGGTGAGAGCCAGGTATCCTAGCCACTAGACCACACCGGATTCTTATGCGTTTGTAATATTTGCGTGCTTTCAACGGACATTCGTGTGCACTCTACTTGTGATTCGTTGTTTGAGAGGCTCATTGTGTATGTTGACTGCAAATTGCAGCTTATTAAAAGGAAAGCAAGTAGCTTTTTTCAACATGTGGAGGGCCAGGAGGATGTTAGAAGGCTATGAGTTCGATACACTTTGGAGATGAAGCATCCGGAAACTCGTGGAAAATTAGCAACAATCAACATCGTTCCCTATCAAAAGCACGATGCGAGTTCAGCGGTCTTTTACATTAAATAATATGCCCCGGGTGAGGATCGAACTCACGACCTTAAGATTATGAGACTTACGCGCTGCCTACTGCGCTACCCAGGCACTTGAAGTGTTTGTATTACTGATAGTCGCTAAGTATCCCAAGTTAGCAACTTTGTGCTACGTGAATAATCCGTCAGCCGCTACATGCATTCTCGAGCCTCAGTAAATTAACGCACAGCGCTGATTTTCCAACGGAAACCACCCTTGCATGTTGTTACAGTACGCCACACAAGGGGCAAGTGGACATAGCATCTCATGGTGGAAGGCCGACAGTATCAGCGTCTATTTACTCGCCAGCGACCAAGTAACATCTCTTGCGTTCTGCATGTCTGCCTCATCTCGCCGCGTTTTCCCTCGGACAGAATTGTAGTTTGTGCAGCTCAAACGTGTACGTTTCGGTGCAGCATCATCACGAAAACGGCGAAAAATATGCATCGGCCGGGAATCGAACCCGGGCCGCCCGCGTGGGAGGCGAGCATTCTACCACTAAACTACCGATGCTGCATCTTCAGCATCTGAGTCCTGCCTAAAAGACGTCTGCGAAAATTGATTCCTGTCCCAACTGATTGGATTCTTGGGAAAAAAAGCGCCACAGAAACGGAGACGTGCACTGCGTCTTTTTTTTTTTTTTTTTTTTTAATGACCCTTCATCGCGAAGCTGTGAGTACAACTACGACGTCGGTGATGACACTTTGGGAAAGAGGCGAAAGGTGCGTGCAGGCGCTGTCCGAATGCGTGTGGCTGGTCTCGCTTAGCTCGCAGTGCCCCTACAGCAACGACGTCTTTCGGCCAGTGGAGGCAGGCAGAAAGCCTACACATGGCGGCGGAAGAGCGCCGTGCTGTGCGGTGGTGGTGTAATGGTCAGCATAGTTGCCTTCCAAGCAGTTGATCCGGGTTCGATTCCCGGCCACCGCAAATTTCATTTTGTTGTTACAGATGAGTGCGTCTTGTGTGCGCTCGTAGAGTTGGCGGTCGGTTTTCATTCAATATATTTCTCCTTCCTCGCTCTGTGTGGTCCAGCATCTGGTGCCTCTCTGTCTCGACTTGTCTCGACTGACGCGAGAGCTGACGCTCTCAAGTCGGCCTATATCTAAGGACAGGTAGCTTAAAATGGCTGCGAGACGCACGTTTCCTTTCGTAATAGAAAAATAACAATGGCCCGTGGAGGGATCGAACCCACGACCTTCGCGTTATTAGCACGACGCTCTAACCAACTGAGCTAACGGGCCTCGTGAGTATCAGCTCCTTATGCTGTTTTCAAGCATCGTGCTGCTTATTTCTATGACAGCGCGGTCTTATGGGCAAGCAGCGTCTATTCTGGTTTCTTTTTAGTCCTCAGGACAATTTCATAGCATGTCGATTTCTCTCGAAAACGTTCGAAGGACTTCTGTTCATCTCCAAGAGGACAAGGAAAAGCAGTTAAATCGGCAAAAACTCGTCGAGAATTACACAAAAGACGTACGTTCCGGTACCGGGAATCAAACTCGGGCGTCCTAGGTGAGAGCCAGGTATCCTAGCCACTAGACCACACCGGATTCTTATGCGTTTGTAATATTTGCGTGCTTTCAACGGACATTCGTGTGCACTCTACTTGTGATTCGTTGTTTGAGAGGCTCATTGTGTATGTTGACTGCAAATTGCAGCTTATTAAAAGGAAAGCAAGTAGCTTTTTTCAACATGTGGAGGGCCAGGAGGATGTTAGAAGGCTATGAGTTCGATACACTTTGGAGATGAAGCATCCGGAAACTCGTGGAAAATTAGCAACAATCAACATCGTTCCCTATCAAAAGCACGATGCGAGTTCAGCGGTCTTTTACATTAAATAATATGCCCCGGGTGAGGATCGAACTCACGACCTTAAGATTATGAGACTTACGCGCTGCCTACTGCGCTACCCAGGCACTTGAAGTGTTTGTATTACTGATAGTCGCTAAGTATCCCAAGTTAGCAACTTTGTGCTACGTGAATAATCCGTCAGCCGCTACATGCATTCTCGAGCCTCAGTAAATTAACGCACAGCGCTGATTTTCCAACGGAAACCACCCTTGCATGTTGTTACAGTACGCCACACAAGGGGCAAGTGGACATAGCATCTCATGGTGGAAGGCCGACAGTATCAGCGTCTATTTACTCGCCAGCGACCAAGTAACATCTCTTGCGTTCTGCATGTCTGCCTCATCTCGCCGCGTTTTCCCTCGGACAGAATTGTAGTTTGTGCAGCTCAAACGTGTACGTTTCGGTGCAGCATCATCACGAAAACGGCGAAAAATATGCATCGGCCGGGAATCGAACCCGGGCCGCCCGCGTGGGAGGCGAGCATTCTACCACTAAACTACCGATGCTGCATCTTCAGCATCTGAGTCCTGCCTAAAAGACGTCTGCGAAAATTGATTCCTGTCCCAACTGATTGGATTCTTGGGAAAAAAAGCGCCACAGAAACGGAGACGTGCACTGCGTCTTTTTTTTTTTTTTTTTTTTTTTAATGACCCTTCATCGCGAAGCTGTGAGTACAACTACGACGTCGGTGATGACACTTTGGGAAAGAGGCGAAAGGTGCGTGCAGGCGCTGTCCGAATGCGTGTGGCTGGTCTCGCTTAGCTCGCAGTGCCCCTACAGCAACGACGTCTTTCGGCCAGTGGAGGCAGGCAGAAAGCCTACACATGGCGGCGGAAGAGCGCCGTGCTGTGCGGTGGTGGTGTAATGGTCAGCATAGTTGCCTTCCAAGCAGTTGATCCGGGTTCGATTCCCGGCCACCGCAAATTTCATTTTGTTGTTACAGATGAGTGCGTCTTGTGTGCGCTCGTAGAGTTGGCGGTCGGTTTTCATTCAATATATTTCTCCTTCCTCGCTCTGTGTGGTCCAGCATCTGGTGCCTCTCTGTCTCGACTTGTCTCGACTGACGCGAGAGCTGACGCTCTCAAGTCGGCCTATATCTAAGGACAGGTAGCTTAAAATGGCTGCGAGACGCACGTTTCCTTTCGTAATAGAAAAATAACAATGGCCCGTGGAGGGATCGAACCCACGACCTTCGCGTTATTAGCACGACGCTCTAACCAACTGAGCTAACGGGCCTCGTGAGTATCAGCTCCTTATGCTGTTTTCAAGCATCGTGCTGCTTATTTCTATGACAGCGCGGTCTTATGGGCAAGCAGCGTCTATTCTGGTTTCTTTTTAGTCCTCAGGACAATTTCATAGCATGTCGATTTCTCTCGAAAACGTTCGAAGGACTTCTGTTCATCTCCAAGAGGACAAGGAAAAGCAGTTAAATCGGCAAAAACTCGTCGAGAATTACACAAAAGACGTACGTTCCGGTACCGGGAATCAAACCCGGGCGTCCTAGGTGAGAGCCAGGTATCCTAGCCACTAGACCACACCGGATTCTTATGCGTTTGTAATATTTGCGTGCTTTCAACGGACATTCGTGTGCACTCTACTTGTGATTCGTTGTTTGAGAGGCTCATTGTGTATGTTGACTGCAAATTGCAGCTTATTAAAAGGAAAGCAAGTAGCTTTTTTCAACATGTGGAGGGCCAGGAGGATGTTAGAAGGCTATGAGTTCGATACACTTTGGAGATGAAGCATCCGGAAACTCGTGGAAAATTAGCAACAATCAACATCGTTCCCTATCAAAAGCACGATGCGAGTTCAGCGGTCTTTTACATTAAATAATATGCCCCGGGTGAGGATCGAACTCACGACCTTAAGATTATGAGACTTACGCGCTGCCTACTGCGCTACCCAGGCACTTGAAGTGTTTGTATTACTGATAGTCGCTAAGTATCCCAAGTTAGCAACTTTGTGCTACGTGAATAATCCGTCAGCCGCTACATGCATTCTCGAGCCTCAGTAAATTAACGCACAGCGCTGATTTTCCAACGGAAACCACCCTTGCATGTTGTTACAGTACGCCACACAAGGGGCAAGTGGACATAGCATCTCATGGTGGAAGGCCGACAGTATCAGCGTCTATTTACTCGCCAGCGACCAAGTAACATCTCTTGCGTTCTGCATGTCTGCCTCATCTCGCCGCGTTTTCCCTCGGACAGAATTGTAGTTTGTGCAGCTCAAACGTGTACGTTTCGGTGCAGCATCATCACGAAAACGGCGAAAAATATGCATCGGCCGGGAATCGAACCCAGGCCGCCCGCGTGGGAGGCGAGCATTCTACCACTAAACTACCGATGCTGCATCTTCAGCATCTGAGTCCTGCCTAAAAGACGTCTGCGAAAATTGATTCCTGTCCCAACTGATTGGATTCTTGGGAAAAAAAGCGCCACAGAAACGGAGACGTGCACTGCGTCTTTTTTTTTTTTTTTTTTTTTTTTAATGACCCTTCATCGCGAAGCTGTGAGTACAACTACGACGTCGGTGATGACACTTTGGGAAAGAGGCGAAAGGTGCGTGCAGGCGCTGTCCGAATGCGTGTGGCTGGTCTCGCTTAGCTCGCAGTGCCCCTACAGCAACGACGTCTTTCGGCCAGTGGAGGCAGGCAGAAAGCCTACACATGGCGGCGGAAGAGCGCCGTGCTGTGCGGTGGTGGTGTAATGGTCAGCATAGTTGCCTTCCAAGCAGTTGATCCGGGTTCGATTCCCGGCCACCGCAAATTTCATTTTGTTGTTACAGATGAGTGCGTCTTGTGTGCGCTCGTAGAGTTGGCGGTCGGTTTTCATTCAATATATTTCTCCTTCCTCGCTCTGTGTGGTCCAGCATCTGGTGCCTCTCTGTCTCGACTTGTCTCGACTGACGCGAGAGCTGACGCTCTCAAGTCGGCCTATATCTAAGGACAGGTAGCTTAAAATGGCTGCGAGACGCACGTTTCCTTTCGTAATAGAAAAATAACAATGGCCCGTGGAGGGATCGAACCCACGACCTTCGCGTTATTAGCACGACGCTCTAACCAACTGAGCTAACGGGCCTCGTGAGTATCAGCTCCTTATGCTGTTTTCAAGCATCGTGCTGCTTATTTCTATGACAGCGCGGTCTTATGGGCAAGCAGCGTCTATTCTGGTTTCTTTTTAGTCCTCAGGACAATTTCATAGCATGTCGATTTCTCTCGAAAACGTTCGAAGGACTTCTGTTCATCTCCAAGAGGACAAGGAAAAGCAGTTAAATCGGCAAAAACTCGTCGAGAATTACACAAAAGACGTACGTTCCGGTACCGGGAATCAAACCCGGGCGTCCTAGGTGAGAGCCAGGTATCCTAGCCACTAGACCACACCGGATTCTTATGCGTTTGTAATATTTGCGTGCTTTCAACGGACATTCGTGTGCACTCTACTTGTGATTCGTTGTTTGAGAGGCTCATTGTGTATGTTGACTGCAAATTGCAGCTTATTAAAAGGAAAGCAAGTAGCTTTTTTCAACATGTGGAGGGCCAGGAGGATGTTAGAAGGCTATGAGTTCGATACACTTTGGAGATGAAGCATCCGGAAACTCGTGGAAAATTAGCAACAATCAACATCGTTCCCTATCAAAAGCACGATGCGAGTTCAGCGGTCTTTTACATTAAATAATATGCCCCGGGTGAGGATCGAACTCACGACCTTAAGATTATGAGACTTACGCGCTGCCTACTGCGCTACCCAGGCACTTGAAGTGTTTGTATTACTGATAGTCGCTAAGTATCCCAAGTTAGCAACTTTGTGCTACGTGAATAATCCGTCAGCCGCTACATGCATTCTCGAGCCTCAGTAAATTAACGCACAGCGCTGATTTTCCAACGGAAACCACCCTTGCATGTTGTTACAGTACGCCACACAAGGGGCAAGTGGACATAGCATCTCATGGTGGAAGGCCGACAGTATCAGCGTCTATTTACTCGCCAGCGACCAAGTAACATCTCTTGCGTTCTGCATGTCTGCCTCATCTCGCCGCGTTTTCCCTCGGACAGAATTGTAGTTTGTGCAGCTCAAACGTGTACGTTTCGGTGCAGCATCATCACGAAAACGGCGAAAAATATGCATCGGCCGGGAATCGAACCCGGGCCGCCCGCGTGGGAGGCGAGCATTCTACCACTAAACTACCGATGCTGCATCTTCAGCATCTGAGTCCTGCCTAAAAGACGTCTGCGAAAATTGATTCCTGTCCCAACTGATTGGATTCTTGGGAAAAAAGCGCCACAGAAACGGAGACGTGCACTGCGTCTTTTTTTTTTTTTTTTTTTTTTAATGACCCTTCATCGCGAAGCTGTGAGTACAACTACGACGTCGGTGATGACACTTTGGGAAAGAGGCGAAAGGTGCGTGCAGGCGCTGTCCGAATGCGTGTGGCTGGTCTCGCTTAGCTCGCAGTGCCCCTACAGCAACGACGTCTTTCGGCCAGTGGAGGCAGGCAGAAAGCCTACACATGGCGGCGGAAGAGCGCCGTGCTGTGCGGTGGTGGTGTAATGGTCAGCATAGTTGCCTTCCAAGCAGTTGATCCGGGTTCGATTCCCGGCCACCGCAAATTTCATTTTGTTGTTACAGATGAGTGCGTCTTGTGTGCGCTCGTAGAGTTGGCGGTCGGTTTTCATTCAATATATTTCTCCTTCCTCGCTCTGTGTGGTCCAGCATCTGGTGCCTCTCTGTCTCGACTTGTCTCGACTGACGCGAGAGCTGACGCTCTCAAGTCGGCCTATATCTAAGGACAGGTAGCTTAAAATGGCTGCGAGACGCACGTTTCCTTTCGTAATAGAAAAATAACAATGGCCCGTGGAGGGATCGAACCCACGACCTTCGCGTTATTAGCACGACGCTCTAACCAACTGAGCTAACGGGCCTCGTGAGTATCAGCTCCTTATGCTGTTTTCAAGCATCGTGCTGCTTATTTCTATGACAGCGCGGTCTTATGGGCAAGCAGCGTCTATTCTGGTTTCTTTTTAGTCCTCAGGACAATTTCATAGCATGTCGATTTCTCTCGAAAACGTTCGAAGGACTTCTGTTCATCTCCAAGAGGACAAGGAAAAGCAGTTAAATCGGCAAAAACTCGTCGAGAATTACACAAAAGACGTACGTTCCGGTACCGGGAATCAAACCCGGGCGTCCTAGGTGAGAGCCAGGTATCCTAGCCACTAGACCACACCGGATTCTTATGCGTTTGTAATATTTGCGTGCTTTCAACGGACATTCGTGTGCACTCTACTTGTGATTCGTTGTTTGAGAGGCTCATTGTGTATGTTGACTGCAAATTGCAGCTTATTAAAAGGAAAGCAAGTAGCTTTTTTCAACATGTGGAGGGCCAGGAGGATGTTAGAAGGCTATGAGTTCGATACACTTTGGAGATGAAGCATCCGGAAACTCGTGGAAAATTAGCAACAATCAACATCGTTCCCTATCAAAAGCACGATGCGAGTTCAGCGGTCTTTTACATTAAATAATATGCCCCGGGTGAGGATCGAACTCACGACCTTAAGATTATGAGACTTACGCGCTGCCTACTGCGCTACCCAGGCACTTGAAGTGTTTGTATTACTGATAGTCGCTAAGTATCCCAAGTTAGCAACTTTGTGCTACGTGAATAATCCGTCAGCCGCTACATGCATTCTCGAGCCTCAGTAAATTAACGCACAGCGCTGATTTTCCAACGGAAACCACCCTTGCATGTTGTTACAGTACGCCACACAAGGGGCAAGTGGACATAGCATCTCATGGTGGAAGGCCGACAGTATCAGCGTCTATTTACTCGCCAGCGACCAAGTAACATCTCTTGCGTTCTGCATGTCTGCCTCATCTCGCCGCGTTTTCCCTCGGACAGAATTGTAGTTTGTGCAGCTCAAACGTGTACGTTTCGGTGCAGCATCATCACGAAAACGGCGAAAAATATGCATCGGCCGGGAATCGAACCCGGGCCGCCCGCGTGGGAGGCGAGCATTCTACCACTAAACTACCGATGCTGCATCTTCAGCATCTGAGTCCTGCCTAAAAGACGTCTGCGAAAATTGATTCCTGTCCCAACTGATTGGATTCTTGGGAAAAAAGCGCCACAGAAACGGAGACGTGCACTGCGTCTTTTTTTTTTTTTTTTTTTTTTTAATGACCCTTCATCGCGAAGCTGTGAGTACAACTACGACGTCGGTGATGACACTTTGGGAAAGAGGCGAAAGGTGCGTGCAGGCGCTGTCCGAATGCGTGTGGCTGGTCTCGCTTAGCTCGCAGTGCCCCTACAGCAACGACGTCTTTCGGCCAGTGGAGGCAGGCAGAAAGCCTACACATGGCGGCGGAAGAGCGCCGTGCTGTGCGGTGGTGGTGTAATGGTCAGCATAGTTGCCTTCCAAGCAGTTGATCCGGGTTCGATTCCCGGCCACCGCAAATTTCATTTTGTTGTTACAGATGAGTGCGTCTTGTGTGCGCTCGTAGAGTTGGCGGTCGGTTTTCATTCAATATATTTCTCCTTCCTCGCTCTGTGTGGTCCAGCATCTGGTGCCTCTCTGTCTCGACTTGTCTCGACTGACGCGAGAGCTGACGCTCTCAAGTCGGCCTATATCTAAGGACAGGTAGCTTAAAATGGCTGCGAGACGCACGTTTCCTTTCGTAATAGAAAAATAACAATGGCCCGTGGAGGGATCGAACCCACGACCTTCGCGTTATTAGCACGACGCTCTAACCAACTGAGCTAACGGGCCTCGTGAGTATCAGCTCCTTATGCTGTTTTCAAGCATCGTGCTGCTTATTTCTATGACAGCGCGGTCTTATGGGCAAGCAGCGTCTATTCTGGTTTCTTTTTAGTCCTCAGGACAATTTCATAGCATGTCGATTTCTCTCGAAAACGTTCGAAGGACTTCTGTTCATCTCCAAGAGGACAAGGGAAAGCAGTTAAATCGGCAAAAACTCGTCGAGAATTACACAAAAGACGTACGTTCCGGTACCGGGAATCAAACCCGGGCCTCCTAGGTGAGAGCCAGGTATCCTAGCCACTAGACCACACCGGATTCTTATGCGTTTGTAATATTTGCGTGCTTTCAACGGACATTCGTGTGCACTCTACTTGTGATTCGTTGTTTGAGAGGCTCATTGTGTATGTTGACTGCAAATTGCAGCTTATTAAAAGGAAAGCAAGTAGCTTTTTTCAACATGTGGAGGGCCAGGAGGATGTTAGAAGGCTATGAGTTCGATACACTTTGGAGATGAAGCATCCGGAAACTCGTGGAAAATTAGCAACAATCAACATCGTTCCCTATCAAAAGCACGATGCGAGTTCAGCGGTCTTTTACATTAAATAATATGCCCCGGGTGAGGATCGAACTCACGACCTTAAGATTATGAGACTTACGCGCTGCCTACTGCGCTACCCAGGCACTTGAAGTGTTTGTATTACTGATAGTCGCTAAGTATCCCAAGTTAGCAACTTTGTGCTACGTGAATAATCCGTCAGCCGCTACATGCATTCTCGAGCCTCAGTAAATTAACGCACAGCGCTGATTTTCCAACGGAAACCACCCTTGCATGTTGTTACAGTACGCCACACAAGGGGCAAGTGGACATAGCATCTCATGGTGGAAGGCCGACAGTATCAGCGTCTATTTACTCGCCAGCGACCAAGTAACATCTCTTGCGTTCTGCATGTCTGCCTCATCTCGCCGCGTTTTCCCTCGGACAGAATTGTAGTTTGTGCAGCTCAAACGTGTACGTTTCGGTGCAGCATCATCACGAAAACGGCGAAAAATATGCATCGGCCGGGAATCGAACCCGGGCCGCCCGCGTGGGAGGCGAGCATTCTACCACTAAACTACCGATGCTGCATCTTCAGCATCTGAGTCCTGCCTAAAAGACGTCTGCGAAAATTGATTCCTGTCCCAACTGATTGGATTCTTGGGAAAAAAAGCGCCACAGAAACGGAGACGTGCACTGCGTCTTTTTTTTTTTTTTTTTTTTTTTTTTTTTAATGACCCTTCATCGCGAAGCTGTGAGTACAACTACGACGTCGGTGATGACACTTTGGGAAAGAGGCGAAAGGTGCGTGCAGGCGCTGTCCGAATGCGTGTGGCTGGTCTCGCTTAGCTCGCAGTGCCCCTACAGCAACGACGTCTTTCGGCCAGTGGAGGCAGGCAGAAAGCCTACACATGGCGGCGGAAGAGCGCCGTGCTGTGCGGTGGTGGTGTAATGGTCAGCATAGTTGCCTTCCAAGCAGTTGATCCGGGTTCGATTCCCGGCCACCGCAAATTTCATTTTGTTGTTACAGATGAGTGCGTCTTGTGTGCGCTCGTAGAGTTGGCGGTCGGTTTTCATTCAATATATTTCTCCTTCCTCGCTCTGTGTGGTCCAGCATCTGGTGCCTCTCTGTCTCGACTTGTCTCGACTGACGCGAGAGCTGACGCTCTCAAGTCGGCCTATATCTAAGGACAGGTAGCTTAAAATGGCTGCGAGACGCACGTTTCCTTTCGTAATAGAAAAATAACAATGGCCCGTGGAGGGATCGAACCCACGACCTTCGCGTTATTAGCACGACGCTCTAACCAACTGAGCTAACGGGCCTCGTGAGTATCAGCTCCTTATGCTGTTTTCAAGCATCGTGCTGCTTATTTCTATGACAGCGCGGTCTTATGGGCAAGCAGCGTCTATTCTGGTTTCTTTTTAGTCCTCAGGACAATTTCATAGCATGTCGATTTCTCTCGAAAACGTTCGAAGGACTTCTGTTCATCTCCAAGAGGACAAGGAAAAGCAGTTAAATCGGCAAAAACTCGTCGAGAATTACACAAAAGACGTACGTTCCGGTACCGGGAATCAAACCCGGGCGTCCTAGGTGAGAGCCAGGTATCCTAGCCACTAGACCACACCGGATTCTTATGCGTTTGTAATATTTGCGTGCTTTCAACGGACATTCGTGTGCACTCTACTTGTGATTCGTTGTTTGAGAGGCTCATTGTGTATGTTGACTGCAAATTGCAGCTTATTAAAAGGAAAGCAAGTAGCTTTTTTCAACATGTGGAGGGCCAGGAGGATGTTAGAAGGCTATGAGTTCGATACACTTTGGAGATGAAGCATCCGGAAACTCGTGGAAAATTAGCAACAATCAACATCGTTCCCTATCAAAAGCACGATGCGAGTTCAGCGGTCTTTTACATTAAATAATATGCCCCGGGTGAGGATCGAACTCACGACCTTAAGATTATGAGACTTACGCGCTGCCTACTGCGCTACCCAGGCACTTGAAGTGTTTGTATTACTGATAGTCGCTAAGTATCCCAAGTTAGCAACTTTGTGCTACGTGAATAATCCGTCAGCCGCTACATGCATTCTCGAGCCTCAGTAAATTAACGCACAGCGCTGATTTTCCAACGGAAACCACCCTTGCATGTTGTTACAGTACGCCACACAAGGGGCAAGTGGACATAGCATCTCATGGTGGAAGGCCGACAGTATCAGCGTCTATTTACTCGCCAGCGACCAAGTAACATCTCTTGCGTTCTGCATGTCTGCCTCATCTCGCCGCGTTTTCCCTCGGACAGAATTGTAGTTTGTGCAGCTCAAACGTGTACGTTTCGGTGCAGCATCATCACGAAAACGGCGAAAAATATGCATCGGCCGGGAATCGAACCCGGGCCGCCCGCGTGGGAGGCGAGCATTCTACCACTAAACTACCGATGCTGCATCTTCAGCATCTGAGTCCTGCCTAAAAGACGTCTGCGAAAATTGATTCCTGTCCCAACTGATTGGATTCTTGGGAAAAAAAGCGCCACAGAAACGGAGACGTGCACTGCGTCTTTTTTTTTTTTTTTTTTTTTTTAATGACCCTTCATCGCGAAGCTGTGAGTACAACTACGACGTCGGTGATGACACTTTGGGAAAGAGGCGAAAGGTGCGTGCAGGCGCTGTCCGAATGCGTGTGGCTGGTCTCGCTTAGCTCGCAGTGCCCCTACAGCAACGACGTCTTTCGGCCAGTGGAGGCAGGCAGAAAGCCTACACATGGCGGCGGAAGAGCGCCGTGCTGTGCGGTGGTGGTGTAATGGTCAGCATAGTTGCCTTCCAAGCAGTTGATCCGGGTTCGATTCCCGGCCACCGCAAATTTCATTTTGTTGTTACAGATGAGTGCGTCTTGTGTGCGCTCGTAGAGTTGGCGGTCGGTTTTCATTCAATATATTTCTCCTTCCTCGCTCTGTGTGGTCCAGCATCTGGTGCCTCTCTGTCTCGACTTGTCTCGACTGACGCGAGAGCTGACGCTCTCAAGTCGGCCTATATCTAAGGACAGGTAGCTTAAAATGGCTGCGAGACGCACGTTTCCTTTCGTAATAGAAAAATAACAATGGCCCGTGGAGGGATCGAACCCACGACCTTCGCGTTATTAGCACGACGCTCTAACCAACTGAGCTAACGGGCCTCGTGAGTATCAGCTCCTTATGCTGTTTTCAAGCATCGTGCTGCTTATTTCTATGACAGCGCGGTCTTATGGGCAAGCAGCGTCTATTCTGGTTTCTTTTTAGTCCTCAGGACAATTTCATAGCATGTCGATTTCTCTCGAAAACGTTCGAAGGACTTCTGTTCATCTCCAAGAGGACAAGGAAAAGCAGTTAAATCGGCAAAAACTCGTCGAGAATTACACAAAAGACGTACGTTCCGGTACCGGGAATCAAACCCGGGCGTCCTAGGTGAGAGCCAGGTATCCTAGCCACTAGACCACACCGGATTCTTATGCGTTTGTAATATTTGCGTGCTTTCAACGGACATTCGTGTGCACTCTACTTGTGATTCGTTGTTTGAGAGGCTCATTGTGTATGTTGACTGCAAATTGCAGCTTATTAAAAGGAAAGCAAGTAGCTTTTTTCAACATGTGGAGGGCCAGGAGGATGTTAGAAGGCTATGAGTTCGATACACTTTGGAGATGAAGCATCCGGAAACTCGTGGAAAATTAGCAACAATCAACATCGTTCCCTATCAAAAGCACGATGCGAGTTCAGCGGTCTTTTACATTAAATAATATGCCCCGGGTGAGGATCGAACTCACGACCTTAAGATTATGAGACTTACGCGCTGCCTACTGCGCTACCCAGGCACTTGAAGTGTTTGTATTACTGATAGTCGCTAAGTATCCCAAGTTAGCAACTTTGTGCTACGTGAATAATCCGTCAGCCGCTACATGCATTCTCGAGCCTCAGTAAATTAACGCACAGCGCTGATTTTCCAACGGAAACCACCCTTGCATGTTGTTACAGTACGCCACACAAGGGGCAAGTGGACATAGCATCTCATGGTGGAAGGCCGACAGTATCAGCGTCTATTTACTCGCCAGCGACCAAGTAACATCTCTTGCGTTCTGCATGTCTGCCTCATCTCGCCGCGTTTTCCCTCGGACAGAATTGTAGTTTGTGCAGCTCAAACGTGTACGTTTCGGTGCAGCATCATCACGAAAACGGCGAAAAATATGCATCGGCCGGGAATCGAACCCGGGCCGCCCGCGTGGGAGGCGAGCATTCTACCACTAAACTACCGATGCTGCATCTTCAGCATCTGAGTCCTGCCTAAAAGACGTCTGCGAAAATTGATTCCTGTCCCAACTGATTGGATTCTTGGGAAAAAAAGCGCCACAGAAACGGAGACGTGCACTGCGTCTTTTTTTTTTTTTTTTTTTTTTTTAATGACCCTTCATCGCGAAGCTGTGAGTACAACTACGACGTCGGTGATGACACTTTGGGAAAGAGGCGAAAGGTGCGTGCAGGCGCTGTCCGAATGCGTGTGGCTGGTCTCGCTTAGCTCGCAGTGCCCCTACAGCAACGACGTCTTTCGGCCAGTGGAGGCAGGCAGAAAGCCTACACATGGCGGCGGAAGAGCGCCGTGCTGTGCGGTGGTGGTGTAATGGTCAGCATAGTTGCCTTCCAAGCAGTTGATCCGGGTTCGATTCCCGGCCACCGCAAATTTCATTTTGTTGTTACAGATGAGTGCGTCTTGTGTGCGCTCGTAGAGTTGGCGGTCGGTTTTCATTCAATATATTTCTCCTTCCTCGCTCTGTGTGGTCCAGCATCTGGTGCCTCTCTGTCTCGACTTGTCTCGACTGACGCGAGAGCTGACGCTCTCAAGTCGGCCTATATCTAAGGACAGGTAGCTTAAAATGGCTGCGAGACGCACGTTTCCTTTCGTAATAGAAAAATAACAATGGCCCGTGGAGGGATCGAACCCACGACCTTCGCGTTATTAGCACGACGCTCTAACCAACTGAGCTAACGGGCCTCGTGAGTATCATCTCCTTATGCTGTTTTCAAGCATCGTGCTGCTTATTTCTATGACAGCGCGGTCTTATGGGCAAGCAGCGTCTATTCTGGTTTCTTTTTAGTCCTCAGGACAATTTCATAGCATGTCGATTTCTCTCGAAAACGTTCGAAGGACTTCTGTTCATCTCCAAGAGGACAAGGAAAAGCAGTTAAATCGGCAAAAACTCGTCGAGAATTACACAAAAGACGTACGTTCCGGTACCGGGAATCAAACCCGGGCGTCCTAGGTGAGAGCCAGGTATCCTAGCCACTAGACCACACCGGATTCTTATGCGTTTGTAATATTTGCGTGCTTTCAACGGACATTCGTGTGCACTCTACTTGTGATTCGTTGTTTGAGAGGCTCATTGTGTATGTTGACTGCAAATTGCAGCTTATTAAAAGGAAAGCAAGTAGCTTTTTTCAACATGTGGAGGGCCAGGAGGATGTTAGAAGGCTATGAGTTCGATACACTTTGGAGATGAAGCATCCGGAAACTCGTGGAAAATTAGCAACAATCAACATCGTTCCCTATCAAAAGCACGATGCGAGTTCAGCGGTCTTTTACATTAAATAATATGCCCCGGGTGAGGATCGAACTCACGACCTTAAGATTATGAGACTTACGCGCTGCCTACTGCGCTACCCAGGCACTTGAAGTGTTTGTATTACTGATAGTCGCTAAGTATCCCAAGTTAGCAACTTTGTGCTACGTGAATAATCCGTCAGCCGCTACATGCATTCTCGAGCCTCAGTAAATTAACGCACAGCGCTGATTTTCCAACGGAAACCACCCTTGCATGTTGTTACAGTACGCCACACAAGGGGCAAGTGGACATAGCATCTCATGGTGGAAGGCCGACAGTATCAGCGTCTATTTACTCGCCAGCGACCAAGTAACATCTCTTGCGTTCTGCATGTCTGCCTCATCTCGCCGCGTTTTCCCTCGGACAGAATTGTAGTTTGTGCAGCTCAAACGTGTACGTTTCGGTGCAGCATCATCACGAAAACGGCGAAAAATATGCATCGGCCGGGAATCGAACCCGGGCCGCCCGCGTGGGAGGCGAGCATTCTACCACTAAACTACCGATGCTGCATCTTCAGCATCTGAGTCCTGCCTAAAAGACGTCTGCGAAAATTGATTCCTGTCCCAACTGATTGGATTCTTGGGAAAAAAGCGCCACAGAAACGGAGACGTGCACTGCGTCTTTTTTTTTTTTTTTTTTTTTTTTTTTAATGACCCTTCATCGCGAAGCTGTGAGTACAACTACGACGTCGGTGATGACACTTTGGGAAAGAGGCGAAAGGTGCGTGCAGGCGCTGTCCGAATGCGTGTGGCTGGTCTCGCTTAGCTCGCAGTGCCCCTACAGCAACGACGTCTTTCGGCCAGTGGAGGCAGGCAGAAAGCCTACACATGGCGGCGGAAGAGCGCCGTGCTGTGCGGTGGTGGTGTAATGGTCAGCATAGTTGCCTTCCAAGCAGTTGATCCGGGTTCGATTCCCGGCCACCGCAAATTTCATTTTGTTGTTACAGATGAGTGCGTCTTGTGTGCGCTCGTAGAGTTGGCGGTCGGTTTTCATTCAATATATTTCTCCTTCCTCGCTCTGTGTGGTCCAGCATCTGGTGCCTCTCTGTCTCGACTTGTCTCGACTGACGCGAGAGCTGACGCTCTCAAGTCGGCCTATATCTAAGGACAGGTAGCTTAAAATGGCTGCGAGACGCACGTTTCCTTTCGTAATAGAAAAATAACAATGGCCCGTGGAGGGATCGAACCCACGACCTTCGCGTTATTAGCACGACGCTCTAACCAACTGAGCTAACGGGCCTCGTGAGTATCAGCTCCTTATGCTGTTTTCAAGCATCGTGCTGCTTATTTCTATGACAGCGCGGTCTTATGGGCAAGCAGCGTCTATTCTGGTTTCTTTTTAGTCCTCAGGACAATTTCATAGCATGTCGATTTCTCTCGAAAACGTTCGAAGGACTTCTGTTCATCTCCAAGAGGACAAGGAAAAGCAGTTAAATCGGCAAAAACTCGTCGAGAATTACACAAAAGACGTACGTTCCGGTACCGGGAATCAAACCCGGGCGTCCTAGGTGAGAGCCAGGTATCCTAGCCACTAGACCACACCGGATTCTTATGCGTTTGTAATATTTGCGTGCTTTCAACGGACATTCGTGTGCACTCTACTTGTGATTCGTTGTTTGAGAGGCTCATTGTGTATGTTGACTGCAAATTGCAGCTTATTAAAAGGAAAGCAAGTAGCTTTTTTCAACATGTGGAGGGCCAGGAGGATGTTAGAAGGCTATGAGTTCGATACACTTTGGAGATGAAGCATCCGGAAACTCGTGGAAAATTAGCAACAATCAACATCGTTCCCTATCAAAAGCACGATGCGAGTTCAGCGGTCTTTTACATTAAATAATATGCCCCGGGTGAGGATCGAACTCACGACCTTAAGATTATGAGACTTACGCGCTGCCTACTGCGCTACCCAGGCACTTGAAGTGTTTGTATTACTGATAGTCGCTAAGTATCCCAAGTTAGCAACTTTGTGCTACGTGAATAATCCGTCAGCCGCTACATGCATTCTCGAGCCTCAGTAAATTAACGCACAGCGCTGATTTTCCAACGGAAACCACCCTTGCATGTTGTTACAGTACGCCACACAAGGGGCAAGTGGACATAGCATCTCATGGTGGAAGGCCGACAGTATCAGCGTCTATTTACTCGCCAGCGACCAAGTAACATCTCTTGCGTTCTGCATGTCTGCCTCATCTCGCCGCGTTTTCCCTCGGACAGAATTGTAGTTTGTGCAGCTCAAACGTGTACGTTTCGGTGCAGCATCATCACGAAAACGGCGAAAAATATGCATCGGCCGGGAATCGAACCCGGGCCGCCCGCGTGGGAGGCGAGCATTCTACCACTAAACTACCGATGCTGCATCTTCAGCATCTGAGTCCTGCCTAAAAGACGTCTGCGAAAATTGATTCCTGTCCCAACTGATTGGATTCTTGGGAAAAAAAGCGCCACAGAAACGGAGACGTGCACTGCGTCTTTTTTTTTTTTTTTTTTTTTTTTTTAATGACCCTTCATCGCGAAGCTGTGAGTACAACTACGACGTCGGTGATGACACTTTGGGAAAGAGGCGAAAGGTGCGTGCAGGCGCTGTCCGAATGCGTGTGGCTGGTCTCGCTTAGCTCGCAGTGCCCCTACAGCAACGACGTCTTTCGGCCAGTGGAGGCAGGCAGAAAGCCTACACATGGCGGCGGAAGAGCGCCGTGCTGTGCGGTGGTGGTGTAATGGTCAGCATAGTTGCCTTCCAAGCAGTTGATCCGGGTTCGATTCCCGGCCACCGCAAATTTCATTTTGTTGTTACAGATGAGTGCGTCTTGTGTGCGCTCGTAGAGTTGGCGGTCGGTTTTCATTCAATATATTTCTCCTTCCTCGCTCTGTGTGGTCCAGCATCTGGTGCCTCTCTGTCTCGACTTGTCTCGACTGACGCGAGAGCTGACGCTCTCAAGTCGGCCTATATCTAAGGACAGGTAGCTTAAAATGGCTGCGAGACGCACGTTTCCTTTCGTAATAGAAAAATAACAATGGCCCGTGGAGGGATCGAACCCACGACCTTCGCGTTATTAGCACGACGCTCTAACCAACTGAGCTAACGGGCCTCGTGAGTATCATCTCCTTATGCTGTTTTCAAGCATCGTGCTGCTTATTTCTATGACAGCGCGGTCTTATGGGCAAGCAGCGTCTATTCTGGTTTCTTTTTAGTCCTCAGGACAATTTCATAGCATGTCGATTTCTCTCGAAAACGTTCGAAGGACTTCTGTTCATCTCCAAGAGGACAAGGAAAAGCAGTTAAATCGGCAAAAACTCGTCGAGAATTACACAAAAGACGTACGTTCCGGTACCGGGAATCAAACCCGGGCGTCCTAGGTGAGAGCCAGGTATCCTAGCCACTAGACCACACCGGATTCTTATGCGTTTGTAATATTTGCGTGCTTTCAACGGACATTCGTGTGCACTCTACTTGTGATTCGTTGTTTGAGAGGCTCATTGTGTATGTTGACTGCAAATTGCAGCTTATTAAAAGGAAAGCAAGTAGCTTTTTTCAACATGTGGAGGGCCAGGAGGATGTTAGAAGGCTATGAGTTCGATACACTTTGGAGATGAAGCATCCGGAAACTCGTGGAAAATTAGCAACAATCAACATCGTTCCCTATCAAAAGCACGATGCGAGTTCAGCGGTCTTTTACATTAAATAATATGCCCCGGGTGAGGATCGAACTCACGACCTTAAGATTATGAGACTTACGCGCTGCCTACTGCGCTACCCAGGCACTTGAAGTGTTTGTATTACTGATAGTCGCTAAGTATCCCAAGTTAGCAACTTTGTGCTACGTGAATAATCCGTCAGCCGCTACATGCATTCTCGAGCCTCAGTAAATTAACGCACAGCGCTGATTTTCCAACGGAAACCACCCTTGCATGTTGTTACAGTACGCCACACAAGGGGCAAGTGGACATAGCATCTCATGGTGGAAGGCCGACAGTATCAGCGTCTATTTACTCGCCAGCGACCAAGTAACATCTCTTGCGTTCTGCATGTCTGCCTCATCTCGCCGCGTTTTCCCTCGGACAGAATTGTAGTTTGTGCAGCTCAAACGTGTACGTTTCGGTGCAGCATCATCACGAAAACGGCGAAAAATATGCATCGGCCGGGAATCGAACCCGGGCCGCCCGCGTGGGAGGCGAGCATTCTACCACTAAACTACCGATGCTGCATCTTCAGCATCTGAGTCCTGCCTAAAAGACGTCTGCGAAAATTGATTCCTGTCCCAACTGATTGGATTCTTGGGAAAAAAAGCGCCACAGAAACGGAGACGTGCACTGCGTCTTTTTTTTTTTTTTTTTTTTTTAATGACCCTTCATCGCGAAGCTGTGAGTACAACTACGACGTCGGTGATGACACTTTGGGAAAGAGGCGAAAGGTGCGTGCAGGCGCTGTCCGAATGCGTGTGGCTGGTCTCGCTTAGCTCGCAGTGCCCCTACAGCAACGACGTCTTTCGGCCAGTGGAGGCAGGCAGAAAGCCTACACATGGCGGCGGAAGAGCGCCGTGCTGTGCGGTGGTGGTGTAATGGTCAGCATAGTTGCCTTCCAAGCAGTTGATCCGGGTTCGATTCCCGGCCACCGCAAATTTCATTTTGTTGTTACAGATGAGTGCGTCTTGTGTGCGCTCGTAGAGTTGGCGGTCGGTTTTCATTCAATATATTTCTCCTTCCTCGCTCTGTGTGGTCCAGCATCTGGTGCCTCTCTGTCTCGACTTGTCTCGACTGACGCGAGAGCTGACGCTCTCAAGTCGGCCTATATCTAAGGACAGGTAGCTTAAAATGGCTGCGAGACGCACGTTTCCTTTCGTAATAGAAAAATAACAATGGCCCGTGGAGGGATCGAACCCACGACCTTCGCGTTATTAGCACGACGCTCTAACCAACTGAGCTAACGGGCCTCGTGAGTATCAGCTCCTTATGCTGTTTTCAAGCATCGTGCTGCTTATTTCTATGACAGCGCGGTCTTATGGGCAAGCAGCGTCTATTCTGGTTTCTTTTTAGTCCTCAGGACAATTTCATAGCATGTCGATTTCTCTCGAAAACGTTCGAAGGACTTCTGTTCATCTCCAAGAGGACAAGGAAAAGCAGTTAAATCGGCAAAAACTCGTCGAGAATTACACAAAAGACGTACGTTCCGGTACCGGGAATCAAACCCGGGCGTCCTAGGTGAGAGCCAGGTATCCTAGCCACTAGACCACACCGGATTCTTATGCGTTTGTAATATTTGCGTGCTTTCAACGGACATTCGTGTGCACTCTACTTGTGATTCGTTGTTTGAGAGGCTCATTGTGTATGTTGACTGCAAATTGCAGCTTATTAAAAGGAAAGCAAGTAGCTTTTTTCAACATGTGGAGGGCCAGGAGGATGTTAGAAGGCTATGAGTTCGATACACTTTGGAGATGAAGCATCCGGAAACTCGTGGAAAATTAGCAACAATCAACATCGTTCCCTATCAAAAGCACGATGCGAGTTCAGCGGTCTTTTACATTAAATAATATGCCCCGGGTGAGGATCGAACTCACGACCTTAAGATTATGAGACTTACGCGCTGCCTACTGCGCTACCCAGGCACTTGAAGTGTTTGTATTACTGATAGTCGCTAAGTATCCCAAGTTAGCAACTTTGTGCTACGTGAATAATCCGTCAGCCGCTACATGCATTCTCGAGCCTCAGTAAATTAACGCACAGCGCTGATTTTCCAACGGAAACCACCCTTGCATGTTGTTACAGTACGCCACACAAGGGGCAAGTGGACATAGCATCTCATGGTGGAAGGCCGACAGTATCAGCGTCTATTTACTCGCCAGCGACCAAGTAACATCTCTTGCGTTCTGCATGTCTGCCTCATCTCGCCGCGTTTTCCCTCGGACAGAATTGTAGTTTGTGCAGCTCAAACGTGTACGTTTCGGTGCAGCATCATCACGAAAACGGCGAAAAATATGCATCGGCCGGGAATCGAACCCGGGCCGCCCGCGTGGGAGGCGAGCATTCTACCACTAAACTACCGATGCTGCATCTTCAGCATCTGAGTCCTGCCTAAAAGACGTCTGCGAAAATTGATTCCTGTCCCAACTGATTGGATTCTTGGGAAAAAAGCGCCACAGAAACGGAGACGTGCACTGCGTCTTTTTTTTTTTTTTTTTTTTTTTTAATGACCCTTCATCGCGAAGCTGTGAGTACAACTACGACGTCGGTGATGACACTTTGGGAAAGAGGCGAAAGGTGCGTGCAGGCGCTGTCCGAATGCGTGTGGCTGGTCTCGCTTAGCTCGCAGTGCCCCTACAGCAACGACGTCTTTCGGCCAGTGGAGGCAGGCAGAAAGCCTACACATGGCGGCGGAAGAGCGCCGTGCTGTGCGGTGGTGGTGTAATGGTCAGCATAGTTGCCTTCCAAGCAGTTGATCCGGGTTCGATTCCCGGCCACCGCAAATTTCATTTTGTTGTTACAGATGAGTGCGTCTTGTGTGCGCTCGTAGAGTTGGCGGTCGGTTTTCATTCAATATATTTCTCCTTCCTCGCTCTGTGTGGTCCAGCATCTGGTGCCTCTCTGTCTCGACTTGTCTCGACTGACGCGAGAGCTGACGCTCTCAAGTCGGCCTATATCTAAGGACAGGTAGCTTAAAATGGCTGCGAGACGCACGTTTCCTTTCGTAATAGAAAAATAACAATGGCCCGTGGAGGGATCGAACCCACGACCTTCGCGTTATTAGCACGACGCTCTAACCAACTGAGCTAACGGGCCTCGTGAGTATCAGCTCCTTATGCTGTTTTCAAGCATCGTGCTGCTTATTTCTATGACAGCGCGGTCTTATGGGCAAGCAGCGTCTATTCTGGTTTCTTTTTAGTCCTCAGGACAATTTCATAGCATGTCGATTTCTCTCGAAAACGTTCGAAGGACTTCTGTTCATCTCCAAGAGGACAAGGAAAAGCAGTTAAATCGGCAAAAACTCGTCGAGAATTACACAAAAGACGTACGTTCCGGTACCGGGAATCAAACCCGGGCGTCCTAGGTGAGAGCCAGGTATCCTAGCCACTAGACCACACCGGATTCTTATGCGTTTGTAATATTTGCGTGCTTTCAACGGACATTCGTGTGCACTCTACTTGTGATTCGTTGTTTGAGAGGCTCATTGTGTATGTTGACTGCAAATTGCAGCTTATTAAAAGGAAAGCAAGTAGCTTTTTTCAACATGTGGAGGGCCAGGAGGATGTTAGAAGGCTATGAGTTCGATACACTTTGGAGATGAAGCATCCGGAAACTCGTGGAAAATTAGCAACAATCAACATCGTTCCCTATCAAAAGCACGATGCGAGTTCAGCGGTCTTTTACATTAAATAATATGCCCCGGGTGAGGATCGAACTCACGACCTTAAGATTATGAGACTTACGCGCTGCCTACTGCGCTACCCAGGCACTTGAAGTGTTTGTATTACTGATAGTCGCTAAGTATCCCAAGTTAGCAACTTTGTGCTACGTGAATAATCCGTCAGCCGCTACATGCATTCTCGAGCCTCAGTAAATTAACGCACAGCGCTGATTTTCCAACGGAAACCACCCTTGCATGTTGTTACAGTACGCCACACAAGGGGCAAGTGGACATAGCATCTCATGGTGGAAGGCCGACAGTATCAGCGTCTATTTACTCGCCAGCGACCAAGTAACATCTCTTGCGTTCTGCATGTCTGCCTCATCTCGCCGCGTTTTCCCTCGGACAGAATTGTAGTTTGTGCAGCTCAAACGTGTACGTTTCGGTGCAGCATCATCACGAAAACGGCGAAAAATATGCATCGGCCGGGAATAGAACCCGGGCCGCCCGCGTGGGAGGCGAGCATTCTACCACTAAACTACCGATGCTGCATCTTCAGCATCTGAGTCCTGCCTGAAAGACGTCTGCGAAAATTGATTCCTGTCCCAACTGATTGGATTCTTGGGAAAAAAGCGCCACAGAAACGGAGACGTGCACTGCATCTTTTTTTTTTTAATGACCCTTCATCGCGAAGCTGTGAGTACAACTACGACGTCGGTGATGACACTTTGGGAAAGAGGCGAAAGGTGCGTGCAGGCGCTGTCCGAATGCGTGTGGCTGGTCTCGCTTAGCTCGCAGTGCCCCTACAGCAACGACGTCTTTCGGCCAGTGGAGGCAGGCAGAAAGCCTACACATGGCGGCGGAAGAGCGCCGTGCTGTGCGGTGGTGGTGTAATGGTCAGCATAGTTGCCTTCCAAGCAGTTGATCCGGGTTCGATTCCCGGCCACCGCAAATTTCATTTTGTTGTTACAGATGAGTGCGTCTTGTGTGCGCTCGTAGAGTTGGCGGTCGGTTTTCATTCAATATATTTCTCCTTCCTCGCTCTGTGTGGTCCAGCATCTGGTGCCTCTCTGTCTCGACTTGTCTCGACTGACGCGAGAGCTGACGCTCTCAAGTCGGCCTATATCTAAGGACAGGTAGCTTAAAATGGCTGCGAGACGCACGTTTCCTTTCGTAATAGAAAAATAACAATGGCCCGTGGAGGGATCGAACCCACGACCTTCGCGTTATTAGCACGACGCTCTAACCAACTGAGCTAACGGGCCTCGTGAGTATCAGCTCCTTATGCTGTTTTCAAGCATCGTGCTGCTTATTTCTATGACAGCGCGGTCTTATGGGCAAGCAGCGTCTATTCTGGTTTCTTTTTAGTCCTCAGGACAATTTCATAGCATGTCGATTTCTCTCGAAAACGTTCGAAGGACTTCTGTTCATCTCCAAGAGGACAAGGAAAAGCAGTTAAATCGGCAAAAACTCGTCGAGAATTACACAAAAGACGTACGTTCCGGTACCGGGAATCAAACCCGGGCCTCCTAGGTGAGAGCCAGGTATCCTAGCCACTAGACCACACCGGATTCTTATGCGTTTGTAATATTTGCGTGCTTTCAACGGACATTCGTGTGCACTCTACTTGTGATTCGTTGTTTGAGAGGCTCATTGTGTATGTTGACTGCAAATTGCAGCTTATTAAAAGGAAAGCAAGTAGCTTTTTTCAACATGTGGAGGGCCAGGAGGATGTTAGAAGGCTATGAGTTCGATACACTTTGGAGATGAAGCATCCGGAAACTCGTGGAAAATTAGCAACAATCAACATCGTTCCCTATCAAAAGCACGATGCGAGTTCAGCGGTCTTTTACATTAAATAATATGCCCCGGGTGAGGATCGAACTCACGACCTTAAGATTATGAGACTTACGCGCTGCCTACTGCGCTACCCAGGCACTTGAAGTGTTTGTATTACTGATAGTCGCTAAGTATCCCAAGTTAGCAACTTTGTGCTACGTGAATAATCCGTCAGCCGCTACATGCATTCTCGAGCCTCAGTAAATTAACGCACAGCGCTGATTTTCCAACGGAAACCACCCTTGCATGTTGTTACAGTACGCCACACAAGGGGCAAGTGGACATAGCATCTCATGGTGGAAGGCCGACAGTATCAGCGTCTATTTACTCGCCAGCGACCAAGTAACATCTCTTGCGTTCTGCATGTCTGCCTCATCTCGCCGCGTTTTCCCTCGGACAGAATTGTAGTTTGTGCAGCTCAAACGTGTACGTTTCGGTGCAGCATCATCACGAAAACGGCGAAAAATATGCATCGGCCGGGAATCGAACCCGGGCCGCCCGCGTGGGAGGCGAGCATTCTACCACTAAACTACCGATGCTGCATCTTCAGCATCTGAGTCCTGCCTAAAAGACGTCTGCGAAAATTGATTCCTGTCCCAACTGATTGGATTCTTGGGAAAAAAAGCGCCACAGAAACGGAGACGTGCACTGCGTCTTTTTTTTTTTTTTTTTTTTTTAATGACCCTTCATCGCGAAGCTGTGAGTACAACTACGACGTCGGTGATGACACTTTGGGAAAGAGGCGAAAGGTGCGTGCAGGCGCTGTCCGAATGCGTGTGGCTGGTCTCGCTTAGCTCGCAGTGCCCCTACAGCAACGACGTCTTTCGGCCAGTGGAGGCAGGCAGAAAGCCTACACATGGCGGCGGAAGAGCGCCGTGCTGTGCGGTGGTGGTGTAATGGTCAGCATAGTTGCCTTCCAAGCAGTTGATCCGGGTTCGATTCCCGGCCACCGCAAATTTCATTTTGTTGTTACAGATGAGTGCGTCTTGTGTGCGCTCGTAGAGTTGGCGGTCGGTTTTCATTCAATATATTTCTCCTTCCTCGCTCTGTGTGGTCCAGCATCTGGTGCCTCTCTGTCTCGACTTGTCTCGACTGACGCGAGAGCTGACGCTCTCAAGTCGGCCTATATCTAAGGACAGGTAGCTTAAAATGGCTGCGAGACGCACGTTTCCTTTCGTAATAGAAAAATAACAATGGCCCGTGGAGGGATCGAACCCACGACCTTCGCGTTATTAGCACGACGCTCTAACCAACTGAGCTAACGGGCCTCGTGAGTATCAGCTCCTTATGCTGTTTTCAAGCATCGTGCTGCTTATTTCTATGACAGCGCGGTCTTATGGGCAAGCAGCGTCTATTCTGGTTTCTTTTTAGTCCTCAGGACAATTTCATAGCATGTCGATTTCTCTCGAAAACGTTCGAAGGACTTCTGTTCATCTCCAAGAGGACAAGGAAAAGCAGTTAAATCGGCAAAAACTCGTCGAGAATTACACAAAAGACGTACGTTCCGGTACCGGGAATCAAACCCGGGCGTCCTAGGTGAGAGCCAGGTATCCTAGCCACTAGACCACACCGGATTCTTATGCGTTTGTAATATTTGCGTGCTTTCAACGGACATTCGTGTGCACTCTACTTGTGATTCGTTGTTTGAGAGGCTCATTGTGTATGTTGACTGCAAATTGCAGCTTATTAAAAGGAAAGCAAGTAGCTTTTTTCAACATGTGGAGGGCCAGGAGGATGTTAGAAGGCTATGAGTTCGATACACTTTGGAGATGAAGCATCCGGAAACTCGTGGAAAATTAGCAACAATCAACATCGTTCCCTATCAAAAGCACGATGCGAGTTCAGCGGTCTTTTACATTAAATAATATGCCCCGGGTGAGGATCGAACTCACGACCTTAAGATTATGAGACTTACGCGCTGCCTACTGCGCTACCCAGGCACTTGAAGTGTTTGTATTACTGATAGTCGCTAAGTATCCCAAGTTAGCAACTTTGTGCTACGTGAATAATCCGTCAGCCGCTACATGCATTCTCGAGCCTCAGTAAATTAACGCACAGCGCTGATTTTCCAACGGAAACCACCCTTGCATGTTGTTACAGTACGCCACACAAGGGGCAAGTGGACATAGCATCTCATGGTGGAAGGCCGACAGTATCAGCGTCTATTTACTCGCCAGCGACCAAGTAACATCTCTTGCGTTCTGCATGTCTGCCTCATCTCGCCGCGTTTTCCCTCGGACAGAATTGTAGTTTGTGCAGCTCAAACGTGTACGTTTCGGT
Source organism: Locusta migratoria (assembly GCA_026315105.1). Classification (NCBI taxonomy): domain Eukaryota; kingdom Metazoa; phylum Arthropoda; class Insecta; order Orthoptera; family Acrididae; genus Locusta; species Locusta migratoria. The sequence goes on along the minus strand of JAOYRU010000101.1, from coordinate 649,119 downwards.
GCAGCATCATCACGAAAACGGCGAAAAATATGCATCGGCCGGGAATAGAACCCGGGCCGCCCGCGTGGGAGGCGAGCATTCTACCACTAAACTACCGATGCTGCATCTTCAGCATCTGAGTCCTGCCTAAAAGACGTCTGCGAAAATTGATTCCTGTCCCAACTGATTGGATTCTTGGGAAAAAAGCGCCAAAGAAACGGAGACGTGCACTGCGTCTTTTTTTTTTTTTTTTTTTTTTTTTAATGACCCTTCATCGCGAAGCTGTGAGTACAACTGCGACGTCGGTGATGACACTTTGGGAAAGAGGCGAAAGGTGCGTGCAGGCGCTGTCCGAATGCGTGTGGCTGGTCTCGCTTAGCTCGCAGTGCCCCTACAGCAACGACGTCTTTCGGCCAGTGGAGGCAGGCAGAAAGCCTACACATGGCGGCGGAAGAGCGCCGTGCTGTGCGGTGGTGGTGTAATGGTCAGCATAGTTGCCTTCCAAGCAGTTGATCCGGGTTCGATTCCCGGCCACCGCAAATTTCATTTTGTTGTTACAGATGAGTGCGTCTTGTGTGCGCTCGTAGAGTTGGCGGTCGGTTTTCATTCAATATATTTCTCCTTCCTCGCACTGTGTGGTCCAGCATCTGGTGCCTCTCTGTCTCGACTTGTCTCGACTGACGCGAGAGCTGACGCTCTCAAGTCGGCCTATATCTAAGGACAGGTAGCTTAAAATGGCTGCGAGACGCACGTTTCCTTTCGTAATAGAAAAATAACAATGGCCCGTGGAGGGATCGAACCCACGACCTTCGCGTTATTAGCACGACGCTCTAACCAACTGAGCTAACGGGCCTCGTGAGTATCAGCTCCTTATGCTGTTTTCAAGCATCGTGCTGCTTATTTCTATGACAGCGCGGTCTTATGGGCAAGCAGCGTCTATTCTGGTTTCTTTTTAGTCCTCAGGACAATTTCATAGCATGTCGATTTCTCTCGAAAACGTTCGAAGGACTTCTGTTCATCTCCAAGAGGACAAGGAAAAGCAGTTAAATCGGCAAAAACTCGTCGAGAATTACACAAAAGACGTACGTTCCGGTACCGGGAATCAAACCCGGGCCTCCTAGGTGAGAGCCAGGTATCCTAGCCACTAGACCACACCGGATTCTTATGCGTTTGTAATATTTGCGTGCTTTCAACGGACATTCGTGTGCACTCTACTTGTGATTCGTTGTTTGAGAGGCTCATTGTGTATGTTGACTGCAAATTGCAGCTTATTAAAAGGAAAGCAAGTAGCTTTTTTCAACATGTGGAGAGCCAGGAGGATGTTAGAAGGCTATGAGTTCGATACACTTTGGAGATGAAGCATCCGGAAACTCGTGGAAAATTAGCAACAATCAACATCGTTCCCTATCAAAAGCACGATGCGAGTTCAGCGGTCTTTTACATTAAATAATATGCCCCGGGTGAGGATCGAACTCACGACCTTAAGATTATGAGACTTACGCGCTGCCTACTGCGCTACCCAGGCACTTGAAGTGTTTGTATTACTGATAGTCGCTAAGTATCCCAAGTTAGCAACTTTGTGCTACGTGAATAATCCGTCAGCCGCTACATGCATTCTCGAGCCTCAGTAAATTAACGCACAGCGCTGATTTTCCAACGGAAACCACCCTTGCATGTTGTTACAGTACGCCACACAAGGGGCAAGTGGACATAGCATCTCATGGTGGAAGGCCGACAGTATCAGCGTCTATTTACTCGCCAGCGACCAAGTAACATCTCTTGCGTTCTGCATGTCTGCCTCATCTCGCCGCGTTTTCCCTCGGACAGAATTGTAGTTTGTGCAGCTCAAACGTGTACGTTTCGGTGCAGCATCATCACGAAAACGGCGAAAAATATGCATCGGCCGGGAATCGAACCCGGGCCGCCCGCGTGGGAGGCGAGCATTCTACCACTAAACTACCGATGCTGCATCTTCAGCATCTGAGTCCTGCCTAAAAGACGTCTGCGAAAATTGATTCCTGTCCCAACTGATTGGATTCTTGGGAAAAAAAGCGCCACAGAAACGGAGACGTGCACTGCGTCTTTTTTTTTTTTTTTTTTTTTTTTAATGACCCTTCATCGCGAAGCTGTGAGTACAACTACGACGTCGGTGATGACACTTTGGGAAAGAGGCGAAAGGTGCGTGCAGGCGCTGTCCGAATGCGTGTGGCTGGTCTCGCTTAGCTCGCAGTGCCCCTACAGCAACGACGTCTTTCGGCCAGTGGAGGCAGGCAGAAAGCCTACACATGGCGGCGGAAGAGCGCCGTGCTGTGCGGTGGTGGTGTAATGGTCAGCATAGTTGCCTTCCAAGCAGTTGATCCGGGTTCGATTCCCGGCCACCGCAAATTTCATTTTGTTGTTACAGATGAGTGCGTCTTGTGTGCGCTCGTAGAGTTGGCGGTCGGTTTTCATTCAATATATTTCTCCTTCCTCGCTCTGTGTGGTCCAGCATCTGGTGCCTCTCTGTCTCGACTTGTCTCGACTGACGCGAGAGCTGACGCTCTCAAGTCGGCCTATATCTAAGGACAGGTAGCTTAAAATGGCTGCGAGACGCACGTTTCCTTTCGTAATAGAAAAATAACAATGGCCCGTGGAGGGATCGAACCCACGACCTTCGCGTTATTAGCACGACGCTCTAACCAACTGAGCTAACGGGCCTCGTGAGTATCAGCTCCTTATGCTGTTTTCAAGCATCGTGCTGCTTATTTCTATGACAGCGCGGTCTTATGGGCAAGCAGCGTCTATTCTGGTTTCTTTTTAGTCCTCAGGACAATTTCATAGCATGTCGATTTCTCTCGAAAACGTTCGAAGGACTTCTGTTCATCTCCAAGAGGACAAGGAAAAGCAGTTAAATCGGCAAAAACTCGTCGAGAATTACACAAAAGACGTACGTTCCGGTACCGGGAATCAAACCCGGGCCTCCTAGGTGAGAGCCAGGTATCCTAGCCACTAGACCACACCGGATTCTTATGCGTTTGTAATATTTGCGTGCTTTCAACGGACATTCGTGTGCACTCTACTTGTGATTCGTTGTTTGAGAGGCTCATTGTGTATGTTGACTGCAAATTGCAGCTTATTAAAAGGAAAGCAAGTAGCTTTTTTCAACATGTGGAGGGCCAGGAGGATGTTAGAAGGCTATGAGTTCGATACACTTTGGAGATGAAGCATCCGGAAACTCGTGGAAAATTAGCAACAATCAACATCGTTCCCTATCAAAAGCACGATGCGAGTTCAGCGGTCTTTTACATTAAATAATATGCCCCGGGTGAGGATCGAACTCACGACCTTAAGATTATGAGACTTACGCGCTGCCTACTGCGCTACCCAGGCACTTGAAGTGTTTGTATTACTGATAGTCGCTAAGTATCCCAAGTTAGCAACTTTGTGCTACGTGAATAATCCGTCAGCCGCTACATGCATTCTCGAGCCTCAGTAAATTAACGCACAGCGCTGATTTTCCAACGGAAACCACCCTTGCATGTTGTTACAGTACGCCACACAAGGGGCAAGTGGACATAGCATCTCATGGTGGAAGGCCGACAGTATCAGCGTCTATTTACTCGCCAGCGACCAAGTAACATCTCTTGCGTTCTGCATGTCTGCCTCATCTCGCCGCGTTTTCCCTCGGACAGAATTGTAGTTTGTGCAGCTCAAACGTGTACGTTTCGGTGCAGCATCATCACGAAAACGGCGAAAAATATGCATCGGCCGGGAATCGAACCCGGGCCGCCCGCGTGGGAGGCGAGCATTCTACCACTAAACTACCGATGCTGCATCTTCAGCATCTGAGTCCTGCCTAAAAGACGTCTGCGAAAATTGATTCCTGTCCCAACTGATTGGATTCTTGGGAAAAAAAGCGCCACAGAAACGGAGACGTGCACTGCGTCTTTTTTTTTTTTTTTTTTTTTTTTTAATGACCCTTCATCGCGAAGCTGTGAGTACAACTACGACGTCGGTGATGACACTTTGGGAAAGAGGCGAAAGGTGCGTGCAGGCGCTGTCCGAATGCGTGTGGCTGGTCTCGCTTAGCTCGCAGTGCCCCTACAGCAACGACGTCTTTCGGCCAGTGGAGGCAGGCAGAAAGCCTACACATGGCGGCGGAAGAGCGCCGTGCTGTGCGGTGGTGGTGTAATGGTCAGCATAGTTGCCTTCCAAGCAGTTGATCCGGGTTCGATTCCCGGCCACCGCAAATTTCATTTTGTTGTTACAGATGAGTGCGTCTTGTGTGCGCTCGTAGAGTTGGCGGTCGGTTTTCATTCAATATATTTCTCCTTCCTCGCTCTGTGTGGTCCAGCATCTGGTGCCTCTCTGTCTCGACTTGTCTCGACTGACGCGAGAGCTGACGCTCTCAAGTCGGCCTATATCTAAGGACAGGTAGCTTAAAATGGCTGCGAGACGCACGTTTCCTTTCGTAATAGAAAAATAACAATGGCCCGTGGAGGGATCGAACCCACGACCTTCGCGTTATTAGCACGACGCTCTAACCAACTGAGCTAACGGGCCTCGTGAGTATCAGCTCCTTATGCTGTTTTCAAGCATCGTGCTGCTTATTTCTATGACAGCGCGGTCTTATGGGCAAGCAGCGTCTATTCTGGTTTCTTTTTAGTCCTCAGGACAATTTCATAGCATGTCGATTTCTCTCGAAAACGTTCGAAGGACTTCTGTTCATCTCCAAGAGGACAAGGAAAAGCAGTTAAATCGGCAAAAACTCGTCGAGAATTACACAAAAGACGTACGTTCCGGTACCGGGAATCAAACCCGGGCCTCCTAGGTGAGAGCCAGGTATCCTAGCCACTAGACCACACCGGATTCTTATGCGTTTGTAATATTTGCGTGCTTTCAACGGACATTCGTGTGCACTCTACTTGTGATTCGTTGTTTGAGAGGCTCATTGTGTATGTTGACTGCAAATTGCAGCTTATTAAAAGGAAAGCAAGTAGCTTTTTTCAACATGTGGAGGGCCAGGAGGATGTTAGAAGGCTATGAGTTCGATACACTTTGGAGATGAAGCATCCGGAAACTCGTGGAAAATTAGCAACAATCAACATCGTTCCCTATCAAAAGCACGATGCGAGTTCAGCGGTCTTTTACATTAAATAATATGCCCCGGGTGAGGATCGAACTCACGACCTTAAGATTATGAGACTTACGCGCTGCCTACTGCGCTACCCAGGCACTTGAAGTGTTTGTATTACTGATAGTCGCTAAGTATCCCAAGTTAGCAACTTTGTGCTACGTGAATAATCCGTCAGCCGCTACATGCATTCTCGAGCCTCAGTAAATTAACGCACAGCGCTGATTTTCCAACGGAAACCACCCTTGCATGTTGTTACAGTACGCCACACAAGGGGCAAGTGGACATAGCATCTCATGGTGGAAGGCCGACAGTATCAGCGTCTATTTACTCGCCAGCGACCAAGTAACATCTCTTGCGTTCTGCATGTCTGCCTCATCTCGCCGCGTTTTCCCTCGGACAGAATTGTAGTTTGTGCAGCTCAAACGTGTACGTTTCGGTGCAGCATCATCACGAAAACGGCGAAAAATATGCATCGGCCGGGAATCGAACCCGGGCCGCCCGCGTGGGAGGCGAGCATTCTACCACTAAACTACCGATGCTGCATCTTCAGCATCTGAGTCCTGCCTAAAAGACGTCTGCGAAAATTGATTCCTGTCCCAACTGATTGGATTCTTGGGAAAAAAAGCGCCACAGAAACGGAGACGTGCACTGCGTCTTTTTTTTTTTTTTTTTTTTTTAATGACCCTTCATCGCGAAGCTGTGAGTACAACTACGACGTCGGTGATGACACTTTGGGAAAGAGGCGAAAGGTGCGTGCAGGCGCTGTCCGAATGCGTGTGGCTGGTCTCGCTTAGCTCGCAGTGCCCCTACAGCAACGACGTCTTTCGGCCAGTGGAGGCAGGCAGAAAGCCTACACATGGCGGCGGAAGAGCGCCGTGCTGTGCGGTGGTGGTGTAATGGTCAGCATAGTTGCCTTCCAAGCAGTTGATCCGGGTTCGATTCCCGGCCACCGCAAATTTCATTTTGTTGTTACAGATGAGTGCGTCTTGTGTGCGCTCGTAGAGTTGGCGGTCGGTTTTCATTCAATATATTTCTCCTTCCTCGCTCTGTGTGGTCCAGCATCTGGTGCCTCTCTGTCTCGACTTGTCTCGACTGACGCGAGAGCTGACGCTCTCAAGTCGGCCTATATCTAAGGACAGGTAGCTTAAAATGGCTGCGAGACGCACGTTTCCTTTCGTAATAGAAAAATAACAATGGCCCGTGGAGGGATCGAACCCACGACCTTCGCGTTATTAGCACGACGCTCTAACCAACTGAGCTAACGGGCCTCGTGAGTATCAGCTCCTTATGCTGTTTTCAAGCATCGTGCTGCTTATTTCTATGACAGCGCGGTCTTATGGGCAAGCAGCGTCTATTCTGGTTTCTTTTTAGTCCTCAGGACAATTTCATAGCATGTCGATTTCTCTCGAAAACGTTCGAAGGACTTCTGTTCATCTCCAAGAGGACAAGGAAAAGCAGTTAAATCGGCAAAAACTCGTCGAGAATTACACAAAAGACGTACGTTCCGGTACCGGGAATCAAACCCGGGCCTCCTAGGTGAGAGCCAGGTATCCTATCCACTAGACCACACCGGATTCTTATGCGTTTGTAATATTTGCGTGCTTTCAACGGACATTCGTGTGCACTCTACTTGTGATTCGTTGTTTGAGAGGCTCATTGTGTATGTTGACTGCAAATTGCAGCTTATTAAAAGGAAAGCAAGTAGCTTTTTTCAACATGTGGAGGGCCAGGAGGATGTTAGAAGGCTATGAGTTCGATACACTTTGGAGATGAAGCATCCGGAAACTCGTGGAAAATTAGCAACAATCAACATCGTTCCCTATCAAAAGCACGATGCGAGTTCAGCGGTCTTTTACATTAAATAATATGCCCCGGGTGAGGATCGAACTCACGACCTTAAGATTATGAGACTTACGCGCTGCCTACTGCGCTACCCAGGCACTTGAAGTGTTTGTATTACTGATAGTCGCTAAGTATCCCAAGTTAGCAACTTTGTGCTACGTGAATAATCCGTCAGCCGCTACATGCATTCTCGAGCCTCAGTAAATTAACGCACAGCGCTGATTTTCCAACGGAAACCACCCTTGCATGTTGTTACAGTACGCCACACAAGGGGCAAGTGGACATAGCATCTCATGGTGGAAGGCCGACAGTATCAGCGTCTATTTACTCGCCAGCGACCAAGTAACATCTCTTGCGTTCTGCATGTCTGCCTCATCTCGCCGCGTTTTCCCTCGGACAGAATTGTAGTTTGTGCAGCTCAAACGTGTACGTTTCGGTGCAGCATCATCACGAAAACGGCGAAAAATATGCATCGGCCGGGAATCGAACCCGGGCCGCCCGCGTGGGAGGCGAGCATTCTACCACTAAACTACCGATGCTGCATCTTCAGCATCTGAGTCCTGCCTAAAAGACGTCTGCGAAAATTGATTCCTGTCCCAACTGATTGGATTCTTGGGAAAAAAAGCGCCACAGAAACGGAGACGTGCACTGCGTCTTTTTTTTTTTTTTTTTTTTTAATGACCCTTCATCGCGAAGCTGTGAGTACAACTACGACGTCGGTGATGACACTTTGGGAAAGAGGCGAAAGGTGCGTGCAGGCGCTGTCCGAATGCGTGTGGCTGGTCTCGCTTAGCTCGCAGTGCCCCTACAGCAACGACGTCTTTCGGCCAGTGGAGGCAGGCAGAAAGCCTACACATGGCGGCGGAAGAGCGCCGTGCTGTGCGGTGGTGGTGTAATGGTCAGCATAGTTGCCTTCCAAGCAGTTGATCCGGGTTCGATTCCCGGCCACCGCAAATTTCATTTTGTTGTTACAGATGAGTGCGTCTTGTGTGCGCTCGTAGAGTTGGCGGTCGGTTTTCATTCAATATATTTCTCCTTCCTCGCTCTGTGTGGTCCAGCATCTGGTGCCTCTCTGTCTCGACTTGTCTCGACTTTGCTCGACTGACGCGAGAGCTGACGCTCTCAAGTCGGCCTATATCTAAGGACAGGTAGCTTAAAATGGCTGCGAGACGCACGTTTCCTTTCGTAATAGAAAAATAACAATGGCCCGTGGAGGGATCGAACCCACGACCTTCGCGTTATTAGCACGACGCTCTAACCAACTGAGCTAACGGGCCTCGTGAGTATCAGCTCCTTATGCTGTTTTCAAGCATCGTGCTGCTTATTTCTATGACAGCGCGGTCTTATGGGCAAGCAGCGTCTATTCTGGTTTCTTTTTAGTCCTCAGGACAATTTCATAGCATGTCGATTTCTCTCGAAAACGTTCGAAGGACTTCTGTTCATCTCCAAGAGGACAAGGAAAAGCAGTTAAATCGGCAAAAACTCGTCGAGAATTACACAAAAGACGTACGTTCCGGTACCGGGAATCAAACCCGGGCCTCCTAGGTGAGAGCCAGGTATCCTAGCCACTAGACCACACCGGATTCTTATGCGTTTGTAATATTTGCGTGCTTTCAACGGACATTCGTGTGCACTCTACTTGTGATTCGTTGTTTGAGAGGCTCATTGTGTATGTTGACTGCAAATTGCAGCTTATTAAAAGGAAAGCAAGTAGCTTTTTTCAACATGTGGAGGGCCAGGAGGATGTTAGAAGGCTATGAGTTCGATACACTTTGGAGATGAAGCATCCGGAAACTCGTGGAAAATTAGCAACAATCAACATCGTTCCCTATCAAAAGCACGATGCGAGTTCAGCGGTCTTTTACATTAAATAATATGCCCCGGGTGAGGATCGAACTCACGACCTTAAGATTATGAGACTTACGCGCTGCCTACTGCGCTACCCAGGCACTTGAAGTGTTTGTATTACTGATAGTCGCTAAGTATCCCAAGTTAGCAACTTTGTGCTACGTGAATAATCCGTCAGCCGCTACATGCATTCTCGAGCCTCAGTAAATTAACGCACAGCGCTGATTTTCCAACGGAAACCACCCTTGCATGTTGTTACAGTACGCCACACAAGGGGCAAGTGGACATAGCATCTCATGGTGGAAGGCCGACAGTATCAGCGTCTATTTACTCGCCAGCGACCAAGTAACATCTCTTGCGTTCTGCATGTCTGCCTCATCTCGCCGCGTTTTCCCTCGGACAGAATTGTAGTTTGTGCAGCTCAAACGTGTACGTTTCGGTGCAGCATCATCACGAAAACGGCGAAAAATATGCATCGGCCGGGAATCGAACCCGGGCCGCCCGCGTGGGAGGCGAGCATTCTACCACTAAACTACCGATGCTGCATCTTCAGCATCTGAGTCCTGCCTAAAAGACGTCTGCGAAAATTGATTCCTGTCCCAACTGATTGGATTCTTGGGAAAAAAAGCGCCACAGAAACGGAGACGTGCACTGCGTCTTTTTTTTTTTTTTTTTTTTTTTTAATGACCCTTCATCGCGAAGCTGTGAGTACAACTACGACGTCGGTGATGACACTTTGGGAAAGAGGCGAAAGGTGCGTGCAGGCGCTGTCCGAATGCGTGTGGCTGGTCTCGCTTAGCTCGCAGTGCCCCTACAGCAACGACGTCTTTCGGCCAGTGGAGGCAGGCAGAAAGCCTACACATGGCGGCGGAAGAGCGCCGTGCTGTGCGGTGGTGGTGTAATGGTCAGCATAGTTGCCTTCCAAGCAGTTGATCCGGGTTCGATTCCCGGCCACCGCAAATTTCATTTTGTTGTTACAGATGAGTGCGTCTTGTGTGCGCTCGTAGAGTTGGCGGTCGGTTTTCATTCAATATATTTCTCCTTCCTCGCTCTGTGTGGTCCAGCATCTGGTGCCTCTCTGTCTCGACTTGTCTCGACTTTGCTCGACTGACGCGAGAGCTGACGCTCTCAAGTCGGCCTATATCTAAGGACCGGTAGCTTAAAATGGCTGCGAGACGCACGTTTCCTTTCGTAATAGAAAAATAACAATGGCCCGTGGAGGGATCGAACCCACGACCTTCGCGTTATTAGCACGACGCTCTAACCAACTGAGCTAACGGGCCTCGTGAGTATCAGCTCCTTATGCTGTTTTCAAGCATCGTGCTGCTTATTTCTATGACAGCGCGGTCTTATGGGCAAGCAGCGTCTATTCTGGTTTCTTTTTAGTCCTCAGGACAATTTCATAGCATGTCGATTTCTCTCGAAAACGTTCGAAGGACTTCTGTTCATCTCCAAGAGGACAAGGAAAAGCAGTTAAATCGGCAAAAACTCGTCGAGAATTACACAAAAGACGTACGTTCCGGTACCGGGAATCAAACCCGGGCCTCCTAGGTGAGAGCCAGGTATCCTAGCCACTAGACCACACCGGATTCTTATGCGTTTGTAATATTTGCGTGCTTTCAACGGACATTCGTGTGCACTCTACTTGTGATTCGTTGTTTGAGAGGCTCATTGTGTATGTTGACTGCAAATTGCAGCTTATTAAAAGGAAAGCAAGTAGCTTTTTTCAACATGTGGAGGGCCAGGAGGATGTTAGAAGGCTATGAGTTCGATACACTTTGGAGATGAAGCATCCGGAAACTCGTGGAAAATTAGCAACAATCAACATCGTTCCCTATCAAAAGCACGATGCGAGTTCAGCGGTCTTTTACATTAAATAATATGCCCCGGGTGAGGATCGAACTCACGACCTTAAGATTATGAGACTTACGCGCTGCCTACTGCGCTACCCAGGCACTTGAAGTGTTTGTATTACTGATAGTCGCTAAGTATCCCAAGTTAGCAACTTTGTGCTACGTGAATAATCCGTCAGCCGCTACATGCATTCTCGAGCCTCAGTAAATTAACGCACAGCGCTGATTTTCCAACGGAAACCACCCTTGCATGTTGTTACAGTACGCCACACAAGGGGCAAGTGGACATAGCATCTCATGGTGGAAGGCCGACAGTATCAGCGTCTATTTACTCGCCAGCGACCAAGTAACATCTCTTGCGTTCTGCATGTCTGCCTCATCTCGCCGCGTTTTCCCTCGGACAGAATTGTAGTTTGTGCAGCTCAAACGTGTACGTTTCGGTGCAGCATCATCACGAAAACGGCGAAAAATATGCATCGGCCGGGAATCGAACCCGGGCCGCCCGCGTGGGAGGCGAGCATTCTACCACTAAACTACCGATGCTGCATCTTCAGCATCTGAGTCCTGCCTAAAAGACGTCTGCGAAAATTGATTCCTGTCCCAACTGATTGGATTCTTGGGAAAAAAAGCGCCACAGAAACGGAGACGTGCACTGCGTCTTTTTTTTTTTTTTTTTTTTTAATGACCCTTCATCGCGAAGCTGTGAGTACAACTACGACGTCGGTGATGACACTTTGGGAAAGAGGCGAAAGGTGCGTGCAGGCGCTGTCCGAATGCGTGTGGCTGGTCTCGCTTAGCTCGCAGTGCCCCTACAGCAACGACGTCTTTCGGCCAGTGGAGGCAGGCAGAAAGCCTACACATGGCGGCGGAAGAGCGCCGTGCTGTGCGGTGGTGGTGTAATGGTCAGCATAGTTGCCTTCCAAGCAGTTGATCCGGGTTCGATTCCCGGCCACCGCAAATTTCATTTTGTTGTTACAGATGAGTGCGTCTTGTGTGCGCTCGTAGAGTTGGCGGTCGGTTTTCATTCAATATATTTCTCCTTCCTCGCTCTGTGTGGTCCAGCATCTGGTGCCTCTCTGTCTCGACTTGTCTCGACTGACGCGAGAGCTGACGCTCTCAAGTCGGCCTATATCTAAGGACAGGTAGCTTAAAATGGCTGCGAGACGCACGTTTCCTTTCGTAATAGAAAAATAACAATGGCCCGTGGAGGGATCGAACCCACGACCTTCGCGTTATTAGCACGACGCTCTAACCAACTGAGCTAACGGGCCTCGTGAGTATCAGCTCCTTATGCTGTTTTCAAGCATCGTGCTGCTTATTTCTATGACAGCGCGGTCTTATGGGCAAGCAGCGTCTATTCTGGTTTCTTTTTAGTCCTCAGGACAATTTCATAGCATGTCGATTTCTCTCGAAAACGTTCGAAGGACTTCTGTTCATCTCCAAGAGGACAAGGAAAAGCAGTTAAATCGGCAAAAACTCGTCGAGAATTACACAAAAGACGTACGTTCCGGTACCGGGAATCAAACCCGGGCCTCCTAGGTGAGAGCCAGGTATCCTAGCCACTAGACCACACCGGATTCTTATGCGTTTGTAATATTTGCGTGCTTTCAACGGACATTCGTGTGCACTCTACTTGTGATTCGTTGTTTGAGAGGCTCATTGTGTATGTTGACTGCAAATTGCAGCTTATTAAAAGGAAAGCAAGTAGCTTTTTTCAACATGTGGAGGGCCAGGAGGATGTTAGAAGGCTATGAGTTCGATACACTTTGGAGATGAAGCATCCGGAAACTCGTGGAAAATTAGCAACAATCAACATCGTTCCCTATCAAAAGCACGATGCGAGTTCAGCGGTCTTTTACATTAAATAATATGCCCCGGGTGAGGATCGAACTCACGACCTTAAGATTATGAGACTTACGCGCTGCCTACTGCGCTACCCAGGCACTTGAAGTGTTTGTATTACTGATAGTCGCTAAGTATCCCAAGTTAGCAACTTTGTGCTACGTGAATAATCCGTCAGCCGCTACATGCATTCTCGAGCCTCAGTAAATTAACGCACAGCGCTGATTTTCCAACGGAAACCACCCTTGCATGTTGTTACAGTACGCCACACAAGGGGCAAGTGGACATAGCATCTCATGGTGGAAGGCCGACAGTATCAGCGTCTATTTACTCGCCAGCGACCAAGTAACATCTCTTGCGTTCTGCATGTCTGCCTCATCTCGCCGCGTTTTCCCTCGGACAGAATTGTAGTTTGTGCAGCTCAAACGTGTACGTTTCGGTGCAGCATCATCACGAAAACGGCGAAAAATATGCATCGGCCGGGAATCGAACCCGGGCCGCCCGCGTGGGAGGCGAGCATTCTACCACTAAACTACCGATGCTGCATCTTCAGCATCTGAGTCCTGCCTAAAAGACGTCTGCGAAAATTGATTCCTGTCCCAACTGATTGGATTCTTGGGAAAAAAAGCGCCACAGAAACGGAGACGTGCACTGCGTCTTTTTTTTTTTTTTTTTTTTTTAATGACCCTTCATCGCGAAGCTGTGAGTACAACTACGACGTCGGTGATGACACTTTGGGAAAGAGGCGAAAGGTGCGTGCAGGCGCTGTCCGAATGCGTGTGGCTGGTCTCGCTTAGCTCGCAGTGCCCCTACAGCAACGACGTCTTTCGGCCAGTGGAGGCAGGCAGAAAGCCTACACATGGCGGCGGAAGAGCGCCGTGCTGTGCGGTGGTGGTGTAATGGTCAGCATAGTTGCCTTCCAAGCAGTTGATCCGGGTTCGATTCCCGGCCACCGCAAATTTCATTTTGTTGTTACAGATGAGTGCGTCTTGTGTGCGCTCGTAGAGTTGGCGGTCGGTTTTCATTCAATATATTTCTCCTTCCTCGCTCTGTGTGGTCCAGCATCTGGTGCCTCTCTGTCTCGACTTGTCTCGACTGACGCGAGAGCTGACGCTCTCAAGTCGGCCTATATCTAAGGACAGGTAGCTTAAAATGGCTGCGAGACGCACGTTTCCTTTCGTAATAGAAAAATAACAATGGCCCGTGGAGGGATCGAACCCACGACCTTCGCGTTATTAGCACGACGCTCTAACCAACTGAGCTAACGGGCCTCGTGAGTATCAGCTCCTTATGCTGTTTTCAAGCATCGTGCTGCTTATTTCTATGACAGCGCGGTCTTATGGGCAAGCAGCGTCTATTCTGGTTTCTTTTTAGTCCTCAGGACAATTTCATAGCATGTCGATTTCTCTCGAAAACGTTCGAAGGACTTCTGTTCATCTCCAAGAGGACAAGGAAAAGCAGTTAAATCGGCAAAAACTCGTCGAGAATTACACAAAAGACGTACGTTCCGGTACCGGGAATCAAACCCGGGCCTCCTAGGTGAGAGCCAGGTATCCTAGCCACTAGACCACACCGGATTCTTATGCGTTTGTAATATTTGCGTGCTTTCAACGGACATTCGTGTGCACTCTACTTGTGATTCGTTGTTTGAGAGGCTCATTGTGTATGTTGACTGCAAATTGCAGCTTATTAAAAGGAAAGCAAGTAGCTTTTTTCAACATGTGGAGGGCCAGGAGGATGTTAGAAGGCTATGAGTTCGATACACTTTGGAGATGAAGCATCCGGAAACTCGTGGAAAATTAGCAACAATCAACATCGTTCCCTATCAAAAGCACGATGCGAGTTCAGCGGTCTTTTACATTAAATAATATGCCCCGGGTGAGGATCGAACTCACGACCTTAAGATTATGAGACTTACGCGCTGCCTACTGCGCTACCCAGGCACTTGAAGTGTTTGTATTACTGATAGTCGCTAAGTATCCCAAGTTAGCAACTTTGTGCTACGTGAATAATCCGTCAGCCGCTACATGCATTCTCGAGCCTCAGTAAATTAACGCACAGCGCTGATTTTCCAACGGAAACCACCCTTGCATGTTGTTACAGTACGCCACACAAGGGGCAAGTGGACATAGCATCTCATGGTGGAAGGCCGACAGTATCAGCGTCTATTTACTCGCCAGCGACCAAGTAACATCTCTTGCGTTCTGCATGTCTGCCTCATCTCGCCGCGTTTTCCCTCGGACAGAATTGTAGTTTGTGCAGCTCAAACGTGTACGTTTCGGTGCAGCATCATCACGAAAACGGCGAAAAATATGCATCGGCCGGGAATCGAACCCGGGCCGCCCGCGTGGGAGGCGAGCATTCTACCACTAAACTACCGATGCTGCATCTTCAGCATCTGAGTCCTGCCTAAAAGACGTCTGCGAAAATTGATTCCTGTCCCAACTGATTGGATTCTTGGGAAAAAAAGCGCCACAGAAACGGAGACGTGCACTGCGTCTTTTTTTTTTTTTTTTTTTTAATGACCCTTCATCGCGAAGCTGTGAGTACAACTACGACGTCGGTGATGACACTTTGGGAAAGAGGCGAAAGGTGCGTGCAGGCGCTGTCCGAATGCGTGTGGCTGGTCTCGCTTAGCTCGCAGTGCCCCTACAGCAACGACGTCTTTCGGCCAGTGGAGGCAGGCAGAAAGCCTACACATGGCGGCGGAAGAGCGCCGTGCTGTGCGGTGGTGGTGTAATGGTCAGCATAGTTGCCTTCCAAGCAGTTGATCCGGGTTCGATTCCCGGCCACCGCAAATTTCATTTTGTTGTTACAGATGAGTGCGTCTTGTGTGCGCTCGTAGAGTTGGCGGTCGGTTTTCATTCAATATATTTCTCCTTCCTCGCTCTGTGTGGTCCAGCATCTGGTGCCTCTCTGTCTCGACTTGTCTCGACTGACGCGAGAGCTGACGCTCTCAAGTCGGCCTATATCTAAGGACAGGTAGCTTAAAATGGCTGCGAGACGCACGTTTCCTTTCGTAATAGAAAAATAACAATGGCCCGTGGAGGGATCGAACCCACGACCTTCGCGTTATTAGCACGACGCTCTAACCAACTGAGCTAACGGGCCTCGTGAGTATCAGCTCCTTATGCTGTTTTCAAGCATCGTGCTGCTTATTTCTATGACAGCGCGGTCTTATGGGCAAGCAGCGTCTATTCTGGTTTCTTTTTAGTCCTCAGGACAATTTCATAGCATGTCGATTTCTCTCGAAAACGTTCGAAGGACTTCTGTTCATCTCCAAGAGGACAAGGAAAAGCAGTTAAATCGGCAAAAACTCGTCGAGAATTACACAAAAGACGTACGTTCCGGTACCGGGAATCAAACCCGGGCCTCCTAGGTGAGAGCCAGGTATCCTAGCCACTAGACCACACCGGATTCTTATGCGTTTGTAATATTTGCGTGCTTTCAACGGACATTCGTGTGCACTCTACTTGTGATTCGTTGTTTGAGAGGCTCATTGTGTATGTTGACTGCAAATTGCAGCTTATTAAAAGGAAAGCAAGTAGCTTTTTTCAACATGTGGAGGGCCAGGAGGATGTTAGAAGGCTATGAGTTCGATACACTTTGGAGATGAAGCATCCGGAAACTCGTGGAAAATTAGCAACAATCAACATCGTTCCCTATCAAAAGCACGATGCGAGTTCAGCGGTCTTTTACATTAAATAATATGCCCCGGGTGAGGATCGAACTCACGACCTTAAGATTATGAGACTTACGCGCTGCCTACTGCGCTACCCAGGCACTTGAAGTGTTTGTATTACTGATAGTCGCTAAGTATCCCAAGTTAGCAACTTTGTGCTACGTGAATAATCCGTCAGCCGCTACATGCATTCTCGAGCCTCAGTAAATTAACGCACAGCGCTGATTTTCCAACGGAAACCACCCTTGCATGTTGTTACAGTACGCCACACAAGGGGCAAGTGGACATAGCATCTCATGGTGGAAGGCCGACAGTATCAGCGTCTATTTACTCGCCAGCGACCAAGTAACATCTCTTGCGTTCTGCATGTCTGCCTCATCTCGCCGCGTTTTCCCTCGGACAGAATTGTAGTTTGTGCAGCTCAAACGTGTACGTTTCGGTGCAGCATCATCACGAAAACGGCGAAAAATATGCATCGGCCGGGAATCGAACCCGGACCGCCCGCGTGGGAGGCGAGCATTCAACCACTAAACTACCGATGCTGCATCTTCAGCATCTGAGTCCTGCCTAAAAGACGTCTGCGAAAATTGATTCCTGTCCCAACTGATTGGATTCTTGGGAAAAAAAGCGCCACAGAAACGGAGACGTGCACTGCGTCTTTTTTTTTTTTTTTTTTTTTTTTTAATGACCCTTCATCGCGAAGCTGTGAGTACAACTACGACGTCGGTGATGACACTTTGGGAAAGAGGCGAAAGGTGCGTGCAGGCGCTGTCCGAATGCGTGTGGCTGGTCTCGCTTAGCTCGCAGTGCCCCTACAGCAACGACGTCTTTCGGCCAGTGGAGGCAGGCAGAAAGCCTACACATGGCGGCGGAAGAGCGCCGTGCTGTGCGGTGGTGGTGTAATGGTCAGCATAGTTGCCTTCCAAGCAGTTGATCCGGGTTCGATTCCCGGCCACCGCAAATTTCATTTTGTTGTTACAGATGAGTGCGTCTTGTGTGCGCTCGTAGAGTTGGCGGTCGGTTTTCATTCAATATATTTCTCCTTCCTCGCTCTGTGTGGTCCAGCATCTGGTGCCTCTCTGTCTCGACTTGTCTCGACTTTGCTCGACTGACGCGAGAGCTGACGCTCTCAAGTCGGCCTATATCTAAGGACAGGTAGCTTAAAATGGCTGCGAGACGCACGTTTCCTTTCGTAATAGAAAAATAACAATGGCCCGTGGAGGGATCGAACCCACGACCTTCGCGTTATTAGCACGACGCTCTAACCAACTGAGCTAACGGGCCTCGTGAGTATCAGCTCCTTATGCTGTTTTCAAGCATCGTGCTGCTTATTTCTATGACAGCGCGGTCTTATGGGCAAGCAGCGTCTATTCTGGTTTCTTTTTAGTCCTCAGGACAATTTCATAGCATGTCGATTTCTCTCGAAAACGTTCGAAGGACTTCTGTTCATCTCCAAGAGGACAAGGAAAAGCAGTTAAATCGGCAAAAACTCGTCGAGAATTACACAAAAGACGTACGTTCCGGTACCGGGAATCAAACCCGGGCCTCCTAGGTGAGAGCCAGGTATCCTAGCCACTAGACCACACCGGATTCTTATGCGTTTGTAATATTTGCGTGCTTTCAACGGACATTCGTGTGCACTCTACTTGTGATTCGTTGTTTGAGAGGCTCATTGTGTATGTTGACTGCAAATTGCAGCTTATTAAAAGGAAAGCAAGTAGCTTTTTTCAACATGTGGAGGGCCAGGAGGATGTTAGAAGGCTATGAGTTCGATACACTTTGGAGATGAAGCATCCGGAAACTCGTGGAAAATTAGCAACAATCAACATCGTTCCCTATCAAAAGCACGATGCGAGTTCAGCGGTCTTTTACATTAAATAATATGCCCCGGGTGAGGATCGAACTCACGACCTTAAGATTATGAGACTTACGCGCTGCCTACTGCGCTACCCAGGCACTTGAAGTGTTTGTATTACTGATAGTCGCTAAGTAACCCAAGTTAGCAACTTTGTGCTACGTGAATAATCCGTCAGCCGCTACATGCATTCTCGAGCCTCAGTAAATTAACGCACAGCGCTGATTTTCCAACGGAAACCACCCTTGCATGTTGTTACAGTACGCCACACAAGGGGCAAGTGGACATAGCATCTCATGGTGGAAGGCCGACAGTATCAGCGTCTATTTACTCGCCAGCGACCAAGTAACATCTCTTGCGTTCTGCATGTCTGCCTCATCTCGCCGCGTTTTCCCTCGGACAGAATTGTAGTTTGTGCAGCTCAAACGTGTACGTTTCGGTGCAGCATCATCACGAAAACGGCGAAAAATATGCATCGGCCGGGAATAGAACCCGGGCCGCCCGCGTGGGAGGCGAGCATTCTACCACTAAACTACCGATGCTGCATCTTCAGCATCTGAGTCCTGCCTAAAAGACGTCTGCGAAAATTGATTCCTGTCCCAACTGATTGGATTCTTGGGAAAAAAAGCGCCACAGAAACGGAGACGTGCACTGCGTCTTTTTTTTTTTTTTTTTTTTTTTTTAATGACCCTTCATCGCGAAGCTGTGAGTACAACTACGACGTCGGTGATGACACTTTGGGAAAGAGGCGAAAGGTGCGTGCAGGCGCTGTCCGAATGCGTGTGGCTGGTCTCGCTTAGCTCGCAGTGCCCCTACAGCAACGACGTCTTTCGGCCAGTGGAGGCAGGCAGAAAGCCTACACATGGCGGCGGAAGAGCGCCGTGCTGTGCGGTGGTGGTGTAATGGTCAGCATAGTTGCCTTCCAAGCAGTTGATCCGGGTTCGATTCCCGGCCACCGCAAATTTCATTTTGTTGTTACAGATGAGTGCGTCTTGTGTGCGCTCGTAGAGTTGGCGGTCGGTTTTCATTCAATATATTTCTCCTTCCTCGCTCTGTGTGGTCCAGCATCTGGTGCCTCTCTGTCTCGACTTGTCTCGACTGACGCGAGAGCTGACGCTCTCAAGTCGGCCTATATCTAAGGACAGGTAGCTTAAAATGGCTGCGAGACGCACGTTTCCTTTCGTAATAGAAAAATAACAATGGCCCGTGGAGGGATCGAACCCACGACCTTCGCGTTATTAGCACGACGCTCTAACCAACTGAGCTAACGGGCCTCGTGAGTATCAGCTCCTTATGCTGTTTTCAAGCATCGTGCTGCTTATTTCTATGACAGCGCGGTCTTATGGGCAAGCAGCGTCTATTCTGGTTTCTTTTTAGTCCTCAGGACAATTTCATAGCATGTCGATTTCTCTCGAAAACGTTCGAAGGACTTCTGTTCATCTCCAAGAGGACAAGGAAAAGCAGTTAAATCGGCAAAAACTCGTCGAGAATTACACAAAAGACGTACGTTCCGGTACCGGGAATCAAACCCGGGCCTCCTAGGTGAGAGCCAGGTATCCTAGCCACTAGACCACACCGGATTCTTATGCGTTTGTAATATTTGCGTGCTTTCAACGGACATTCGTGTGCACTCTACTTGTGATTCGTTGTTTGAGAGGCTCATTGTGTATGTTGACTGCAAATTGCAG
The DNA here is from genome assembly GCA_026315105.1 of Locusta migratoria. Taxonomy (NCBI): domain Eukaryota; kingdom Metazoa; phylum Arthropoda; class Insecta; order Orthoptera; family Acrididae; genus Locusta; species Locusta migratoria. The sequence goes on along the minus strand of JAOYRU010000101.1, from coordinate 629,414 downwards.
CTTATTAAAAGGAAAGCAAGTAGCTTTTTTCAACATGTGGAGGGCCAGGAGGATGTTAGAAGGCTATGAGTTCGATACACTTTGGAGATGAAGCATCCGGAAACTCGTGGAAAATTAGCAACAATCAACATCGTTCCCTATCAAAAGCACGATGCGAGTTCAGCGGTCTTTTACATTAAATAATATGCCCCGGGTGAGGATCGAACTCACGACCTTAAGATTATGAGACTTACGCGCTGCCTACTGCGCTACCCAGGCACTTGAAGTGTTTGTATTACTGATAGTCGCTAAGTATCCCAAGTTAGCAACTTTGTGCTACGTGAATAATCCGTCAGCCGCTACATGCATTCTCGAGCCTCAGTAAATTAACGCACAGCGCTGATTTTCCAACGGAAACCACCCTTGCATGTTGTTACAGTACGCCACACAAGGGGCAAGTGGACATAGCATCTCATGGTGGAAGGCCGACAGTATCAGCGTCTATTTACTCGCCAGCGACCAAGTAACATCTCTTGCGTTCTGCATGTCTGCCTCATCTCGCCGCGTTTTCCCTCGGACAGAATTGTAGTTTGTGCAGCTCAAACGTGTACGTTTCGGTGCAGCATCATCACGAAAACGGCGAAAAATATGCATCGGCCGGGAATCGAACCCGGACCGCCCGCGTGGGAGGCGAGCATTCAACCACTAAACTACCGATGCTGCATCTTCAGCATCTGAGTCCTGCCTAAAAGACGTCTGCGAAAATTGATTCCTGTCCCAACTGATTGGATTCTTGGGAAAAAAAGCGCCACAGAAACGGAGACGTGCACTGCGTCTTTTTTTTTTTTTTTTTTTTTTTTTAATGACCCTTCATCGCGAAGCTGTGAGTACAACTACGACGTCGGTGATGACACTTTGGGAAAGAGGCGAAAGGTGCGTGCAGGCGCTGTCCGAATGCGTGTGGCTGGTCTCGCTTAGCTCGCAGTGCCCCTACAGCAACGACGTCTTTCGGCCAGTGGAGGCAGGCAGAAAGCCTACACATGGCGGCGGAAGAGCGCCGTGCTGTGCGGTGGTGGTGTAATGGTCAGCATAGTTGCCTTCCAAGCAGTTGATCCGGGTTCGATTCCCGGCCACCGCAAATTTCATTTTGTTGTTACAGATGAGTGCGTCTTGTGTGCGCTCGTAGAGTTGGCGGTCGGTTTTCATTCAATATATTTCTCCTTCCTCGCTCTGTGTGGTCCAGCATCTGGTGCCTCTCTGTCTCGACTTGTCTCGACTTTGCTCGACTGACGCGAGAGCTGACGCTCTCAAGTCGGCCTATATCTAAGGACAGGTAGCTTAAAATGGCTGCGAGACGCACGTTTCCTTTCGTAATAGAAAAATAACAATGGCCCGTGGAGGGATCGAACCCACGACCTTCGCGTTATTAGCACGACGCTCTAACCAACTGAGCTAACGGGCCTCGTGAGTATCAGCTCCTTATGCTGTTTTCAAGCATCGTGCTGCTTATTTCTATGACAGCGCGGTCTTATGGGCAAGCAGCGTCTATTCTGGTTTCTTTTTAGTCCTCAGGACAATTTCATAGCATGTCGATTTCTCTCGAAAACGTTCGAAGGACTTCTGTTCATCTCCAAGAGGACAAGGAAAAGCAGTTAAATCGGCAAAAACTCGTCGAGAATTACACAAAAGACGTACGTTCCGGTACCGGGAATCAAACCCGGGCCTCCTAGGTGAGAGCCAGGTATCCTAGCCACTAGACCACACCGGATTCTTATGCGTTTGTAATATTTGCGTGCTTTCAACGGACATTCGTGTGCACTCTACTTGTGATTCGTTGTTTGAGAGGCTCATTGTGTATGTTGACTGCAAATTGCAGCTTATTAAAAGGAAAGCAAGTAGCTTTTTTCAACATGTGGAGGGCCAGGAGGATGTTAGAAGGCTATGAGTTCGATACACTTTGGAGATGAAGCATCCGGAAACTCGTGGAAAATTAGCAACAATCAACATCGTTCCCTATCAAAAGCACGATGCGAGTTCAGCGGTCTTTTACATTAAATAATATGCCCCGGGTGAGGATCGAACTCACGACCTTAAGATTATGAGACTTACGCGCTGCCTACTGCGCTACCCAGGCACTTGAAGTGTTTGTATTACTGATAGTCGCTAAGTAACCCAAGTTAGCAACTTTGTGATACGTGAATAATCCGTCAGCCGCTACATGCATTCTCGAGCCTCAGTAAATTAACGCACAGCGCTGATTTTCCAACGGAAACCACCCTTGCATGTTGTTACAGTACGCCACACAAGGGGCAAGTGGACATAGCATCTCATGGTGGAAGGCCGACAGTATCAGCGTCTATTTACTCGCCAGCGACCAAGTAACATCTCTTGCGTTCTGCATGTCTGCCTCATCTCGCCGCGTTTTCCCTCGGACAGAATTGTAGTTTGTGCAGCTCAAACGTGTACGTTTCGGTGCAGCATCATCACGAAAACGGCGAAAAATATGCATCGGCCGGGAATAGAACCCGGGCCGCCCGCGTGGGAGGCGAGCATTCTACCACTAAACTACCGATGCTGCATCTTCAGCATCTGAGTCCTGCCTAAAAGACGTCTGCGAAAATTGATTCCTGTCCCAACTGATTGGATTCTTGGGAAAAAAAGCGCCACAGAAACGGAGACGTGCACTGCGTCTTTTTTTTTTTTTTTTTTTTTTTAATGACCCTTCATCGCGAAGCTGTGAGTACAACTACGACGTCGGTGATGACACTTTGGGAAAGAGGCGAAAGGTGCGTGCAGGCGCTGTCCGAATGCGTGTGGCTGGTCTCGCTTAGCTCGCAGTGCCCCTACAGCAACGACGTCTTTCGGCCAGTGGAGGCAGGCAGAAAGCCTACACATGGCGGCGGAAGAGCGCCGTGCTGTGCGGTGGTGGTGTAATGGTCAGCATAGTTGCCTTCCAAGCAGTTGATCCGGGTTCGATTCCCGGCCACCGCAAATTTCATTTTGTTGTTACAGATGAGTGCGTCTTGTGTGCGCTCGTAGAGTTGGCGGTCGGTTTTCATTCAATATATTTCTCCTTCCTCGCTCTGTGTGGTCCAGCATCTGGTGCCTCTCTGTCTCGACTTGTCTCGACTTTGCTCGACTGACGCGAGAGCTGACGCTCTCAAGTCGGCCTATATCTAAGGACAGGTAGCTTAAAATGGCTGCGAGACGCACGTTTCCTTTCGTAATAGAAAAATAACAATGGCCCGTGGAGGGATCGAACCCACGACCTTCGCGTTATTAGCACGACGCTCTAACCAACTGAGCTAACGGGCCTCGTGAGTATCAGCTCCTTATGCTGTTTTCAAGCATCGTGCTGCTTATTTCTATGACAGCGCGGTCTTATGGGCAAGCAGCGTCTATTCTGGTTTCTTTTTAGTCCTCAGGACAATTTCATAGCATGTCGATTTCTCTCGAAAACGTTCGAAGGACTTCTGTTCATCTCCAAGAGGACAAGGAAAAGCAGTTAAATCGGCAAAAACTCGTCGAGAATTACACAAAAGACGTACGTTCCGGTACCGGGAATCAAACCCGGGCCTCCTAGGTGAGAGCCAGGTATCCTAGCCACTAGACCACACCGGATTCTTATGCGTTTGTAATATTTGCGTGCTTTCAACGGACATTCGTGTGCACTCTACTTGTGATTCGTTGTTTGAGAGGCTCATTGTGTATGTTGACTGCAAATTGCAGCTTATTAAAAGGAAAGCAAGTAGCTTTTTTCAACATGTGGAGGGCCAGGAGGATGTTAGAAGGCTATGAGTTCGATACACTTTGGAGATGAAGCATCCGGAAACTCGTGGAAAATTAGCAACAATCAACATCGTTCCCTATCAAAAGCACGATGCGAGTTCAGCGGTCTTTTACATTAAATAATATGCCCCGGGTGAGGATCGAACTCACGACCTTAAGATTATGAGACTTACGCGCTGCCTACTGCGCTACCCAGGCACTTGAAGTGTTTGTATTACTGATAGTCGCTAAGTAACCCAAGTTAGCAACTTTGTGCTACGTGAATAATCCGTCAGCCGCTACATGCATTCTCGAGCCTCAGTAAATTAACGCACAGCGCTGATTTTCCAACGGAAACCACCCTTGCATGTTGTTACAGTACGCCACACAAGGGGCAAGTGGACATAGCATCTCATGGTGGAAGGCCGACAGTATCAGCGTCTATTTACTCGCCAGCGACCAAGTAACATCTCTTGCGTTCTGCATGTCTGCCTCATCTCGCCGCGTTTTCCCTCGGACAGAATTGTAGTTTGTGCAGCTCAAACGTGTACGTTTCGGTGCAGCATCATCACGAAAACGGCGAAAAATATGCATCGGCCGGGAATAGAACCCGGGCCGCCCGCGTGGGAGGCGAGCATTCTACCACTAAACTACCGATGCTGCATCTTCAGCATCTGAGTCCTGCCTAAAAGACGTCTGCGAAAATTGATTCCTGTCCCAACTGATTGGATTCTTGGGAAAAAAGCGCCACAGAAACGGAGACGTGCACTGCGTCTTTTTTTTTTTTTTTTTTTTTTTTAATGACCCTTCATCGCGAAGCTGTGAGTACAACTACGACGTCGGTGATGACACTTTGGGAAAGAGGCGAAAGGTGCGTGCAGGCGCTGTCCGAATGCGTGTGGCTGGTCTCGCTTAGCTCGCAGTGCCCCTACAGCAACGACGTCTTTCGGCCAGTGGAGGCAGGCAGAAAGCCTACACATGGCGGCGGAAGAGCGCCGTGCTGTGCGGTGGTGGTGTAATGGTCAGCATAGTTGCCTTCCAAGCAGTTGATCCGGGTTCGATTCCCGGCCACCGCAAATTTCATTTTGTTGTTACAGATGAGTGCGTCTTGTGTGCGCTCGTAGAGTTGGCGGTCGGTTTTCATTCAATATATTTCTCCTTCCTCGCTCTGTGTGGTCCAGCATCTGGTGCCTCTCTGTCTCGACTTGTCTCGACTTGTCTCGACTTGTCTCGACTGACGCGAGAGCTGACGCTCTCAAGTCGGCCTATATCTAAGGACAGGTAGCTTAAAATGGCTGCGAGACGCACGTTTCCTTTCGTAATAGAAAAATAACAATGGCCCGTGGAGGGATCGAACCCACGACCTTCGCGTTATTAGCACGACGCTCTAACCAACTGAGCTAACGGGCCTCGTGAGTATCAGCTCCTTATGCTGTTTTCAAGCATCGTGCTGCTTATTTCTATGACAGCGCGGTCTTATGGGCAAGCAGCGTCTATTCTGGTTTCTTTTTAGTCCTCAGGACAATTTCATAGCATGTCGATTTCTCTCGAAAACGTTCGAAGGACTTCTGTTCATCTCCAAGAGGACAAGGAAAAGCAGTTAAATCGGCAAAAACTCGTCGAGAATTACACAAAAGACGTACGTTCCGGTACCGGGAATCAAACCCGGGCCTCCTAGGTGAGAGCCAGGTATCCTAGCCACTAGACCACACCGGATTCTTATGCGTTTGTAATATTTGCGTGCTTTCAACGGACATTCGTGTGCACTCTACTTGTGATTCGTTGTTTGAGAGGCTCATTGTGTATGTTGACTGCAAATTGCAGCTTATTAAAAGGAAAGCAAGTAGCTTTTTTCAACATGTGGAGGGCCAGGAGGATGTTAGAAGGCTATGAGTTCGATACACTTTGGAGATGAAGCATCCGGAAACTCGTGGAAAATTAGCAACAATCAACATCGTTCCCTATCAAAAGCACGATGCGAGTTCAGCGGTCTTTTACATTAAATAATATGCCCCGGGTGAGGATCGAACTCACGACCTTAAGATTATGAGACTTACGCGCTGCCTACTGCGCTACCCAGGCACTTGAAGTGTTTGTATTACTGATAGTCGCTAAGTAACCCAAGTTAGCAACTTTGTGCTACGTGAATAATCCGTCAGCCGCTACATGCATTCTCGAGCCTCAGTAAATTAACGCACAGCGCTGATTTTCCAACGGAAACCACCCTTGCATGTTGTTACAGTACGCCACACAAGGGGCAAGTGGACATAGCATCTCATGGTGGAAGGCCGACAGTATCAGCGTCTATTTACTCGCCAGCGACCAAGTAACATCTCTTGCGTTCTGCATGTCTGCCTCATCTCGCCGCGTTTTCCCTCGGACAGAATTGTAGTTTGTGCAGCTCAAACGTGTACGTTTCGGTGCAGCATCATCACGAAAACGGCGAAAAATATGCATCGGCCGGGAATAGAACCCGGGCCGCCCGCGTGGGAGGCGAGCATTCTACCACTAAACTACCGATGCTGCATCTTCAGCATCTGAGTCCTGCCTAAAAGACGTCTGCGAAAATTGATTCCTGTCCCAACTGATTGGATTCTTGGGAAAAAAGCGCCACAGAAACGGAGACGTGCACTGCGTCTTTTTTTTTTTTTTTTTTTTTTTTTAATGACCCTTCATCGCGAAGCTGTGAGTACAACTACGACGTCGGTGATGACACTTTGGGAAAGAGGCGAAAGGTGCGTGCAGGCGCTGTCCGAATGCGTGTGGCTGGTCTCGCTTAGCTCGCAGTGCCCCTACAGCAACGACGTCTTTCGGCCAGTGGAGGCAGGCAGAAAGCCTACACATGGCGGCGGAAGAGCGCCGTGCTGTGCGGTGGTGGTGTAATGGTCAGCATAGTTGCCTTCCAAGCAGTTGATCCGGGTTCGATTCCCGGCCACCGCAAATTTCATTTTGTTGTTACAGATGAGTGCGTCTTGTGTGCGCTCGTAGAGTTGGCGGTCGGTTTTCATTCAATATATTTCTCCTTCCTCGCTCTGTGTGGTCCAGCATCTGGTGCCTCTCTGTCTCGACTTGTCTCGACTTTGCTCGACTGACGCGAGAGCTGACGCTCTCAAGTCGGCCTATATCTAAGGACAGGTAGCTTAAAATGGCTGCGAGACGCACGTTTCCTTTCGTAATAGAAAAATAACAATGGCCCGTGGAGGGATCGAACCCACGACCTTCGCGTTATTAGCACGACGCTCTAACCAACTGAGCTAACGGGCCTCGTGAGTATCAGCTCCTTATGCTGTTTTCAAGCATCGTGCTGCTTATTTCTATGACAGCGCGGTCTTATGGGCAAGCAGCGTCTATTCTGGTTTCTTTTTAGTCCTCAGGACAATTTCATAGCATGTCGATTTCTCTCGAAAACGTTCGAAGGACTTCTGTTCATCTCCAAGAGGACAAGGAAAAGCAGTTAAATCGGCAAAAACTCGTCGAGAATTACACAAAAGACGTACGTTCCGGTACCGGGAATCAAACCCGGGCCTCCTAGGTGAGAGCCAGGTATCCTAGCCACTAGACCACACCGGATTCTTATGCGTTTGTAATATTTGCGTGCTTTCAACGGACATTCGTGTGCACTCTACTTGTGATTCGTTGTTTGAGAGGCTCATTGTGTATGTTGACTGCAAATTGCAGCTTATTAAAAGGAAAGCAAGTAGCTTTTTTCAACATGTGGAGGGCCAGGAGGATGTTAGAAGGCTATGAGTTCGATACACTTTGGAGATGAAGCATCCGGAAACTCGTGGAAAATTAGCAACAATCAACATCGTTCCCTATCAAAAGCACGATGCGAGTTCAGCGGTCTTTTACATTAAATAATATGCCCCGGGTGAGGATCGAACTCACGACCTTAAGATTATGAGACTTACGCGCTGCCTACTGCGCTACCCAGGCACTTGAAGTGTTTGTATTACTGATAGTCGCTAAGTATCCCAAGTTAGCAACTTTGTGCTACGTGAATAATCCGTCAGCCGCTACATGCATTCTCGAGCCTCAGTAAATTAACGCACAGCGCTGATTTTCCAACGGAAACCACCCTTGCATGTTGTTACAGTACGCCACACAAGGGGCAAGTGGACATAGCATCTCATGGTGGAAGGCCGACAGTATCAGCGTCTATTTACTCGCCAGCGACCAAGTAACATCTCTTGCGTTCTGCATGTCTGCCTCATCTCGCCGCGTTTTCCCTCGGACAGAATTGTAGTTTGTGCAGCTCAAACGTGTACGTTTCGGTGCAGCATCATCACGAAAACGGCGAAAAATATGCATCGGCCGGGAATCGAACCCGGGCCGCCCGCGTGGGAGGCGAGCATTCTACCACTAAACTACCGATGCTGCATCTTCAGCATCTGAGTCCTGCCTAAAAGACGTCTGCGAAAATTGATTCCTGTCCCAACTGATTGGATTCTTGGGAAAAAAAGCGCCACAGAAACGGAGACGTGCACTGCGTCTTTTTTTTTTTTTTTTTTTTTTTTAATGACCCTTCATCGCGAAGCTGTGAGTACAACTACGACGTCGGTGATGACACTTTGGGAAAGAGGCGAAAGGTGCGTGCAGGCGCTGTCCGAATGCGTGTGGCTGGTCTCGCTTAGCTCGCAGTGCCCCTACAGCAACGACGTCTTTCGGCCAGTGGAGGCAGGCAGAAAGCCTACACATGGCGGCGGAAGAGCGCCGTGCTGTGCGGTGGTGGTGTAATGGTCAGCATAGTTGCCTTCCAAGCAGTTGATCCGGGTTCGATTCCCGGCCACCGCAAATTTCATTTTGTTGTTACAGATGAGTGCGTCTTGTGTGCGCTCGTAGAGTTGGCGGTCGGTTTTCATTCAATATATTTCTCCTTCCTCGCTCTGTGTGGTCCAGCATCTGGTGCCTCTCTGTCTCGACTTGTCTCGACTGACGCGAGAGCTGACGCTCTCAAGTCGGCCTATATCTAAGGACAGGTAGCTTAAAATGGCTGCGAGACGCACGTTTCCTTTCGTAATAGAAAAATAACAATGGCCCGTGGAGGGATCGAACCCACGACCTTCGCGTTATTAGCACGACGCTCTAACCAACTGAGCTAACGGGCCTCGTGAGTATCAGCTCCTTATGCTGTTTTCAAGCATCGTGCTGCTTATTTCTATGACAGCGCGGTCTTATGGGCAAGCAGCGTCTATTCTGGTTTCTTTTTAGTCCTCAGGACAATTTCATAGCATGTCGATTTCTCTCGAAAACGTTCGAAGGACTTCTGTTCATCTCCAAGAGGACAAGGAAAAGCAGTTAAATCGGCAAAAACTCGTCGAGAATTACACAAAAGACGTACGTTCCGGTACCGGGAATCAAACCCGGGCCTCCTAGGTGAGAGCCAGGTATCCTAGCCACTAGACCACACCGGATTCTTATGCGTTTGTAATATTTGCGTGCTTTCAACGGACATTCGTGTGCACTCTACTTGTGATTCGTTGTTTGAGAGGCTCATTGTGTATGTTGACTGCAAATTGCAGCTTATTAAAAGGAAAGCAAGTAGCTTTTTTCAACATGTGGAGGGCCAGGAGGATGTTAGAAGGCTATGAGTTCGATACACTTTGGAGATGAAGCATCCGGAAACTCGTGGAAAATTAGCAACAATCAACATCGTTCCCTATCAAAAGCACGATGCGAGTTCAGCGGTCTTTTACATTAAATAATATGCCCCGGGTGAGGATCGAACTCACGACCTTAAGATTATGAGACTTACGCGCTGCCTACTGCGCTACCCAGGCACTTGAAGTGTTTGTATTACTGATAGTCGCTAAGTATCCCAAGTTAGCAACTTTGTGCTACGTGAATAATCCGTCAGCCGCTACATGCATTCTCGAGCCTCAGTAAATTAACGCACAGCGCTGATTTTCCAACGGAAACCACCCTTGCATGTTGTTACAGTACGCCACACAAGGGGCAAGTGGACATAGCATCTCATGGTGGAAGGCCGACAGTATCAGCGTCTATTTACTCGCCAGCGACCAAGTAACATCTCTTGCGTTCTGCATGTCTGCCTCATCTCGCCGCGTTTTCCCTCGGACAGAATTGTAGTTTGTGCAGCTCAAACGTGTACGTTTCGGTGCAGCATCATCACGAAAACGGCGAAAAATATGCATCGGCCGGGAATCGAACCCGGGCCGCCCGCGTGGGAGGCGAGCATTCTACCACTAAACTACCGATGCTGCATCTTCAGCATCTGAGTCCTGCCTAAAAGACGTCTGCGAAAATTGATTCCTGTCCCAACTGATTGGATTCTTGGGAAAAAAAGCGCCACAGAAACGGAGACGTGCACTGCGTCTTTTTTTTTTTTTTTTTTTTTTTTTTAATGACCCTTCATCGCGAAGCTGTGAGTACAACTACGACGTCGGTGATGACACTTTGGGAAAGAGGCGAAAGGTGCGTGCAGGCGCTGTCCGAATGCGTGTGGCTGGTCTCGCTTAGCTCGCAGTGCCCCTACAGCAACGACGTCTTTCGGCCAGTGGAGGCAGGCAGAAAGCCTACACATGGCGGCGGAAGAGCGCCGTGCTGTGCGGTGGTGGTGTAATGGTCAGCATAGTTGCCTTCCAAGCAGTTGATCCGGGTTCGATTCCCGGCCACCGCAAATTTCATTTTGTTGTTACAGATGAGTGCGTCTTGTGTGCGCTCGTAGAGTTGGCGGTCGGTTTTCATTCAATATATTTCTCCTTCCTCGCTCTGTGTGGTCCAGCATCTGGTGCCTCTCTGTCTCGACTTGTCTCGACTGACGCGAGAGCTGACGCTCTCAAGTCGGCCTATATCTAAGGACAGGTAGCTTAAAATGGCTGCGAGACGCACGTTTCCTTTCGTAATAGAAAAATAACAATGGCCCGTGGAGGGATCGAACCCACGACCTTCGCGTTATTAGCACGACGCTCTAACCAACTGAGCTAACGGGCCTCGTGAGTATCAGCTCCTTATGCTGTTTTCAAGCATCGTGCTGCTTATTTCTATGACAGCGCGGTCTTATGGGCAAGCAGCGTCTATTCTGGTTTCTTTTTAGTCCTCAGGACAATTTCATAGCATGTCGATTTCTCTCGAAAACGTTCGAAGGACTTCTGTTCATCTCCAAGAGGACAAGGAAAAGCAGTTAAATCGGCAAAAACTCGTCGAGAATTACACAAAAGACGTACGTTCCGGTACCGGGAATCAAACCCGGGCCTCCTAGGTGAGAGCCAGGTATCCTAGCCACTAGACCACACCGGATTCTTATGCGTTTGTAATATTTGCGTGCTTTCAACGGACATTCGTGTGCACTCTACTTGTGATTCGTTGTTTGAGAGGCTCATTGTGTATGTTGACTGCAAATTGCAGCTTATTAAAAGGAAAGCAAGTAGCTTTTTTCAACATGTGGAGGGCCAGGAGGATGTTAGAAGGCTATGAGTTCGATACACTTTGGAGATGAAGCATCCGGAAACTCGTGGAAAATTAGCAACAATCAACATCGTTCCCTATCAAAAGCACGATGCGAGTTCAGCGGTCTTTTACATTAAATAATATGCCCCGGGTGAGGATCGAACTCACGACCTTAAGATTATGAGACTTACGCGCTGCCTACTGCGCTACCCAGGCACTTGAAGTGTTTGTATTACTGATAGTCGCTAAGTATCCCAAGTTAGCAACTTTGTGCTACGTGAATAATCCGTCAGCCGCTACATGCATTCTCGAGCCTCAGTAAATTAACGCACAGCGCTGATTTTCCAACGGAAACCACCCTTGCATGTTGTTACAGTACGCCACACAAGGGGCAAGTGGACATAGCATCTCATGGTGGAAGGCCGACAGTATCAGCGTCTATTTACTCGCCAGCGACCAAGTAACATCTCTTGCGTTCTGCATGTCTGCCTCATCTCGCCGCGTTTTCCCTCGGACAGAATTGTAGTTTGTGCAGCTCAAACGTGTACGTTTCGGTGCAGCATCATCACGAAAACGGCGAAAAATATGCATCGGCCGGGAATAGAACCCGGGCCGCCCGCGTGGGAGGCGAGCATTCTACCACTAAACTACCGATGCTGCATCTTCAGCATCTGAGTCCTGCCTAAAAGACGTCTGCGAAAATTGATTCCTGTCCCAACTGATTGGATTCTTGGGAAAAAAAGCGCCACAGAAACGGAGACGTGCACTGCGTCTTTTTTTTTTTTTTTTTTTTAATGACCCTTCATCGCGAAGCTGTGAGTACAACTACGACGTCGGTGATGACACTTTGGGAAAGAGGCGAAAGGTGCGTGCAGGCGCTGTCCGAATGCGTGTGGCTGGTCTCGCTTAGCTCGCAGTGCCCCTACAGCAACGACGTCTTTCGGCCAGTGGAGGCAGGCAGAAAGCCTACACATGGCGGCGGAAGAGCGCCGTGCTGTGCGGTGGTGGTGTAATGGTCAGCATAGTTGCCTTCCAAGCAGTTGATCCGGGTTCGATTCCCGGCCACCGCAAATTTCATTTTGTTGTTACAGATGAGTGCGTCTTGTGTGCGCTCGTAGAGTTGGCGGTCGGTTTTCATTCAATATATTTCTCCTTCCTCGCTCTGTGTGGTCCAGCATCTGGTGCCTCTCTGTCTCGACTTGTCTCGACTTTGCTCGACTGACGCGAGAGCTGACGCTCTCAAGTCGGCCTATATCTAAGGACAGGTAGCTTAAAATGGCTGCGAGACGCACGTTTCCTTTCGTAATAGAAAAATAACAATGGCCCGTGGAGGGATCGAACCCACGACCTTCGCGTTATTAGCACGACGCTCTAACCAACTGAGCTAACGGGCCTCGTGAGTATCAGCTCCTTATGCTGTTTTCAAGCATCGTGCTGCTTATTTCTATGACAGCGCGGTCTTATGGGCAAGCAGCGTCTATTCTGGTTTCTTTTTAGTCCTCAGGACAATTTCATAGCATGTCGATTTCTCTCGAAAACGTTCGAAGGACTTCTGTTCATCTCCAAGAGGACAAGGAAAAGCAGTTAAATCGGCAAAAACTCGTCGAGAATTACACAAAAGACGTACGTTCCGGTACCGGGAATCAAACCCGGGCCTCCTAGGTGAGAGCCAGGTATCCTAGCCACTAGACCACACCGGATTCTTATGCGTTTGTAATATTTGCGTGCTTTCAACGGACATTCGTGTGCACTCTACTTGTGATTCGTTGTTTGAGAGGCTCATTGTGTATGTTGACTGCAAATTGCAGCTTATTAAAAGGAAAGCAAGTAGCTTTTTTCAACATGTGGAGGGCCAGGAGGATGTTAGAAGGCTATGAGTTCGATACACTTTGGAGATGAAGCATCCGGAAACTCGTGGAAAATTAGCAACAATCAACATCGTTCCCTATCAAAAGCACGATGCGAGTTCAGCGGTCTTTTACATTAAATAATATGCCCCGGGTGAGGATCGAACTCACGACCTTAAGATTATGAGACTTACGCGCTGCCTACTGCGCTACCCAGGCACTTGAAGTGTTTGTATTACTGATAGTCGCTAAGTATCCCAAGTTAGCAACTTTGTGCTACGTGAATAATCCGTCAGCCGCTACATGCATTCTCGAGCCTCAGTAAATTAACGCACAGCGCTGATTTTCCAACGGAAACCACCCTTGCATGTTGTTACAGTACGCCACACAAGGGGCAAGTGGACATAGCATCTCATGGTGGAAGGCCGACAGTATCAGCGTCTATTTACTCGCCAGCGACCAAGTAACATCTCTTGCGTTCTGCATGTCTGCCTCATCTCGCCGCGTTTTCCCTCGGACAGAATTGTAGTTTGTGCAGCTCAAACGTGTACGTTTCGGTGCAGCATCATCACGAAAACGGCGAAAAATATGCATCGGCCGGGAATCGAACCCGGGCCGCCCGCGTGGGAGGCGAGCATTCTACCACTAAACTACCGATGCTGCATCTTCAGCATCTGAGTCCTGCCTAAAAGACGTCTGCGAAAATTGATTCCTGTCCCAACTGATTGGATTCTTGGGAAAAAAAGCGCCACAGAAACGGAGACGTGCACTGCGTCTTTTTTTTTTTTTTTTTTTTTTTTTTTTAATGACCCTTCATCGCGAAGCTGTGAGTACAACTACGACGTCGGTGATGACACTTTGGGAAAGAGGCGAAAGGTGCGTGCAGGCGCTGTCCGAATGCGTGTGGCTGGTCTCGCTTAGCTCGCAGTGCCCCTACAGCAACGACGTCTTTCGGCCAGTGGAGGCAGGCAGAAAGCCTACACATGGCGGCGGAAGAGCGCCGTGCTGTGCGGTGGTGGTGTAATGGTCAGCATAGTTGCCTTCCAAGCAGTTGATCCGGGTTCGATTCCCGGCCACCGCAAATTTCATTTTGTTGTTACAGATGAGTGCGTCTTGTGTGCGCTCGTAGAGTTGGCGGTCGGTTTTCATTCAATATATTTCTCCTTCCTCGCTCTGTGTGGTCCAGCATCTGGTGCCTCTCTGTCTCGACTTGTCTCGACTTTGCTCGACTGACACGAGAGCTGACGCTCTGAAGTCGGCCTATATCTAAGGACAGGTAGCTTAAAATGGCTGCGAGACGCACGTTTCCTTTCGTAATAGAAAAATAACAATGGCCCGTGGAGGGATCGAACCCACGACCTTCGCGTTATTAGCACGACGCTCTAACCAACTGAGCTAACGGGCCTCGTGAGTATCAGCTCCTTATGCTGTTTTCAAGCATCGTGCTGCTTATTTCTATGACAGCGCGGTCTTATGGGCAAGCAGCGTCTATTCTGGTTTCTTTTTAGTCCTCAGGACAATTTCATAGCATGTCGATTTCTCTCGAAAACGTTCGAAGGACTTCTGTTCATCTCCAAGAGGACAAGGAAAAGCAGTTAAATCGGCAAAAACTCGTCGAGAATTACACAAAAGACGTACGTTCCGGTACCGGGAATCAAACCCGGGCCTCCTAGGTGAGAGCCAGGTATCCTAGCCACTAGACCACACCGGATTCTTATGCGTTTGTAATATTTGCGTGCTTTCAACGGACATTCGTGTGCACTCTACTTGTGATTCGTTGTTTGAGAGGCTCATTGTGTATGTTGACTGCAAATTGCAGCTTATTAAAAGGAAAGCAAGTAGCTTTTTTCAACATGTGGAGGGCCAGGAGGATGTTAGAAGGCTATGAGTTCGATACACTTTGGAGATGAAGCATCCGGAAACTCGTGGAAAATTAGCAACAATCAACATCGTTCCCTATCAAAAGCACGATGCGAGTTCAGCGGTCTTTTACATTAAATAATATGCCCCGGGTGAGGATCGAACTCACGACCTTAAGATTATGAGACTTACGCGCTGCCTACTGCGCTACCCAGGCACTTGAAGTGTTTGTATTACTGATAGTCGCTAAGTATCCCAAGTTAGCAACTTTGTGCTACGTGAATAATCCGTCAGCCGCTACATGCATTCTCGAGCCTCAGTAAATTAACGCACAGCGCTGATTTTCCAACGGAAACCACCCTTGCATGTTGTTACAGTACGCCACACAAGGGGCAAGTGGACATAGCATCTCATGGTGGAAGGCCGACAGTATCAGCGTCTATTTACTCGCCAGCGACCAAGTAACATCTCTTGCGTTCTGCATGTCTGCCTCATCTCGCCGCGTTTTCCCTCGGACAGAATTGTAGTTTGTGCAGCTCAAACGTGTACGTTTCGGTGCAGCATCATCACGAAAACGGCGAAAAATATGCATCGGCCGGGAATCGAACCCGGGCCGCCCGCGTGGGAGGCGAGCATTCTACCACTAAACTACCGATGCTGCATCTTCAGCATCTGAGTCCTGCCTAAAAGACGTCTGCGAAAATTGATTCCTGTCCCAACTGATTGGATTCTTGGGAAAAAAAGCGCCACAGAAACGGAGACGTGCACTGCGTCTTTTTTTTTTTTTTTTTTTTTTTTTAATGACCCTTCATCGCGAAGCTGTGAGTACAACTACGACGTCGGTGATGACACTTTGGGAAAGAGGCGAAAGGTGCGTGCAGGCGCTGTCCGAATGCGTGTGGCTGGTCTCGCTTAGCTCGCAGTGCCCCTACAGCAACGACGACTTTCGGCCAGTGGAGGCAGGCAGAAAGCCTACACATGGCGGCGGAAGAGCGCCGTGCTGTGCGGTGGTGGTGTAATGGTCAGCATAGTTGCCTTCCAAGCAGTTGATCCGGGTTCGATTCCCGGCCACCGCAAATTTCATTTTGTTGTTACAGATGAGTGCGTCTTGTGTGCGCTCGTAGAGTTGGCGGTCGGTTTTCATTCAATATATTTCTCCTTCCTCGCTCTGTGTGGTCCAGCATCTGGTGCCTCTCTGTCTCGACTTGTCTCGACTGACGCGAGAGCTGACGCTCTGAAGTCGGCCTATATCTAAGGACAGGTAGCTTAAAATGGCTGCGAGACGCACGTTTCCTTTCGTAATAGAAAAATAACAATGGCCCGTGGAGGGATCGAACCCACGACCTTCGCGTTATTAGCACGACGCTCTAACCAACTGAGCTAACGGGCCTCGTGAGTATCAGCTCCTTATGCTGTTTTCAAGCATCGTGCTGCTTATTTCTATGACAGCGCGGTCTTATGGGCAAGCAGCGTCTATTCTGGTTTCTTTTTAGTCCTCAGGACAATTTCATAGCATGTCGATTTCTCTCGAAAACGTTCGAAGGACTTCTGTTCATCTCCAAGAGGACAAGGAAAAGCAGTTAAATCGGCAAAAACTCGTCGAGAATTACACAAAAGACGTACGTTCCGGTACCGGGAATCAAACCCGGGCCTCCTAGGTGAGAGCCAGGTATCCTAGCCACTAGACCACACCGGATTCTTATGCGTTTGTAATATTTGCGTGCTTTCAACGGACATTCGTGTGCACTCTACTTGTGATTCGTTGTTTGAGAGGCTCATTGTGTATGTTGACTGCAAATTGCAGCTTATTAAAAGGAAAGCAAGTAGCTTTTTTCAACATGTGGAGGGCCAGGAGGATGTTAGAAGGCTATGAGTTCGATACACTTTGGAGATGAAGCATCCGGAAACTCGTGGAAAATTAGCAACAATCAACATCGTTCCCTATCAAAAGCACGATGCGAGTTCAGCGGTCTTTTACATTAAATAATATGCCCCGGGTGAGGATCGAACTCACGACCTTAAGATTATGAGACTTACGCGCTGCCTACTGCGCTACCCAGGCACTTGAAGTGTTTGTATTACTGATAGTCGCTAAGTATCCCAAGTTAGCAACTTTGTGCTACGTGAATAATCCGTCAGCCGCTACATGCATTCTCGAGCCTCAGTAAATTAACGCACAGCGCTGATTTTCCAACGGAAACCACCCTTGCATGTTGTTACAGTACGCCACACAAGGGGCAAGTGGACATAGCATCTCATGGTGGAAGGCCGACAGTATCAGCGTCTATTTACTCGCCAGCGACCAAGTAACATCTCTTGCGTTCTGCATGTCTGCCTCATCTCGCCGCGTTTTCCCTCGGACAGAATTGTAGTTTGTGCAGCTCAAACGTGTACGTTTCGGTGCAGCATCATCACGAAAACGGCGAAAAATATGCATCGGCCGGGAATCGAACCCGGGCCGCCCGCGTGGGAGGCGAGCATTCTACCACTAAACTACCGATGCTGCATCTTCAGCATCTGAGTCCTGCCTAAAAGACGTCTGCGAAAATTGATTCCTGTCCCAACTGATTGGATTCTTGGGAAAAAAAGCGCCACAGAAACGGAGACGTGCACTGCGTCTTTTTTTTTTTTTTTTTTTTTTTTTTTAATGACCCTTCATCGCGAAGCTGTGAGTACAACTACGACGTCGGTGATGACACTTTGGGAAAGAGGCGAAAGGTGCGTGCAGGCGCTGTCCGAATGCGTGTGGCTGGTCTCGCTTAGCTCGCAGTGCCCCTACAGCAACGACGTCTTTCGGCCAGTGGAGGCAGGCAGAAAGCCTACACATGGCGGCGGAAGAGCGCCGTGCTGTGCGGTGGTGGTGTAATGGTCAGCATAGTTGCCTTCCAAGCAGTTGATCCGGGTTCGATTCCCGGCCACCGCAAATTTCATTTTGTTGTTACAGATGAGTGCGTCTTGTGTGCGCTCGTAGAGTTGGCGGTCGGTTTTCATTCAATATATTTCTCCTTCCTCGCTCTGTGTGGTCCAGCATCTGGTGCCTCTCTGTCTCGACTTGTCTCGACTGACGCGAGAGCTGACGCTCTGAAGTCGGCCTATATCTAAGGACAGGTAGCTTAAAATGGCTGCGAGACGCACGTTTCCTTTCGTAATAGAAAAATAACAATGGCCCGTGGAGGGATCGAACCCACGACCTTCGCGTTATTAGCACGACGCTCTAACCAACTGAGCTAACGGGCCTCGTGAGTATCAGCTCCTTATGCTGTTTTCAAGCATCGTGCTGCTTATTTCTATGACAGCGCGGTCTTATGGGCAAGCAGCGTCTATTCTGGTTTCTTTTTAGTCCTCAGGACAATTTCATAGCATGTCGATTTCTCTCGAAAACGTTCGAAGGACTTCTGTTCATCTCCAAGAGGACAAGGAAAAGCAGTTAAATCGGCAAAAACTCGTCGAGAATTACACAAAAGACGTACGTTCCGGTACCGGGAATCAAACCCGGGCCTCCTAGGTGAGAGCCAGGTATCCTAGCCACTAGACCACACCGGATTCTTATGCGTTTGTAATATTTGCGTGCTTTCAACGGACATTCGTGTGCACTCTACTTGTGATTCGTTGTTTGAGAGGCTCATTGTGTATGTTGACTGCAAATTGCAGCTTATTAAAAGGAAAGCAAGTAGCTTTTTTCAACATGTGGAGGGCCAGGAGGATGTTAGAAGGCTATGAGTTCGATACACTTTGGAGATGAAGCATCCGGAAACTCGTGGAAAATTAGCAACAATCAACATCGTTCCCTATCAAAAGCACGATGCGAGTTCAGCGGTCTTTTACATTAAATAATATGCCCCGGGTGAGGATCGAACTCACGACCTTAAGATTATGAGACTTACGCGCTGCCTACTGCGCTACCCAGGCACTTGAAGTGTTTGTATTACTGATAGTCGCTAAGTATCCCAAGTTAGCAACTTTGTGCTACGTGAATAATCCGTCAGCCGCTACATGCATTCTCGAGCCTCAGTAAATTAACGCACAGCGCTGATTTTCCAACGGAAACCACCCTTGCATGTTGTTACAGTACGCCACACAAGGGGCAAGTGGACATAGCATCTCATGGTGGAAGGCCGACAGTATCAGCGTCTATTTACTCGCCAGCGACCAAGTAACATCTCTTGCGTTCTGCATGTCTGCCTCATCTCGCCGCGTTTTCCCTCGGACAGAATTGTAGTTTGTGCAGCTCAAACGTGTACGTTTCGGTGCAGCATCATCACGAAAACGGCGAAAAATATGCATCGGCCGGGAATCGAACCCGGGCCGCCCGCGTGGGAGGCGAGCATTCTACCACTAAACTACCGATGCTGCATCTTCAGCATCTGAGTCCTGCCTAAAAGACGTCTGCGAAAATTGATTCCTGTCCCAACTGATTGGATTCTTGGGAAAAAAAGCGCCACAGAAACGGAGACGTGCACTGCGTCTTTTTTTTTTTTTTTTTTTTTTTTTTTAAATGACCCTTCATCGCGAAGCTGTGAGTACAACTACGACGTCGGTGATGACACTTTGGGAAAGAGGCGAAAGGTGCGTGCAGGCGCTGTCCGAATGCGTGTGGCTGGTCTCGCTTAGCTCGCAGTGCCCCTACAGCAACGACGTCTTTCGGCCAGTGGAGGCAGGCAGAAAGCCTACACATGGCGGCGGAAGAGCGCCGTGCTGTGCGGTGGTGGTGTAATGGTCAGCATAGTTGCCTTCCAAGCAGTTGATCCGGGTTCGATTCCCGGCCACCGCAAATTTCATTTTGTTGTTACAGATGAGTGCGTCTTGTGTGCGCTCGTAGAGTTGGCGGTCGGTTTTCATTCAATATATTTCTCCTTCCTCGCTCTGTGTGGTCCAGCATCTGGTGCCTCTCTGTCTCGACTTGTCTCGACTTTGCTCGACTGACGCGAGAGCTGACGCTCTCAAGTCGGCCTATATCTAAGGACAGGTAGCTTAAAATGGCTGCGAGACGCACGTTTCCTTTCGTAATAGAAAAATAACAATGGCCCGTGGAGGGATCGAACCCACGACCTTCGCGTTATTAGCACGACGCTCTAACCAACTGAGCTAACGGGCCTCGTGAGTATCAGCTCCTTATGCTGTTTTCAAGCATCGTGCTGCTTATTTCTATGACAGCGCGGTCTTATGGGCAAGCAGCGTCTATTCTGGTTTCTTTTTAGTCCTCAGGACAATTTCATAGCATGTCGATTTCTCTCGAAAACGTTCGAAGGAC
This sequence comes from Locusta migratoria, assembly GCA_026315105.1. Lineage (NCBI taxonomy): Eukaryota > Metazoa > Arthropoda > Insecta > Orthoptera > Acrididae > Locusta > Locusta migratoria. Next base: position 609,299 of record JAOYRU010000101.1, on the reverse strand, counting down.
TTCTGTTCATCTCCAAGAGGACAAGGAAAAGCAGTTAAATCGGCAAAAACTCGTCGAGAATTACACAAAAGACGTACGTTCCGGTACCGGGAATCAAACCCGGGCCTCCTAGGTGAGAGCCAGGTATCCTAGCCACTAGACCACACCGGATTCTTATGCGTTTGTAATATTTGCGTGCTTTCAACGGACATTCGTGTGCACTCTACTTGTGATTCGTTGTTTGAGAGGCTCATTGTGTATGTTGACTGCAAATTGCAGCTTATTAAAAGGAAAGCAAGTAGCTTTTTTCAACATGTGGAGGGCCAGGAGGATGTTAGAAGGCTATGAGTTCGATACACTTTGGAGATGAAGCATCCGGAAACTCGTGGAAAATTAGCAACAATCAACATCGTTCCCTATCAAAAGCACGATGCGAGTTCAGCGGTCTTTTACATTAAATAATATGCCCCGGGTGAGGATCGAACTCACGACCTTAAGATTATGAGACTTACGCGCTGCCTACTGCGCTACCCAGGCACTTGAAGTGTTTGTATTACTGATAGTCGCTAAGTATCCCAAGTTAGCAACTTTGTGCTACGTGAATAATCCGTCAGCCGCTACATGCATTCTCGAGCCTCAGTAAATTAACGCACAGCGCTGATTTTCCAACGGAAACCACCCTTGCATGTTGTTACAGTACGCCACACAAGGGGCAAGTGGACATAGCATCTCATGGTGGAAGGCCGACAGTATCAGCGTCTATTTACTCGCCAGCGACCAAGTAACATCTCTTGCGTTCTGCATGTCTGCCTCATCTCGCCGCGTTTTCCCTCGGACAGAATTGTAGTTTGTGCAGCTCAAACGTGTACGTTTCGGTGCAGCATCATCACGAAAACGGCGAAAAATATGCATCGGCCGGGAATCGAACCCGGGCCGCCCGCGTGGGAGGCGAGCATTCTACCACTAAACTACCGATGCTGCATCTTCAGCATCTGAGTCCTGCCTAAAAGACGTCTGCGAAAATTGATTCCTGTCCCAACTGATTGGATTCTTGGGAAAAAAAGCGCCACAGAAACGGAGACGTGCACTGCGTCTTTTTTTTTTTTTTTTTTTTTTTTTTTTTTTAATGACCCTTCATCGCGAAGCTGTGAGTACAACTACGACGTCGGTGATGACACTTTGGGAAAGAGGCGAAAGGTGCGTGCAGGCGCTGTCCGAATGCGTGTGGCTGGTCTCGCTTAGCTCGCAGTGCCCCTACAGCAACGACGTCTTTCGGCCAGTGGAGGCAGGCAGAAAGCCTACACATGGCGGCGGAAGAGCGCCGTGCTGTGCGGTGGTGGTGTAATGGTCAGCATAGTTGCCTTCCAAGCAGTTGATCCGGGTTCGATTCCCGGCCACCGCAAATTTCATTTTGTTGTTACAGATGAGTGCGTCTTGTGTGCGCTCGTAGAGTTGGCGGTCGGTTTTCATTCAATATATTTCTCCTTCCTCGCTCTGTGTGGTCCAGCATCTGGTGCCTCTCTGTCTCGACTTGTCTCGACTTTGCTCGACTGACACGAGAGCTGACGCTCTGAAGTCGGCCTATATCTAAGGACAGGTAGCTTAAAATGGCTGCGAGACGCACGTTTCCTTTCGTAATAGAAAAATAACAATGGCCCGTGGAGGGATCGAACCCACGACCTTCGCGTTATTAGCACGACGCTCTAACCAACTGAGCTAACGGGCCTCGTGAGTATCAGCTCCTTATGCTGTTTTCAAGCATCGTGCTGCTTATTTCTATGACAGCGCGGTCTTATGGGCAAGCAGCGTCTATTCTGGTTTCTTTTTAGTCCTCAGGACAATTTCATAGCATGTCGATTTCTCTCGAAAACGTTCGAAGGACTTCTGTTCATCTCCAAGAGGACAAGGAAAAGCAGTTAAATCGGCAAAAACTCGTCGAGAATTACACAAAAGACGTACGTTCCGGTACCGGGAATCAAACCCGGGCCTCCTAGGTGAGAGCCAGGTATCCTAGCCACTAGACCACACCGGATTCTTATGCGTTTGTAATATTTGCGTGCTTTCAACGGACATTCGTGTGCACTCTACTTGTGATTCGTTGTTTGAGAGGCTCATTGTGTATGTTGACTGCAAATTGCAGCTTATTAAAAGGAAAGCAAGTAGCTTTTTTCAACATGTGGAGGGCCAGGAGGATGTTAGAAGGCTATGAGTTCGATACACTTTGGAGATGAAGCATCCGGAAACTCGTGGAAAATTAGCAACAATCAACATCGTTCCCTATCAAAAGCACGATGCGAGTTCAGCGGTCTTTTACATTAAATAATATGCCCCGGGTGAGGATCGAACTCACGACCTTAAGATTATGAGACTTACGCGCTGCCTACTGCGCTACCCAGGCACTTGAAGTGTTTGTATTACTGATAGTCGCTAAGTATCCCAAGTTAGCAACTTTGTGCTACGTGAATAATCCGTCAGCCGCTACATGCATTCTCGAGCCTCAGTAAATTAACGCACAGCGCTGATTTTCCAACGGAAACCACCCTTGCATGTTGTTACAGTACGCCACACAAGGGGCAAGTGGACATAGCATCTCATGGTGGAAGGCCGACAGTATCAGCGTCTATTTACTCGCCAGCGACCAAGTAACATCTCTTGCGTTCTGCATGTCTGCCTCATCTCGCCGCGTTTTCCCTCGGACAGAATTGTAGTTTGTGCAGCTCAAACGTGTACGTTTCGGTGCAGCATCATCACGAAAACGGCGAAAAATATGCATCGGCCGGGAATCGAACCCGGGCCGCCCGCGTGGGAGGCGAGCATTCTACCACTAAACTACCGATGCTGCATCTTCAGCATCTGAGTCCTGCCTAAAAGACGTCTGCGAAAATTGATTCCTGTCCCAACTGATTGGATTCTTGGGAAAAAAAGCGCCACAGAAACGGAGACGTGCACTGCGTCTTTTTTTTTTTTTTTTTTTTTTTAATGACCCTTCATCGCGAAGCTGTGAGTACAACTACGACGTCGGTGATGACACTTTGGGAAAGAGGCGAAAGGTGCGTGCAGGCGCTGTCCGAATGCGTGTGGCTGGTCTCGCTTAGCTCGCAGTGCCCCTACAGCAACGACGTCTTTCGGCCAGTGGAGGCAGGCAGAAAGCCTACACATGGCGGCGGAAGAGCGCCGTGCTGTGCGGTGGTGGTGTAATGGTCAGCATAGTTGCCTTCCAAGCAGTTGATCCGGGTTCGATTCCCGGCCACCGCAAATTTCATTTTGTTGTTACAGATGAGTGCGTCTTGTGTGCGCTCGTAGAGTTGGCGGTCGGTTTTCATTCAATATATTTCTCCTTCCTCGCTCTGTGTGGTCCAGCATCTGGTGCCTCTCTGTCTCGACTTGTCTCGACTGACGCGAGAGCTGACGCTCTGAAGTCGGCCTATATCTAAGGACAGGTAGCTTAAAATGGCTGCGAGACGCACGTTTCCTTTCGTAATAGAAAAATAACAATGGCCCGTGGAGGGATCGAACCCACGACCTTCGCGTTATTAGCACGACGCTCTAACCAACTGAGCTAACGGGCCTCGTGAGTATCAGCTCCTTATGCTGTTTTCAAGCATCGTGCTGCTTATTTCTATGACAGCGCGGTCTTATGGGCAAGCAGCGTCTATTCTGGTTTCTTTTTAGTCCTCAGGACAATTTCATAGCATGTCGATTTCTCTCGAAAACGTTCGAAGGACTTCTGTTCATCTCCAAGAGGACAAGGAAAAGCAGTTAAATCGGCAAAAACTCGTCGAGAATTACACAAAAGACGTACGTTCCGGTACCGGGAATCAAACCCGGGCCTCCTAGGTGAGAGCCAGGTATCCTAGCCACTAGACCACACCGGATTCTTATGCGTTTGTAATATTTGCGTGCTTTCAACGGACATTCGTGTGCACTCTACTTGTGATTCGTTGTTTGAGAGGCTCATTGTGTATGTTGACTGCAAATTGCAGCTTATTAAAAGGAAAGCAAGTAGCTTTTTTCAACATGTGGAGGGCCAGGAGGATGTTAGAAGGCTATGAGTTCGATACACTTTGGAGATGAAGCATCCGGAAACTCGTGGAAAATTAGCAACAATCAACATCGTTCCCTATCAAAAGCACGATGCGAGTTCAGCGGTCTTTTACATTAAATAATATGCCCCGGGTGAGGATCGAACTCACGACCTTAAGATTATGAGACTTACGCGCTGCCTACTGCGCTACCCAGGCACTTGAAGTGTTTGTATTACTGATAGTCGCTAAGTATCCCAAGTTAGCAACTTTGTGCTACGTGAATAATCCGTCAGCCGCTACATGCATTCTCGAGCCTCAGTAAATTAACGCACAGCGCTGATTTTCCAACGGAAACCACCCTTGCATGTTGTTACAGTACGCCACACAAGGGGCAAGTGGACATAGCATCTCATGGTGGAAGGCCGACAGTATCAGCGTCTATTTACTCGCCAGCGACCAAGTAACATCTCTTGCGTTCTGCATGTCTGCCTCATCTCGCCGCGTTTTCCCTCGGACAGAATTGTAGTTTGTGCAGCTCAAACGTGTACGTTTCGGTGCAGCATCATCACGAAAACGGCGAAAAATATGCATCGGCCGGGAATCGAACCCGGGCCGCCCGCGTGGGAGGCGAGCATTCTACCACTAAACTACCGATGCTGCATCTTCAGCATCTGAGTCCTGCCTAAAAGACGTCTGCGAAAATTGATTCCTGTCCCAACTGATTGGATTCTTGGGAAAAAAAGCGCCACAGAAACGGAGACGTGCACTGCGTCTTTTTTTTTTTTTTTTTTTTTTTTTTTAATGACCCTTCATCGCGAAGCTGTGAGTACAACTACGACGTCGGTGATGACACTTTGGGAAAGAGGCGAAAGGTGCGTGCAGGCGCTGTCCGAATGCGTGTGGCTGGTCTCGCTTAGCTCGCAGTGCCCCTACAGCAACGACGTCTTTCGGCCAGTGGAGGCAGGCAGAAAGCCTACACATGGCGGCGGAAGAGCGCCGTGCTGTGCGGTGGTGGTGTAATGGTCAGCATAGTTGCCTTCCAAGCAGTTGATCCGGGTTCGATTCCCGGCCACCGCAAATTTCATTTTGTTGTTACAGATGAGTGCGTCTTGTGTGCGCTCGTAGAGTTGGCGGTCGGTTTTCATTCAATATATTTCTCCTTCCTCGCTCTGTGTGGTCCAGCATCTGGTGCCTCTCTGTCTCGACTTGTCTCGACTTTGCTCGACTGACACGAGAGCTGACGCTCTGAAGTCGGCCTATATCTAAGGACAGGTAGCTTAAAATGGCTGCGAGACGCACGTTTCCTTTCGTAATAGAAAAATAACAATGGCCCGTGGAGGGATCGAACCCACGACCTTCGCGTTATTAGCACGACGCTCTAACCAACTGAGCTAACGGGCCTCGTGAGTATCAGCTCCTTATGCTGTTTTCAAGCATCGTGCTGCTTATTTCTATGACAGCGCGGTCTTATGGGCAAGCAGCGTCTATTCTGGTTTCTTTTTAGTCCTCAGGACAATTTCATAGCATGTCGATTTCTCTCGAAAACGTTCGAAGGACTTCTGTTCATCTCCAAGAGGACAAGGAAAAGCAGTTAAATCGGCAAAAACTCGTCGAGAATTACACAAAAGACGTACGTTCCGGTACCGGGAATCAAACCCGGGCCTCCTAGGTGAGAGCCAGGTATCCTAGCCACTAGACCACACCGGATTCTTATGCGTTTGTAATATTTGCGTGCTTTCAACGGACATTCGTGTGCACTCTACTTGTGATTCGTTGTTTGAGAGGCTCATTGTGTATGTTGACTGCAAATTGCAGCTTATTAAAAGGAAAGCAAGTAGCTTTTTTCAACATGTGGAGGGCCAGGAGGATGTTAGAAGGCTATGAGTTCGATACACTTTGGAGATGAAGCATCCGGAAACTCGTGGAAAATTAGCAACAATCAACATCGTTCCCTATCAAAAGCACGATGCGAGTTCAGCGGTCTTTTACATTAAATAATATGCCCCGGGTGAGGATCGAACTCACGACCTTAAGATTATGAGACTTACGCGCTGCCTACTGCGCTACCCAGGCACTTGAAGTGTTTGTATTACTGATAGTCGCTAAGTATCCCAAGTTAGCAACTTTGTGCTACGTGAATAATCCGTCAGCCGCTACATGCATTCTCGAGCCTCAGTAAATTAACGCACAGCGCTGATTTTCCAACGGAAACCACCCTTGCATGTTGTTACAGTACGCCACACAAGGGGCAAGTGGACATAGCATCTCATGGTGGAAGGCCGACAGTATCAGCGTCTATTTACTCGCCAGCGACCAAGTAACATCTCTTGCGTTCTGCATGTCTGCCTCATCTCGCCGCGTTTTCCCTCGGACAGAATTGTAGTTTGTGCAGCTCAAACGTGTACGTTTCGGTGCAGCATCATCACGAAAACGGCGAAAAATATGCATCGGCCGGGAATCGAACCCGGGCCGCCCGCGTGGGAGGCGAGCATTCTACCACTAAACTACCGATGCTGCATCTTCAGCATCTGAGTCCTGCCTAAAAGACGTCTGCGAAAATTGATTCCTGTCCCAACTGATTGGATTCTTGGGAAAAAAAGCGCCACAGAAACGGAGACGTGCACTGCGTCTTTTTTTTTTTTTTTTTTTTTTTTTTTTTAATGACCCTTCATCGCGAAGCTGTGAGTACAACTACGACGTCGGTGATGACACTTTGGGAAAGAGGCGAAAGGTGCGTGCAGGCGCTGTCCGAATGCGTGTGGCTGGTCTCGCTTAGCTCGCAGTGCCCCTACAGCAACGACGTCTTTCGGCCAGTGGAGGCAGGCAGAAAGCCTACACATGGCGGCGGAAGAGCGCCGTGCTGTGCGGTGGTGGTGTAATGGTCAGCATAGTTGCCTTCCAAGCAGTTGATCCGGGTTCGATTCCCGGCCACCGCAAATTTAATTTTGTTGTTACAGATGAGTGCGTCTTGTGTGCGCTCGTAGAGTTGGCGGTCGGTTTTCATTCAATATATTTCTCCTTCCTCGCTCTGTGTGGTCCAGCATCTGGTGCCTCTCTGTCTCGACTTGTCTCGACTGACGCGAGAGCTGACGCTCTGAAGTCGGCCTATATCTAAGGACAGGTAGCTTAAAATGGCTGCGAGACGCACGTTTCCTTTCGTAATAGAAAAATAACAATGGCCCGTGGAGGGATCGAACCCACGACCTTCGCGTTATTAGCACGACGCTCTAACCAACTGAGCTAACGGGCCTCGTGAGTATCAGCTCCTTATGCTGTTTTCAAGCATCGTGCTGCTTATTTCTATGACAGCGCGGTCTTATGGGCAAGCAGCGTCTATTCTGGTTTCTTTTTAGTCCTCAGGACAATTTCATAGCATGTCGATTTCTCTCGAAAACGTTCGAAGGACTTCTGTTCATCTCCAAGAGGACAAGGAAAAGCAGTTAAATCGGCAAAAACTCGTCGAGAATTACACAAAAGACGTACGTTCCGGTACCGGGAATCAAACCCGGGCCTCCTAGGTGAGAGCCAGGTATCCTAGCCACTAGACCACACCGGATTCTTATGCGTTTGTAATATTTGCGTGCTTTCAACGGACATTCGTGTGCACTCTACTTGTGATTCGTTGTTTGAGAGGCTCATTGTGTATGTTGACTGCAAATTGCAGCTTATTAAAAGGAAAGCAAGTAGCTTTTTTCAACATGTGGAGGGCCAGGAGGATGTTAGAAGGCTATGAGTTCGATACACTTTGGAGATGAAGCATCCGGAAACTCGTGGAAAATTAGCAACAATCAACATCGTTCCCTATCAAAAGCACGATGCGAGTTCAGCGGTCTTTTACATTAAATAATATGCCCCGGGTGAGGATCGAACTCACGACCTTAAGATTATGAGACTTACGCGCTGCCTACTGCGCTACCCAGGCACTTGAAGTGTTTGTATTACTGATAGTCGCTAAGTATCCCAAGTTAGCAACTTTGTGCTACGTGAATAATCCGTCAGCCGCTACATGCATTCTCGAGCCTCAGTAAATTAACGCACAGCGCTGATTTTCCAACGGAAACCACCCTTGCATGTTGTTACAGTACGCCACACAAGGGGCAAGTGGACATAGCATCTCATGGTGGAAGGCCGACAGTATCAGCGTCTATTTACTCGCCAGCGACCAAGTAACATCTCTTGCGTTCTGCATGTCTGCCTCATCTCGCCGCGTTTTCCCTCGGACAGAATTGTAGTTTGTGCAGCTCAAACGTGTACGTTTCGGTGCAGCATCATCACGAAAACGGCGAAAAATATGCATCGGCCGGGAATCGAACCCGGGCCGCCCGCGTGGGAGGCGAGCATTCTACCACTAAACTACCGATGCTGCATCTTCAGCATCTGAGTCCTGCCTAAAAGACGTCTGCGAAAATTGATTCCTGTCCCAACTGATTGGATTCTTGGGAAAAAAAGCGCCACAGAAACGGAGACGTGCACTGCGTCTTTTTTTTTTTTTTTTTTTTTTTTTTTTAATGACCCTTCATCGCGAAGCTGTGAGTACAACTACGACGTCGGTGATGACACTTTGGGAAAGAGGCGAAAGGTGCGTGCAGGCGCTGTCCGAATGCGTGTGGCTGGTCTCGCTTAGCTCGCAGTGCCCCTACAGCAACGACGTCTTTCGGCCAGTGGAGGCAGGCAGAAAGCCTACACATGGCGGCGGAAGAGCGCCGTGCTGTGCGGTGGTGGTGTAATGGTCAGCATAGTTGCCTTCCAAGCAGTTGATCCGGGTTCGATTCCCGGCCACCGCAAATTTAATTTTGTTGTTACAGATGAGTGCGTCTTGTGTGCGCTCGTAGAGTTGGCGGTCGGTTTTCATTCAATATATTTCTCCTTCCTCGCTCTGTGTGGTCCAGCATCTGGTGCCTCTCTGTCTCGACTTGTCTCGACTGACGCGAGAGCTGACGCTCTCAAGTCGGCCTATATCTAAGGACAGGTAGCTTAAAATGGCTGCGAGACGCACGTTTCCTTTCGTAATAGAAAAATAACAATGGCCCGTGGAGGGATCGAACCCACGACCTTCGCGTTATTAGCACGACGCTCTAACCAACTGAGCTAACGGGCCTCGTGAGTATCAGCTCCTTATGCTGTTTTCAAGCATCGTGCTGCTTATTTCTATGACAGCGCGGTCTTATGGGCAAGCAGCGTCTATTCTGGTTTCTTTTTAGTCCTCAGGACAATTTCATAGCATGTCGATTTCTCTCGAAAACGTTCGAAGGACTTCTGTTCATCTCCAAGAGGACAAGGAAAAGCAGTTAAATCGGCAAAAACTCGTCGAGAATTACACAAAAGACGTACGTTCCGGTACCGGGAATCAAACCCGGGCCTCCTAGGTGAGAGCCAGGTATCCTAGCCACTAGACCACACCGGATTCTTATGCGTTTGTAATATTTGCGTGCTTTCAACGGACATTCGTGTGCACTCTACTTGTGATTCGTTGTTTGAGAGGCTCATTGTGTATGTTGACTGCAAATTGCAGCTTATTAAAAGGAAAGCAAGTAGCTTTTTTCAACATGTGGAGGGCCAGGAGGATGTTAGAAGGCTATGAGTTCGATACACTTTGGAGATGAAGCATCCGGAAACTCGTGGAAAATTAGCAACAATCAACATCGTTCCCTATCAAAAGCACGATGCGAGTTCAGCGGTCTTTTACATTAAATAATATGCCCCGGGTGAGGATCGAACTCACGACCTTAAGATTATGAGACTTACGCGCTGCCTACTGCGCTACCCAGGCACTTGAAGTGTTTGTATTACTGATAGTCGCTAAGTATCCCAAGTTAGCAACTTTGTGCTACGTGAATAATCCGTCAGCCGCTACATGCATTCTCGAGCCTCAGTAAATTAACGCACAGCGCTGATTTTCCAACGGAAACCACCCTTGCATGTTGTTACAGTACGCCACACAAGGGGCAAGTGGACATAGCATCTCATGGTGGAAGGCCGACAGTATCAGCGTCTATTTACTCGCCAGCGACCAAGTAACATCTCTTGCGTTCTGCATGTCTGCCTCATCTCGCCGCGTTTTCCCTCGGACAGAATTGTAGTTTGTGCAGCTCAAACGTGTACGTTTCGGTGCAGCATCATCACGAAAACGGCGAAAAATATGCATCGGCCGGGAATCGAACCCGGGCCGCCCGCGTGGGAGGCGAGCATTCTACCACTAAACTACCGATGCTGCATCTTCAGCATCTGAGTCCTGCCTAAAAGACGTCTGCGAAAATTGATTCCTGTCCCAACTGATTGGATTCTTGGGAAAAAAAGCGCCACAGAAACGGAGACGTGCACTGCGTCTTTTTTTTTTTTTTTTTTTTTTTTTTAATGACCCTTCATCGCGAAGCTGTGAGTACAACTACGACGTCGGTGATGACACTTTGGGAAAGAGGCGAAAGGTGCGTGCAGGCGCTGTCCGAATGCGTGTGGCTGGTCTCGCTTAGCTCGCAGTGCCCCTACAGCAACGACGTCTTTCGGCCAGTGGAGGCAGGCAGAAAGCCTACACATGGCGGCGGAAGAGCGCCGTGCTGTGCGGTGGTGGTGTAATGGTCAGCATAGTTGCCTTCCAAGCAGTTGATCCGGGTTCGATTCCCGGCCACCGCAAATTTAATTTTGTTGTTACAGATGAGTGCGTCTTGTGTGCGCTCGTAGAGTTGGCGGTCGGTTTTCATTCAATATATTTCTCCTTCCTCGCTCTGTGTGGTCCAGCATCTGGTGCCTCTCTGTCTCGACTTGTCTCGACTTTGCTCGACTGACGCGAGAGCTGACGCTCTCAAGTCGGCCTATATCTAAGGACAGGTAGCTTAAAATGGCTGCGAGACGCACGTTTCCTTTCGTAATAGAAAAATAACAATGGCCCGTGGAGGGATCGAACCCACGACCTTCGCGTTATTAGCACGACGCTCTAACCAACTGAGCTAACGGGCCTCGTGAGTATCAGCTCCTTATGCTGTTTTCAAGCATCGTGCTGCTTATTTCTATGACAGCGCGGTCTTATGGGCAAGCAGCGTCTATTCTGGTTTCTTTTTAGTCCTCAGGACAATTTCATAGCATGTCGATTTCTCTCGAAAACGTTCGAAGGACTTCTGTTCATCTCCAAGAGGACAAGGAAAAGCAGTTAAATCGGCAAAAACTCGTCGAGAATTACACAAAAGACGTACGTTCCGGTACCGGGAATCAAACCCGGGCCTCCTAGGTGAGAGCCAGGTATCCTAGCCACTAGACCACACCGGATTCTTATGCGTTTGTAATATTTGCGTGCTTTCAACGGACATTCGTGTGCACTCTACTTGTGATTCGTTGTTTGAGAGGCTCATTGTGTATGTTGACTGCAAATTGCAGCTTATTAAAAGGAAAGCAAGTAGCTTTTTTCAACATGTGGAGGGCCAGGAGGATGTTAGAAGGCTATGAGTTCGATACACTTTGGAGATGAAGCATCCGGAAACTCGTGGAAAATTAGCAACAATCAACATCGTTCCCTATCAAAAGCACGATGCGAGTTCAGCGGTCTTTTACATTAAATAATATGCCCCGGGTGAGGATCGAACTCACGACCTTAAGATTATGAGACTTACGCGCTGCCTACTGCGCTACCCAGGCACTTGAAGTGTTTGTATTACTGATAGTCGCTAAGTATCCCAAGTTAGCAACTTTGTGCTACGTGAATAATCCGTCAGCCGCTACATGCATTCTCGAGCCTCAGTAAATTAACGCACAGCGCTGATTTTCCAACGGAAACCACCCTTGCATGTTGTTACAGTACGCCACACAAGGGGCAAGTGGACATAGCATCTCATGGTGGAAGGCCGACAGTATCAGCGTCTATTTACTCGCCAGCGACCAAGTAACATCTCTTGCGTTCTGCATGTCTGCCTCATCTCGCCGCGTTTTCCCTCGGACAGAATTGTAGTTTGTGCAGCTCAAACGTGTACGTTTCGGTGCAGCATCATCACGAAAACGGCGAAAAATATGCATCGGCCGGGAATCGAACCCGGGCCGCCCGCGTGGGAGGCGAGCATTCTACCACTAAACTACCGATGCTCCATCTTCAGCATCTGAGTCCTGCCTAAAAGACGTCTGCGAAAATTGATTCCTGTCCCAACTGATTGGATTCTTGGGAAAAAAAGCGCCACAGAAACGGAGACGTGCACTGCGTCTTTTTTTTTTTTTTTTTTTTTTTTTAATGACCCTTCATCGCGAAGCTGTGCGTACAACTACGACGTCGGTGATGACACTTTGGGAAAGAGGCGAAAGGTGCGTGCAGGCGCTGTCCGAATGCGTGTGGCTGGTCTCGCTTAGCTCGCAGTGCCCCTACAGCAACGACGTCTTTCGGCCAGTGGAGGCAGGCAGAAAGCCTACACATGGCGGCGGAAGAGCGCCGTGCTGTGCGGTGGTGGTGTAATGGTCAGCATAGTTGCCTTCCAAGCAGTTGATCCGGGTTCGATTCCCGGCCACCGCAAATTTCATTTTGTTGTTACAGATGAGTGCGTCTTGTGTGCGCTCGTAGAGTTGGCGGTCGGTTTTCATTCAATATATTTCTCCTTCCTCGCTCTGTGTGGTCCAGCATCTGGTGCCTCTCTGTCTCGACTTGTCTCGACTGACGCGAGAGCTGACGCTCTCAAGTCGGCCTATATCTAAGGACAGGTAGCTTAAAATGGCTGCGAGACGCACGTTTCCTTTCGTAATAGAAAAATAACAATGGCCCGTGGAGGGATCGAACCCACGACCTTCGCGTTATTAGCACGACGCTCTAACCAACTGAGCTAACGGGCCTCGTGAGTATCAGCTCCTTATGCTGTTTTCAAGCATCGTGCTGCTTATTTCTATGACAGCGCGGTCTTATGGGCAAGCAGCGTCTATTCTGGTTTCTTTTTAGTCCTCAGGACAATTTCATAGCATGTCGATTTCTCTCGAAAACGTTCGAAGGACTTCTGTTCATCTCCAAGAGGACAAGGAAAAGCAGTTAAATCGGCAAAAACTCGTCGAGAATTACACAAAAGACGTACGTTCCGGTACCGGGAATCAAACCCGGGCCTCCTAGGTGAGAGCCAGGTATCCTAGCCACTAGACCACACCGGATTCTTATGCGTTTGTAATATTTGCGTGCTTTCAACGGACATTCGTGTGCACTCTACTTGTGATTCGTTGTTTGAGAGGCTCATTGTGTATGTTGACTGCAAATTGCAGCTTATTAAAAGGAAAGCAAGTAGCTTTTTTCAACATGTGGAGGGCCAGGAGGATGTTAGAAGGCTATGAGTTCGATACACTTTGGAGATGAAGCATCCGGAAACTCGTGGAAAATTAGCAACAATCAACATCGTTCCCTATCAAAAGCACGATGCGAGTTCAGCGGTCTTTTACATTAAATAATATGCCCCGGGTGAGGATCGAACTCACGACCTTAAGATTATGAGACTTACGCGCTGCCTACTGCGCTACCCAGGCACTTGAAGTGTTTGTATTACTGATAGTCGCTAAGTATCCCAAGTTAGCAACTTTGTGCTACGTGAATAATCCGTCAGCCGCTACATGCATTCTCGAGCCTCAGTAAATTAACGCACAGCGCTGATTTTCCAACGGAAACCACCCTTGCATGTTGTTACAGTACGCCACACAAGGGGCAAGTGGACATAGCATCTCATGGTGGAAGGCCGACAGTATCAGCGTCTATTTACTCGCCAGCGACCAAGTAACATCTCTTGCGTTCTGCATGTCTGCCTCATCTCGCCGCGTTTTCCCTCGGACAGAATTGTAGTTTGTGCAGCTCAAACGTGTACGTTTCGGTGCAGCATCATCACGAAAACGGCGAAAAATATGCATCGGCCGGGAATCGAACCCGGGCCGCCCGCGTGGGAGGCGAGCATTCTACCACTAAACTACCGATGCTCCATCTTCAGCATCTGAGTCCTGCCTAAAAGACGTCTGCGAAAATTGATTCCTGTCCCAACTGATTGGATTCTTGGGAAAAAAAGCGCCACAGAAACGGAGACGTGCACTGCGTCTTTTTTTTTTTTTTTTTTTTTTAATGACCCTTCATCGCGAAGCTGTGAGTACAACTACGACGTCGGTGATGACACTTTGGGAAAGAGGCGAAAGGTGCGTGCAGGCGCTGTCCGAATGCGTGTGGCTGGTCTCGCTTAGCTCGCAGTGCCCCTACAGCAACGACGTCTTTCGGCCAGTGGAGGCAGGCAGAAAGCCTACACATGGCGGCGGAAGAGCGCCGTGCTGTGCGGTGGTGGTGTAATGGTCAGCATAGTTGCCTTCCAAGCAGTTGATCCGGGTTCGATTCCCGGCCACCGCAAATTTCATTTTGTTGTTACAGATGAGTGCGTCTTGTGTGCGCTCGTAGAGTTGGCGGTCGGTTTTCATTCAATATATTTCTCCTTCCTCGCTCTGTGTGGTCCAGCATCTGGTGCCTCTCTGTCTCGACTTGTCTCGACTTTGCTCGACTGACGCGAGAGCTGACGCTCTCAAGTCGGCCTATATCTAAGGACAGGTAGCTTAAAATGGCTGCGAGACGCACGTTTCCTTTCGTAATAGAAAAATAACAATGGCCCGTGGAGGGATCGAACCCACGACCTTCGCGTTATTAGCACGACGCTCTAACCAACTGAGCTAACGGGCCTCGTGAGTATCAGCTCCTTATGCTGTTTTCAAGCATCGTGCTGCTTATTTCTATGACAGCGCGGTCTTATGGGCAAGCAGCGTCTATTCTGGTTTCTTTTTAGTCCTCAGGACAATTTCATAGCATGTCGATTTCTCTCGAAAACGTTCGAAGGACTTCTGTTCATCTCCAAGAGGACAAGGAAAAGCAGTTAAATCGGCAAAAACTCGTCGAGAATTACACAAAAGACGTACGTTCCGGTACCGGGAATCAAACCCGGGCCTCCTAGGTGAGAGCCAGGTATCCTAGCCACTAGACCACACCGGATTCTTATGCGTTTGTAATATTTGCGTGCTTTCAACGGACATTCGTGTGCACTCTACTTGTGATTCGTTGTTTGAGAGGCTCATTGTGTATGTTGACTGCAAATTGCAGCTTATTAAAAGGAAAGCAAGTAGCTTTTTTCAACATGTGGAGGGCCAGGAGGATGTTAGAAGGCTATGAGTTCGATACACTTTGGAGATGAAGCATCCGGAAACTCGTGGAAAATTAGCAACAATCAACATCGTTCCCTATCAAAAGCACGATGCGAGTTCAGCGGTCTTTTACATTAAATAATATGCCCCGGGTGAGGATCGAACTCACGACCTTAAGATTATGAGACTTACGCGCTGCCTACTGCGCTACCCAGGCACTTGAAGTGTTTGTATTACTGATAGTCGCTAAGTATCCCAAGTTAGCAACTTTGTGCTACGTGAATAATCCGTCAGCCGCTACATGCATTCTCGAGCCTCAGTAAATTAACGCACAGCGCTGATTTTCCAACGGAAACCACCCTTGCATGTTGTTACAGTACGCCACACAAGGGGCAAGTGGACATAGCATCTCATGGTGGAAGGCCGACAGTATCAGCGTCTATTTACTCGCCAGCGACCAAGTAACATCTCTTGCGTTCTGCATGTCTGCCTCATCTCGCCGCGTTTTCCCTCGGACAGAATTGTAGTTTGTGCAGCTCAAACGTGTACGTTTCGGTGCAGCATCATCACGAAAACGGCGAAAAATATGCATCGGCCGGGAATCGAACCCGGGCCGCCCGCGTGGGAGGCGAGCATTTTTTTTTTTTTTTTTTTTTTTTTTTTTTTCCTCTATTGGTAGTTCTTGTCCTTGCGGACGCTGATCATGTTTGTTCGTTTTTGTTCGAAGAGTTCTTGGCTCAGCTTTTTTATTACAGAGGGCGTTCAGCCCTCTGACCAGGCGCGCTGAGCCACGGCGCCCGGCGCATTCTACCACTAAACTACCGATGCTGCATCTTCAGCATCTGAGTCCTGCCTAAAAGACGTCTGCGAAAATTGATTCCTGTCCCAACTGATTGGATTCTTGGGAAAAAAAGCGCCACAGAAACGGAGACGTGCACTGCGTCTTTTTTTTTTTTTTTTTTTTTTTTAATGACCCTTCATCGCGAAGCTGTGAGTACAACTACGACGTCGGTGATGACACTTTGGGAAAGAGGCGAAAGGTGCGTGCAGGCGCTGTCCGAATGCGTGTGGCTGGTCTCGCTTAGCTCGCAGTGCCCCTACAGCAACGACGTCTTTCGGCCAGTGGAGGCAGGCAGAAAGCCTACACATGGCGGCGGAAGAGCGCCGTGCTGTGCGGTGGTGGTGTAATGGTCAGCATAGTTGCCTTCCAAGCAGTTGATCCGGGTTCGATTCCCGGCCACCGCAAATTTCATTTTGTTGTTACAGATGAGTGCGTCTTGTGTGCGCTCGTAGAGTTGGCGGTCGGTTTTCATTCAATATATTTCTCCTTCCTCGCTCTGTGTGGTCCAGCATCTGGTGCCTCTCTGTCTCGACTTGTCTCGACTGACGCGAGAGCTGACGCTCTCAAGTCGGCCTATATCTAAGGACAGGTAGCTTAAAATGGCTGCGAGACGCACGTTTCCTTTCGTAATAGAAAAATAACAATGGCCCGTGGAGGGATCGAACCCACGACCTTCGCGTTATTAGCACGACGCTCTAACCAACTGAGCTAACGGGCCTCGTGAGTATCAGCTCCTTATGCTGTTTTCAAGCATCGTGCTGCTTATTTCTATGACAGCGCGGTCTTATGGGCAAGCAGCGTCTATTCTGGTTTCTTTTTAGTCCTCAGGACAATTTCATAGCATGTCGATTTCTCTCGAAAACGTTCGAAGGACTTCTGTTCATCTCCAAGAGGACAAGGAAAAGCAGTTAAATCGGCAAAAACTCGTCGAGAATTACACAAAAGACGTACGTTCCGGTACCGGGAATCAAACCCGGGCCTCCTAGGTGAGAGCCAGGTATCCTAGCCACTAGACCACACCGGATTCTTATGCGTTTGTAATATTTGCGTGCTTTCAACGGACATTCGTGTGCACTCTACTTGTGATTCGTTGTTTGAGAGGCTCATTGTGTATGTTGACTGCAAATTGCAGCTTATTAAAAGGAAAGCAAGTAGCTTTTTTCAACATGTGGAGGGCCAGGAGGATGTTAGAAGGCTATGAGTTCGATACACTTTGGAGATGAAGCATCCGGAAACTCGTGGAAAATTAGCAACAATCAACATCGTTCCCTATCAAAAGCACGATGCGAGTTCAGCGGTCTTTTACATTAAATAATATGCCCCGGGTGAGGATCGAACTCACGACCTTAAGATTATGAGACTTACGCGCTGCCTACTGCGCTACCCAGGCACTTGAAGTGTTTGTATTACTGATAGTCGCTAAGTATCCCAAGTTAGCAACTTTGTGCTACGTGAATAATCCGTCAGCCGCTACATGCATTCTCGAGCCTCAGTAAATTAACGCACAGCGCTGATTTTCCAACGGAAACCACCCTTGCATGTTGTTACAGTACGCCACACAAGGGGCAAGTGGACATAGCATCTCATGGTGGAAGGCCGACAGTATCAGCGTCTATTTACTCGCCAGCGACCAAGTAACATCTCTTGCGTTCTGCATGTCTGCCTCATCTCGCCGCGTTTTCCCTCGGACAGAATTGTAGTTTGTGCAGCTCAAACGTGTACGTTTCGGTGCAGCATCATCACGAAAACGGCGAAAAATATGCATCGGCCGGGAATCGAACCCGGGCCGCCCGCGTGGGAGGCGAGCATTCTACCACTAAACTACCGATGCTCCATCTTCAGCATCTGAGTCCTGCCTAAAAGACGTCTGCGAAAATTGATTCCTGTCCCAACTGATTGGATTCTTGGGAAAAAAAGCGCCACAGAAACGGAGACGTGCACTGCGTCTTTTTTTTTTTTTTTTTTTTTTAATGACCCTTCATCGCGAAGCTGTGAGTACAACTACGACGTCGGTGATGACACTTTGGGAAAGAGGCGAAAGGTGCGTGCAGGCGCTGTCCGAATGCGTGTGGCTGGTCTCGCTTAGCTCGCAGTGCCCCTACAGCAACGACGTCTTTCGGCCAGTGGAGGCAGGCAGAAAGCCTACACATGGCGGCGGAAGAGCGCCGTGCTGTGCGGTGGTGGTGTAATGGTCAGCATAGTTGCCTTCCAAGCAGTTGATCCGGGTTCGATTCCCGGCCACCGCAAATTTCATTTTGTTGTTACAGATGAGTGCGTCTTGTGTGCGCTCGTAGAGTTGGCGGTCGGTTTTCATTCAATATATTTCTCCTTCCTCGCTCTGTGTGGTCCAGCATCTGGTGCCTCTCTGTCTCGACTTGTCTCGACTTTGCTCGACTGACGCGAGAGCTGACGCTCTCAAGTCGGCCTATATCTAAGGACAGGTAGCTTAAAATGGCTGCGAGACGCACGTTTCCTTTCGTAATAGAAAAATAACAATGGCCCGTGGAGGGATCGAACCCACGACCTTCGCGTTATTAGCACGACGCTCTAACCAACTGAGCTAACGGGCCTCGTGAGTATCAGCTCCTTATGCTGTTTTCAAGCATCGTGCTGCTTATTTCTATGACAGCGCGGTCTTATGGGCAAGCAGCGTCTATTCTGGTTTCTTTTTAGTCCTCAGGACAATTTCATAGCATGTCGATTTCTCTCGAAAACGTTCGAAGGACTTCTGTTCATCTCCAAGAGGACAAGGAAAAGCAGTTAAATCGGCAAAAACTCGTCGAGAATTACACAAAAGACGTACGTTCCGGTACCGGGAATCAAACCCGGGCCTCCTAGGTGAGAGCCAGGTATCCTAGCCACTAGACCACACCGGATTCTTATGCGTTTGTAATATTTGCGTGCTTTCAACGGACATTCGTGTGCACTCTACTTGTGATTCGTTGTTTGAGAGGCTCATTGTGTATGTTGACTGCAAATTGCAGCTTATTAAAAGGAAAGCAAGTAGCTTTTTTCAACATGTGGAGGGCCAGGAGGATGTTAGAAGGCTATGAGTTCGATACACTTTGGAGATGAAGCATCCGGAAACTCGTGGAAAATTAGCAACAATCAACATCGTTCCCTATCAAAAGCACGATGCGAGTTCAGCGGTGTTTTACATTAAATAATATGCCCCGGGTGAGGATCGAACTCACGACCTTAAGATTATGAGACTTACGCGCTGCCTACTGCGCTACCCAGGCACTTGAAGTGTTTGTATTACTGATAGTCGCTAAGTATCCCAAGTTAGCAACTTTGTGCTACGTGAATAATCCGTCAGCCGCTACATGCATTCTCGAGCCTCAGTAAATTAACGCACAGCGCTGATTTTCCAACGGAAACCACCCTTGCATGTTGTTACAGTACGCCACACAAGGGGCAAGTGGACATAGCATCTCATGGTGGAAGGCCGACAGTATCAGCGTCTATTTACTCGCCAGCGACCAAGTAACATCTCTTGCGTTCTGCATGTCTGCCTCATCTCGCCGCGTTTTCCCTCGGACAGAATTGTAGTTTGTGCAGCTCAAACGTGTACGTTTCGGTGCAGCATCATCACGAAAACGGCGAAAAATATGCATCGGCCGGGAATCGAACCCGGGCCGCCCGCGTGGGAGGCGAGCATTTTTTTTTTTTTTTTTTTTTTTTTTTTTTCCTCTATTGGTAGTTCTTGTCCTTGCGGACGCTGATCATGTTTGTTCGTTTTTGTTCGAAGAGTTCTTGGCTCAGCTTTTTTATTACAGAGGGCGTTCAGCCCTCTGACCAGGCGCGCTGAGCCACGGCGCCCGGCGCATTCTACCACTAAACTACCGATGCTGCATCTTCAGCATCTGAGTCCTGCCTAAAAGACGTCTGCGAAAATTGATTCCTGTCCCAACTGATTGGATTCTTGGGAAAAAAAGCGCCACAGAAACGGAGACGTGCACTGCGTCTTTTTTTTTTTTTTTTTTTTTTTTTTTTAATGACCCTTCATCGCGAAGCTGTGAGTACAACTACGACGTCGGTGATGACACTTTGGGAAAGAGGCGAAAGGTGCGTGCAGGCGCTGTCCGAATGCGTGTGGCTGGTCTCGCTTAGCTCGCAGTGCCCCTACAGCAACGACGTCTTTCGGCCAGTGGAGGCAGGCAGAAAGCCTACACATGGCGGCGGAAGAGCGCCGTGCTGTGCGGTGGTGGTGTAATGGTCAGCATAGTTGCCTTCCAAGCAGTTGATCCGGGTTCGATTCCCGGCCACCGCAAATTTCATTTTGTTGTTACAGATGAGTGCGTCTTGTGTGCGCTCGTAGAGTTGGCGGTCGGTTTTCATTCAATATATTTCTCCTTCCTCGCTCTGTGTGGTCCAGCATCTGGTGCCTCTCTGTCTCGACTTGTCTCGACTGACGCGAGAGCTGACGCTCTCAAGTCGGCCTATATCTAAGGACAGGTAGCTTAAAATGGCTGCGAGACGCACGTTTCCTTTCGTAATAGAAAAATAACAATGGCCCGTGGAGGGATCGAACCCACGACCTTCGCGTTATTAGCACGACGCTCTAACCAACTGAGCTAACGGGCCTCGTGAGTATCAGCTCCTTATGCTGTTTTCAAGCATCGTGCTGCTTATTTCTATGACAGCGCGGTCTTATGGGCAAGCAGCGTCTATTCTGGTTTCTTTTTAGTCCTCAGGACAATTTCATAGCATGTCGATTTCTCTCGAAAACGTTCGAAGGACTTCTGTTCATCTCCAAGAGGACAAGGAAAAGCAGTTAAATCGGCAAAAACTCGTCGAGAATTACACAAAAGACGTACGTTCCGGTACCGGGAATCAAACCCGGGCCTCCTAGGTGAGAGCCAGGTATCCTAGCCACTAGACCACACCGGATTCTTATGCGTTTGTAATATTTGCGTGCTTTCAACGGACATTCGTGTGCACTCTACTTGTGATTCGTTGTTTGAGAGGCTCATTGTGTATGTTGACTGCAAATTGCAGCTTATTAAAAGGAAAGCAAGTAGCTTTTTTCAACATGTGGAGGGCCAGGAGGATGTTAGAAGGCTATGAGTTCGATACACTTTGGAGATGAAGCATCCGGAAACTCGTGGAAAATTAGCAACAATCAACATCGTTCCCTATCAAAAGCACGATGCGAGTTCAGCGGTCTTTTACATTAAATAATATGCCCCGGGTGAGGATCGAACTCACGACCTTAAGATTATGAGACTTACGCGCTGCCTACTGCGCTACCCAGGCACTTGAAGTGTTTGTATTACTGATAGTCGCTAAGTATCCCAAGTTAGCAACTTTGTGCTACGTGAATAATCCGTCAGCCGCTACATGCATTCTCGAGCCTCAGTAAATTAACGCACAGCGCTGATTTTCCAACGGAAACCACCCTTGCATGTTGTTACAGTACGCCACACAAGGGGCAAGTGGACATAGCATCTCATGGTGGAAGGCCGACAGTATCAGCGTCTATTTACTCGCCAGCGACCAAGTAACATCTCTTGCGTTCTGCATGTCTGCCTCATCTCGCCGCGTTTTCCCTCGGACAGAATTGTAGTTTGTGCAGCTCAAACGTGTACGTTTCGGTGCAGCATCATCACGAAAACGGCGAAAAATATGCATCGGCCGGGAATCGAACCCGGGCCGCCCGCGTGGGAGGCGAGCATTCTACCACTAAACTACCGATGCTCCATCTTCAGCATCTGAGTCCTGCCTAAAAGACGTCTGCGAAAATTGATTCCTGTCCCAACTGATTGGATTCTTGGGAAAAAAAGCGCCACAGAAACGGAGACGTGCACTGCGTCTTTTTTTTTTTTTTTTTTTTTTAATGACCCTTCATCGCGAAGCTGTGAGTACAACTACGACGTCGGTGATGACACTTTGGGAAAGAGGCGAAAGGTGCGTGCAGGCGCTGTCCGAATGCGTGTGGCTGGTCTCGCTTAGCTCGCAGTGCCCCTACAGCAACGACGTCTTTCGGCCAGTGGAGGCAGGCAGAAAGCCTACACATGGCGGCGGAAGAGCGCCGTGCTGTGCGGTGGTGGTGTAATGGTCAGCATAGTTGCCTTCCAAGCAGTTGATCCGGGTTCGATTCCCGGCCACCGCAAATTTCATTTTGTTGTTACAGATGAGTGCGTCTTGTGTGCGCTCGTAGAGTTGGCGGTCGGTTTTCATTCAATATATTTCTCCTTCCTCGCTCTGTGTGGTCCAGCATCTGGTGCCTCTCTGTCTCGACTTGTCTCGACTGACGCGAGAGCTGACGCTCTCAAGTCGGCCTATATCTAAGGACAGGTAGCTTAAAATGGCTGCGAGACGCACGTTTCCTTTCGTAATAGAAAAATAACAATGGCCCGTGGAGGGATCGAACCCACGACCTTCGCGTTATTAGCACGACGCTCTAACCAACTGAGCTAACGGGCCTCGTGAGTATCAGCTCCTTATGCTGTTTTCAAGCATCGTGCTGCTTATTTCTATGACAGCGCGGTCTTATGGGCAAGCAGCGTCTATTCTGGTTTCTTTTTAGTCCTCAGGACAATTTCATAGCATGTCGATTTCTCTCGAAAACGTTCGAAGGACTTCTGTTCATCTCCAAGAGGACAAGGAAAAGCAGTTAAATCGGCAAAAACTCGTCGAGAATTACACAAAAGACGTACGTTCCGGTACCGGGAATCAAACCCGGGCCTCCTAGGTGAGAGCCAGGTATCCTAGCCACTAGACCACACCGGATTCTTATGCGTTTGTAATATTTGCGTGCTTTCAACGGACATTCGTGTGCACTCTACTTGTGATTCGTTGTTTGAGAGGCTCATTGTGTATGTTGACTGCAAATTGCAGCTTATTAAAAGGAAAGCAAGTAGCTTTTTTCAACATGTGGAGGGCCAGGAGGATGTTAGAAGGCTATGAGTTCGATACACTTTGGAGATGAAGCATCCGGAAACTCGTGGAAAATTAGCAACAATCAACATCGTTCCCTATCAAAAGCACGATGCGAGTTCAGCGGTCTTTTACATTAAATAATATGCCCCGGGTGAGGATCGAACTCACGACCTTAAGATTATGAGACTTACGCGCTGCCTACTGCGCTACCCAGGCACTTGAAGTGTTTGTATTACTGATAGTCGCTAAGTATCCCAAGTTAGCAACTTTGTGCTACGTGAATAATCCGTCAGCCGCTACATGCATTCTCGAGCCTCAGTAAATTAACGCACAGCGCTGATTTTCCAACGGAAACCACCCTTGCATGTTGTTACAGTACGCCACACAAGGGGCAAGTGGACATAGCATCTCATGGTGGAAGGCCGACAGTATCAGCGTCTATTTACTCGCCAGCGACCAAGTAACATCTCTTGCGTTCTGCATGTCTGCCTCATCTCGCCGCGTTTTCCCTCGGACAGAATTGTAGTTTGTGCAGCTCAAACGTGTACGTTTCGGTGCAGCATCATCACGAAAACGGCGAAAAATATGCATCGGCCGGGAATCGAACCCGGGCCGCCCGCGTGGGAGGCGAGCATTTTTTTTTTTTTTTTTTTTTTTTTTTTCCTCTATTGGTAGTTCTTGTCCTTGCGGACGCTGATCATGTTTGTTCGTTTTTGTTCGAAGAGTTCTTGGCTCAGCTTTTTTATTACAGAGGGCGTTCAGCCCTCTGACCAGGCGCGCTGAGCCACGGCGCCCGGCGCATTCTACCACTAAACTACCGATGCTGCATCTTCAGCATCTGAGTCCTGCCTAAAAGACGTCTGCGAAAATTGATTCCTGTCCCAACTGATTGGATTCTTGGGAAAAAAAGCGCCACAGAAACGGAGACGTGCACTGCGTCTTTTTTTTTTTTTTTTTTTTTTTTTTTAATGACCCTTCATCGCGAAGCTGTGAGTACAACTACGACGTCGGTGATGACACTTTGGGAAAGAGGCGAAAGGTGCGTGCAGGCGCTGTCCGAATGCGTGTGGCTGGTCTCGCTTAGCTCGCAGTGCCCCTACAGCAACGACGTCTTTCGGCCAGTGGAGGCAGGCAGAAAGCCTACACATGGCGGCGGAAGAGCGCCGTGCTGTGCGGTGGTGGTGTAATGGTCAGCATAGTTGCCTTCCAAGCAGTTGATCCGGGTTCGATTCCCGGCCACCGCAAATTTCATTTTGTTGTTACAGATGAGTGCGTCTTGTGTGCGCTCGTAGAGTTGGCGGTCGGTTTTCATTCAATATATTTCTCCTTCCTCGCTCTGTGTGGTCCAGCATCTGGTGCCTCTCTGTCTCGACTTGTCTCGACTGACGCGAGAGCTGACGCTCTCAAGTCGGCCTATATCTAAGGACAGGTAGCTTAAAATGGCTGCGAGACGCACGTTTCCTTTCGTAATAGAAAAATAACAATGGCCCGTGGAGGGATCGAACCCACGACCTTCGCGTTATTAGCACGACGCTCTAACCAACTGAGCTAACGGGCCTCGTGAGTATCAGCTCCTTATGCTGTTTTCAAGCATCGTGCTGCTTATTTCTATGACAGCGCGGTCTTATGGGCAAGCAGCGTCTATTCTGGTTTCTTTTTAGTCCTCAGGACAATTTCATAGCATGTCGATTTCTCTCGAAAACGTTCGAAGGACTTCTGTTCATCTCCAAGAGGACAAGGAAAAGCAGTTAAATCGGCAAAAACTCGTCGAGAATTACACAAAAGACGTACGTTCCGGTACCGGGAATCAAACCCGGGCCTCCTAGGTGAGAGCCAGGTATCCTAGCCACTAGACCACACCGGATTCTTATGCGTTTGTAATATTTGCGTGCTTTCAACGGACATTCGTGTGCACTCTACTTGTGATTCGTTGTTTGAGAGGCTCATTGTGTATGTTGACTGCAAATTGCAGCTTATTAAAAGGAAAGCAAGTAGCTTTTTTCAACATGTGGAGGGCCAGGAGGATGTTAGAAGGCTATGAGTTCGATACACTTTGGAGATGAAGCATCCGGAAACTCGTGGAAAATTAGCAACAATCAACATCGTTCCCTATCAAAAGCACGATGCGAGTTCAGCGGTCTTTTACATTAAATAATATGCCCCGGGTGAGGATCGAACTCACGACCTTAAGATTATGAGACTTACGCGCTGCCTACTGCGCTACCCAGGCACTTGAAGTGTTTGTATTACTGATAGTCGCTAAGTATCCCAAGTTAGCAACTTTGTGCTACGTGAATAATCCGTCAGCCGCTACATGCATTCTCGAGCCTCAGTAAATTAACGCACAGCGCTGATTTTCCAACGGAAACCACCCTTGCATGTTGTTACAGTACGCCACACAAGGGGCAAGTGGACATAGCATCTCATGGTGGAAGGCCGACAGTATCAGCGTCTATTTACTCGCCAGCGACCAAGTAACATCTCTTGCGTTCTGCATGTCTGCCTCATCTCGCCGCGTTTTCCCTCGGACAGAATTGTAGTTTGTGCAGCTCAAACGTGTACGTTTCGGTGCAGCATCATCACGAAAACGGCGAAAAATATGCATCGGCCGGGAATCGAACCCGGGCCGCCCGCGTGGGAGGCGAGCATTTTTTTTTTTTTTTTTTTTTTTTTTTTTTTTTTTCTCTATTGGTAGTTCTTGTCCTTGCGGACGCTGATCATGTTTGTTCGTTTTTGTTCGAAGAGTTCTTGGCTCAGCTTTTTTATTACAGAGGGCGTTCAGCCCTCTGACCAGGCGCGCTGAGCCACGGCGCCCGGCGCATTCTACCACTAAACTACCGATGCTGCATCTTCAGCATCTGAGTCCTGCCTAAAAGACGTCTGCGAAAATTGATTCCTGTCCCAACTGATTGGATTCTTGGGAAAAAAAGCGCCACAGAAACGGAGACGTGCACTGCGTCTTTTTTTTTTTTTTTTTTTTTTTTTAATGACCCTTCATCGCGAAGCTGTGAGTACAAATACGACGTCGGTGATGACACTTTGGGAAAGGGGCGAAAGGTGCGTGCAGGCGCTGTCCGAATGCGTGTGGCTGGTCTCGCTTAGCTCGCAGTGCCCCTACAGCAACGACGTCTTTCGGCCAGTGGAGGCAGGCAGAAAGCCTACACATGGCGGCGGAAGAGCGCCGTGCTGTGCGGTGGTGGTGTAATGGTCAGCATAGTTGCCTTCCAAGCAGTTGATCCGGGTTCGATTCCCGGCCACCGCAAATTTCATTTTGTTGTTACAGATGAGTGCGTCTTGTGTGCGCTCGTAGAGTTGGCGGTCGGTTTTCATTCAATATATTTCTCCTTCCTCGCTCTGTGTGGTCCAGCATCTGGTGCCTCTCTGTCTCGACTTGTCTCGACTGACGCGAGAGCTGACGCTCTCAAGTCGGCCTATATCTAAGGACAGGTAGCTTAAAATGGCTGCGAGACGCACGTTTCCTTTCGTAATAGAAAAATAACAATGGCCCGTGGAGGGATCGAACCCACGACCTTCGCGTTATTAGCACGACGCTCTAACCAACTGAGCTAACGGGCCTCGTGAGTATCAGCTCCTTATGCTGTTTTCAAGCATCGTGCTGCTTATTTCTATGACAGCGCGGTCTTATGGGCAAGCAGCGTCTATTCTGGTTTCTTTTTAGTCCTCAGGACAATTTCATAGCATGTCGATTTC
Source organism: Locusta migratoria (assembly GCA_026315105.1). NCBI lineage: Eukaryota > Metazoa > Arthropoda > Insecta > Orthoptera > Acrididae > Locusta > Locusta migratoria. Next base: position 582,752 of record JAOYRU010000101.1, on the reverse strand, counting down.
TCTCGAAAACGTTCGAAGGACTTCTGTTCATCTCCAAGAGGACAAGGAAAAGCAGTTAAATCGGCAAAAACTCGTCGAGAATTACACAAAAGACGTACGTTCCGGTACCGGGAATCAAACCCGGGCCTCCTAGGTGAGAGCCAGGTATCCTAGCCACTAGACCACACCGGATTCTTATGCGTTTGTAATATTTGCGTGCTTTCAACGGACATTCGTGTGCACTCTACTTGTGATTCGTTGTTTGAGAGGCTCATTGTGTATGTTGACTGCAAATTGCAGCTTATTAAAAGGAAAGCAAGTAGCTTTTTTCAACATGTGGAGGGCCAGGAGGATGTTAGAAGGCTATGAGTTCGATACACTTTGGAGATGAAGCATCCGGAAACTCGTGGAAAATTAGCAACAATCAACATCGTTCCCTATCAAAAGCACGATGCGAGTTCAGCGGTCTTTTACATTAAATAATATGCCCCGGGTGAGGATCGAACTCACGACCTTAAGATTATGAGACTTACGCGCTGCCTACTGCGCTACCCAGGCACTTGAAGTGTTTGTATTACTGATAGTCGCTAAGTATCCCAAGTTAGCAACTTTGTGCTACGTGAATAATCCGTCAGCCGCTACATGCATTCTCGAGCCTCAGTAAATTAACGCACAGCGCTGATTTTCCAACGGAAACCACCCTTGCATGTTGTTACAGTACGCCACACAAGGGGCAAGTGGACATAGCATCTCATGGTGGAAGGCCGACAGTATCAGCGTCTATTTACTCGCCAGCGACCAAGTAACATCTCTTGCGTTCTGCATGTCTGCCTCATCTCGCCGCGTTTTCCCTCGGACAGAATTGTAGTTTGTGCAGCTCAAACGTGTACGTTTCGTTGCAGCATCATCACGAAAACGGCGAAAAATATGCATCGGCCGGGAATCGAACCCGGGCCGCCCGCGTGGGAGGCGAGCATTTTTTTTTTTTTTTTTTTTTTTTTTTTCCTCTATTGGTAGTTCTTGTCCTTGCGGACGCTGATCATGTTTGTTCGTTTTTGTTCGAAGAGTTCTTGGCTCAGCTTTTTTATTACAGAGGGCGTTCAGCCCTCTGACCAGGCGCGCTGAGCCACGGCGCCCGGCGCATCCTACCACTAAACTACCGATGCTGCATCTTCAGCATCTGAGTCCTGCCTAAAAGACGTCTGCGAAAATTGATTCCTGTCCCAACTGATTGGATTCTTGGGAAAAAAAGCGCCACAGAAACGGAGACGTGCACTGCGTCTTTTTTTTTTTTTTTTTTTTTTTTTAATGACCCTTCATCGCGAAGCTGTGAGTACAACTACGACGTCGGTGATGACACTTTGGGAAAGAGGCGAAAGGTGCGTGCAGGCGCTGTCCGAATGCGTGTGGCTGGTCTCGCTTAGCTCGCAGTGCCCCTACAGCAACGACGTCTTTCGGCCAGTGGAGGCAGGCAGAAAGCCTACACATGGCGGCGGAAGAGCGCCGTGCTGTGCGGTGGTGGTGTAATGGTCAGCATAGTTGCCTTCCAAGCAGTTGATCCGGGTTCGATTCCCGGCCACCGCAAATTTCATTTTGTTGTTACAGATGAGTGCGTCTTGTGTGCGCTCGTAGAGTTGGCGGTCGGTTTTCATTCAATATATTTCTCCTTCCTCGCTCTGTGTGGTCCAGCATCTGGTGCCTCTCTGTCTCGACTTGTCTCGACTGACGCGAGAGCTGACGCTCTCAAGTCGGCCTATATCTAAGGACAGGTAGCTTAAAATGGCTGCGAGACGCACGTTTCCTTTCGTAATAGAAAAATAACAATGGCCCGTGGAGGGATCGAACCCACGACCTTCGCGTTATTAGCACGACGCTCTAACCAACTGAGCTAACGGGCCTCGTGAGTATCAGCTCCTTATGCTGTTTTCAAGCATCGTGCTGCTTATTTCTATGACAGCGCGGTCTTATGGGCAAGCAGCGTCTATTCTGGTTTCTTTTTAGTCCTCAGGACAATTTCATAGCATGTCGATTTCTCTCGAAAACGTTCGAAGGACTTCTGTTCATCTCCAAGAGGACAAGGAAAAGCAGTTAAATCGGCAAAAACTCGTCGAGAATTACACAAAAGACGTACGTTCCGGTACCGGGAATCAAACCCGGGCCTCCTAGGTGAGAGCCAGGTATCCTAGCCACTAGACCACACCGGATTCTTATGCGTTTGTAATATTTGCGTGCTTTCAACGGACATTCGTGTGCACTCTACTTGTGATTCGTTGTTTGAGAGGCTCATTGTGTATGTTGACTGCAAATTGCAGCTTATTAAAAGGAAAGCAAGTAGCTTTTTTCAACATGTGGAGGGCCAGGAGGATGTTAGAAGGCTATGAGTTCGATACACTTTGGAGATGAAGCATCCGGAAACTCGTGGAAAATTAGCAACAATCAACATCGTTCCCTATCAAAAGCACGATGCGAGTTCAGCGGTCTTTTACATTAAATAATATGCCCCGGGTGAGGATCGAACTCACGACCTTAAGATTATGAGACTTACGCGCTGCCTACTGCGCTACCCAGGCACTTGAAGTGTTTGTATTACTGATAGTCGCTAAGTATCCCAAGTTAGCAACTTTGTGCTACGTGAATAATCCGTCAGCCGCTACATGCATTCTCGAGCCTCAGTAAATTAACGCACAGCGCTGATTTTCCAACGGAAACCACCCTTGCATGTTGTTACAGTACGCCACACAAGGGGCAAGTGGACATAGCATCTCATGGTGGAAGGCCGACAGTATCAGCGTCTATTTACTCGCCAGCGACCAAGTAACATCTCTTGCGTTCTGCATGTCTGCCTCATCTCGCCGCGTTTTCCCTCGGACAGAATTGTAGTTTGTGCAGCTCAAACGTGTACGTTTCGGTGCAGCATCATCACGAAAACGGCGAAAAATATGCATCGGCCGGGAATCGAACCCGGGCCGCCCGCGTGGGAGGCGAGCATTTTTTTTTTTTTTTTTTTTTTTTTTTTTTTTTTTCTCTATTGGTAGTTCTTGTCCTTGCGGACGCTGATCATGTTTGTTCGTTTTTGTTCGAAGAGTTCTTGGCTCAGCTTTTTTATTACAGAGGGCGTTCAGCCCTCTGACCAGGCGCGCTGAGCCACGGCGCCCGGCGCATTCTACCACTAAACTACCGATGCTGCATCTTCAGCATCTGAGTCCTGCCTAAAAGACGTCTGCGAAAATTGATTCCTGTCCCAACTGATTGGATTCTTGGGAAAAAAAGCGCCACAGAAACGGAGACGTGCACTGCGTCTTTTTTTTTTTTTTTTTTTTTTTTTAATGACCCTTCATCGCGAAGCTGTGAGTACAAATACGACGTCGGTGATGACACTTTGGGAAAGGGGCGAAAGGTGCGTGCAGGCGCTGTCCGAATGCGTGTGGCTGGTCTCGCTTAGCTCGCAGTGCCCCTACAGCAACGACGTCTTTCGGCCAGTGGAGGCAGGCAGAAAGCCTACACATGGCGGCGGAAGAGCGCCGTGCTGTGCGGTGGTGGTGTAATGGTCAGCATAGTTGCCTTCCAAGCAGTTGATCCGGGTTCGATTCCCGGCCACCGCAAATTTCATTTTGTTGTTACAGATGAGTGCGTCTTGTGTGCGCTCGTAGAGTTGGCGGTCGGTTTTCATTCAATATATTTCTCCTTCCTCGCTCTGTGTGGTCCAGCATCTGGTGCCTCTCTGTCTCGACTTGTCTCGACTGACGCGAGAGCTGACGCTCTCAAGTCGGCCTATATCTAAGGACAGGTAGCTTAAAATGGCTGCGAGACGCACGTTTCCTTTCGTAATAGAAAAATAACAATGGCCCGTGGAGGGATCGAACCCACGACCTTCGCGTTATTAGCACGACGCTCTAACCAACTGAGCTAACGGGCCTCGTGAGTATCAGCTCCTTATGCTGTTTTCAAGCATCGTGCTGCTTATTTCTATGACAGCGCGGTCTTATGGGCAAGCAGCGTCTATTCTGGTTTCTTTTTAGTCCTCAGGACAATTTCATAGCATGTCGATTTCTCTCGAAAACGTTCGAAGGACTTCTGTTCATCTCCAAGAGGACAAGGAAAAGCAGTTAAATCGGCAAAAACTCGTCGAGAATTACACAAAAGACGTACGTTCCGGTACCGGGAATCAAACCCGGGCCTCCTAGGTGAGAGCCAGGTATCCTAGCCACTAGACCACACCGGATTCTTATGCGTTTGTAATATTTGCGTGCTTTCAACGGACATTCGTGTGCACTCTACTTGTGATTCGTTGTTTGAGAGGCTCATTGTGTATGTTGACTGCAAATTGCAGCTTATTAAAAGGAAAGCAAGTAGCTTTTTTCAACATGTGGAGGGCCAGGAGGATGTTAGAAGGCTATGAGTTCGATACACTTTGGAGATGAAGCATCCGGAAACTCGTGGAAAATTAGCAACAATCAACATCGTTCCCTATCAAAAGCACGATGCGAGTTCAGCGGTCTTTTACATTAAATAATATGCCCCGGGTGAGGATCGAACTCACGACCTTAAGATTATGAGACTTACGCGCTGCCTACTGCGCTACCCAGGCACTTGAAGTGTTTGTATTACTGATAGTCGCTAAGTATCCCAAGTTAGCAACTTTGTGCTACGTGAATAATCCGTCAGCCGCTACATGCATTCTCGAGCCTCAGTAAATTAACGCACAGCGCTGATTTTCCAACGGAAACCACCCTTGCATGTTGTTACAGTACGCCACACAAGGGGCAAGTGGACATAGCATCTCATGGTGGAAGGCCGACAGTATCAGCGTCTATTTACTCGCCAGCGACCAAGTAACATCTCTTGCGTTCTGCATGTCTGCCTCATCTCGCCGCGTTTTCCCTCGGACAGAATTGTAGTTTGTGCAGCTCAAACGTGTACGTTTCGTTGCAGCATCATCACGAAAACGGCGAAAAATATGCATCGGCCGGGAATCGAACCCGGGCCGCCCGCGTGGGAGGCGAGCATTTTTTTTTTTTTTTTTTTTTTTTTTTTCCTCTATTGGTAGTTCTTGTCCTTGCGGACGCTGATCATGTTTGTTCGTTTTTGTTCGAAGAGTTCTTGGCTCAGCTTTTTTATTACAGAGGGCGTTCAGCCCTCTGACCAGGCGCGCTGAGCCACGGCGCCCGGCGCATCCTACCACTAAACTACCGATGCTGCATCTTCAGCATCTGAGTCCTGCCTAAAAGACGTCTGCGAAAATTGATTCCTGTCCCAACTGATTGGATTCTTGGGAAAAAAAGCGCCACAGAAACGGAGACGTGCACTGCGTCTTTTTTTTTTTTTTTTTTTTTTTTTTAATGACCCTTCATCGCGAAGCTGTGAGTACAACTACGACGTCGGTGATGACACTTTGGGAAAGAGGCGAAAGGTGCGTGCAGGCGCTGTCCGAATGCGTGTGGCTGGTCTCGCTTAGCTCGCAGTGCCCCTACAGCAACGACGTCTTTCGGCCAGTGGAGGCAGGCAGAAAGCCTACACATGGCGGCGGAAGAGCGCCGTGCTGTGCGGTGGTGGTGTAATGGTCAGCATAGTTGCCTTCCAAGCAGTTGATCCGGGTTCGATTCCCGGCCACCGCAAATTTCATTTTGTTGTTACAGATGAGTGCGTCTTGTGTGCGCTCGTAGAGTTGGCGGTCGGTTTTCATTCAATATATTTCTCCTTCCTCGCTCTGTGTGGTCCAGCATCTGGTGCCTCTCTGTCTCGACTTGTCTCGACTGACGCGAGAGCTGACGCTCTCAAGTCGGCCTATATCTAAGGACAGGTAGCTTAAAATGGCTGCGAGACGCACGTTTCCTTTCGTAATAGAAAAATAACAATGGCCCGTGGAGGGATCGAACCCACGACCTTCGCGTTATTAGCACGACGCTCTAACCAACTGAGCTAACGGGCCTCGTGAGTATCAGCTCCTTATGCTGTTTTCAAGCATCGTGCTGCTTATTTCTATGACAGCGCGGTCTTATGGGCAAGCAGCGTCTATTCTGGTTTCTTTTTAGTCCTCAGGACAATTTCATAGCATGTCGATTTCTCTCGAAAACGTTCGAAGGACTTCTGTTCATCTCCAAGAGGACAAGGAAAAGCAGTTAAATCGGCAAAAACTCGTCGAGAATTACACAAAAGACGTACGTTCCGGTACCGGGAATCAAACCCGGGCCTCCTAGGTGAGAGCCAGGTATCCTAGCCACTAGACCACACCGGATTCTTATGCGTTTGTAATATTTGCGTGCTTTCAACGGACATTCGTGTGCACTCTACTTGTGATTCGTTGTTTGAGAGGCTCATTGTGTATGTTGACTGCAAATTGCAGCTTATTAAAAGGAAAGCAAGTAGCTTTTTTCAACATGTGGAGGGCCAGGAGGATGTTAGAAGGCTATGAGTTCGATACACTTTGGAGATGAAGCATCCGGAAACTCGTGGAAAATTAGCAACAATCAACATCGTTCCCTATCAAAAGCACGATGCGAGTTCAGCGGTCTTTTACATTAAATAATATGCCCCGGGTGAGGATCGAACTCACGACCTTAAGATTATGAGACTTACGCGCTGCCTACTGCGCTACCCAGGCACTTGAAGTGTTTGTATTACTGATAGTCGCTAAGTATCCCAAGTTAGCAACTTTGTGCTACGTGAATAATCCGTCAGCCGCTACATGCATTCTCGAGCCTCAGTAAATTAACGCACAGCGCTGATTTTCCAACGGAAACCACCCTTGCATGTTGTTACAGTACGCCACACAAGGGGCAAGTGGACATAGCATCTCATGGTGGAAGGCCGACAGTATCAGCGTCTATTTACTCGCCAGCGACCAAGTAACATCTCTTGCGTTCTGCATGTCTGCCTCATCTCGCCGCGTTTTCCCTCGGACAGAATTGTAGTTTGTGCAGCTCAAACGTGTACGTTTCGGTGCAGCATCATCACGAAAACGGCGAAAAATATGCATCGGCCGGGAATCGAACCCGGGCCGCCCGCGTGGGAGGCGAGCATTTTTTTTTTTTTTTTTTTTTTTTTTCCTCTATTGGTAGTTCTTGTCCTTGCGGACGCTGATCATGTTTGTTCGTTTTTGTTCGAAGAGTTCTTGGCTCAGCTTTTTTATTACAGAGGGCGTTCAGCCCTCTGACCAGGCGCGCTGAGCCACGGCGCCCGGCGCATTCTACCACTAAACTACCGATGCTGCATCTTCAGCATCTGAGTCCTGCCTAAAAGACGTCTGCGAAAATTGATTCCTGTCCCAACTGATTGGATTCTTGGGAAAAAAAGCGCCACAGAAACGGAGACGTGCACTGCGTCTTTTTTTTTTTTTTTTTTTTTTAATGACCCTTCATCGCGAAGCTGTGAGTACAAATACGACGTCGGTGATGACACTTTGGGAAAGAGGCGAAAGGTGCGTGCAGGCGCTGTCCGAATGCGTGTGGCTGGTCTCGCTTAGCTCGCAGTGCCCCTACAGCAACGACGTCTTTCGGCCAGTGGAGGCAGGCAGAAAGCCTACACATGGCGGCGGAAGAGCGCCGTGCTGTGCGGTGGTGGTGTAATGGTCAGCATAGTTGCCTTCCAAGCAGTTGATCCGGGTTCGATTCCCGGCCACCGCAAATTTCATTTTGTTGTTACAGATGAGTGCGTCTTGTGTGCGCTCGTAGAGTTGGCGGTCGGTTTTCATTCAATATATTTCTCCTTCCTCGCTCTGTGTGGTCCAGCATCTGGTGCCTCTCTGTCTCGACTTGTCTCGACTTTGCTCGACTGACGCGAGAGCTGACGCTCTCAAGTCGGCCTATATCTAAGGACAGGTAGCTTAAAATGGCTGCGAGACGCACGTTTCCTTTCGTAATAGAAAAATAACAATGGCCCGTGGAGGGATCGAACCCACGACCTTCGCGTTATTAGCACGACGCTCTAACCAACTGAGCTAACGGGCCTCGTGAGTATCAGCTCCTTATGCTGTTTTCAAGCATCGTGCTGCTTATTTCTATGACAGCGCGGTCTTATGGGCAAGCAGCGTCTATTCTGGTTTCTTTTTAGTCCTCAGGACAATTTCATAGCATGTCGATTTCTCTCGAAAACGTTCGAAGGACTTCTGTTCATCTCCAAGAGGACAAGGAAAAGCAGTTAAATCGGCAAAAACTCGTCGAGAATTACACAAAAGACGTACGTTCCGGTACCGGGAATCAAACCCGGGCCTCCTAGGTGAGAGCCAGGTATCCTAGCCACTAGACCACACCGGATTCTTATGCGTTTGTAATATTTGCGTGCTTTCAACGGACATTCGTGTGCACTCTACTTGTGATTCGTTGTTTGAGAGGCTCATTGTGTATGTTGACTGCAAATTGCAGCTTATTAAAAGGAAAGCAAGTAGCTTTTTTCAACATGTGGAGGGCCAGGAGGATGTTAGAAGGCTATGAGTTCGATACACTTTGGAGATGAAGCATCCGGAAACTCGTGGAAAATTAGCAACAATCAACATCGTTCCCTATCAAAAGCACGATGCGAGTTCAGCGGTCTTTTACATTAAATAATATGCCCCGGGTGAGGATCGAACTCACGACCTTAAGATTATGAGACTTACGCGCTGCCTACTGCGCTACCCAGGCACTTGAAGTGTTTGTATTACTGATAGTCGCTAAGTATCCCAAGTTAGCAACTTTGTGCTACGTGAATAATCCGTCAGCCGCTACATGCATTCTCGAGCCTCAGTAAATTAACGCACAGCGCTGATTTTCCAACGGAAACCACCCTTGCATGTTGTTACAGTACGCCACACAAGGGGCAAGTGGACATAGCATCTCATGGTGGAAGGCCGACAGTATCAGCGTCTATTTACTCGCCAGCGACCAAGTAACATCTCTTGCGTTCTGCATGTCTGCCTCATCTCGCCGCGTTTTCCCTCGGACAGAATTGTAGTTTGTGCAGCTCAAACGTGTACGTTTCGGTGCAGCATCATCACGAAAACGGCGAAAAATATGCATCGGCCGGGAATCGAACCCGGGCCGCCCGCGTGGGAGGCGAGCATTCTACCACTAAACTACCGATGCTGCATCTTCAGCATCTGAGTCCTGCCTAAAAGACGTCTGCGAAAATTGATTCCTGTCCCAACTGATTGGATTCTTGGGAAAAAAAGCGCCACAGAAACGGAGACGTGCACTGCGTCTTTTTTTTTTTTTTTAATGACCCTTCATCGCGAAGCTGTGAGTACAACTACGACGTCGGTGATGACACTTTGGGAAAGAGGCGAAAGGTGCGTGCAGGCGCTGTCCGAATGCGTGTGGCTGGTCTCGCTTAGCTCGCAGTGCCCCTACAGCAACGACGTCTTTCGGCCAGTGGAGGCAGGCAGAAAGCCTACACATGGCGGCGGAAGAGCGCCGTGCTGTGCGGTGGTGGTGTAATGGTCAGCATAGTTGCCTTCCAAGCAGTTGATCCGGGTTCGATTCCCGGCCACCGCAAATTTCATTTTGTTGTTACAGATGAGTGCGTCTTGTGTGCGCTCGTAGAGTTGGCGGTCGGTTTTCATTCAATATATTTCTCCTTCCTCGCTCTGTGTGGTCCAGCATCTGGTGCCTCTCTGTCTCGACTTGTCTCGACTGACGCGAGAGCTGACGCTCTCAAGTCGGCCTATATCTAAGGACAGGTAGCTTAAAATGGCTGCGAGACGCACGTTTCCTTTCGTAATAGAAAAATAACAATGGCCCGTGGAGGGATCGAACCCACGACCTTCGCGTTATTAGCACGACGCTCTAACCAACTGAGCTAACGGGCCTCGTGAGTATCAGCTCCTTATGCTGTTTTCAAGCATCGTGCTGCTTATTTCTATGACAGCGCGGTCTTATGGGCAAGCAGCGTCTATTCTGGTTTCTTTTTAGTCCTCAGGACAATTTCATAGCATGTCGATTTCTCTCGAAAACGTTCGAAGGACTTCTGTTCATCTCCAAGAGGACAAGGAAAAGCAGTTAAATCGGCAAAAACTCGTCGAGAATTACACAAAAGACGTACGTTCCGGTACCGGGAATCAAACCCGGGCGTCCTAGGTGAGAGCCAGGTATCCTAGCCACTAGACCACACCGGATTCTTATGCGTTTGTAATATTTGCGTGCTTTCAACGGACATTCGTGTGCACTCTACTTGTGATTCGTTGTTTGAGAGGCTCATTGTGTATGTTGACTGCAAATTGCAGCTTATTAAAAGGAAAGCAAGTAGCTTTTTTCAACATGTGGAGGGCCAGGAGGATGTTAGAAGGCTATGAGTTCGATACACTTTGGAGATGAAGCATCCGGAAACTCGTGGAAAATTAGCAACAATCAACATCGTTCCCTATCAAAAGCACGATGCGAGTTCAGCGGTCTTTTACATTAAATAATATGCCCCGGGTGAGGATCGAACTCACGACCTTAAGATTATGAGACTTACGCGCTGCCTACTGCGCTACCCAGGCACTTGAAGTGTTTGTATTACTGATAGTCGCTAAGTATCCCAAGTTAGCAACTTTGTGCTACGTGAATAATCCGTCAGCCGCTACATGCATTCTCGAGCCTCAGTAAATTAACGCACAGCGCTGATTTTCCAACGGAAACCACCCTTGCATGTTGTTACAGTACGCCACACAAGGGGCAAGTGGACATAGCATCTCATGGTGGAAGGCCGACAGTATCAGCGTCTATTTACTCGCCAGCGACCAAGTAACATCTCTTGCGTTCTGCATGTCTGCCTCATCTCGCCGCGTTTTCCCTCGGACAGAATTGTAGTTTGTGCAGCTCAAACGTGTACGTTTCGGTGCAGCATCATCACGAAAACGGCGAAAAATATGCATCGGCCGGGAATAGAACCCGGGCCGCCCGCGTGGGAGGCGAGCATTCTACCACTAAACTACCGATGCTGCATCTTCAGCATCTGAGTCCTGCCTAAAAGACGTCTGCGAAAATTGATTCCTGTCCCAACTGATTGGATTCTTGGGAAAAAAGCGCCACAGAAACGGAGACGTGCACTGCGTCTTTTTTTTTTTTTTTTTTTTTTTTTTTTAATGACCCTTCATCGCGAAGCTGTGAGTACAACTACGACGTCGGTGATGACACTTTGGGAAAGAGGCGAAAGGTGCGTGCAGGCGCTGTCCGAATGCGTGTGGCTGGTCTCGCTTAGCTCGCAGTGCCCCTACAGCAACGACGTCTTTCGGCCAGTGGAGGCAGGCAGAAAGCCTACACATGGCGGCGGAAGAGCGCCGTGCTGTGCGGTGGTGGTGTAATGGTCAGCATAGTTGCCTTCCAAGCAGTTGATCCGGGTTCGATTCCCGGCCACCGCAAATTTCATTTTGTTGTTACAGATGAGTGCGTCTTGTGTGCGCTCGTAGAGTTGGCGGTCGGTTTTCATTCAATATATTTCTCCTTCCTCGCTCTGTGTGGTCCAGCATCTGGTGCCTCTCTGTCTCGACTTGTCTCGACTGACGCGAGAGCTGACGCTCTCAAGTCGGCCTATATCTAAGGACAGGTAGCTTAAAATGGCTGCGAGACGCACGTTTCCTTTCGTAATAGAAAAATAACAATGGCCCGTGGAGGGATCGAACCCACGACCTTCGCGTTATTAGCACGACGCTCTAACCAACTGAGCTAACGGGCCTCGTGAGTATCAGCTCCTTATGCTGTTTTCAAGCATCGTGCTGCTTATTTCTATGACAGCGCGGTCTTATGGGCAAGCAGCGTCTATTCTGGTTTCTTTTTAGTCCTCAGGACAATTTCATAGCATGTCGATTTCTCTCGAAAACGTTCGAAGGACTTCTGTTCATCTCCAAGAGGACAAGGAAAAGCAGTTAAATCGGCAAAAACTCGTCGAGAATTACACAAAAGACGTACGTTCCGGTACCGGGAATCAAACCCGGGCCTCCTAGGTGAGAGCCAGGTATCCTAGCCACTAGACCACACCGGATTCTTATGCGTTTGTAATATTTGCGTGCTTTCAACGGACATTCGTGTGCACTCTACTTGTGATTCGTTGTTTGAGAGGCTCATTGTGTATGTTGACTGCAAATTGCAGCTTATTAAAAGGAAAGCAAGTAGCTTTTTTCAACATGTGGAGGGCCAGGAGGATGTTAGAAGGCTATGAGTTCGATACACTTTGGAGATGAAGCATCCGGAAACTCGTGGAAAATTAGCAACAATCAACATCGTTCCCTATCAAAAGCACGATGCGAGTTCAGCGGTCTTTTACATTAAATAATATGCCCCGGGTGAGGATCGAACTCACGACCTTAAGATTATGAGACTTACGCGCTGCCTACTGCGCTACCCAGGCACTTGAAGTGTTTGTATTACTGATAGTCGCTAAGTATCCCAAGTTAGCAACTTTGTGCTACGTGAATAATCCGTCAGCCGCTACATGCATTCTCGAGCCTCAGTAAATTAACGCACAGCGCTGATTTTCCAACGGAAACCACCCTTGCATGTTGTTACAGTACGCCACACAAGGGGCAAGTGGACATAGCATCTCATGGTGGAAGGCCGACAGTATCAGCGTCTATTTACTCGCCAGCGACCAAGTAACATCTCTTGCGTTCTGCATGTCTGCCTCATCTCGCCGCGTTTTCCCTCGGACAGAATTGTAGTTTGTGCAGCTCAAACGTGTACGTTTCGGTGCAGCATCATCACGAAAACGGCGAAAAATATGCATCGGCCGGGAATCGAACCCGGGCCGCCCGCGTGGGAGGCGAGCATTCTACCACTAAACTACCGATGCTGCATCTTCAGCATCTGAGTCCTGCCTAAAAGACGTCTGCGAAAATTGATTCCTGTCCCAACTGATTGGATTCTTGGGAAAAAAAGCGCCACAGAAACGGAGACGTGCACTGCGTCTTTTTTTTTTTTTTAATGACCCTTCATCGCGAAGCTGTGAGTACAACTACGACGTCGGTGATGACACTTTGGGAAAGAGGCGAAAGGTGCGTGCAGGCGCTGTCCGAATGCGTGTGGCTGGTCTCGCTTAGCTCGCAGTGCCCCTACAGCAACGACGTCTTTCGGCCAGTGGAGGCAGGCAGAAAGCCTACACATGGCGGCGGAAGAGCGCCGTGCTGTGCGGTGGTGGTGTAATGGTCAGCATAGTTGCCTTCCAAGCAGTTGATCCGGGTTCGATTCCCGGCCACCGCAAATTTCATTTTGTTGTTACAGATGAGTGCGTCTTGTGTGCGCTCGTAGAGTTGGCGGTCGGTTTTCATTCAATATATTTCTCCTTCCTCGCTCTGTGTGGTCCAGCATCTGGTGCCTCTCTGTCTCGACTTGTCTCGACTGACGCGAGAGCTGACGCTCTCAAGTCGGCCTATATCTAAGGACAGGTAGCTTAAAATGGCTGCGAGACGCACGTTTCCTTTCGTAATAGAAAAATAACAATGGCCCGTGGAGGGATCGAACCCACGACCTTCGCGTTATTAGCACGACGCTCTAACCAACTGAGCTAACGGGCCTCGTGAGTATCAGCTCCTTATGCTGTTTTCAAGCATCGTGCTGCTTATTTCTATGACAGCGCGGTCTTATGGGCAAGCAGCGTCTATTCTGGTTTCTTTTTAGTCCTCAGGACAATTTCATAGCATGTCGATTTCTCTCGAAAACGTTCGAAGGACTTCTGTTCATCTCCAAGAGGACAAGGAAAAGCAGTTAAATCGGCAAAAACTCGTCGAGAATTACACAAAAGACGTACGTTCCGGTACCGGGAATCAAACCCGGGCGTCCTAGGTGAGAGCCAGGTATCCTAGCCACTAGACCACACCGGATTCTTATGCGTTTGTAATATTTGCGTGCTTTCAACGGACATTCGTGTGCACTCTACTTGTGATTCGTTGTTTGAGAGGCTCATTGTGTATGTTGACTGCAAATTGCAGCTTATTAAAAGGAAAGCAAGTAGCTTTTTTCAACATGTGGAGGGCCAGGAGGATGTTAGAAGGCTATGAGTTCGATACACTTTGGAGATGAAGCATCCGGAAACTCGTGGAAAATTAGCAACAATCAACATCGTTCCCTATCAAAAGCACGATGCGAGTTCAGCGGTCTTTTACATTAAATAATATGCCCCGGGTGAGGATCGAACTCACGACCTTAAGATTATGAGACTTACGCGCTGCCTACTGCGCTACCCAGGCACTTGAAGTGTTTGTATTACTGATAGTCGCTAAGTATCCCAAGTTAGCAACTTTGTGCTACGTGAATAATCCGTCAGCCGCTACATGCATTCTCGAGCCTCAGTAAATTAACGCACAGCGCTGATTTTCCAACGGAAACCACCCTTGCATGTTGTTACAGTACGCCACACAAGGGGCAAGTGGACATAGCATCTCATGGTGGAAGGCCGACAGTATCAGCGTCTATTTACTCGCCAGCGACCAAGTAACATCTCTTGCGTTCTGCATGTCTGCCTCATCTCGCCGCGTTTTCCCTCGGACAGAATTGTAGTTTGTGCAGCTCAAACGTGTACGTTTCGGTGCAGCATCATCACGAAAACGGCGAAAAATATGCATCGGCCGGGAATCGAACCCGCGCCGCCCGCGTGGGAGGCGAGCATTTTTTTTTTTTTTTTTTTTTTTTTTTTTTTTTTTCTCTATTGGTAGTTCTTGTCCTTGCGGACGCTGATCATGTTTGTTCGTTTTTGTTCGAAGAGTTCTTGGCTCAGCTTTTTTATTACAGAGGGCGTTCAGCCCTCTGACCAGGCGCGCTGAGCCACGGCGCCCGGCGCATTCTACCACTAAACTACCGATGCTGCATCTTCAGCATCTGAGTCCTGCCTAAAAGACGTCTGCGAAAATTGATTCCTGTCCCAACTGATTGGATTCTTGGGAAAAAAAGCGCCACAGAAACGGAGACGTGCACTGCGTCTTTTTTTTTTTTTTTTTTTTTTAATGACCCTTCATCGCGAAGCTGTGAGTACAAATACGACGTCGGTGATGACACTTTGGGAAAGAGGCGAAAGGTGCGTGCAGGCGCTGTCCGAATGCGTGTGGCTGGTCTCGCTTAGCTCGCAGTGCCCCTACAGCAACGACGTCTTTCGGCCAGTGGAGGCAGGCAGAAAGCCTACACATGGCGGCGGAAGAGCGCCGTGCTGTGCGGTGGTGGTGTAATGGTCAGCATAGTTGCCTTCCAAGCAGTTGATCCGGGTTCGATTCCCGGCCACCGCAAATTTCATTTTGTTGTTACAGATGAGTGCGTCTTGTGTGCGCTCGTAGAGTTGGCGGTCGGTTTTCATTCAATATATTTCTCCTTCCTCGCTCTGTGTGGTCCAGCATCTGGTGCCTCTCTGTCTCGACTTGTCTCGACTTTGCTCGACTGACGCGAGAGCTGACGCTCTCAAGTCGGCCTATATCTAAGGACAGGTAGCTTAAAATGGCTGCGAGACGCACGTTTCCTTTCGTAATAGAAAAATAACAATGGCCCGTGGAGGGATCGAACCCACGACCTTCGCGTTATTAGCACGACGCTCTAACCAACTGAGCTAACGGGCCTCGTGAGTATCAGCTCCTTATGCTGTTTTCAAGCATCGTGCTGCTTATTTCTATGACAGCGCGGTCTTATGGGCAAGCAGCGTCTATTCTGGTTTCTTTTTAGTCCTCAGGACAATTTCATAGCATGTCGATTTCTCTCGAAAACGTTCGAAGGACTTCTGTTCATCTCCAAGAGGACAAGGAAAAGCAGTTAAATCGGCAAAAACTCGTCGAGAATTACACAAAAGACGTACGTTCCGGTACCGGGAATCAAACCCGGGCCTCCTAGGTGAGAGCCAGGTATCCTAGCCACTAGACCACACCGGATTCTTATGCGTTTGTAATATTTGCGTGCTTTCAACGGACATTCGTGTGCACTCTACTTGTGATTCGTTGTTTGAGAGGCTCATTGTGTATGTTGACTGCAAATTGCAGCTTATTAAAAGGAAAGCAAGTAGCTTTTTTCAACATGTGGAGGGCCAGGAGGATGTTAGAAGGCTATGAGTTCGATACACTTTGGAGATGAAGCATCCGGAAACTCGTGGAAAATTAGCAACAATCAACATCGTTCCCTATCAAAAGCACGATGCGAGTTCAGCGGTCTTTTACATTAAATAATATGCCCCGGGTGAGGATCGAACTCACGACCTTAAGATTATGAGACTTACGCGCTGCCTACTGCGCTACCCAGGCACTTGAAGTGTTTGTATTACTGATAGTCGCTAAGTATCCCAAGTTAGCAACTTTGTGCTACGTGAATAATCCGTCAGCCGCTACATGCATTCTCGAGCCTCAGTAAATTAACGCACAGCGCTGATTTTCCAACGGAAACCACCCTTGCATGTTGTTACAGTACGCCACACAAGGGGCAAGTGGACATAGCATCTCATGGTGGAAGGCCGACAGTATCAGCGTCTATTTACTCGCCAGCGACCAAGTAACATCTCTTGCGTTCTGCATGTCTGCCTCATCTCGCCGCGTTTTCCCTCGGACAGAATTGTAGTTTGTGCAGCTCAAACGTGTACGTTTCGGTGCAGCATCATCACGAAAACGGCGAAAAATATGCATCGGCCGGGAATCGAACCCGGGCCGCCCGCGTGGGAGGCGAGCATTCTACCACTAAACTACCGTTGCTGCATCTTCAGCATCTGAGTCCTGCCTAAAAGACGTCTGCGAAAATTGATTCCTGTCCCAACTGATTGGATTCTTGGGAAAAAAAGCGCCACAGAAACGGAGACGTGCACTGCGTCTTTTTTTTTTTTTTTAATGACCCTTCATCGCGAAGCTGTGAGTACAACTACGACGTCGGTGATGACACTTTGGGAAAGAGGCGAAAGGTGCGTGCAGGCGCTGTCCGAATGCGTGTGGCTGGTCTCGCTTAGCTCGCAGTGCCCCTACAGCAACGACGTCTTTCGGCCAGTGGAGGCAGGCAGAAAGCCTACACATGGCGGCGGAAGAGCGCCGTGCTGTGCGGTGGTGGTGTAATGGTCAGCATAGTTGCCTTCCAAGCAGTTGATCCGGGTTCGATTCCCGGCCACCGCAAATTTCATTTTGTTGTTACAGATGAGTGCGTCTTGTGTGCGCTCGTAGAGTTGGCGGTCGGTTTTCATTCAATATATTTCTCCTTCCTCGCTCTGTGTGGTCCAGCATCTGGTGCCTCTCTGTCTCGACTTGTCTCGACTGACGCGAGAGCTGACGCTCTCAAGTCGGCCTATATCTAAGGACAGGTAGCTTAAAATGGCTGCGAGACGCACGTTTCCTTTCGTAATAGAAAAATAACAATGGCCCGTGGAGGGATCGAACCCACGACCTTCGCGTTATTAGCACGACGCTCTAACCAACTGAGCTAACGGGCCTCGTGAGTATCAGCTCCTTATGCTGTTTTCAAGCATCGTGCTGCTTATTTCTATGACAGCGCGGTCTTATGGGCAAGCAGCGTCTATTCTGGTTTCTTTTTAGTCCTCAGGACAATTTCATAGCATGTCGATTTCTCTCGAAAACGTTCGAAGGACTTCTGTTCATCTCCAAGAGGACAAGGAAAAGCAGTTAAATCGGCAAAAACTCGTCGAGAATTACACAAAAGACGTACGTTCCGGTACCGGGAATCAAACCCGGGCGTCCTAGGTGAGAGCCAGGTATCCTAGCCACTAGACCACACCGGATTCTTATGCGTTTGTAATATTTGCGTGCTTTCAACGGACATTCGTGTGCACTCTACTTGTGATTCGTTGTTTGAGAGGCTCATTGTGTATGTTGACTGCAAATTGCAGCTTATTAAAAGGAAAGCAAGTAGCTTTTTTCAACATGTGGAGGGCCAGGAGGATGTTAGAAGGCTATGAGTTCGATACACTTTGGAGATGAAGCATCCGGAAACTCGTGGAAAATTAGCAACAATCAACATCGTTCCCTATCAAAAGCACGATGCGAGTTCAGCGGTCTTTTACATTAAATAATATGCCCCGGGTGAGGATCGAACTCACGACCTTAAGATTATGAGACTTACGCGCTGCCTACTGCGCTACCCAGGCACTTGAAGTGTTTGTATTACTGATAGTCGCTAAGTATCCCAAGTTAGCAACTTTGTGCTACGTGAATAATCCGTCAGCCGCTACATGCATTCTCGAGCCTCAGTAAATTAACGCACAGCGCTGATTTTCCAACGGAAACCACCCTTGCATGTTGTTACAGTACGCCACACAAGGGGCAAGTGGACATAGCATCTCATGGTGGAAGGCCGACAGTATCAGCGTCTATTTACTCGCCAGCGACCAAGTAACATCTCTTGCGTTCTGCATGTCTGCCTCATCTCGCCGCGTTTTCCCTCGGACAGAATTGTAGTTTGTGCAGCTCAAACGTGTACGTTTCGGTGCAGCATCATCACGAAAACGGCGAAAAATATGCATCGGCCGGGAATAGAACCCGGGCCGCCCGCGTGGGAGGCGAGCATTCTACCACTAAACTACCGATGCTGCATCTTCAGCATCTGAGTCCTGCCTAAAAGACGTCTGCGAAAATTGATTCCTGTCCCAACTGATTGGATTCTTGGGAAAAAAGCGCCACAGAAACGGAGACGTGCACTGCGTCTTTTTTTTTTTTTTTTTTTTTTTTTTTTAATGACCCTTCATCGCGAAGCTGTGAGTACAACTACGACGTCGGTGATGACACTTTGGGAAAGAGGCGAAAGGTGCGTGCAGGCGCTGTCCGAATGCGTGTGGCTGGTCTCGCTTAGCTCGCAGTGCCCCTACAGCAACGACGTCTTTCGGCCAGTGGAGGCAGGCAGAAAGCCTACACATGGCGGCGGAAGAGCGCCGTGCTGTGCGGTGGTGGTGTAATGGTCAGCATAGTTGCCTTCCAAGCAGTTGATCCGGGTTCGATTCCCGGCCACCGCAAATTTCATTTTGTTGTTACAGATGAGTGCGTCTTGTGTGCGCTCGTAGAGTTGGCGGTCGGTTTTCATTCAATATATTTCTCCTTCCTCGCTCTGTGTGGTCCAGCATCTGGTGCCTCTCTGTCTCGACTTGTCTCGACTTAGCTCGACTGACGCGAGAGCTGACGCTCTCAAGTCGGCCTATATCTAAGGACAGGTAGCTTAAAATGGCTGCGAGACGCACGTTTCCTTTCGTAATAGAAAAATAACAATGGCCCGTGGAGGGATCGAACCCACGACCTTCGCGTTATTAGCACGACGCTCTAACCAACTGAGCTAACGGGCCTCGTGAGTATCAGCTCCTTATGCTGTTTTCAAGCATCGTGCTGCTTATTTCTATGACAGCGCGGTCTTATGGGCAAGCAGCGTCTATTCTGGTTTCTTTTTAGTCCTCAGGACAATTTCATAGCATGTCGATTTCTCTCGAAAACGTTCGAAGGACTTCTGTTCATCTCCAAGAGGACAAGGAAAAGCAGTTAAATCGGCAAAAACTCGTCGAGAATTACACAAAAGACGTACGTTCCGGTACCGGGAATCAAACCCGGGCCTCCTAGGTGAGAGCCAGGTATCCTAGCCACTAGACCACACCGGATTCTTATGCGTTTGTAATATTTGCGTGCTTTCAACGGACATTCGTGTGCACTCTACTTGTGATTCGTTGTTTGAGAGGCTCATTGTGTATGTTGACTGCAAATTGCAGCTTATTAAAAGGAAAGCAAGTAGCTTTTTTCAACATGTGGAGGGCCAGGAGGATGTTAGAAGGCTATGAGTTCGATACACTTTGGAGATGAAGCATCCGGAAACTCGTGGAAAATTAGCAACAATCAACATCGTTCCCTATCAAAAGCACGATGCGAGTTCAGCGGTCTTTTACATTAAATAATATGCCCCGGGTGAGGATCGAACTCACGACCTTAAGATTATGAGACTTACGCGCTGCCTATTGCGCTACCCAGGCACTTGAAGTGTTTGTATTACTGATAGTCGCTAAGTATCCCAAGTTAGCAACTTTGTGCTACGTGAATAATCCGTCAGCCGCTACATGCATTCTCGAGCCTCAGTAAATTAACGCACAGCGCTGATTTTCCAACGGAAACCACCCTTGCATGTTGTTACAGTACGCCACACAAGGGGCAAGTGGACATAGCATCTCATGGTGGAAGGCCGACAGTATCAGCGTCTATTTACTCGCCAGCGACCAAGTAACATCTCTTGCGTTCTGCATGTCTGCCTCATCTCGCCGCGTTTTCCCTCGGACAGAATTGTAGTTTGTGCAGCTCAAACGTGTACGTTTCGGTGCAGCATCATCACGAAAACGGCGAAAAATATGCATCGGCCGGGAATAGAACCCGGGCCGCCCGCGTGGGAGGCGAGCATTCTACCACTAAACTACCGATGCTGCATCTTCAGCATCTGAGTCCTGCCTAAAAGACGTCTGCGAAAATTGATTCCTGTCCCAACTGATTGGATTCTTGGGAAAAAAGCGCCACAGAAACGGAGACGTGCACTGCATCTTTTTTTTTTTAATGACCCTTCATCGCGAAGCTGTGAGTACAACTACGACGTCGGTGATGACACTTTGGGAAAGAGGCGAAAGGTGCGTGCAGGCGCTGTCCGAATGCGTGTGGCTGGTCTCGCTTAGCTCGCAGTGCCCCTACAGCAACGACGTCTTTCGACCAGTGGAGGCAGGCAGAAAGCCTACACATGGCGGCGGAAGAGCGCCGTGCTGTGCGGTGGTGGTGTAATGGTCAGCATAGTTGCCTTCCAAGCAGTTGATCCGGGTTCGATTCCCAGCCACCGCAAATTTCATTTTGTTGTTACAGATGAGTGCGTCTTGTGTGCGCTCGTAGAGTTGGCGGTCGGTTTTCATTCAATATATTTCTCCTTCCTCGCTCTGTGTGGTCCAGCATCTGGTGCCTCTCTGTCTCGACTTGTCTCGACTGACGCGAGAGCTGACGCTCTCAAGTCGGCCTATATCTAAGGACAGGTAGCTTAAAATGGCTGCGAGACGCACGTTTCCTTTCGTAATAGAAAAATAACAATGGCCCGTGGAGGGATCGAACCCACGACCTTCGCGTTATTAGCACGACGCTCTAACCAACTTTTTTTTTTTTTTTTTTCTTTTTTTTAAAACCTTACGACAAAGAGAACTGTTTTCTTCAGCAGCCACATTCTGGGGCATCTTTGCTCCTCCGTTTAGAAAAAGAGTCCTCTGGGCCGGATTTGAACCAGCGACCTATGGATATCTGTGAACCTTCCCCTACAGTCCACCGCTCTACCAACTTTTTTTTTTTTTTTTTTTTTTTTTTTTTTTTTTTTTTTTTTTTTTTTTTTTTTTGGCTCATTCTTTAATTCGCACTACTCCACCTGTGAGAGTGATTTTGAATATAGTACCCTCTGCGCAATTTTTCTACCTCTGCCTACGACACGCGAAACTGGCACATTTTACAAGTGTTTTACAAAATTCAACTGCCCCCTGTGAGGATAGAACTCACGACCCCTGGTTTACTAGACCAGTGCTCTGCCACTTTTTTTTTTTTTTTTTTTTTTTTTTTTGTAAACAATAAAAAATAATAGTGTCTGAAACCCATTTAGGGAAAATAATTTTAGATAGTGGAGAGATTTGAACCACTAACCATTTTTTTTTTTTTTTTTTTTTTTTTTAATGGTAGACGACGTAAATAAAAGTACTTCTTCTATAAAAATAGATTCTCTTCTGAATAACAAAACATAATATAAATTCTGTCTTTCATTGTATCTAGGGTTCACGCGTCGCAACTTCGCATACTTGTGTCACAAAATATGTCTTCTCGTGTTTATGTCTGCTTACGCAGTTTTACCCGTATTGTTTGTTCTTGTATTTTTCATTCCATGTCTTACGCTTCCTTTAACGTCTTCTCGGAACTCTGCGGTTACCAGACGCTACTGATGCGCGCTCCCTCTAAGACACAGCAGAGACACTCCGTGTTACAGAAAATAAATAAGAAACAATATGAAATATTTGTTACATTTGTGGATCTATTTCAATGTTTTTATTAAGAAATTTGCGTATTGTTCTTTGTATTTTCTTATGTGCTCGAGTCTTTGGTGTTCTGTTAATAAGTATATCAAATAGTCTTCTTTAGTTTTCTGTGTCTCAGTTAAAATATATTTTATGGTATGGCCCGTGAGCCAATTAACTGCCCGCCTCTTGGTATTGGGGTAGGGCACGTCATCCGGTGTGAACAGTCGGGCTGTTGTGATCGCGTTGGGCGACGTGCGTAAAATACTGGCAAGCTTTTGCCTGAATATTGCCCATATGTCTTGTACTTCATTGCACGTGAAAAGGTGTTCGTCCGTTTCCAATTGGTTGCATACAGTGCAGTTCGGCGATTCCGCCCGTTGAATTTTGTGCAACCTCACGTTTGTCGTCAACTTCCTGTTGACCGCCATGTACCACACGCTCCTTGCAGTTGTTGGTAAACGTTTGTCGTGAATGTTTTCCCAGATTTTATTCCAGTCATGGCCAGAGTACTTCTGTTCTATTACGTTTCCTGGTTTGTTTTCCATGTATGAATTGTATACTTCCTTAACTATGTACAAATGTTTTTCAGGTGTCCGTCTCCGGATGTAGCTAAGCTCTACGAAAAAGTGCTTCAGGTGGTCGAGTTCTTTGGAGATATGGTGCACATCGATTGGCGTATCGAGGTTTACTGGCTGTATTTCATCTAATAAATGAGTAACTAGAGTGTTGGGCGATCTTTTCCACAGCTGGTAGGTTTTACTGATGTATAGTGCCTGTGCTTTGTGGTATATGTCAGTGAGATTGAGACCACCCTTCCTTGTCGGTAAAGACAAGGTGTCATATGAGACCTTAAATATTTGGCCTCTGCTTACAAGAAAGCCGAGCGCTGCTTGCATTTGGTGAGCTATAGTTTTTGGTATTGGTAACACCTGAGCAACATAATTTATTTTAGATGTTATATATGTATTTGCTAAATGCACTTTTTGTATGGCATTTAGGTTCCGTAAATTGTGTTGCTGTATCACAGCTCGCACTTTTGCCAGTAATTTCCTGTAATTGACGGCGGCGGTGTGGCGGATGTTGGTTGTGTACTCGATGCCGAGGCATTTCATTGTTTCTACTGACTTTAGGGAGTCTCGTGCCCTGGCGTGTATTCCTCGACCAATGTCCATTATCCCCGATTTATGCCGATTTAGTTTCGAGCCTGATGCAGCTTCGTAAAGCGCTACTGTTTCAAACAATTTTTCGTAGTCATTTGCTGCTGTTACTAGTACTGTTACATCGTCTGCGTACGCATAACAAGTTATCTTCTGTCCGTGTATGTGCAGTCCCTGAAGTTCTCGCGTCAAGGTGGATAAAAAAGGCTCGATGGCTATGGCGAATAGTACCATAGAGATGGGGCATCCCTGTCGAACAGAACTTTGAACATTAATCGGTTTACTAAGTTGCCCATTTACGCTAATGCGCGATGTGCCATTTCGTAATAAGTTTCCAATTGTGTTTATGACCTTTTCTGGGAATTTCATCATCTTCATTGTACGGAGTAGATACAAATGATTAATCTTATCAAACGCTTTCTCAAAGTCGAGTGAGACAAGCGCACAGTGTATCCTGCAGGCATCTGCTGTCGCTATTAGATCTCTATAGTTACAGAGTGTCTGAAGGATCGTCCTGTTTTTTCCCACGCTCGTTTGATATGCACCAGTAACAGTACCGATGATGGAATTAAACCTCAGCATCATAACCCGAGCAAAGATTTTATAGTCACTATTGAGCAAAGTTATAGGGCGTAGGTTCTCAATAGTCTTTCCTCTTGAAGTTTTCGGGACCAGGACAACAGTCCCTTCACAAAATTCCTTCGGAATTTCGCGTCGGGTGTTCAGAATCTCATTACAAAGAAGAGTGATCTTACTAATCATTCGCCCCTGAAAAGCTTGGTATAGCTCAGCAGGTAAACCGTCTGGTCCGGGCGATTTATTTTTCGAACTCCTTTGGATAGCTTCTGCGACCTCTTCTTCAGTAATTTCCGCTGAAAGACTGTCCGCTTCTTCTTGGCGCAACGTACCAAACGTCTTCGTTAGAATGGCGTCCCGAGCCATTTCATCTATTTGTTTTGTACCTAATAAAGCCGAAAAATGTCTATAAAGTTCTTCCCGAATTTCAGATTGCTTGTCCAGTATTCTCCCGTCTGAAGTCATGATTTCCGTGAGAATTTTTCGTTTCTGACGTTTGTTTTCCTGAATGACGTGGTACATTGATGTCGTTTCCTCCGTTACGGCATCTTGTAGTCTCGTGCGGACCTTTAATCCTGCAAGTTGTTCCCGCTTTAAAGTGAGTATTTTGGCCTTTAGACGTTTGATTTGTCGATAATTTTGTACTACCGTCGCATCCAGTTTACATAAGTCTCGCAAGCATTGAAAGTAAAATTCTATTGTGTCGCGCCTCCAAGCAGCTTTCTCACGGGAAAATGATTTCAGTGCCTTTATTATCGCTGGTTTCGTGCACTTGAGCCACCAAGTAAGAGCCGAATCGTATTTATGAAACTTGAGTTCACATTCTTCCCAAGTTCTGTTAAAAACCGCTTGACACCCTGGGTCTGTTAAATGGGCAACGTTTAATTTCCATGGCCCTCGAGCTCGAAAGGTCCCTTGTTTATTTAAGTTGATAGTGCAGACATATGCTATATGGTCCGAAAATATAGTTGGCCATAGCTCTGCTTGTAGGACACGGGTTCGTGAATTGGACGTTGTGTAAATCCTGTCTATACGACTGGCGGAGTGATTCGTAATATACGTAAAACCAGGTCTGTCTCCGTGTGTGAGCTCCCATGTGTCAGTAAAATTGATGTGTTGAATGACACGTTCTAATTCTACTGATTTATTAAAATTGGGTGTTTGATCTTTGGCACTCAAGACACAGTTAAAATCACCAGCAAATATGGCTTGGTCGGGGCATCTGTTAAAAAGTGGCACCATGCCTTCTTTGAAAAAGTCTGCTCTTTGACGTTTGTTGACGAAGCCAGAAGGAGCATATATATTAATTAATCTAGTATTGTAAATCGTCACCGCTATTCCTCTACTGTCCGGTAGCTTCTCTGTGTCAGATGCGATTATACCTTCTTTTAGTAAGATCGCAGTGCCAAGGGCGTATTCTTCTCCAGGATTTGTGATTGCATTATATCCAGTGATATTCTCTAAAGGGATGTCAGTCACTTCCTGCAGCACCGCAACATCTATGTCTGCTGCGTACAGAAAATCTTGCAGATGTTTTAGATTGGATGTGCTTCTAATCTTGTTGATGTTCAAGGTTGCAATCCTGTACGCCTGTAATGACGTCATGCAATTAAAGACTAATGACTATTTTCATGTCGAAATGATGATGTGTACATCCCTGTATTCAGAAAAATTCCGGATCATCAATTGCAGCGCTTGCGCCCGTGGTAACAGTTTTCGTTGGTTCAGACGTTTCACTACCGGTTTCTGAGGTCCTCCTCATTGTCGATTCTCGTGCGTCTGCCATCTCGATATCACTGACACTTTCATCATCCGCCCAGTCTTTCGCCGGTTGAAGTTCCTTCGTGCCAAGGCGTGTTTCATTGACATCCTTAACTGTTGTACCGGTGCCCCTTGAATGGTCCGTTGTATCTTCCTTTAAGATTTGCTTGTGATTCTCGCCGCCCACATCTTCCGTTCGCGTCTTCTTGGACACAGTTTGGTTATCCGGAGGAGATTCAGTCGTGACGTCCGTAAGTTTGTGCCCTATTTCCTTCGCTTTGTTTCGCAAAGTTTGCGCCACTTGTTTTGCACCGTCATGTGCAATACGGCGTTTTTTATGCCTTTTCTTCGGGGAAGTCTCAGCATCACTCTTTTCCGGAGTTGCATTGTGGTGTTCCCTGGAGGTCGTGTCTTCTGCTCGATATTCGGTAACATCGTCATCTTCATGCTTGTTGTGACACTCATTCACGTTGGTGTCGACTTCAGAAGAAGTCAACGTACTGGGTTCAGCGGTTGTGTTGACTTCCATGTGCGTCACTTCAGTCTGCATTTCACCGTAGCCTGGCGCCGTTGTTTCCAAAGACGGCTCAGGGGCCGCGTCACTTCGGATGGCCGCAGCGTACGTCCGGGGTAACGTCGACATTGAGCGTGGCCTCTCTTTCTCGCCGGCCGGTATTTGTGTTACACGTCTTTGAATGCACTGTGCTCGGACGTGCGTCGTCGAACCACAAGCGGCGCAGGTTCGAGGCTGTCCATCATAAATAACTATCGCCCGGTATCCACATACATTAATGTATGACGGGATGTGTTTAATCATGTCGATCTTTACTTGTCGTACTCCGTTCAACACGGGAAATTTCAGTAAAGTTGACCATTTTTCTGCAACGTTGCTAACCACAGTGCCATAATCTTGCAGCACCGAGTTTATTTGCTCTGCCGTTATTTCAAATGGTAACTCAAAAATTCTCAAAGTCTTAAGTCCCATTCCTGTTTGTGAAATTCGAACTTCGCCAATGTTTCCGTCAGAATGTTTAAATCGGAGAATACCGCCACACCGCTCAATTACTTGTTTGCACTTTTCGGAGGTGATCAATTTTAAGTATACAGTGGAACTAACAATCGAAAGGTGAATACCAATAATTTCGTCTACAGTTATCTGAACGACTCTGTCTAGAAATTCCTCAATTTCGTAAGGCTTAGGTCTTGCATAGTTAGGGTCGAAACTCAATCTCAAAGTGTCTTCTCTAATAGGGTGATCCATTTCTATTGTTCAATGTTCAATAAGAAGTGTGTTTATAAGCAACGCTAAAGCGTAGACTCACCAAACAGCGCTCGGCCGGCCGCAGCGAGGACATAAACACGGCAGGTCCGCATCACTCGCCTGCCGCAGGCGAACTAACCAACTGAGCTAACGGGCCTCGTGAGTATCAGCTCCTTATGCTGTTTTCAAGCATCGTGCTGCTTATTTCTATGACAGCGCGGTCTTATGGGCAAGCAGCGTCTATTCTGGTTTCTTTTTAGTCCTCAGGACAATTTCATAGCATGTCGATTTCTCTCGAAAACGTTCGAAGGACTTCTGTTCATCTCCAAGAGGACAAGGAAAAGCAGTTAAATCGGCAAAAACTCGTCGAGAATTACACAAAAGACGTACGTTCCGGTACCGGGAATCAAACCCGGGCCTCCTAGGTGAGAGCCAGGTATCCTAGCCACTAGACCACACCGGATTCTTATGCGTTTGTAATATTTGCGTGCTTTCAACGGACATTCGTGTGCACTCTACTTGTGATTCGTTGTTTGAGAGGCTCATTGTGTATGTTGACTGCAAATTGCAGCTTATTAAAAGGAAAGCAAGTAGCTTTTTTCAACATGTGGAGGGCCAGGAGGATGTTAGAAGGCTATGAGTTCGATACACTTTGGAGATGAAGCATCCGGAAACTCGTGGAAAATTAGCAACAATCAACATCGTTCCCTATCAAAAGCACGATGCGAGTTCAGCGGTCTTTTACATTAAATAATATGCCCCGGGTGAGGATCGAACTCACGACCTTAAGATTATGAGACTTACGCGCTGCCTACTGCGCTACCCAGGCACTTGAAGTGTTTGTATTACTGATAGTCGCTAAGTATCCCAAGTTAGCAACTTTGTGCTACGTGAATAATCCGTCAGCCGCTACATGCATTCTCGAGCCTCAGTAAATTAACGCACAGCGCTGATTTTCCAACGGAAACCACCCTTGCATGTTGTTACAGTACGCCACACAAGGGGCAAGTGGACATAGCATCTCATGGTGGAAGGCCGACAGTATCAGCGTCTATTTACTCGCCAGCGACCAAGTAACATCTCTTGCGTTCTGCATGTCTGCCTCATCTCGCCGCGTTTTCCCTCGGACAGAATTGTAGTTTGTGCAGCTCAAACGTGTACGTTTCGGTGCAGCATCATCACGAAAACGGCGAAAAATATGCATCGGCCGGGAATCGAACCCGGGCCGCCCGCGTGGGAGGCGAGCATTCTACCACTAAACTACCGATGCTGCATCTTCAGCATCTGAGTCCTGCCTAAAAGACGTCTGCGAAAATTGATTCCTGTCCCAACTGATTGGATTCTTGGGAAAAAAGCGCCACAGAAACGGAGACGTGCACTGCGTCTTTTTTTTTTTTTTTTTTTTTTTTTTTTTTTTTTTTTTTTTAATGACCCTTCATCGCGAAGCTGTGAGTACGACTACGACGTCGGTGATGACACTTTGGGAAAGAGGCGAAAGGTGCGTGCAGGCGCTGTCCGAATGCGTGTGGCTGGTCTCGCTTAGCTCGCAGTGCCCCTACAGCAACGACGTCTTTCGGCCAGTGGAGGCAGGCAGAAAGCCTACACATGGCGGCGGAAGAGCGCCGTGCTGTGCGGTGGTGGTGTAATGGTCAGCATAGTTGCCTTCCAAGCAGTTGATCCGGGTTCGATTCCCGGCCACCGCAAATTTCATTTTGTTGTTACAGATGAGTGCGTCTTGTGTGCGCTCGTAGAGTTGGCGGTCGGTTTTCATTCAATATATTTCTCCTTCCTCGCTCTGTGTGGACCAGCATCTGGTGCCTCTCTGTCTCGACTTGTCTCGACTTTGCTCGACTGACGCGAGAGCTGACGCTCTCAAGTCGGCCTATATCTAAGAACAGGTAGCTTAAAATGGCTGAGAGACGCACGTTTCCTTTCGTAATAGAAAAATAACAATGGCCCGTGGGGGGATCGAACCCACGACCTTCGCGTTATTAGCACGACGCTCTAACCAACTGAGCTAACGGGCCTCGTGATTATCAGCTCCTTATGCTGTTTTCAAGCATCGTGCTGCTTATTTCTATGACAGCGCGGTCTTATGGGCAAGCAGCGTCTATTCTGGTTTCCTTTTAGTCCTCAGGACAATTTCATAGCATGTCGATTTCTCTCGAAAACGTTCGAAGGACTTCTGTTCATCTCCAAGAGGACGAGGAAAAGCAGTTAAATCGGCAAAAACTCGCCGAGAATTACACAAAAGACGTACGTTCCGGTACCGGGAATCAAACCCGGGCCTCCTGGGTGAGAGCCAGGTATCCTAGCCACTAGACCATACCGGATTCTTGCTGCGTTTGTAATATTTGCGTGCTTTCAACGGACATTCGTGTGCACTCTACTTGTGATTCGTTGTTTGCGAGGCTCATTGTGTATGTTGACTGCAAATTGCAGCTTATTAAAAGGAAAGCAAGTAGCTTTTTTCAACATGTGGAGGGCCAGGAGGATGTTAGAAGGCTATGAGTTCGATACACTTTGGAGATGAAGCATCCGGAAACTCGTGGAAAATTAGCAACAATCAACATCGTTCCCTATCAAAAGCACGATGCGAGTTCAGCGGTCTTTTACATTAAATAATATGCCCCGGGTGAGGATCGAACTCACGACCTTAAGATTATGAGACTTACGCGCTGCCTACTGCGCTACCCAGGCACTTGAAGTGTTTGTATTACTGATAGTCGCTAAGTATCCCAAGTTAGCAACTTTGTGCTACGTGAATAATCCGTCAGCCGCTACATGCATTCTCGAGCCTCAGTAAATTAACGCACAGCGCTGATTTTCCAACGGAAACCACCCTTGCATGTTGTTACAGTACGCCACACAAGGGGCAAGTGGACATAGCATCTCATGGTGGAAGGCCGACAGTATCAGCGTCTATTTACTCGCCAGCGACCAAGTAACATCTCTTGCGTTCTGCATGTCTGCCTCATCTCGCCGCGTTTTCCCTCGGACAGAATTGTAGTTTGTGCAGCTCAAACGTGTACGTTTCGGTGCAGCATCATCACGAAAACGGCGAAAAATATGCATCGGCCGGGAATAGAACCCGGGCCGCCCGCGTGGGAGGCGAGCATTCTACCACTAAACTACCGATGCTGCATCTTCAGCATCTGAGTCCTGCCTAAAAGACGTCTGCGAAAATTGATTCCTGTCCCAACTGATTGGATTCTTGGGAAAAAAAGCGCCACAGAAACGGAGACGTGCACTGCGTCTTTTTTTTTTTTTTTTTTTTTTTTTAATGACCCTTCATCGCGAAGCTGTGAGTACAACTACGACGTCGGTGATGACACTTTGGGAAAGAGGCGAAAGGTGCGTGCAGGCGCTGTCCGAATGCGTGTGGCTGGTCTCGCTTAGCTCGCAGTGCCCCTACAGCAACGACGTCTTTCGGCCAGTGGAGGCAGGCAGAAAGCCTACACATGGCGGCGGAAGAGCGCCGTGCTGTGCGGTGGTGGTGTAATGGTCAGCATAGTTGCCTTCCAAGCAGTTGATCCGGGTTCGATTCCCGGCCACCGCAAATTTCATTTTGTTGTTACAGATGAGAGCGTCTTGTGTGCGCTCGTAGAGTTGGCGGTCGGTTTTCATTCAATATATTTCTCCTTCCTCGCTCTGTGTGGTCCAGCATCTGGTGCCTCTCTGTCTCGACTTGTCTCGACTTTGCTCGACTGACGCGAGAGCTGACGCTCTCAAGTCGGCCTATATCTAAGAACAGGTAGCTTAAAATGGCTGAGAGACGCACGTTTCCTTTCGTAATAGAAAAATAACAATGGCCCGTGGGGGGATCGAACCCACGACCTTCGCGTTATTAGCACGACGCTCTAACCAACTGAGCTAACGGGCCTCGTGATTATGAGCTCCTTATGCTGTTTTCAAGCATCGTGCTGCTTATTTCTATGACAGCGCGGTCTTATGGGCAAGCAGCGTCTATTCTGGTTTCCTTTTAGTCCTCAGGACAATTTCATAGCATGTCGATTTCTCTCGAAAACGTTCGAAGGACTTCTGTTCATCTCCAAGAGGACGAGGAAAAGCAGTTAAATCGGCAAAAACTCGCCGAGAATTACACAAAAGACGTACGTTCCGGTACCGGGAATCAAACCCGGGCCTCCTGGGTGAGAGCCAGGTATCCTAGCCACTAGACCATACCGGATTCTTGCTGCGTTTGTAATATTTGCGTGCTTTCAACGGACATTCGTGTGCACTCTACTTGTGATTCGTTGTTTGCGAGGCTCATTGTGTATGTTGACTGCAAATTGCAGCTTATTAAAAGGAAAGCAAGTAGCTTTTTTCAACATGTGAAGGGCCAGGAGGATGTTAGAAGGCTATGAGTTCGATACACTTTGGAGATGAAGCATCCGGAAACTCGTGGAAAATTAGCAACAATCAACATCGTTCCCTATCAAAAGCACGATGCGAGTTCAGCGGTCTTTTACATTAAATAATATGCCCCGGGTGAGGATCGAACTCACGACCTTAAGATTATGAGACTTACGCGCTGCCTACTGCGCTACCCAGGCACTTGAAGGGTTTGTATTACTGATAGTCGCTAAGTATCCCAAGTTAGCAACTTTGTGCTACGTGAATAATCCGTCAGCCGCTACATGCATTCTCGAGCCTCAGTAAATTAACGCACAGCGCTGATTTTCCAACGGAAACCACCCTTGCATGTTGTTTCAGTACGCCACACAAGGGGCAAGTGGACATAGCATCTCATGGTGGAAGGCCGACAGTATCAGCGTCTATTTACTCGCCAGCGACCAAGTAACATCTCTTGCCTTCTGCATGTCTGCCTCATCTCGCCGCGTTTTCCCTCGGACAGAATTGTAGTTTGTGCAGCTCAAACGTGTACGTTTCGGTGCAGCATCATCACGAAAACGGCGAAAAATATGCATCGGCCGGGAATCGAACCCGGGCCGCCCGCGTGGGAGGCGAGCATTCTACCACTAAACTACCGATGCTGCATCTTCAGCATCTGAGTCCTGCCTAAAAGACGTCTGCGAAAATTGATTCCTGTCCCAACTGATTGGATTCTTGGGATAAAAGCGCCACAGAAACGGAGACGTGCACTGCGTCTTTTTTTTTTTTTTTTTTTAATGACCCTTCATCGCGAAGCTGTGAGTACAACTACGACGTCGGTGATGACACTTTGGGAAAGAGGCGAAAGGTGCGTGCAGGCGCTGTCCGAATGCGTGTGGCTGGTCTCGCTTAGCTCGCAGTGCCCCTAGAGCAACGACGTCTTTCGGCCAGTGGAGGCAGGCAGAAAGCCTACACATGGCGGCGGAAGAGCGCCGTGTTGTGCGGTGGTGGTGTAATGGTCAGCATAATTGCCTTACAAGCAGTTGATCCGGGTTCGATTCTCGGCCACCGCAATTTCATTTTGTTGTTACAGATGAGTGCGTCTTGTGTGCGCTCGTAGAGTTGGCGGTCGGTTTTCATTCAATATATTTCTCCTTCCTCGCTCTGTGTGGTCCAGCATCTGGTGCCTCTCTGTCTCGACTTGTCTCGACTTTGCTCGACTGACGCGAGAGCTGACGCTCTCAAGTCGGCCTATATCTAAGAACAGGTAGCTTAAAATGGCTGAGAGACGCACGTTTCCTTTCGTAATAGAAAAATAACAATGGCCCGTGGAGGGATCGAACCCACGACCTTCGCGTTATTAGCACGACGCTCTAACCAACTGAGCTAACGGGCCTCGTGATTATCAGCTCCTTATGCTGTTTTCAAGCATCGTGCTGCTTATTTCTATGACAGCGCGGTCTTATGGGCAAGCAGCGTCTATTCTGGTTTCCTTTTAGTCCTCAGGACAATTTCATAGCATGTCGATTTCTCTCGAAAACGTTCGAAGGACTTCTGTTCATCTCCAAGAGGACGAGGAAAAGCAGTTAAATCGGCAAAAACTCGTCGAGAATTACACAAAAGACGTACGTTCCGGTACCGGGAATCAAACCCGGGCCTCCTAGGTGAGAGCCAGGTATCCTAGCCACTAGACCACACCGGATTCTTATGCGTTTGTAATATTTGCGTGCTTTCAACGGACATTCGTGTGCACTCTACTTGTGATTCGTTGTTTGAGAGGCTCATTGTGTATGTTGACTGCAAATTGCAGCTTATTAAAAGGAAAGCAAGTAGCTTTTTTCAACATGTGGAGGGCCAGGAGGATGTTAGAAGGCTATGAGTTCGATACACTTTGGAGATGAAGCATCCGGAAACTCGTGGAAAATTAGCAACAATCAACATCGTTCCCTATCAAAAGCACGATGCGAGTTCAGCGGTCTTTTACATTAAATAATATGCCCCGGGTGAGGATCGAACTCACGACCTTAAGATTATGAGACTTACGCGCTGCCTACTGCTCTACCCAGGCACTTGAAGTGTTTGTATTACTGATAGTCGCTAAGTATCCCAAGTTAGCAACTTTGTGCTACGTGAATAATCCGTCAGCCGCTACATGCATTCTCGAGCCTCAGTAAATTAACGCACAGCGCTGATTTTCCAACGGAAACCACCCTTGCATGTTGTTACAGTACGCCACACAAGGGGCAAGTGGACATAGCATCTCATGGTGGAAGGCCGACAGTATCAGCGTCTATTTACTCGCCAGCGACCAAGTAACATCTCTTGCGTTCTGCATGTCTGCCTCATCTCGCCGCGTTTTCCCTCGGACAGAATTGTAGTTTGTGCAGCTCAAACGTGTACGTTTCGGTGCAGCATCATCACGAAAACGGCGAAAAATAAGCATCGGCCGGGAATCGAACCCGGGCCGCCCGCGTGGGAGGCGAGCATTCTACCACTAAACTACCGATGCTGCATCTTTAGCATCTGAGTCCTGCCTAAAAGACGTCTGCGAAAATTGATTCCTGTCCCAACTGATTGGATTCTTGGGAAAAAAGCGCCACAGAAACGGAGACGTGCACTGCGTCTTTTTTTTTTTTTTTTTTTTTTTTAATGACCCTTCATCGCGAAGCTGTGAGTACAACTACGACGTCGGTGATGACACTTTGGGAAAGAGGCGAAAGGTGCGTGCAGGCGCTGTCCGAATGCGTGTGGCTGGTCTCGCTTAGCTCGCAGTGCCCCTACAGCAACGACGTCTTTCGGCCAGTGGAGGCAGGCAGAAAGCCTACACATGGCGGCGGAAGAGCGCCGTGTTGTGCGGTGGTGGTGTAATGGTCAGCATAATTGCCCTACAAGCAGTTGATCCGGGTTCGATTCTCGGCCACCGCAATTTCATTTTGTTGTTACAGATGAGTGCGTCTTGTGTGCGCTCGTAGAGTTGGCGGTCGGTTTTCATTCAATATATTTCTCCTTCCTCGCTCTGTGTGGTCCAGCATCTGGTGCCTCTCTGTCTCGACTTGTCTCGACTTTGCTCGACTGACGCGAGAGCTGACGCTCTCAAGTCGGCCTATATCTAAGAACAGGTAGCTTAAAATGGCTGAGAGACGCACGTTTCCTTTCGTAATAGAAAAATGACAATGGACGTGGGGGGATCGAACCCACGACCTTCGCGTTATTAGCACGACGCTCTAACCAACTGAGCTAACGGGCCTCGTGATTATCAGCTCCTTATGCTGTTTTCAAGCATCGTGCTGCTTATTTCTATGACAGCGCGGTCTTATGGGCAAGCAGCGTCTATTCTGGTTTCCTTTTAGTCCTCAGGACAATTTCATAGCATGTCGATTTCTCTCGAAAACGTTCGAAGGACTTCTGTTCATCTCCAAGAGGACGAGGAAAAGCAGTTAAATCGGCAAAAACTCGTCGAGAATTACACAAAAGACGTACGTTCCGGTACCGGGAATCGAACCCGGGCCTCCTAGGTGAGAGCCAGGTATCCTAGCCACTAGACCACACCGGATTCTTATGCGTTTGTAATATTTGCGTGCTTTCAACGGACATTCGTGTGCACTCTACTTGTGATTCGTTGTTTGAGAGGCTCATTGTGTATGTTGACTGCAAATTGCAGCTTATTAAAAGGAAAGCAAGTAGCTTTTTTCAACATGTGGAGGGCCAGGAGGATGTTAGAAGGCTATGAGTTCGATACACTTTGGAGATGAAGCATCCGGAAACTCGTGGAAAATTAGCAACAATCAACATCGTTCCCTATCAAAAGCACGATGCGAGTTCAGCGGTCTTTTACATTAAATAATATGCCCCGGGTGAGGATCGAACTCACGACCTTAAGATTATGAGACTTACGCGCTGCCTTCTGCGCTACCCAGGCACTTGAAGTGTTTGTATTACTGATAGTCGCTAAGTATCCCAAGTTAGCAACTTTGTGCTACGTGAATAATCCGTCAGCCGCTACATGCATTCTCGAGCCTCAGTAAATTAACGCACAGCGCTGATTTTCCAACGGAAACCACCCTTGCATGTTGTTACAGTACGCCACACAAGGGGCAAGTGGACATAGCATCTCATGGTGGAAGGCCGACAGTATCAGCGTCTATTTACTCGCCAGCGACCAAGTAACATCTCTTGCGTTCTGCATGTCTGCCTCATCTCGCCGCGTTTTCCCTCGTACAGAATTGTAGTTTGTGCAGCTCAAACGTGTACGTTTCGGTGCAGCATCATCACGAAAACGGCGAAAAATATGCATCGGCCGGGAATCGAACCCGGGCCGCCCGCGTGGGAGGCGAGCATTCTACCACTAAACTACCGATGCTGCATCTTCAGCATCTGAGTCCTGCCTGAAAGACGTCTGCGAAAATTGATTCCTGTCCCAACTGATTGGATTCTTGGGAAAAAAGCGCCACAGAAACGGAGACGTGCACTGCAACCTTTTTTTTTTTTTTTAATGACCCTTCATCGCGAAGCTGTGAGTACAACTACGACGTCGGTGATGACACTTTGGGAAAGAGGCGAAAGGTGCGTGCAGGCGCTGTCCGAATGCGTGTGGCTGGTCTCGCTTAGCTCGCAGTGCCCCTAGAGCAACGACGTCTTTCGGCCAGTGGAGGCAGGCAGAAAGCCTACACATGGCGGCGGAAGAGCGCCGTGCTGTGCGGTGGTGGTGTAATGGTCAGCATAATTGCCTTACAAGCAGTTGATCCGGGTTCGATTCTCGGCCACCGCAATTTCATTTTGTTGTTACAGATGAGTGCGTCTTGTGTGCGCTCGTAGAGTTGGCGGTCGGTTTTCATTCAATATATTTCTCCTTCCTCGCTCTGTGTGGTCCAGCATCTGGTGCCTCTCTGTCTCGACTTGTCTCGACTTTGCTCGACTGACGCGAGAGCTGACGCTCTCAAGTCGGCCTATATCTAAGAACAGGTAGCTTAAAATGGCTGAGAGACGCACGTTTCCTTTCGTAATAGAAAAATAACAATGGCCCGTGGAGGGATCGAACCCACGACCTTCGCGTTATTAGCACGACGCTCTAACCAACTGAGCTAACGGGCCTCGTGATTATCAGCTCCTTATGCTGTTTTCAAGCATCGTGCTGCTTATTTCTATGACAGCGCGGTCTTATGGGCAAGCAGCGTCTATTCTGGTTTCCTTTTAGTCCTCAGGACAATTTCATAGCATGTCGATTTCTCTCGAAAACGTTCGAAGGACTTCTGTTCATCTCCAAGAGGACGAGGAAAAGCAGTTAAATCGGCAAAAACTCGTCGAGAATTACACAAAAGACGTACGTTCCGGTACCGGGAATCAAACCCGGGCCTCCTAGGTGAGAGCCAGGTATCCTAGCCACTAGACCACACCGGATTCTTATGCGTTTGTAATATTTGCGTGCTTTCAACGGACATTCGTGTGCACTCTACTTGTGATTCGTTGTTTGAGAGGCTCATTGTGTATGTTGACTGCAAATTGCAGCTTATTAAAAGGAAAGCAAGTAGCTTTTTTCAACATGTGGAGGGCCAGGAGGATGTTAGAAGGCTATGAGTTCGATACACTTTGGAGATGAAGCATCCGGAAACTCGTGGAAAATTAGCAACAATCAACATCGTTCCCTATCAAAAGCACGATGCGAGTTCAGCGGTCTTTTACATTAAATAATATGCCCCGGGTGAGGATCGAACTCACGACCTTAAGATTATGAGACTTACGCGCTGCCTACTGCTCTACCCAGGCACTTGAAGTGTTTGTATTACTGATAGTCGCTAAGTATCCCAAGTTAGCAACTTTGTGCTACGTGAATAATCCGTCAGCCGCTACATGCATTCTCGAGCCTCAGTAAATTAACGCACAGCGCTGATTTTCCAACGGAAACCACCCTTGCATGTTGTTACAGTACGCCACACAAGGGGCAAGTGGACATAGCATCTCATGGTGGAAGGCCGACAGTATCAGCGTCTATTTACTCGCCAGCGACCAAGTAACATCTCTTGCGTTCTGCATGTCTGCCTCATCTCGCCGCGTTTTCCCTCGGACAGAATTGTAGTTTGTGCAGCTCAAACGTGTACGTTTCGGTGCAGCATCATCACGAAAACGGCGAAAAATAAGCATCGGCCGGGAATCGAACCCGGGCCGCCCGCGTGGGAGGCGAGCATTCTACCACTAAACTACCGATGCTGCATCTTTAGCATCTGAGTCCTGCCTAAAAGACGTCTGCGAAAATTGATTCCTGTCCCAACTGATTGGATTCTTGGGAAAAAAGCGCCACAGAAACGGAGACGTGCACTGCGTCTTTTTTTTTTTTTTTTTTTTTTTAATGACCCTTCATCGCGAAGCTGTGAGTACAACTACGACGTCGGTGATGACACTTTGGGAAAGAGGCGAAAGGTGCGTGCAGGCGCTGTCCGAATGCGTGTGGCTGGTCTCGCTTAGCTCGCAGTGCCCCTACAGCAACGACGTCTTTCGGCCAGTGGAGGCAGGCAGAAAGCCTACACATGGCGGCGGAAGAGCGCCGTGTTGTGCGGTGGTGGTGTAATGGTCAGCATAATTGCCCTACAAGCAGTTGATCCGGGTTCGATTCTCGGCCACCGCAATTTCATTTTGTTGTTACAGATGAGTGCGTCTTGTGTGCGCTCGTAGAGTTGGCGGTCGGTTTTCATTCAATATATTTCTCCTTCCTCGCTCTGTGTGGTCCAGCATCTGGTGCCTCTCTGTCTCGACTTGTCTCGACTTTGCTCGACTGACGCGAGAGCTGACGCTCTCAAGTCGGCCTATATCTAAGAACAGGTAGCTTAAAATGGCTGAGAGACGCACGTTTCCTTTCGTAATAGAAAAATGACAATGGACGTGGGGGGATCGAACCCACGACCTTCGCGTTATTAGCACGACGCTCTAACCAACTGAGCTAACGGGCCTCGTGATTATCAGCTCCTTATGCTGTTTTCAAGCATCGTGCTGCTTATTTCTATGACAGCGCGGTCTTATGGGCAAGCAGCGTCTATTCTGGTTTCCTTTTAGTCCTCAGGACAATTTCATAGCATGTCGATTTCTCTCGAAAACGTTCGAAGGACTTCTGTTCATCTCCAAGAGGACGAGGAAAAGCAGTTAAATCGGCAAAAACTCGTCGAGAATTACACAAAAGACGTACGTTCCGGTACCGGGAATCAAACCCGGGCCTCCTAGGTGAGAGCCAGGTATCCTAGCCACTAGACCACACCGGATTCTTATGCGTTTGTAATATTTGCGTGCTTTCAACGGACATTCGTGTGCACTCTACTTGTGATTCGTTGTTTGAGAGGCTCATTGTGTATGTTGACTGCAAATTGCAGCTTATTAAAAGGAAAGCAAGTAGCTTTTTTCAACATGTGGAGGGCCAGGAGGATGTTAGAAGGCTATGAGTTCGATACACTTTGGAGATGAAGCATCCGGAAACTCGTGGAAAATTAGCAACAATCAACATCGTTCCCTATCAAAAGCACGATGCGAGTTCAGCGGTCTTTTACATTAAATAATATGCCCCGGGTGAGGATCGAACTCACGACCTTAAGATTATGAGACTTACGCGCTGCCTACTGCGCTACCCAGGCACTTGAAGTGTTTGTATTACTGATAGTCGCTAAGTATCCCAAGTTAGCAACTTTGTGCTACGTGAATAATCCGTCAGCCGCTACATGCATTCTCGAGCCTCAGTAAATTAACGCACAGCGCTGATTTTCCAACGGAAACCACCCTTGCATGTTGTTACAGTACGCCACACAAGG
The DNA here is from genome assembly GCA_026315105.1 of Locusta migratoria. Taxonomy (NCBI): domain Eukaryota; kingdom Metazoa; phylum Arthropoda; class Insecta; order Orthoptera; family Acrididae; genus Locusta; species Locusta migratoria. The sequence continues at coordinate 543,999 of JAOYRU010000101.1, read as the reverse complement.
GGCAAGTGGACATAGCATCTCATGGTGGAAGGCCGACAGTATCAGCGTCTATTTACTCGCCAGCGACCAAGTAACATCTCTTGCGTTCTGCATGTCTGCCTCATCTCGCCGCGTTTTCCCTCGTACAGAATTGTAGTTTGTGCAGCTCAAACGTGTACGTTTCGGTGCAGCATCATCACGAAAACGGCGAAAAATATGCATCGGCCGGGAATCGAACCCGGGCCGCCCGCGTGGGAGGCGAGCATTCTACCACTAAACTACCGATGCTGCATCTTCAGCATCTGAGTCCTGCCTGAAAGACGTCTGCGAAAATTGATTCCTGTCCCAACTGATTGGATTCTTGGGAAAAAAGCGCCACAGAAACGGAGACGTGCACTGCAACCTTTTTTTTTTTTTTTTTAATGACCCTTCATCGCGAAGCTGTGAGTACAACTACGACGTCGGTGATGACACTTTGGGAAAGAGGCGAAAGGTGCGTGCAGGCGCTGTCCGAATGCGTGTGGCTGGTCTCGCTTAGCTCGCAGTGCCCCTAGAGCAACGACGTCTTTCGGCCAGTGGAGGCAGGCAGAAAGCCTACACATGGCGGCGGAAGAGCGCCGTGCTGTGCGGTGGTGGTGTAATGGTCAGCATAATTGCCTTACAAGCAGTTGATCCGGGTTCGATTCTCGGCCACCGCAATTTCATTTTGTTGTTACAGATGAGTGCGTCTTGTGTGCGCTCGTAGAGTTGGCGGTCGGTTTTCATTCAATATATTTCTCCTTCCTCGCTCTGTGTGGTCCAGCATCTGGTGCCTCTCTGTCTCGACTTGTCTCGACTTTGCTCGACTGACGCGAGAGCTGACGCTCTCAAGTCGGCCTATATCTAAGGACAGGTAGCTTAAAATGGCTGAGAGACGCACGTTTCCTTTCGTAATAGAAAAATAACAATGGCCCGTGGAGGGATCGAACCCACGACCTTCGCGTTATTAGCACGACGCTCTAACCAACTGAGCTAACGGGCCTCGTGAGTATCAGCTCCTTATGCTGTTTTCAAGCATCGTGCTGCTTATTTCTATGACAGCGCGGTCTTATGGGCAAGCAGCGTCTATTCTTGTTTCCTTTTAGTCCTCAGGACAATTTCATAGCATGTCGATTTCTCTCGAAAACGTTCGAAGGACTTCTGTTCATCTCCAAGAGGACGAGGAAAAGCAGTTAAATCGGCAAAAACTCGTCGAGAATTACACAAAAGACGTACGTTCCGGTACCGGGAATCGAACCCGGGCCTCCTAGGTGAGAGCCAGGTATCCTAGCCACTAGACCACACCGGATTCTTATGCGTTTGTAATATTTGCGTGCTTTCAACGGACATTCGTGTGCACTCTACTTGTGATTCGTTGTTTGAGAGGCTCATTGTGTATGTTGACTGCAAATTGCAGCTTATTAAAAGGAAAGCAAGTAGCTTTTTTCAACATGTGGAGGGACAGGAGGATGTTAGAAGGCTATGAGTTCGATACACTTTGGAGATGAAGCATCCGGAAACTAGTGGAAAATTAGCAACAATCAACATCGTTCCCTATCAAAAGCACGATGCGAGTTCAGCGGTCTTTTACATTAAATAATATGCCCCGGGTGAGGATCGAACTCACGACCTTAAGATTATGAGACTTACGCGCTGCCTACTGCGCTACGCAGGCACTTGAATTGTTTGTATTACTGATAGTCGCTAAGTATCCCAAGTTAGCAACTTTGTGCTACGTGAATAATCCGTCAGCCGCTACATGCATTCTCGAGCCTCAGTAAATTAACGCACAGCGCTGATTTTCCAACGGAAACCACCCTTGCATGTTGTTACAGTACGCCACACAAGGGGCAAGTGGACATAGCATCTCATGGTGGAAGGCCGACAGTATCAGCGTCTATTTACTCGCCAGCGACCAAGTAACATCTCTTGCGTTCTGCATGTCTGCCTCATCTCGCCGCGTTTTCCCTCGGACAGAATTGTAGTTTGTGCAGCTCAAACGTGTACGTTTCGGTGCAGCATCATCACGAAAACGGCGAAAAATATGCATCGGCCGGGAATCGAACCCGGGCCGCCCGCGTGGGAGGCGAGCATTCTACCACTAAACTACCGATGCTGCATCTTCAGCATCTGAGTCCTGCCTGAAAGACGTCTGCGAAAATTGATTCCTGTCCCAACTGATTGGATTCTTGGGAAAAAAGCGCCACAGAAACGGAGACGTGCACTGCAACCTTTTTTTTTTTTTTTTTAATGACCCTTCATCGCGAAGCTGTGAGTACAACTACGACGTCGGTGATGACACTTTGGGAAAGAGGCGAAAGGTGCGTGCAGGCGCTGTCCGAATGCGTGTGGCTGGTCTCGCTTAGCTCGCAGTGCCCCTAGAGCAACGACGTCTTTCGGCCAGTGGAGGCAGGCAGAAAGCCTACACATGGCGGCGGAAGAGCGCCGTGCTGTGCGGTGGTGGTGTAATGGTCAGCATAATTGCCTTACAAGCAGTTGATCCGGGTTCGATTCTCGGCCACCGCAATTTCATTTTGTTGTTACAGATGAGTGCGTCTTGTGTGCGCTCGTAGAGTTGGCGGTCGGTTTTCATTCAATATATTTCTCCTTCCTCGCTCTGTGTGGTCCAGCATCTGGTGCCTCTCTGTCTCGACTTGTCTCGACTTTGCTCGACTGACGCGAGAGCTGACGCTCTCAAGTCGGCCTATATCTAAGGACAGGTAGCTTAAAATGGCTGAGAGACGCACGTTTCCTTTCGTAATAGAAAAATAACAATGGCCCGTGGAGGGATCGAACCCACGACCTTCGCGTTATTAGCACGACGCTCTAACCAACTGAGCTAACGGGCCTCGTGAGTATCAGCTCCTTATGCTGTTTTCAAGCATCGTGCTGCTTATTTCTATGACAGCGCGGTCTTATGGGCAAGCAGCGTCTATTCTTGTTTCCTTTTAGTCCTCAGGACAATTTCATAGCATGTCGATTTCTCTCGAAAACGTTCGAAGGACTTCTGTTCATCTCCAAGAGGACGAGGAAAAGCAGTTAAATCGGCAAAAACTCGTCGAGAATTACACAAAAGACGTACGTTCCGGTACCGGGAATCGAACCCGGGCCTCCTAGGTGAGAGCCAGGTATCCTAGCCACTAGACCACACCGGATTCTTATGCGTTTGTAATATTTGCGTGCTTTCAACGGACATTCGTGTGCACTCTACTTGTGATTCGTTGTTTGAGAGGCTCATTGTGTATGTTGACTGCAAATTGCAGCTTATTAAAAGGAAAGCAAGTAGCTTTTTTCAACATGTGGAGGGACAGGAGGATGTTAGAAGGCTATGAGTTCGATACACTTTGGAGATGAAGCATCCGGAAACTAGTGGAAAATTAGCAACAATCAACATCGTTCCCTATCAAAAGCACGATGCGAGTTCAGCGGTCTTTTACATTAAATAATATGCCCCGGGTGAGGATCGAACTCACGACCTTAAGATTATGAGACTTACGCGCTGCCTACTGCGCTACGCAGGCACTTGAATTGTTTGTATTACTGATAGTCGCTAAGTATCCCAAGTTAGCAACTTTGTGCTACGTGAATAATCCGTCAGCCGCTACATGCATTCTCGAGCCTCAGTAAATTAACGCACAGCGCTGATTTTCCAACGGAAACCACCCTTGCATGTTGTTACAGTACGCCACACAAGGGGCAAGTGGACATAGCATCTCATGGTGGAAGGCCGACAGTATCAGCGTCTATTTACTCGCCAGCGACCAAGTAACATCTCTTGCGTTCTGCATGTCTGCCTCATCTCGCCGCGTTTTCCCTCGGACAGAATTGTAGTTTGTGCAGCTCAAACGTGTACGTTTCGGTGCAGCATCATCACGAAAACGGCGAAAAATATGCATCGGCCGGGAATCGAACCCGGGCCGCCCGCGTGGCAGGCGAGCATTCTACCACTGAACCACCGATGCTGTATGCCACCTAGTGATTCCTGCCAAAACCGTCGTCTGCTAGAGTTCATTCCTGCCGAGAATCGGTCGATTCTCTCGAAAATGTGCCACACAAGCAGACCCATCTTGGCGTACTGAAGACGTGCTGTGCCGTGGTGGTGTAATGGTCAGCATAGTTGCCGTCCAAGCAGTTGATCCGGGTTCGATTCCCGGCCACCGCAAGTAGTATTTCGTTTTTGCAGATATGTGCGGCTAGGGTGCGCTCTTAGAGTTTTCTCATTCATTTCATTTATCTTTCCTCGCTCTGTATGGTCCAGCATATAGTGTCCCTCCCAGTTTCGACTTGTCTCGACTTTGCTCGACTGACGCGAGAGCTGACGCTCTCAAGTCGGCCTATATCTAGGGACAGGTAGCTTAAAATGGCTGAGAGACGCACGTTTCCTTTCGTAATAGAAAAATAACAATGGCCCGTGGAGGGATCGCACCCACGACCTTCGCGTTATTAGCACGACGCTCTAACCAACTGAGCTAGTTTTTTTTTTTTTTTTTTTTTTTTTTTTTTTTTTTTTTTTTTTTTTTTTTTTTTTGGGTCTCCTTCCTCTCCTTCAACCCGTCCTTGCTCTCGCCAATTTTTGCCTTCTCGGCCCGGCTTCATTGCCTTTTAAACTGAATATTTCTTGAAAGAAAAATTAAACTTCCTCTTCTGCGGTGGTTACCCGTATTAGTGTGAGGGTCCACTTCTTCTTCTTCTTCTTTTTCAGAAATATAACCAAAGCTGCTTGCAAGGTGTCGGGACAGTATGTGCACTTAGTAGCTGTCTCTCCCTGCCAGTAAGGAACTAAAAAGTGTGGAACGTTCTTCTTAGGGTGAAAAACTAAAGAGAAATAAAGGAAATAAAGAAATCCTCTCCACGGTTAGTTCAGTCACATGGAAGCCTCCAGCGTTCGTCTTCTCGAATTGGTCTTGCAAGTGGTCCGTTTCAGTTACAACTTTTACTGTGTCCGACGTGTAGTTTTGCATGCGTCTTCTCATAACACTGATGGCTCCATGGCTTTATTAGCCGCGTTTCTGTGAGCACTAAAGTCCATAACTTGATACTATCTGTAATATCTTTATGTCTTCACCATAATTTTCAACATATTTCCGTATGTGTTCGTGTAATCACTTTGTAGTCTTATTTTGTCATGTTCGTATTCTAAGTAAGCGCGATAATCGGCAAGTGATGCTGAACGGTTATAGATGGCATAGACAGCAGTGTGGCCTAAAAGCCAAATCGCTGCATTGTTCTTCTTACGGGGGTACCTCAGTTTTTCTGGTCGTAATAACTCTACAATATCTATGTTTTGCGAAACCGTTCGGTCGATAATGGCCAATCTGCATCGCATGAATTCCACGATCAACTCAGTTGTACCGCAGGTGAGTCTGTGAATTAATGTGTCCACGTATCCACAGTTTGTACAGGCGGGTGTTGGGGCCATGTGAATGTTGTTAAGTTTCTCATTAGTCGGCACTTTATCATTAACAATTATGTACCACATTGATTTGATGCGTGACGGTAGTATAGGACTGTGCACGTTTCTGCAGATCGTATTCCATTTTGAATGTGGATATTTGTTTGTTATCCGGTTTTCTCGGCCATCTGTTGTTAAGAAGTTGTAGATTTTCTTATTCGTATAGGGCGGGTTGATGTCATCAGCGTGCTTTATATAACTGAATTCTCTGTAGTAAAATCTGACATGGCGAAAGTTTAAAGGTATTGCAGCTTCATAAATTGGTGGCATCAAACTGCTCGGCTTCCAGTGTGATATTAACCATTGGGTTAGGCTCGGCGTCCGTTTATTTATAATTTTACTAATGCGGCCGATTAGTAAAGTCCGGCATTTATATCTGGCGTGAATTAAACCAAGCCCTCCGCGTTCACGAGGTAAGGTTAAGGTGTCAAAGCAGACTTTAAAAATATGGCCCCTTAGAACGTACCAGCAGAACGCCTTCTGGATACTATCTGCTAGATGATTTGACACCGGTATGATCTGGGCCAAATAAAACATCCTGCTCGCTATCGATATCCTGACTGTGTGCACTCTTTGCAACAAATCCAAATCTCTGTCAGAATAAATACGAGTTGTGGCTCGGATCTTGTGTAACATGTCTGTCCAATTCTTTGTTGCCATGGCATCTGGTGTCGCGCTCCAGTAGACTCCAAGCGATTTATGTTGCACTTTTGTTTCACACCAGTCTAGGTAGGTGGTGTTGCCGATGCCTCTTCCTATGTGCAGCAGTGTTGTTTTCTTCGTATTCAACTTCGCTCCGGTTGCTATGTTAAAAGTAGTAATTACTTCCCTCACTTTCGCCAGATCGTCCGTGGATGTTATTGGCAAACATACGTCATCCGCATACGCAATGTAAGCAATTTTCCACATTCCTATACTGATTCCCGCTGTCGCGCGTGTTATGCTTGCCAGCAAAGGCTCGACAGCTATGGCGTATAAAGCCATTGATAGAGGACAACCTTGCCGGATAGATCTCCTTATGGGTAGTGTCTCAGTCATGTGACCGTTAATCAACACACGTGATGTAGCATTAGAGACACAGTTCTGTAGCAGGTGGAGAAAACGTTGCCGAAACCCCATCCTCGACATTGCCTTGAATAGATAGTCGTGGCTGATACGATCATAGGCTTTTTCAAAATCTAAAAATAGTAGGGCGCCGGGTTCATCATTTTCTGCTAGGGTACATATAATATCCCGTAATTCGCAGGCGGCTGATATCACACTGCGTCCCGGTAATGCGCTGTACTGGTATTCGCCTAGTATCTTATGTAGCACTGATTGCATCCGCTTCTTGATTGCCCTCGTTATAATTTTATAATCCGCATTTAATAGCGTAATAGGGCGCAATTCCTGAATCTTCTTGCTGTTTCCTTTCTTCTTCAGCGGCACAATAAACCCTTCTTTCAGTTCATTCGGGATTGTTTGAAGTAGGTACATTTCGTTTGCAATTTGTGTTAAGGTTGGGCCCAATATATGCCAGTAGTGTTGATATAGTTCAGAACATAGTCCATCGGGTCCGGGAGACTTCCGCTTTGCTGCATTGTGTACTGCCTCTTGAATATCTTCCTCGGTGAAAGGAGCTTCGAGGCCCTCGTTGTCTTCGTCAGAGAGGAGGGAGACTATTTCGTCAGTGACGTCATGAGAAGATCTATCATTTGTCTCGTGCCTGTCATAGAGGTCCTTATAATAGCTGTATACCCGTTGTATTATGTCACGTTGTCTAGTAGATATGTTCCCTGCACCATCATCTACCTCTTCAATTAGTTTTGCTTTTTGACGTCGCAGTGTCCGTAGGGTGTGGTATAGCGTCGCCGTTTCCTCCGTTGCAATGTCTTTCGGCTGGGAACGTATTATTGCGCCCTCCAGTTGTTTGCGGTACAAATTTGTTATCTTTGCCTTGTACCTTTTGATGCGCCGGTAAGCATCCTCAACTCTGACATCTGCGGAATGATAAAGATCCCGAAGGCAAGAAAAATAGAATTCTATGGTCCGTTTATTCCAATAGGACTTTTGGTAAGCATAACTCTTTATCGTTGAACGAATTTTGGGTTTCGCTCTACGTAACCACCATTCAACAGTTGATCTGTATTGGGTTCGGAAGCGTTGTACGTTCTCCCACACTCGCTGGATTTCCTCATCCAGTTGTTTGTCTCGTAATAGACTCACGTTCATCTTCCAGTAGCCTCTCCCGCGAAACACTTGGGGGCGCTGGAGGTTTATATAACATTGATGGACACTGTGATCAGAGAAGCCAACGGGTGAAATGTCACTGTTCACTACATTGGGAGCGAGAGTTTCGGACACATAGATACGATCAATCCGGCTGGCCGAATTACTCGTTATATGGGTACACGCGATGCGGTTTCCATGTATTTTTTCCCAGGTGTCTATCAAATTGATCCCATGGACTAGGTGGTCAAGTTCTAAACACTTGTTGAAATGTGGTGTCTGATCTTTGGCTGAGATTACACAATTAAAATCTCCCCCAATAATACAGTTCGTGGCACATTCGTTGATTAAAAAAGGCACCTCATGTTTATAGAAGGAGGAGCGTTCCCGTCGGCGGTTGTTGCCCGACGGCGCATACAAATTTATAAGTTGAACGCCATTAATTTTACAGGCTATGCCACGACCATTTGTAAGTCGAACGATATGCGAGTGAGGAATGCCATCTCGTAGTAAGATTGCCGTTCCTGTGCGGTCTTCTTCACTGATGTTCGTGAGTGTGACAAACCCCTCTACGTTTGGCTCCACGCTAACTTCTTGAAGGAGCCCAATATCTACGTTCGTGTTATATAAGAAGTCCTTAAGCGTTCTAAATTTTAATTCACTCTGGATTCTACAGATATTAATAGTTGTTATATTGTATGTAAAATTACCATTCATTTTTGGGGAAAGATTCAAGTAACATTATATACTGCTATATCAACACAAAAACACATATTATTATAAGCTATGTTTGGTACTCGTTAGTATCCATTCCGTCATCTTGCGGAGACGGTTCATCCAAAACTTTTTGTGAACATGGGCCGTGATCTGTTCTATCTGCGGAAGTGGTGGCGGGTGCTCCTAGATTTCCAAGTTGCTGATATTTTAATTTTGCAGCAACTTGTTGTGCTACAGGCCTCAACTGATTGGCTACTTCAGCAGCACCCCCACGAGCAACCCGTATTTTCTTTTTTTCAGGGGAGGTTTGCCCTTTAACTTCCTTCTGTGAATCCGATGACGACTTTTTAGATTTTTTTGCGCCAGAGACCGGTCTATCAGTAGTCATCAAAGGGTTGTCAAGGGTTCCATGGGAGTCTGTCACGCCTTCGTCGAGTTTTTCTATCTGTTGTGGAGTATTACCGTTGATGGTTGCAGGTGCACATGGAGGATCAGTTGGGGAGGTGTCGGAAGTCGCACTTGTCGTGTCCGACGATGCATCGGGCGCGCCCTCTTTCTCTCCGAGAACATCTGTCAAAGGTGTGTCACCCGCTGGGTTACATGTGACAGAACTCAGTTCGGCAACAGCACTTAATTGTGGGGTCGGTTTGTTGCCGTCACGAGCTTCCGACATTTCAACGTCATCGCTCCACGACAGTGCATTTGTTGGCGGCACTACAGAGTTTGCTGCCGCGGCAGCTAGCACTACGTCATCGGGAGGGGTGGCGTCGCGCTCCGTTCCAGTAAACAAACGGCTGGCGACTGAGGCATACTGAGGGCGCGGTCTGCCTTCCGCATCGACCTCGACGGGGAGCTGAACTGGTGCACGCCTGCGTGGACATTCCGCTCTAAGGTGTCCAGGCAGATTACAAGCGGAGCAAGTGCGTGGTTGTCCCTCATATACCACGAGAGCCCTGAAGCCACATACATTAACGAAGGACGGTATGTGTGACTGAAGGTCAATTTTAACTGTTCTCACACCATTATCGACCTTGTAATGCATGTTGCCGCCCCAACGATCAGCAGTCACTGCATATACTGTTCCAAACTTCGATAGCGCCTGTTTGATATGCGTAAATTCAACTTCAAACGGTAGCATATGCACTTTAACATTCCTGAGACCCAAACCGGCGTAGGAAATAGAAACTCGACTCACCTCGCCTGTGCTGCTCTTATACTCGGCTGTTCCATTTGTGTTGTCCATTATCCTTTGGCACCAGTCGTCGTTCCGTAGCTTCACGATGTACTCGTTACTTAGAAAATCGTATGCCATCCCAAGAACATCCTCTTCTGGTACTTGAAAACATCCGTGGAACCAATCATCAAATTCGTATATCTTAGGTCGTGCAACACCGAAAACGAAACTGAACTTTAATGTATACTTCCGCAAGTGCGACTCCATTTCAGACACTAAGTATCACACAGCGCGCGCGAAGTAAACAAGCAGCGGCGGCACCGAAGACCGCAGCAAGCACACGAACCGACCGCTACGGCGGTCTGGCCGCGAATGCTAACGGGCCTCGTGAGTATCAGCTCCTTATGCTGTTTTCAAGCATCGTGCTGCTTATTTCTATGACGGCGCGGTCTTATGGGCAAGCAGCGTCTATTCTGGTTTCCTTTTAGTCCTCAGGACAATTTCATAGCATGTCGATTTCTCTCGAAAACGTTCGAAGGACTTCTGTTCATCTCCAAGAGGACGAGGAAAAGCAGTTAAATCGGCAAAAACTCGTCGAGAATTACACAAAAGACGTACGTTCCGGTACCGGGAATCGAACCCGGGCCTCCTGCGTGAGACCCAGGTATCCTAGCCACTAGACCACACCGGATTCTTGCTGCGTTTGTAATATTTGCGTGCTTTCAACGGACATTCGTGTGCACTCTACTTGTGATTCGTTGTTTGCGAGGCTCATTGTGTATGTTGACTGCAAATTGCAGCTTATTAAAAGGAAAGCAAGTAGCTTTTTTCAACATGTGGAGGGCCAGGAGGATGTTAGAAGGCTATGAGTTCGATACACTTTGGAGATGAAGCATCCGGAAACTCGTGGAAAATTAGCAACAATCAACATCGTTCCCTATCAAAAGCACGATGCGAGTTCAGCGGTCTTTTACATTAAATAATATGCCCCGGGTGAGGATCGAACTCACGACCTTAAGATTATGAGACTTACGCGCTGCCTACTGCGCTACCCAGGCACTTGAAGTGTTTGTATTACTGATAGTCGCTAAGTATCCCAAGTTAGCAACTTTGTGCTACGTGAATAATCCGTCAGCCGCCACATGCATTCTCGAGCCTCAGTAAATTAACGCACAGCGCTGATTTTCCAACGGAAACCACCCTTGCATGTTGTTACAGTACGCCACACAAGGGGCAAGTGGACATAGCATCTCATGGTGGAAGGCCGACAGTATCAGCGTCTATTTACTCGCCAGCGACCAAGTAACATCTCTTGCGTTCTGCATGTCTGCCTCATCTCGCCGCGTTTTCCCTCGGACAGAATTGTAGTTTGTGCAGCTCAAACGTGTACGTTTCGGTGCAGCATCATCACGAAAACGGCGAAAAATATGCATCGGCCGGGAATCGAACCCGGGCCGCCCGCGTGGGAGGCGAGCATTCTACCACTAAACTACCGATGCTGCATCTTCAGCATCTGAGTCCTGCCTAAAAGACGTCTGCGAAAATTGATTCCTGTCCCAACTGATTGGATTCTTGGGAAAAAGCGCCACAGAAACGGAGACGTGCACTGCGTCTTTTTTTTTTTTTTTTAATGACCCTTCATCGCCAAGCTGTGAGTACAACTACGACGTCGGTGATGACACTTTGGGAAAGAGGCGAAAGGTGCGTGCAGGCGCTGTCCGAATGCGTGTGGCTGGTCTCGCTTAGCTCGCAGTGCCCCTAGAGCAACGACGTCTTTCGGCCAGTGGAGGCAGGCAGAAAGCCTACACATGGTGGCGGAAGAGCGCCGTGCTGTGCGGTGGTGGTGTAATGGTCAGCATAGTTGCCTTCCAAGCAGTTGATCCGGGTTCGATTCCCGGCCACCGCAAATTTCATTTTGTTGTTACAGATGAGTGCGTCTTGTGTGCGCTCGTAGAGTTGGCGGTCGGTTTTCATTCAATATATTTCTCCTTCCTCGCTCTGTGTGGTCCAGCATCTGGTGCCTCTCTGTCTCGACTTGTCTCGACTGACGCGAGAGCTGACGCTCTCAAGTCGGCCTATATCTAAGGACAGGTAGCTTAAAATGGCTGCGAGACGCACGTTTCCTTTCGTAATAGAAAAATAACAATGGCCCGTGGGGGGATCGAACACACGACCTTCGCGTTATTAGCACGACGCTCTAACCAACTGAGCTAACGGGCCTCGTGATTATCAGCTCCTTATGCTGTTTTCAAGCATCGTGCTGCTTATTTCTATGACAGCGCGGTCTTATGGGCAAGCAGCGTCTATTCTGGTTTCCTTTTAGTCCTCAGGACAATTTCATAGCATGTCGATTTCTCTCGAAAACGTTCGAAGGACTTCTGTTCATCTCCAAGAGGACGAGGAAAAGCAGTTAAATCGGCAAAAACTCGTCGAGAATTACACAAAAGACGTACGTTCCGGTACCGGGAATCGAACCCGGGCCTCCTAGGTGAGAGCCAGGTATCCTAGCCACTAGACCACACCGGATTTTTGCTGCGTTTGTAATATTTGCGTGCTTTCAACGGACATTCGTGTGCACTCTACTTGTGATTCGTTGTTTGCGAGGCTCATTGTGTATGTTGACTGCAAATTGCAGCTTATTAAAAGGAAAGCAAGTAGCTTTTTTCAACATGTGGAGGGCCAGGAGGATGTTAGAAGGCTATGAGTTCGATACACTTTGGAGATGAAGCATCCGGAAACTCGTGGAAAATTAGCAACAATCAACATCGTTCCCTAGCAAAAGCACGATGTGAGTTCAGCGGTCTTTTACATTAAATAATATGCCCCGGGTGAGGATCGAACTCACGACCTTAAGATTATGAGACTTACGCGCTGCCTACTGCGCTACCGAGGCACTTGAAGAGTTCGTACTACTGATAGTCGCTAAGTATCTCTAGTTAGCAACTTTGTGCTACGTGAATAATCCGTCAGCCGCTACATGCATTCTCGAGCCTCAGTAAATTAACGCACAGCGCTGATTTTCCAACGGAAACCACCCTTGCATGTTGTTACAGTACGCCACACAAGGGGCAAGCGGACATAGCATCTCATGGTGGAAGGCCGACAGTATCAGCGTCTATTTACTCGCCAGCGACCAAGTAACATCTCTTGCGTTCTGCATGTCTGCCTCATCTCGCCGCGTTTTCCCTCGGACAGAATTGTAGTTTGTGCAGCTCAAACGTGTACGTTTCGGTGCAGCATCATCACGAAAACGGCGAAAATTATGCATCGGCCGGGAATCGAACCCGGGCCGCCCGCGTGGGAGGCGAGCATTCTACCACTAAACTACCGATGCTGCATCTTCAGCATCTGAGTCCTGCCTAAAAGACGTCTGCGAAAATTGATTCCTGTCCCAACTGATTGGATTCTTGGGAAAAAAGCGCCACAGAAACGGAGACGTGCACTGCATCTTTTTTTTTTTAATGACCCTTCATCGCGAAGCTGTGAGTACAACTACGACGTCGGTGATGACACTTTGGGAAAGAGGCGAAAGGTGCGTGCAGGCGCTGTCCGAATGCGTGTGGCTGGTCTCGCTTAGCTCGCAGTGCCCCTAGAGCAACGACGTCTTTCGGCCAGTGGAGGCAGGCAGAAAGCCTACACATGGTGGCGGAAGAGCGCCGTGCTGTGCGGTGGTGGTGTAATGGTCAGCATAGTTGCCTTCCAAGCAGTTGATCCGGGTTCGATTCCCGGCCACCGCAAATTTCATTTTGTTGTTACAGATGAGTGCGTCTTGTGTGCGCTCGTAGAGTTGGCGGTCGGTTTTCATTCAATATATTTCTCCTTCCTCGCTCTGTGTGGTCCAGCATCTGGTGCCTCTCTGTCTCGACTTGTCTCGACTTCGCTCGACTGACGCGAGAGCTGACGCACTCAAGTCGGCCTATATCTAAGGACAGGTAGCTTAAAATGGCTGCGAGACGCACGTTTCCTTTCGTAATAGAAAAATAACAATGGCCCGTGGGGGGATCGAACCCACGACCTTCGCGTTATTAGCACGACGCTCTAACCAACTGAGCTAACGGGCCTCGTGATTATCAGCTCCTTATGCTGTTTTCAAGCATCGTGCTGCTTATTTCTATGACAGCGCGGTCTTATGGGCAAGCAGCGTCTATTCTGGTTTCCTTTTAGTCCTCAGGACAATTTCATAGCATGTCGATTTCTCTCGAAAACGTTCGAAGGACTTCTGTTCATCTCCAAGAGGACGAGGAAAAGCAGTTAAATCGGCAAAAACTCGTCGAGAATTACACAAAAGACGTACGTTCCGGTACCGGGAATCGAACCCGGGCCTCCTGCGTGAGACCCAGGTATCCTAGCCACTAGACCACACCGGATTCTTATGCGTTTGTAATATTTGCGTGCTTTCAACGGACATTCGTGTGCACTCTACTTGTGATTCGTTGTTTGCGAGGCTCATTGTGTATGTTGACTGCAAATTGCAGCTTATTAAAAGGAAAGCAAGTAGCTTTTTTCAACATGTGGAGGGCCAGGAGGATGTTAGAAGGCTATGAGTTCGATACACTTTGGAGATGAAGCATCCGGAAACTCGTGGAAAATTAGCAACAATCAACATCGTTCCCTAGCAAAAGCACGATGTGATTTCAGCGGTCTTTTACATTAAATAATATGCCCCGGGTGAGGATCGAACTCACGACCTTAAGATTATGAGACTTACGCGCTGCCTACTGCGCTACCTTTTTTTTATTATTATTTTTTTTTTGGCAGACGTCTTAACCTTTAGACTACTTTTTTTTTTTTTTTTTTTTTTTTTTTTTTTTTTTTTTTTTTTTTTTTTAGGGCCTCCTTCCTCCCCTTCAGCCCTGCCTTTCGTTCCCCATTATCGCCTTCTTCGGCGTGGGCTTCTTCCGCCATGTAAATGAATTCCTTTCTTACCCTTTATTTGGGTGTCTGTAAGCATCGTCCTTGTTACAGAAAAAGGATTATAAACTCAAATTTTTTCTATCTGTCTTCCACTCCATTATTTTCATTTTCAGTGGGCAAAATGCAAGTAAAACTAAAATTTGTTGTGCCTGTGTGGCACTAATATAACTGGTCTTATCTTCTATCATATAATGTATAACTAAACGTTTTTTTTTCCAACGAACTAAGTACCCCTTGCTCTAAAGTATTTTCTCCCTTTCTCTTCCGCAAGGAGCCACAAATAAAATGTATTTTCCGGCATCCTTCGGTTTTGATAGAACAGAAAAAAAATAGCAAACCAAAACATATACTTCACTGGAAATGAAAACAACTTTAAATACCCATCAAAGGTATATGAATCTACATTTTTCAAGTTACTTATAATCCTTGGACAATGCGTTTTCAGGGTTCTGCTGAGGCCTTCACGGCTACCGTAGCTGCCCCGGGGCTCACGAAGTCCCCACCGTACTTCACCCTCAGCAGCAATCCCCTACTTAGCATTTATCCAACACATTGCTACTATACTACTATAAAAGCCTTATCCTATGCCTTGTCTTTCGAAAAGAATTTTTAACATACTTCCGTAACTTTTCATGTGTCCCTTTTTTCTAAATATTTTATAATACTCCTCCTGCATATATTGTCTATATTCCTCTATACAGTCTTTCCCTTTTTTGTTAATTACATAATTTATGTAATTACCATATATCCATAATAATACGTTATTCTTCTGCGGTGGGAAAACTATTTCTTCTGGAAAGAATAAATTGTTCAAAGTAATTTCCCGGCCATCACTCCGTTTAATAAAAGCGGCCTGTACCGTGCTCTCTTTCCATATATCTGCGTATCCTTCACATATGAAGCGGTGCTTCAGTAGATCGACATTTCCGCACTTTGAGCATACGTTAGTTGCTCTACGTTCTATGGAATATAATTTTTCGTTGGTACTTACTATATTATTGATGACTTTGTACCAAGCCGACTGAACGTCCGATGTTAGTGTTCTATTGCTGATGTTTTTCCATATTTTTTCCCAGTTTTTCTCGGGATATTTTAATTCCATCCTGTTGCGTCCTGTAGTTGATTGTAGTTTATCCATTATATATTGGCTTTTCCATTTGTTCTTATCCCCGATGATACCTCTCATATAACTAATTTCAAGGTAGAACATTTGTATGTGCTTCAAATTGTCGTTAATTCTTCCGACATTTACTGGCGGTGACATGCAAACGGGCCTAAGTAGTTCAAATAATGCAGCAGTGATGCTGTCTGGATGATTATCAATAAGTTGCAAGGTCCGTTTAATGAAGAGGGCCGTACTTTTTTTCTCAATATCTGCCAGTCCTAGCCCACCTTTCTCACGTTTCAGTGTTATTACATGCCGTGCTACTCGGAAAATATGACCTTGCCATACATAATTGCAAATTGTACGCATAATAGTTTTTGCTATTTCTCTGGGAACCGGTAATATCTGACCGACATATGTGGCTTTCGCAAGGACCGCGCAATTAATGAGTTTTATCCGTTGTTTTGGATTCAGATCCCTTGTTTGATTCAATTTTAAAATGACTCGAACTTTGTCCAGTATCTGTTTCCAATTTGAAGCTGCCGTTAGTAGGCAACTGTAGAAGGTTACGCCTAACGCAGTATGATGCTCCACACGCTTTACCCACGTCAGCTGTACCTCATCGAGACTCTGCAAATTTAAGAAAGAACTTTTGGTCTCGTTTATTTTCGCGCCCGTTGCGTCACAGTAAATTTGCAAATTTTCTGTCAAATGGACATTGTCTGCTTCGCTCCTTATTATGACGCCGACATCATCAGCGTATGCGTTTATTACCCGTTTAGTTCCACGTATTGTTATGCCCTCTAAAGTGGAATGCAGAAGTCGTAAGAGGGGTTCAACTGAAACGACGTATAAAATCATTGATAACGGGCTGCCTTGTGGTACTCCATTTAAGATTCTGATGTCTTTGGTATATTGACCATTAATAGAAATCCTAGTGGTTATAGATTTTATAAAGTTCCGTATTATAGTCAAGCTATTATCCTTAAAACCAATACATTTCAAGGTATGATACAGATATTCGTGGTTTACCCTGTCGAATTCTTTTGCGAAGTCTATGAAGGCTAGGCCGCCTTTCGCCGATGAAGTCGAAAATATTGCAATTATGTCTCTATATTCACATACCGTCTTAAATATGCTCCTTCGAGGAAGGCAAGTCTGGTGGCTCCCAATTACATGTTCTAAAATAGGTCGCATCCTATCTTTGAGCACCCTCGCGATGATCTTATAATCTGCGTTCATTAAGGAGATGGGTCTCATTTTACCAAGTTCTTTTGTGTCTGTGGTTCTTCCTTTTGGGAGTAGTATTGTGACACTTTCTTTGAAAGTGTCAGGTATAGCAACACCACTTAAGACCTCGTTAACCACAGCAGTAAATGCATCGCCTATTAAATGCCAAAATTTGGTATAAAATTCTACTGGCAGGCCGTCCGGGCCAGGAGACTTATTGCGTGGCGAAGATTTAAGAATTTCCAAAACTTCGTCGTTTGTTATTGCTACAGTAAAATTTGAGTTTTCGTCTTCAGTCACGAGGTTCCCTATTCCGGAGTTCTGCAGCAAGACTTGCATTAAGTTCTCATTATTACCATTATTCTCGGCATAAAGTTGATGGTAGTAACTATGAGCCTCGTTTAAAATATGCTTTTGTTCTGTCAGAATTTTGTTATCGTCCGTTCGGAGGCTGTTAATAAAATTTCTCCTCCTGTTTTTTGCTATTTGTATTAAGTGGTAGATGGAGGCATTTTCATCTTCCACTGTTGTCCTAGTGTGGGACTTAATCTTCAAACCCTCCAGCTGCGCCCTCTTAATACTGATCATTTTGGATTTAGTTTGCTTTACATCCAGAAAAACCTCTACTGACATAGGTTGGTTATATAACTCGCGAAGACAGGTGTAATAGAATTCCATGGTTGTCCTTGACCATCTTGCTCTCTCTTTCCCATATGCGAGTAATGTTGTCCGTAATCTTTTCTTCGCTGCCGAAGTCCACCATTCAATGTGGGTTCGGTATTTATTTCGGCTTCTTAACACAGCCTGCCAAGTCTGTTGTATTTCTAAGGTTAAGCTTGTTCTGGGAGCATACTTATGTTTAATTTCCAAAGCGGGCGGCCCCAATATGTCTTTTGTCTTGTAAGGTTGATACTACATTTCACACCTAGGTGATCAGAAAAGGCAGCTGGTATCACTTCGATTCCACGTAGTTTGGCCTCTAAATTTAGGAGTGACATACATTCTATCAATTCTACTTTGTGAATCACGAGTAAAATATGTAAATTTGACAACTGTTGGATACTTTACTTCCCAAGCGTCTTTCCATTTCATTTGTTTGACCAACGCGTCCAATTTGCGGGAGAAATTAAAATTTGGTCGTTGATCCTTTTTATTTAGGACGCAATTCCAGTCTCCTCCTATTAAAATTTCTGCAGAGTTGTCCTTGAGAAGAAATAAAATGTCACTCTTAAAAAATTTTGCCCTCTCTTCCCTGGCATTATTTTCTGAGGGGGCGTAAATATTTATTAAGGTGGTATTAAAAATTTTGCAGCTGATTCCCCTCCCTGATTCCAAAAGATATACGTTTGTAAGATCCAATCCATCTTTGGCAAGTATCGCGGTTCCGCAAGCCTTCTCAGTTGCGGTGTTTAAAATCTCTTTGTAGCCGAACAGATAAAAATTCTTGATGTTAACTTCCTGTAAGAAAGCTACGTCAGTATCGGACTGATATAAAAAATCTCTGAGTGCGGCTACCTTCGTAGAATTTTGAATTTTGTTTATGTTCAAAGTGGTAACGTGGTATGTGTATTCCACTCTGAAGCTCTACTTAACAAAAGATGACATATGTAGGGCAATCTTTCGTCTATTAATTACTTTCGTCTTTTTTTTTTTTTTTTTTTTTTGTCTTTCGTGTAAACTTAAAAATATGTTTCAGTAAAACACTCCAAAATGTCATCCTCGTTCATGCGTTCCGTTCCTTGGGTCTGACAAGTTAAAAATCTTTAATAGAAGACGTCTTCTTCACTCTCCTGGTCCGTGTCCATTTCGTCCGTCCGGTTCTCTACATCTTCCGCCCAATCACCGGTCTTTTCTGCTCTTTCACGACTAAGCCGAGATACGTCATCCGTGTCAGGGCTGTTTGTGTCAGGCGCAGTGTTCAATTTATCTTGCGGTTCTGCAGCATGTGCCGCACCCGTTGTTCCATCACTGCGCTCACTGACTCCTTCCGTTTGGAGTACGTCGTGCTGTCTTTCTCTTTCTTGGATATTCTAAGCCGTTCCCTTATAGAAGGGGCCAAGTTTTGTGCCGCTTCGTGTGAAATTCGCCTTTTCTTGTTCTTTTTACGCGTCGATTTCGCCGATCTACTTGGAGAAGATCCTGGTGAGGTGTCAGGGGACCCCGTAGGCGCTCTCTGACAAGGGGACTGTTCCTTCTTGTTCGAGGGAGCGTTCTGAACGCCTCCGGTTTGGTCATCGGTTTTAAGTACCGCCTCCTCTTGAAGCCGCGGTGTGGTCCGACCATCGTGATCTGCTTCTCGTTCATGATTTCTATCCTTTTCTTTGGTATCTGTCTTGTCGCCTTGTTGTTCTGGCGAAGTTTTGTTTGTGAAGTGATTCTTCCCTTGACTAAGTTGTTCTTGCATTTGAGCCACTGATGCTATTTGGCCTTCGTCATGGGCAACATCTGAAGAGTGCCCCGGGCGTTCAGCTTCGAGTAACGTGTCTGGTACGTGTGAAGTGCTCGCAGTCACCTCAGGTACGAGCGTTTCGTCCTCAGTCGAGTGTGGATTTCCAGAGACGGGACTTCCTCGTCCGTTGTCCAGTTGCGCGTTCTCGCCGCCGGCCACTTCCTCCCGCTGCTCCGCGGTGGTCATTGGAACGGGTCCGCGGCTGTCTGCCGCGGCGGCGTATGTCAACTTCATACTCACTACCGGACCCGGGACAGCCGCCTCGTTAGCCGGGATCTGCGGGACACGGCGTCTAGGACACTCGCTTCGCACGTGATCAGGTGAATTACAGAGAGCACACGTCTTCGGCTGTCCATCGTAAATCACGAGGGCACGATATCCACCGATGTTTATAAAAGATGGTATGTCCCTCTCAAGTTCAATCTTAATTTGTCTCACTCCGTTCAACACGGGAAACATGTATTGCTCAAATCATTTCTCGGCAACATTTGAAATAACCCGGCCATTTGGTTGGAGGGCGATACTAATTTGTTCAGCTGGCATTTCGAACGGTAACTCGAATATTCTTACTGTTCTAAGACCAGCATGCGACCCAAGAACGTCACTAACTCGTCCGCCTGAATGATTAAACTTCATTTTACCCCCACTTCTTTCGATAATTCACCAACATAAGTCAGCAGATCATAATTTTACGTAAACAAAGTTCGTAACAAACGAGAGATGTACTCCAATTACGTCTACATCCGTAATTCCGACTGTTTCTACAAACCATCTCTTTAACTCGAAAGCATTCGGTCTAATAAAGTCCCAATCGAAAGTAAACTTAATTGTATCTTTCCTTTGACAACTATTCAGATTCATTTTGTCTTCTAGTGAAACATTTCAAGTTACGAGGACGCAACTAGAAGGTTACAACTGACCTGCTGTACTGCCGTACGTCCGTTTTTTACGTCGGGCCGCCGCGCTGCCTCCAGACATCCGTCCCGCACTGCGGCGTCCACTCGAATGGCGCTACCGAGGCACTTGGAGAGTTCGTACTACTGATAGTCGCTAAGTATCTCAAGTTAGCAACTTTGTGCTACGTGAATAATCCGTCAGCCGCTACATGCACCGTCGAGCCTCGGTAAATTAACGCACAGCGCTGATTTTCCAACGGAAATCACCCTTGCATGTTGTTACAGTACGCCACACAAGGGGCAAGCGGACATAGCATCTCATGGTGGAAGGCCGACAGTATCAGCGTCTATTTACTCGACAGCGTCCAAGTAACATCTCTTGCGTTCTGCATGTCTGCCTCATCTCGCCGCGTTTTCCCTTGGATAGAATTGTAGTTTGTGCAGCTCAAACGTGTACGTTTCGGTGCAGCATCATCACGAAAACGGCGAAAAATATGCATCGGCCGGGAATCGAACCCCGGCCGCTCGAGTGCGAGGCGAGCATTCTACCACAAAACTACAGATGCTGTATCTTCAGCACCGGAGTCCTGCCTAAAAGACGTCTGCGGAAATTGATTCCTGTCCCAAATGATTGGATTCTTGGGAAAAAAGCGCCACAGAAGCGGAGACGTGCACTGCGTTTTTTTTTTTTTTTTTTTTTTTTTTTTTTTTTTTTTTTTTTTTTTTTTATGATGGATCATCGCGAAGCTATGAGTACAACTACGAAGTCGGTGATGACACTTTGGGAAAGAGGCGAAAGGTGCGTGTAGGCGCTGTCCGAATGCGTGTGGCTGGTCTCGCTTAGCTCGCAGTGCCCCTACAGCTACGAAGTCTTTCGGCTAGCGGAGGCAGGCAGAAAGCCTACACATGGCGGCGGAAGAGCGCCGTGCTGTGCGGTGGTGGTGTAATGGTCAGCATAGTTGCCTTCCAAGCAGTTGATCCGGGTTCGATTCCCGGCCACCGCAAATTTCATTTTGTTGTTACAGATGAGTGCGTCTTGTGTGCGCTCGTAGAGTTGGCGGTCGGTTTTCATTCAATATATTTCTCCTTCCTCGCTCTGTGTGATCCAGCATTTGGTGCCTCTCTGTCTCGACTTGTCTCGACTGACGCGAGAGCTGACGCTCTCAGGTCGGCCTATATCTAAGGACAGGTAGCTTAAAATGGCTCAGAGACGCACGTTTCCTTTCGTAATAGAAAAATAACAGTGGCCCGTGGGGGGATCTAACCCACGACCTTCGCGTTATTAGCACGACGCTCTAACCAACTGAGCGAACGGGCCTCGTGATCAACAGCCCCTTATGCTGTTTTCAGGCATCGTGCTGCTTATTTCTATGACAGCGCGGTCTTATGGGCAAGCAGCGTCTATTCTGGTTTCCTTTTAGTCCTCAGGATAATTTCATAGCATGTCGATTTCTCTCGAAAGCGTTCAAAGGATTTCTGTTCAGCTCCAAGAGGACGAGGAATAGCAGTTAAATCGGCAAAAACTCGTCGAGAATTACACAAAAGACGTACGTTCCGGTACCGGGAATCGAACCCGGGCCTCCTGTGTGAAAGCCAGGTATCCTTTTCACTTTTTTTTCGGGTCTCCTTCCTCCCCTTCAACCCGTCCTTCCGCTCGCCAATTGGTGTCTTACGGAGCTTCTAACGGGGATCATGCCACCTGGCCGTCCATTGATAACCACTCGTGATGTGCTATTCTGTAACAGGTTTTGTATTACAGCGAGGAAATGCACGGGGAAACCCAGCGACCGCATAACTTTAAACAAATACCGGTGGTTGACACTGTCGAAGGCTTTATCAAAGTCCAAGCTTACCATTGCACATTCAATCCTGCATGCCTCAGCCACTGATATTAGGTCGCGGTAGTCCACTAGCGTTTGGTAAATGGACCTATCTCTGCCGACACTGGTTTGATAAGGACCGGTGACTTTATTCATTACGTTCTTCATCGTTTTTGCAAGAATACGTGCAAAAAGTTTGTAATCACTATTTAACAGAGTAATCGGTCTCAGATTGGCGATAGTTTTACTATTTGCACGTTTTGGAACTAATACCACCAGGCCCTCACTGAACTCTTGCGGGATATTAAGATCAGGTGTCATCAATTCATTGCAAATTTCTGTCAATTTCGTCTTCATGTGTGTCCAAAAGGTTTGATAAAACTCTACAGGGAGTCCGTCACATCCGGGCGATTTGTTCTTCGGACTGTGAAACAGCGCATCTTCCAGCTCGTCTTCAGTCACTTGTGTTATTAGTTCGTCTGATTCCTGAGGGGTAAGTCTGTTAGTTAAATTGTTTGTTAATTCTTGAAATGCGTTGTCATCGATCATTTTCTCCGACAGCAACTCCGTGTAATCAGTTTGAATCACATTTCGAATGTCATTTTGGTGAGTTAAACTCGTGCCGTCTCCAGTTTGCAGTTCCGTCAGTATCTTGGTTTTACTTCGTTTACTCTCGCGTGTCAGGTGATAGATTGACGTCGCTTCAAGTCGTAGTGAGTCCTGGATTCGGGATCTGACTTTTAATCCTTCCAACTGTTTCTTTTTAAGGAGTAATAGTTTGGCTTTCACTTTCTTAATTTGGGCGTAGTTTTCAATGACTGTCTCATCCAGTTTGTACAGTTTTCATAAACTTGAATAATGGAATTCAATGGTTCGTTTAAGCCACCAGTTCTTATCTCGTGAGTACTGTAACATGGCTTTCCGTAATTTGTGTTTGGCACATTGTAGCCACCATTTTATAACCGAATCATATGACCGAAACTTGGTGAGACTTTCATTCCACACATGTGTGAAGGCCTCATGACACCCTTTATCGTCTAAGTGTGACACATTAAGTTTCCAGGGTCCCTTACTGCGGTACGTACCCTGTTTTTGCAAGTTTACGGTACAGATATAAGCCGCATGGTCTGTGAAGATAGTTGGCCAGACCTCACATTGCAGAATTCGTTGTTTTAGATTATCTGATACATATATTCTATCTAGCCTACTTGCAGAATGATTTGTTACGTACGTGAATCCAGGCATTGCTCCATACTTGTGCTCCCAAGTGTCGATTAAAAATATGTCCTTGACTATCCGTTCTAATTCCACAGATTTGCTAAAATTTGATGTCTGATCTTTGGGGTGCAAAACGCAGTTAAAATCTCCCGCCAAGATAAGCTGGTCATACGTTGTTGTAAATAAAGGAAGAATCTCTTCAGTATAAAATTCCGCCCTGCGACGCCTGTTACTGGATCCGGAGGGACCATATACATTAATTATTCTAACATTGTTAACTGTTGCTGCAATCCTTCTGTGATTGACTAGCATTTCGATGTTATATGCCACAATTCCTTCTCTTAATAGGATGGCGGTACCGAAATCCGCACCAGTACCCGGGTTGGCGAAGACATTGTATCCAAATATTGGTTGTAAATTAATGTCTGCAACCTCCTGAAGTAATAGAATATCTATATCTGCGGAATACAAAAAATCTTGAATGTGTTGTAACCGGATGGAGCTAGACACTTATTAATATTTAATGTGGCAATTTTGTAGGCCTGGCGATCACACATGTATGGATGTGATATGGGAAAGATCTACAGATTAATAGAAATCAGAGTCAGCGTCTTTCTCCGCGTCCGTGGTTTCCATAGCCGAGGTATCTGTAACAGCAGGATCCGTGGTCACTGCGTGTCCTACGTTACCAGCATCCCCGGAAGCATCTTCCAGAACGGTGTCCTTGTCTACGTCCTCTACCTCGTCTGACCAGTCCACACCGGTGGCAAACTGAGCCGACACTGTCTTGCGTGAGTCCTGCTCACGTGACTTCTGCGCCGGTTCATCATTGTGTTTGGGAGACGCCTTGTTAACTATTACATTGTCAGTGTCTGGTTTTAACCGCACGGCAAGTTCTACCTGTTTATATGACGGAGGCTGATTCTGTGTAACTGCAACAGTGTGTGGCTTTCCGGTAATTTTGTCCTTGTTTCGCTTTATCACGCAGTGAAGCTGACTTCTCCGCAGCTCCTTCTTGCGCGGGCTGACTTTCTGGTGTCAGCTGTTTCCTCCGCCCCCATATTCTCTGTACGTACTGCGGTGTCTTCCGTTGTCTGTGTGAGCGACTGCTGCACTACTTCAGAATCTGGTGCCGTTTCTGTCGTACTTTCCGAAATTTCCATTGGAGTTCCTAGGTCGTTCGCGACGACATCGCTGGGCAAGTCATCTAAACAAATGTCACTAACCGGTGGCGCAGTCAGTTGACCACGCGCCACTGCTACATATGTTTTTGGCAAAATCGTCATGTCTGAAGTCGTAAGAGTTTCACTGGTTGGTAGCTGTGCAATGCGTCGTTGAATGCACTCAGCACGCACGTGACCTGGCTTATTGCAAAGTACACAGGTCTTCGGTTGACCGGAATACATAACGATACCTCTAAACCCGCAGACGTTTATGTAAGACGGAATGTGGCGACATAGCGCTACTTTTAACTGCCTTACACCATTCAGCACGGGAAGTTTATGTGCGGGAGTCCACCTCTCGGCAACATTACTGAGACCTCTGCCATAGGGAGCAATGACGGCATCGTGCTGCTTATTTCTATGAAAGGGCGGTCTTATGGGCAAGCAGCGTCTATTCTGGTTTCCTTTTAGTCCTCAGGATAATTTCATAGCATGTAGATTTCTGTCGAAAACATTCGAAGGACTTCTGTTCAGCTCCAAGAGGACGAGGAAAAGCAGTTAAATCGGCAAGAACTCGTCGAGAATTACACAAAAAACGAGCGTTCCGGTACCGGAAATCGAACCCGGGCCTCCTGGGTGAAAGCCAGGTATCCTAGCCACTTTTTTTATTTTTTTAGGGCTTCCTTCCTCCCCTTCCTCCCCTTCCTGCCTTTCGCTCGCCATTATCGCCTTCCTCGGCGTAGGCTTGTTCCGCCATGTAAATGAATTTGTTTCCTACCCTTTACTTGTGTATCTGCATTGGGCAATATGCAAGTAAAACTAAAATTTTGTGTGCCTCTTAGAGGCATTAAAATAAACTTGTTTCATCTTCTATCATATAATGTAGAACTGAACGTTTTTCCTACGAACTTAGTACTCCTTGCTAGAAAGTAATTTCTCCCTTTCTCTTCTGCAAGGAGCCACAAACAAAATCTATTTTCCCGTATTGTACGGTTTGATAGAACAGAAAAAATAAGCAAAACGGTATATGCGTTCTATATTTTTCAAGTTACATTTAATCGTTGGACAAAGCGTTTTCAGGGTTTTGCTGAGGCCTTCACTGCTACCGTAGCGGCCTCTGGGCTCACGGAGTCCCCACCGTACTTCACCCTCAGCAGCAATCCCCTACTTAGCTGTTATCCAACACATTGCTACTATACTACTATGAAATCCTTATTCTATGCCTTGTCTTTCGAAAAGAGTTTTTAACATATTTCCGTAACTCTTCTTGTGATTTTTTTCCTAAATATTTTATAATATTCCTCCTGCATATATTGTCTATATTCCACCATACAGTCCTTCCCTTTCTTGTAAATTACATAATTAATGTAATTACCATATATCCATAATAATACGTTATTCTTCGGCGGTGGGAAAACTATTTCCTCTGGAAAGAATAAGTTGTTTAATGTGATTTCCTGTCCATCACTCCGTTTCATAAAGGCGGCCTGCTCCGTGCTATCTTTCCATATATTTGCGTATCCTTCACATAAGAAGCGATGCCTCAACAAATCGACATTTCCGCACTTTGAGCATACGTTAGTTGTTCTACGTACTATGGAATATAATTTTTCGTTGGTACTAACGATATTATTGATGACTTTGTACCAAGCCGACTGAACTTCCGTTGTTAGTGTTTTATTGTTAATATTTTTCAATATTTTTTTCCAGTTTTTTTCAGGATATTTTAATTCCATCCTGTTGCGGATTGTAGTTGATTGTAATCCATTCATTATATGTTGGTCTTTCCATTTGTTCTTATCCCCGATGATACCTCTCATTATAGCTTATTTCAAGGTAGAACATTTGTATGTGCTTCAAATTGTCGTGTATTCTTCCGACATTTACTGGAGGCGACATGCAAACGGGCTTAAGTAGGTCAAATAAAGCAGCAGTGGTGCTGTCTGGATGATTATCGATTAGTTGCAAGGTCCGTTTGATGAAGAGGGCCTTACTTTTTTTGGCAACATCTGTCAGTCCTAGTCCATCCTTCTCACTTTTCAAAGTTATTACATCCTATGCTACTCTGAAAATATGACCTTGCCATACATAATTGCAAATTGTACGCATAATAGTTTTTGCTATATCTCTGGCAACCGGTAATATCTGGCCGACATATATGGCTTTCGCGAGGATTGCACAATTTATGAGTTTTATCCGTTGTTTTAGATTCAAATCCCTTGTCAGATTTAATTTTAAGATACCTCGAATTTTTTCCAGTAGCTGTTTCCAATTTGAAGCTGCCGTTCTTAGTGGGCAACTGTAGAAGGTTACGCCTAACGCAGTATGATGCTCCACACGCTTTGCCCATTTCAGCTGCACATCATCGAGACTCTGCAAATTTAAGAAAGAACTTTTGGTCTCGTTTATTTTCGCGCCCGTTGCGTCACAGTAAATCCGCAAGTTTTCTGTCAGCTGGGCATTGTCTGCATCGCTTCTCATGATGACGCCGACATCGTCCGCGTATGCGTTAGTTACTCGTTTTGTTCCACAAATAGTTATTCCCTCTAAAGTGGAATGCAGAATTCGTAAGATGGGTTCTACGGAAACGACGTATAAAACCATTGATAATGGACTGCCTTGTGGTACTCCATTTAAAATTTTGATGTCTTTGGTATATTGGCCATTAATAGAAATCCTAGTGGTTATTGCCGTTATAAAGTTCCGTATTACAGTCAATCTATTCTCATTAAAACCAATACATTTCAAGGTATGATACAGATATTCGTGGTTTACCCTGTCGAATGCTTTTGCGAAGTCTATGAAGGCTAGGCCGCCTTTCGCCGACGAAGTCGAAAATATTGCAATTATGTCTCTATATTCACATACCGTCTTAAATATACTCCTTCGAGGAAGGCAAGTATGGTGGCTCCCAATTACATGTTCTACAATATGTCGCATCCTATCTTTGAGCACCCTCGCGATGATCTTATAATCGGCGTTCATTAAGCAGATGGGTCTCATTTTATCAAGTTCTTTCGTGTCTGTGGTTCTTCCTTTTGGTAGTAGTATAGTAACACTGTCTTTGAAAGTATCAGGAATAACAACACCATTGAGGACCTCGTAAACCACTGAGGTAAATGCATCGCCTATTAAATACCAAAATTTTGAATAAAATTCTATTGACAGGCCGTCCGGGCCAGGAGACTTATTGCGTGGCGAAGATTTAAGAATATCCGAAACGTCTTCGTTTGTTATTTCTACAGTAAAATTTGAATTTTCTTCTTCAGTCACGAGGTTCCCTATTCCGGAGATCTGCAGCAAAACTTGCATTAAGTTCTTATTATTACCATTATTTTCGACATAAAGTTGATGGTAGTACCTATGAGCCTCGTTTAAAATATGCTTTTGTTCTGTTAGGATTTCGTTATCGTCCGTTCTGAGGCTGTTAATAAAAGTTCTCCTCCTGTTTTTTGACATTTGTATTAAGTGGTATATGGAGGCATTTTCGTCTTCCACTGTTGTCCTAGTGTGGGACTTTATCTTCAAACCCTCCAGCTGCGCCCTCTTAATACTGATGATTTTGGATTTAGTTCTCTTTATATTCCTTTATATTCCTTCTGGTATCCGGGAACGATATGTTTGAGAGCCCGCCAGACCACATGGACTATGGCAGCAGCCGTTAGGCGGCGCGCACAACCTACTAGCGCTGCCATCGCCACTAGAGCGCTGCACGCCGTGGCGCGCCTACCGCGCCGCACTATATAGGGCCGGAGCCACAGCTCGCTCCTCAGTCTTGTGTTGACTGCGCTCCGTTTACTTTCTCTATTCATTGGTAATCTGGCTTCGTACTCTGCTCTGTCTCGGTTCCGATTTGGCTTTCGTTTGGATCTTTGTTTTCGATTAGTTGTTGTTATTGTCGTCTCTGTGGTTTCGTGGAGTGATTCTCGTTAGCGGCGACGCTTGATCGGTCGGTCGTCGCTAGTCGCTCCCGACCCAGTAAGGTCTTCGGTCACTATAAACCTCTTGTGACATAGGTTGTTCATATAATTCTCGAAGACAGATGTAATAAAACTCCATTGTTGTCCTTGACCATCTTGCTCTCTCTTTCCCATATGCGATTAATGTTGTACGCGACCGAAGTCCACCATTCAATGTGGGTTCGGTATTTATCTCGGTTTCTTAAGACAGCCTGCCAATTCTGTTGTATTTCTAAAGTTAAGGCTTGTTCTGCGAGCATACTTATATTTAATTTCCAAAGCGGGCGGCCCCAGTATGTCTTTTGTCTTGTAAGGTTGATATTACATTTCACACCTTGGTGGTCAGAAAAGACAGCGGGTATTACTTCAATTCCGCGTATTTTGGCCTCTAAGTTAGGAGTGACATACATCCTATCAATTCTACTTTGTGAGTCACGAGTAAAATATGTAAATTTGACAACTTTTGGATACTTTACTTCCCAAGCGTCTTTCCATTTCATCTGTTTGACCAATGCGTCCAATTCGCGAGAGAAATTAAAATTTGGCCGTTGATCCTTTTTATTTAAGACGCAGTTTCAATCTCCTCCTATTAAAATTTCTGCAGTGTTGTCCTTGAGGAGAAATAAAATGTAACTCTTAAAAAATTTTGCCCTCTCTTCCCTGGCATTATTTCCTGAGGGTGCATAAATATTTATAAAGGTGGTATTAAAAATTTTGCGGCTAATTCCCCTCCCTGATTCCAAAAGACATACGTTTGTAAGATCCAATCCATCTTTGGCAAGTATCGCGGTTCCGCAAGCCTTCTCAGTTGCGGTGTTTAAAATCTCTTTGTAGCCGAACAGATAAAAATTCTTGATGTTAACTTCCTGTAAGAAAGCTACATCAGTATCGGACTGATATAAAAAATCTCTGAGTGCGGCTACCTTCGAAGAATTTTGAATTTTTTTTATGTTCAAAGTGGTAAAGTTGTATGTGTATTCCACTTTGAAATTTACTTTACAAAAGAAGATAACTTCAGGGCAAACTTTCGTCTATTAATTTATTTCGTCTATTTTTTATCTTTCGAGAAAACTTTAAAATATCTTTCCTCAATCAGTGAAACACAACAAAAAATCATTCTCGTTCATGCGTACCGTTCCGTGGATCTGACAAGTTAAAAATCGTTAATAGAAAACGTCTTCCTCACTCTCCTGGTCCGTGTCCATTCCGTCCGTTCGGTTCTCGACATCTTCCGCCCAATCACCCGTCTTTTCTGCTCTTTCACGACTAAGCCGGGATACGTCACCCATGTCAGAATTGTTTGTGTCAGGCGCAGTGTTCAATTTCTCTTGCGGTTCTGCGGCATGTGCCGAACCCGTTGTTCTATCACTACACTCGCTGACTTCTTCCTTGTGGGATACTCGTTCCTGTCTTCCTCGAATCAGACGCCTTAACCACTCGGCCACGACTGCCACTGCTCGTACGCCCTCCTTTCACATGAAACTGCTACTGTTTCGCTCAATACATTGTCACTTAACCGCTACCCCACGAGCGTCTCAAACAGTGCTGTCACCGATACTTGTCGAATCACTCCACAAGAATCAAAATTTTCGCCCGAACAGGGACTTGAACCCTGGACCCTTAGGTTAAAAGCCTAATACTCTACCGACTTTTTTTTTTTTTTTTTTTTTTTTTTTTTTTGGCGGGTCTCCTTCCTCCCCTTCAACCCGTCCTTCCGCTCACCAAACTCGCCTTCTTCGGCGTCGGCTTCTATCGGCCATTTTTTTCCATTTGTAGGACAATTTTTACTTCTATCTTGTACTTGAAAATGAAAATTCTTCTTGTGTTGATAAAAAAAAGGAAGATAAAACTGATTCGACGAATTTCCGTCTTGATGCCCCAAAGATTTATATATAAAATATAAAAAAAGCTAAAAGCAAGGTCACTTCTTCAGTGGTAAACATATACTATTTTCTTCTATTTACTATTCAATAAAATAACTGTTTCTTCTTTTTCCATGGCACTGCTCACCGTCGATTTCAAAGTTCGTCTTCACGTATTGTTTTCGCAGTTTTGCGTATCCGTTTGAAGTTCATTTTCTTTTTATCTTGTTTTATGTACTTATTATAAAATTCCTTCTTCTCTAATACTGAAATACGTCAGTCGGCTGGTGCACAGGATTTATATGAATAAAATAAACAAACGAAAGAAGGGCTTAATGATATATCTTGTTTCAAACCCAAAAATGATTCTTAGATACTGCTCGTTTCAACGTTACTTGTTCTTCAAATGTTCATGTACTCTTCATTTGGATTATTGTATTATTTATTTATATAATTATCGTTAGAGTTATCCTACCGATTGAGCTATCCGGGCTCGACGCTCGCAACTCCCCTTCCTTCAGAAACCGCTGCGACACTGTGCCACAATTTCGTTACTACTGAACTAATGTGCAGCTCAGAAACAAATTCTTAAAAAGTGTTAATATCAGTGGACGCTATGTGTTGCACTTTAGAGTGCACAGGTAGACACGTCTTGCCCCACTACTTCGCTACTTCGAATTTCACAAATGCTAGTTTATCGATGATTTCCTCGCTTGAGTGCACCATTAAAACTATTCCACAGTTCCTTACTCAAAAATAGAACACAGTCGGTATGACTCCATCCTACGCTCCCAGAGGGAATCTTATTTCTAGTCAGACGCCTTAACCACTTTTTTTTTAAGATCGTTTGCTGATAACTTCACATCTTGTTCCAGCGAATTCTCGATTTCAAAAGACCTCGGTCGCGTGTATCGGTTGTCAAACGTTAATTTCAACGTATCTTTTCTTGTAGGTTGTGCCATCGCTGACATCTACTCATAATTCCTCAAAAGCTTATACAATTTCAGCACGAAGCTGCAGCAAGCGCGAAGACTTACCCACGCGGAAGCGAGCAGGCGCAGCGGGCAGCACACGTCCTACCGCCAGCAGACTAGACACTTTTTTTTTTTTTTTTTTTTTTCGCGTATCTACAAACTCGGCCACGACTGCTGCTCTGTACGACTTTCTTCAAAACGTTCAAATACTAACCGTTCAGAGCAATATGTTGAAGAAAGCCGGAGAATAGCACGTTTCTACATACTGCTTCCTACTGTACTGACGGCATAAAACGATAGTTTTAAAATCTTTGCCCGGACAGGGACTTGAACCCTGGACCCTTAGGTTAAAAGCCTAATGCTCTACCGACTGAGCTATCCGGGCTGCGTTTTCTTATCGCCGATACAGCTTTTTTTTTATTTTTTATTTTTCTTTTTGTTTTTTGTTTTATCCAGGTTACCTTCTCTGAACTTCGAGAGCGTCTGTCGCAGTTAAACTACACTTTTATATGTATATATGATGCACTTCCTTGCAGAAATTTAATTAACTAAATATTGGAAGAGCTTTAAACGTAATTGCCTCTTCTTGGCATATTATTGTACAATGTTACTGTCGCAACAAAAAAGAAAAAAAAAGGAAAGAACAAGGTGTTCCTGATATATTAATAACTAAGTATTTCCAAACATTATTCGTATATTGCTAGTTTTCTTAAATAATCTTAATTCATTCATTTCTTTCTTCTTCTCATGTTTCAGGGTTCTGCTGAGGCCTTCACGGCTACCGTAGCGGCCACGGGGCCCACGAAGTCCCCACCGTACTTCACCCTCAGCAGCACTCCCCTACTTTGTCATGCATACCACAATCAGGTTAGCCGTCAGGTTAGGCTGTCATGTCATGTCATGTTATGCTCAAGGATCAAAATTTTTAACATGTTTCCTTATTTCTTTGTATGGTCCTTCCACATGAGCAGTTTATAGAATTCCCCTTTTAGAAATTGTTCGTATTCCGGTATACAGGCACTTCCTTTCTTTGTGATGAAGTAGTCTATGTAATTTCCTAGTAGCCATAGTATTGCGTTGTTTTTCTGTTCGGGAAAGTATACTTCGTCTGTGTAAAAGATGTTTGCAAGGGCAATTTCCCGTCCGTCACTTCGCTTGAGAAATGCGATCTGCTTCTTCACCGCAATCCATATGTCCTTTTAGCCTTGACAAATGAATCGATGAGTTAATGTATCGATTTCGCGACAAGCTGGACAATCTGGACACATCGATCAATTGAGTTTAATTTCTCATTTATAGCGACTAAATTGTTTATGACCCAGTACCAAATAGCTTTAATATCTGTAGATAGGACTTTATTACTTATATTTCTCCAAATATGCTTCCAGTTTTTACCTGGGTACTTCAATTCCATCCTATTTCGGCATCTTGATGGGTAGAGTGCAAAATGTTCAAATGTTTGTTAAGCTTATGGGACTTAACTACGGGGTCATCAGTCCCTAAACTTACAAACTACTTACAACTAAGGACGGCACAAATATCCATGCCCGAGGGGGGATTCGAACCGCCGACCGTAGTGGCCGTGCAGACCGTGACTGGAGCGCCCCAGTCTACTCGGCCACCGTGGCCGGCGGGTAGAGCGCATCCATGATGTATTTACTACTTCTCCTGTTTTTCTCTTCCACAGAGCGCTGAAGGTAACTTAGCTCCAGGTAAAATTTTTTGATGTGTTCCAGTTTGTAATTAATCTTTTGATTAGTGATAGGTGTCATCATGCTTTCAGGCTGAAGTATTCTGAAAAGCTTCGACGTAATGCTGTTCCGGTGGTCGTCAATGATTTGGACCGTCCTTTTAATATATAACGCCATACTCTTGCGACTTATATAAGTAAGACCGAGTCCTCCTTCAATTGGTTTTAGAATAGCAACGGTTGAAGCCACTCTGAAGCTCTGACCGTGCCAGAGGTACTCACAAACACAACTCATTATATATTTCGCAAGTGGTGTAGGAATAGGGAAAACTTGCGCTACATATACTGTCCAGGACAGGATGACAGAGTTTATTATTTTGACCTTCTGCAGAAGGTTCAGATCCCTGGTCTGATGAAGTATTACTGCGCCTCTAATTTGATTTGATAATTTTCTCCAATTTTCTATGATCGTCTGGAGTGGACAGTTGCGGTATGTAACGCCCAGTGCTGTATGGCTGTCTACCGACTTCGCCCATTGGAAATGTACATTTCTGAAACCATTTAATTTTAAAAAAGTACTTTTCAAGTCGTTAATTTTCGCACCTTTTGCACTACAATAGAGTTGAACGATATCTGTCAAACGTTGAATATCTTCTTGACTTCGTATGACGACTCCGACATCATCAGCATATGTGTTTGACACCCTACTGATTCCTGATATTCGAATTCCCTCTAGTGTATTATTAAAGGTTCTCAATAGCTATTCTAAGGCAGCTATAAAAAGTACATAGATAATGGACTGCCTTGTGGGACGCCATTATCAATTTTAATCACATGAGTACGGTGTTTATTTATGGAAACTTTTGTGTGAATATCTTTCACAACATTCGCTAAAACTTTCAAACAATTTGAATTAAAACCCATTTCGGCCAGGAGCGTAAATAAATACAGGTGGTTCACTCTGTCGAAAGCCTTCGAAAAGTCTATAAATGGCAATCCGGCTTTTGCTGTTATAGTAGAGAAGATAGCTATTATATCTCGGTATTCACAAATTGTTTTGAAAATATTGCGACCAGGGAGGCACGTCTGATGGTCTACAATTATCTGTTGGAAAATTGGTCGAAATCTGCCTTTCAGGGCCCGAGCAACGATTTTATAGTCTGAGTTCATAAGGCAGATCGGTCTCATCTTAGAAAGATCTGCACTTGCTGTGTGTCTCCCTTTAGGAAGCAACACAGTGACACTTTCTTTAAAATCTGCAGGCACTTGCTCTCCCTTCAGGATATCATTTACTGCTTCTGTAAATATATCCCCTATCAGGTGCCAAAAAGATCCATAAAACTCAATAGGAAGTCCGTCTGGACCTGGAGACTTCTTAGTAGGGGTGCTTTTTATGATCTCCAGTTAGTCATCACAAGTAATTTCCGCAATGAGACTCGTATTGTGCTCGTCCGTTATGATGTTCTGTACGCCACTAGTTTGCAACAATTCCCTAATCAGTCGTGGTTCCACCTGACTGTCGCTGTATAAAAGTTGATAAAAACCTATGAGCCTCCTTTAGAGTGTCCGACTGTTCCGTCAAAACCCCTTTGTCTTCTGTCGTCACACTCTCTATAAAACTTTTTTTCTTAAATAATATTCACAGAATATATAACATCAACTGCGATTGGGCAAAGCTGAAAATCTGTACCCAGCCGGGATTCTGTGAATCTTAAATAATAACAACTGCAGGATCAGAAGTGACGTCTATTCTTTCTGAATAGACGCCACATGTATATATATAATATGCCGGTGACGGGCAATGATCCTATCGTTAGTGGGGAGGGGCGGGCAAGTTTGAAGCCTTTACTCTTACGGGAATTAGTTTCATAACTACGAGTTTGAGTACTGTGGGCAGGGCGAAGCTGGGGATTTGTATCTGACGGGAGGCGTGCTTAGGTAGTCCTTGCAGGTGCGGTGATCACTGTGTCCCCAGTGGTGTAGGGGTCAGCGCAACTGCCTAGAAAGCAGGAGACCCGCGTACGAATCCCGGCTGGGTACAGATTTTCAGCTTTGCCCAATCGCAGTTGATGTCGTATATTCTGTGAATATTAAATAATAACGACTGCAGGATCAGAAGTGACGTCTATTCTTTCTGAAAAGACGCCACATGTATATATTTTTTCTTAAACTTGTGATGTTGTATTAGGTAGTAGAGTGACGCGTTTTCATCCGCCACCATGGATTTCACATGAGACTTGATTTTCAGTCCTTCAAGTTGTTGCCTTTTCAGACTTTTAATTTGAGCTTTAACCTTTTTGATATGTAGTATGGCATCCTGAGTCAATGGTTGGTCATAGAGTTCACGTAGACACGTGTAGTGGAATTCAACAGTGTCTTTCAACCACCTCGCTCTATCCTTTCCATAAACCACTAATGTCGACCGTAGTTTCTTTTTGGCGCACACTGTCCACCATTCTAGCGATGTTCTATATTTATGACGCATCCTTAGAGCAGTTTGCCAAGTGACGGAGATCCTACCAGCTAAATCGTCATCATTCAGTGTGTTTATATTCAATTTCCAAATAGGACGTCCCCTATAGGTTTTTTGCTTCGGAAGCCTAACGCTACATTTTACAGCTTGATGTCCGACAAAATAGCGGGTATGGTCTCTATAGCGCCGATTTTACTTCCTAGATTGCCAGTCACATATATCCTGTCGATACGACTCTGCGACGTGGAAGTAATAAAAGTAAATTTCACAGTAGTGGCGAATATTTCTTCCCACGCGTCTCGCCAACTCATATTGGTAACGAGGCTGTTCAGCTGTTTCGAATAATTAAAGTTTGGCCACTG
Source organism: Locusta migratoria (assembly GCA_026315105.1). NCBI lineage: Eukaryota > Metazoa > Arthropoda > Insecta > Orthoptera > Acrididae > Locusta > Locusta migratoria. Next base: position 508,336 of record JAOYRU010000101.1, on the reverse strand, counting down.
ATCCTTTCGATGAAGGACACAATTCCAATCTCCTCCAATTAAAACTTCAGTGGGGTTATCTCTAAGCAAGTACACGATATCGGATTTAAATAACTGCGCTCTTGCTTCCCTAAAATTATTTCCAGAAGGAACGTACACATTGATGGCAGTAGTGTTAAAAATTTCACAACTAATACTTCGTCCAGAGTCTAAATAGTTGACGTCGTTAGTCGGTATCCCTTCCTTCACAAGGATAGCTGTACCGCAATCATTTCGTGCGCAACATTTAAAATTACGTTAAAACTAGGAACCCGCAGACTTTTAAGTTTAACTTCCTGAGGCAAAGCCATGTCCGTTTCTGATTGGTACAAGAACTCTTTTAATACAGTCACTTTCGTTTCATTAAGGATCTTATTTATATTAAGTGTGGTAATGTTATACGATTGTTCCACTACGAGTCAGTAAAAGGAGCGAGCGAGGCGGCAGATGGTTGGCCGCCCCCTCGTTGTTTACCACGCGCCTCAGAGGGCGGTATCGGCGCGATCATCACGCACCGTGGTCTCCGCTGATTTCCTCCATGTCTTCGTCTGTCTGCTCAACTTTGTCATCCGCCCAGTCACCCCATGCATCGCATTTTCCTGCTCAGACGCATTGGATACTTCCCGGAGGTTCGTACTGTGAACCTTGTCGTTCGTGACTTTCTGACTGATTTCCTTCGTCGTCATGTCCGTGTCTTGTTCCATGACTTGTTGATCCCTTTCCCGATCACTTCTGACCATTTCACGTGATTTCTCCCAGATTGCAGGAGCGAGACTTTCTGCCGCGTCGTGCGCGATTCTCCGTTTTCTGTGGCTGCGAGACTTCTTTGGAGATCTCGCAGGCGACGAGGTCGGCGATGTAACAGGAGATATCCCTGGGGACGTGTTTGCCTCGTGCAGGGTGTTTTTGGTATCTGCTGTGGCCACAAGAACTTCTGGTAGTGTATTTTCTACGTCTTGGCCTCCTTCCTGTACAATATGTTTTTCTGCTTGCTGCTCTTTCTGCTTTTCTCCGGGTGGGGGGATGGTGTCACGTGATTCCGGCCCTGCTCTGTGCTCAACGTGAGCATCGGCAGTTATCGGTTGTACGACATTTGCACTGGACAGTTCCGAATGAGAGGGAACTTTATCAGTGCCCTGTACAAGAGGCACCTGCGTAGTCATAGATTCCACAGATACAGGTTCGCTACAGTTCATTGCATGTGACATTGAATCTACATTTTCAGATAGATTGACATTATCCGGGATCGGTACTACAATTTTGTCAAATTCTGTTGTGTCAGGGGATCGGAACACTGTCCTTTCAGTTCCCGAGCAGGGAGATCACGAAAAGTCGTGACGTCAGCGTACGTCAGTTTCATAGTTGTCATCTGACTTTGATTAGGAACTTCACCCGTAGGAATATGCGGCACACGCCTCCACACGGACGTGATCTGGCGAATTACACAATGCACAGGTTCGTGGTTGGCCTTCATAAATAACAAGGGCACGGTACCCACAAATCGTAACGAATGAGGGAATGTGCTGTTGTAATTCTATTTTGACTTGTCGTACACCATTTAGGACAGGAAACATCTATGGTTCCGACCACTTCTCTGCAATATTCGAAATTATTCTACCATAAATCTTGAAAACCGCATTGATCTCCTTGGCTGGCATCTCAAAGGGATGTTCAAAAATTCTTACAGTACGTATTGTGAAACCGGCATAAGACTTCACTTTATCCCCACATTTGTCTACAACTGCACAACACAAATCGGTAACAAGAGTTAGTCACAAATGACAAATAAATGCCCATAATATCATCTTCTCATAAACCAATTTTCTAACTGAGCGACAATTTAACCTCAATCGCTCTAGGTCGAATGAAATTTCGGTCAAATATAAACTTTACAGTATCTTTTCGAGGGTAATTCGTGTAATTCATCTTGTCAATTCAAACTACAATTGCAAAGATAGCGAATGAAGCGCAAGCAGCGAGCGGCCCAGGCTAGCCTGAAACACAGCGCCACAGCCGTTGTTTACACTGGACGACGACGTCCGTCCCGCACCGCAGCTGCGACTCGAATGAACCACTCGGCCACGACTGCTGCTGCTGCATCGTTCAGATACTAAGCGTTCAGAACAATATGTTGAAGTAAAGCCGGAGAAGAGCACGTTTCTACATACTGCTTCCTACGGTATTGACGGAATGACACGATAGTTTTAAAATCTTCGCCCGCACAGGGACTTGAACCCTGTACGCTTAGGTTAAAAGCCTAATGCTCTACCGACTGAGCTATCCGGGCTCGAGGCTCGCCACTCCCCTTCCTTCAGAAACCGATGCGACACTGTGCCACAATTTCGTTACTACTGAACTAATGTGCAGCTCAGAAACAAATTCTTAAAAAGTGGACGCTATGTGTTGCACTTTAGAGTGCACAAGTACACACGTCTCGACCCACTACTTCGCTACTCCGAATTTCACAAATGCCAGTTTATCGATGATTCCCTCTCTTGAGTGCACCATTAAAACTATTCCACAGTTCCTTACTCAAAAATAGACCGCAGTCGAACCTACGCTCCCAGAGGGAATCTGATTTCCAGTCAGACGCCTTAATCACTTTTATTTATTTATTTGTTTTTGTTTTTTTTGGGGGGGGGCCTCCCTTCTCCCCTTACAGCCCATCCATACTCTCGCCTTTTTTGCCTTCTTCGGCTAGCATTTTTCGCTATACTCATTCTTGTTGTTTAAAATTTTTGATTCTTATTTATTCTTTTTTTATTTTCTCGCGAGCACTTCTTTCTGCGTGCTAACATCCTCAGAGTTCGTTTTCGTATTCTGCTCCCGCAGTTAATTCCTCAATCTATTTTGATTGTTGTAGTGCTCAGTTTCAATAAACATTTTTATTTCTGTGTGGGCAAGAAGTGCACTATGTAATGCGTGTATGAAATAAAATAGATAAAGTAAATAGATAAAGAAATGCCTCTCCTGTGACTTTTTGTACTTGTCGTACTGCACTATATGCAAAACAATTTTTCTCTCCAAATCATAATAAAGTAAATGATAGGTGCTTGGAATGTAAATAAGGAAATTTCGATTTCTAACTTATTTTTCAACATTGTTATCCTTTGGTACAACCTTCTATAACTATTCCGTTTATACGTGATGAAATGAATTTTTGACTTTCCAAACTGTCTTATTTGTGCGTCCTTCTACTCTCATTCGTTACAGTTGCATTGCTGTTTCCGGGTGCTGCTGAGGCCTTCACGGCTACCGTAGCGGCCACGGGGCCCACGAAGTCCCCACCGTACTTCACCCTCAGCAGCTGTCCCCTACTTTGGCAAGCTTCTGCACTTCGCCCAGACGCCGTTATCCAATTCCCTGTCTCTCGAACAGCATCGTTAATCTCTCTCCAAAGTGTTTGTGGTGACTCGTCCTTCTATGTTCCGTGAAGTATGCGCAGTGTATATATTGTTCGTATTCCATAATATTATCTGCGCCCTTGTTGTTAACGACATAATTGACATAGTGTCCAAGTAACCAAACTATGGCATTATTCTTCTGTTCGGGAGACTAAACAGTTTGTGGTAGTATTTTGTTATTAACTGTGATTTCTCTGCCATCACTTCCCTTTGTAAGGGCAATCTGTTTCCTAACAGTTTCCCAAATATTTTTGTATCCTTTACAGACAAACCTATGACTGATGGTGTCTACGGCAAGACATCTCTGACAGACATTGGTATTACTTACACCAATATGACATAGCCTGTCATTTGTACAAACTATATTATTTACTAATTGGTTCCACGCTGCCTTCACATCTGTTGGCAATACTTTGTTACGTATATTTTTCCAAATAGATTTCCAGTTTTGGTTCAGGTTTGTTTCTTCCATTTTATTGCGATTTTCTCTGGTTTTCATGCGGTCCATAATGTAGCTGCAGGTTCTTTTATGTTTGTCCCTCATAATACTATCCAGGTAACTTATCTCTAGGTAAAAGTGACGAACATACTTCAGCTTATAATTTATGCCATTTATATTTACAGGAGTTGCAAGCTTGCAGGTTGTAATATACTGAATAGACTGGATGTGACACTGTTGGGGTAGTTTTCTATAATATGAAGGGTTCTCCTAATAAAGAGTGCCGTAGCCTTGCGGCGGACGTCGGTGAGGCCTAGGCCTCCCTCTTCAGGTTTCAGTGTAATACAACTAGCAGCTACCGTGAAAGTCTCGCCTTGCCAGATGTATTTACAGATGGTGGCCATGAAGGTTTTTGATATTTCTATGGGTATTGGGAAAATTTGTCCCACATATATTGCCTTGGAGAGAACTGCACAGTTAATTATTTGAGTTTTTTGGATCAGGATTAAATGTCTGATTTTATTTAGTATTAGGGAACCTTTTATATTTGCCGAAACCTTCCTCCAGTTAAACGTCATCGTTTGTAAAGTATCCTTGTAGAACGTCACGCCTAAAGCTGTGTGATATTCCACTGATTGTGCCCAGCCTAGGCGAATATTTCTAAACCCGTTGAGATTTAAAAACGAGCTTTTCGTCTCGTTGATTTTGGCCCCTGTTGCATTACAGTAGAACCGAACTAATGCTGTTAGTTTGTCTATGTCGTCGGAACTCCTCACGAGTACCCCGACATCGTCGGCATAAGCATTGGTAGCTCGACTTTCTCCTAGTATTGTTATGCCCTCGAGCTCACTGTTGAGCCGTCTCAGTAAAGGTTCTATAGCTATGACGTACAACAGCATTGACAGTGGACTGCTTTGAGGAACACCATTTTTAATCTCTACTGGCTTAGTATGGTGGCCATTGAGTAAAATTTTCGTTTTAATTCCTTGCAAGAGATTTCGCAAAACAACCAGGTAATTGTCGTTAAAAGCCATGTACGTCATTGTTTGGAACAAATACGCATGATTTACCCTGTCAAAAGCTTTCGAGAAGTATATGAAAGCTATGCCAGCTTTGGCCAGGGTTGTGGAAAATATTGCTATTATGTCCCTGTATTCACCCACAGTTTTGAAAATACTCCTACCAGGAAGACACGTTTGATGAGAGCTAATTACTTTATCCAGAATAGGTCTAAGTCGTTCTTTCATTACTCTAGCAATGATTTTATAATCTGAGTTCATTACAGAAATTGGCCTCATTTGTGTGAGTTTTCACCTCTTTATTCCTCCCTTTAGGTAATAGCACAGTTACACATTCTTCTTCAGGGACATGTACACCATTTAATGTTTCATTTGTTACATCTGTGAATTTATCGCCTATTATGTGCCAATAAGTTACATAGAATTCTACAGGTAAACCATCGGGTCCTGGCGATTTTTTGACAGGGAAGTTTTTATTATATCTAAAACGCCTTCACAATTTATTAAACGTGTAAGACTTGTGTTCTGGTATTCAGTTACGCTATTCCCGATATCAGTGTTGTGAAGTAATACCATTGCAGTCGACGGCACTGTATAAAGAGTTATAAAATCTATGTGCCTCGTGTAAAATGTCTTTCTGTTGTGCTATAATTCGGTTGTCTTCTGTGCGAAGTTTCGCTATGAAAGTTCGTCGTCTATTTTTGTATGTTGAATTAAATGGTAGATTGATGTATTTTCTTCTGCAAGTGTGGTTTGCACACACGATTTAATTTTAAGTCCCTCTAGTTGTCTTCTTTTGAGGCTTAAAAGGGTAGCCTTTACCTTATTTATGTTTATTCTTACTTCTTCGGACAAGGGCAGCTCATAGAGTTCTCTCAAACAAACATAATGGAATTCCACCGTATCCCTAAACCACCTCGCTCGTTCCCTTCCATAAGACAAGAGTGCTGAACTAAGTTTCTTTTTCGCACAAAGTGTCCACCAATCAATAGTGGATCTATATTTGTGACGCTGTCTTAGAGAAATATCCCAAGAACGTTCGATGTGCTCAGCTAAAGCAGTGTCGTGAAGCATATCGATATTGAGCTTACATGAAGGTCGGTCCCAGTACGTTATTTGCTTTGAAAGGCCGATACTACACTTAACTGCAAGGTGGTTAGAGAAAATGGTAGGTATTACATCAACTCCACTGATTTTAGTACTTAAATTTGAAGTGACGTAAATGCGGTCGATCCTACTTTGCGATTTTTTGCTGACGTACGTGAATTTAACAGATGTCGGGTGTTTGATTTCCCATACGTCCTTCCATTGTAAATTGTTCACTATGCTCAGTAGTTCCTTGGATACATTGAAATTTGGTTTTTGGTCTTTTTTATTTATTACGCAGTTCCAATCGCCGCCAATGATTGTCCTGCAACAAGATGACTAAATCATTTTTTTTTTTAATTTCCCTGTCCTGTCGAGCATTACTTCCAGAGGGTAAGTATACATTTACAAGTGTGACATTTGATATCTTACACCTAATTCCCCTCCCTGAATCTAAAAAAGTAGACATCAGTGACCTCGATGCCTTCCTTTACTAGTATGGCAGTGCCACATGCCCTTTCTAAGGCCACGTTTAAAATTTCTTTGTATCCTGCAATGTGGAAGTTGGTAAAAAGGACTTCTTGTAAGAGCGCTATGTCCGTATCGGACTGATAGACAAAATCTTTAAGTGCAGCAAGTTTAGTGTCGCTCTGTATCCTATTAACATTTAATGTCGTGACGTTATATGTTTGGTCCAGCCTAATGGGCTATTCTACAGGTAAAGTATTACTCGGTTAGTTGTTCCAGTCTGGAATCCTTCGTCTTTGTATTTTTCTTTCATCCTGTAATGACTTAGTTTGGGATTGCATTTGACTCTTCCATATGTAAATCTCCTTCCTGCTGATCTTCCGACCAAGGAGACGTGCTTGTGCGGAATCTGTTTCCTGCAATCCCTTGCGCGGTGTCTATTGTTGGTGTTTCTTTTCTGGCCGCGTCGGCATGCTCGTTGCTCCCTGCTTTTCGGTGCAGCTTTTCATTACTTATGACCTGTGGTTGGCGGTCGCCCGCTTTTGCCTCTTCCCGTATCGTACGTAACCTCTCTCGTAAAGGAGGAGCCAAAGTTTCCGCATTTTGATGCGCTAACCTTCTCTTTTTGTTACTTCTCTTGGCGACCTTGACCGCTCAGGGGATGTATCTTGGGACTTCTCAGACGAATCCGGCGAAGACGTTACTAACTTCGAACTTTCCCCTCGTCCGGGAAAAGTGGCGTTTACGCTTGTAAGATCTCCTTCCAAAGGTGTTCTGATCTCCTGGACGCTGGATGTGGTGCTACAACTCCCTGTCTCTTTCAGTGTTTCAACAGCTCAGTTACTGAATTTTTTGTTTCCATCTGCTTCACGATTCAAGCGTTCCTCCATAACATCAAGGTTGTCTTTAGTTGCTGATCCTTTTTGTCCCTGACTGTCATGTCCAGTCGGTGGAGCGTGAGTTTCAGTGAGTGCCGTATGTGCAGATAACGCAGCGGATGTACGCGGTTCACCTCCCATGACTGTAGAGGTACCTGCACCGAAAACGTTGTCCTTCTCTTCAATTTGTCCTTTCACAACATCGGTTTCGTTCCGTGGGGGAACCGTTTGAGTTTCTACAGTATCTTGGACATCCATGTGATTTTGAACAGTTTCCAGGTTCACGGATGGTTCTACCTGCTGCACTTGTTCCATCGTTATCGATCGTCGTGGTGAGGCGACGGCAGCATATGTCAGTTTCATTTGTACCACCGGTCCTACAGTTGTACCGTCATCAGTTGATAACTGTGGGACCCTTCTTCTACTACATTCGGCACGGACATGCTCTGTCGAATTGCACAGAGCACATGTCCTAGACTGACTATCGTAAATGATCAGAGCCCGATACCCACATATGATGACAAAAGACGGAATATGCCGCTGAAGCTCTATTTTAACTTGACGGACGCCGTTCAGAAAGGGGAACATATGCGGTTCAGACCATTTTTCCGCGACATGCGATAGGATTCTGCCGTACGCCTTAAGAACACTGTTTATTTCTTCAGCAGGTATTTCGAAGGGAAGTTCAAACACACGCACCGTCCTTATTCCCATCCCAGTGAAAGAAACTAGAACGTCACTAATTTCACCATTCGAGTGGTTGAACTTCATCGTGCCGCCACACTTTTCTACGATTGAAGCACATAAGTCACAACTCGAGAGTTTTACATAGGCGCAAGGACTCACTATTGACAAATGAACACCTACAATGTCCTCTTGACGTATCTTAACTTTTTCCGAAAACCATGATCTAACCTCAATAGTTTTGGATGGGTGACATTCCGATCAAATATAAACTTTATCGTGTCTTTTCTCTGGTAAGTAGTTGTACTCATGTTGTTCTTCGTATCACAAAGCGTATAGGAAAGGAGGTAGCGCGCTAGCCGCAGCGACTAACCTGGAGCGCAGGTAAACAGCCTTGTTGACAGCGATGTGTACGTCCGGGGCCGCCAACGTCCGTCCCGCTCGGCGGAAAACTTGCGAATGCGCCACTCGGCCACGACTGCTGCTCTGCTGTGTGTTCTTCAAATCGTTCAGATACTCAGCGTTCAGAACAATATGTTGCAGTAAAGCCGGAGAATAGCACGTTTCTACATACTGCTTCCTACGGCATTGACGGCATGAAACGATAGTTTTAAAATCTTCTCCGTACAGGGACTTGAACCCTGGACCCTTAGGTTAAAAGCCTAATGCTCTACCGACTGAGCTATCCGCGCTCCTGTATCTTACCGCCGATAAAGCTGTGATACACTTGAATGTTTCGAATGTGTATGAAAACCGCCGTAATTGCAGTCTCGTGGCTCCCCAGGCGACTTCCACAGACTTCCCCACTGACGCCACGCTGACGCTTGTCTGCTGCGTCTTAAGAGCTCGTCATATTTACCAAGTAGCTGCGAGATCTTGAAAGAACAAACACTTCATTACAACGGAAATCGCATGTGAAGAAACGAGATGACACCCTTAAATGTAAGTAAATAGAAAACAACTGAGTGGCATTTATCCTGACGCAACCTAGGGATTAATAAATTACCTGGCAATTACAATTCAGATAAACAACGATAAACACAGAACAACATGACGAAGAACTGGACAGCTGACACCTCAGGAAAAGACAGAAATTAAACAACAAAAATCCGTCCTAAGGTGTTCAAGGACGCAAGTCGAGATAATCCAATCCCTATCACAAAACCAAATTACATGCTGAAATACGACGATAAACAAACATAAGGAAAACCTGTAAATGAGTCAATTGATTACACACAACTTGTTTCTAAAAACAAAAGGAACACATTAACAACCGCACATTAAAGTACAAATACAAACTTATATTCCCACAGGAAATATATATCTACAGTACATACAAAAACCAGAATTCTATTCGATAAAAGGCTTAATGTGGCAGACATGGTGCACCCCCAAAGACTTGTTGGTCTTTATTGTTTCCAGCAGAGCTGCACATGGCTGCACCATCCGCCTAATTAAAACTGGCCCGTTGTACACCGAGTAGAACTTGTGGCATAACTTCTTAGCCTTATTTGAAAGCCGGAAACTTAAAGAGAACCTTTTGTCCCGGTACAAATTGCCTCGGCTCGGCCTTGCGATCGGCAACCAACTTCCGCCTCTTTAATGCGTTGGATCGCCAGAACGACAATTTTAGCGTGTCTCACTTTACGGGGAGGAGGAAATTTCACTATCTCCCGAATCAAATCCTTTGGCTCTATATTTTTCAGTACCGTAATCGGTGCCAACTTGGTAGTCGTATGTGGTATTTCGTTGATTACGTCTTGGAAATCCCGCAGGTAGGCGTCCCAAGTTGCGTGTTTCTTTTTGCAATAAATTCGACACATGTTCCCCAGTTTTTTCATTACAGTTTCTGTCTGATTACTCTGGGGATGGTACGCGGACGCATATACCGGCTGAATTCTGTTTCTACGTAGCGTATCTCTTCAAAGAAACGACTTAAACTGCGGCCCGTTGTCCGAGATGACCTTGTCTACCAGGCCTACTTGTGTCAGAAAATCCGTACAGAAAGCACGACTGACAGTTCGAGCAGTGGCTCTCCGAAGCGGCGACAGAGTTACGAACTTGGACGTCAACTCCATAACTACCAAGATGTAGCAAAAACCACGATTTGTCCTAGGGAGAGGACCCATAAGGTCAGTTGAAGCTGTATGACGAAGTTTCCGCGGAACAATGGGATGCATCGGGGCTTGTGTCCCAACAGTACCATGTTTCGAAACTTGGCAAGGCTTACACACCGCTAGAACTCGTCTTATTCTTCTCTCTTTATCTTTAAAGTGCCACAGAGTGTGCAACTTAGGATAACATTTTCAGGGACCAAAATGTCCATAGCTCAGGTGAGTGTGCCGTATGACTTTGTTTACAAGGTCATCGGGAATACACACAAGCCACGGCGCACCGTCTCCCCCTGCACAAAAGAACAACATTCCTTTGCGTAACAGGTAATATTTCCGAATCTTCGGAAAATTTTTATCTTTGTATTTCTCTTAAATATTACACAAGGTCTGATCCTTATCCTGCTCCTTGCCAAGGTCCCTCAATGCTGTAGAAATATAATTTTCAAAAGCTACCTGACGCATATAAAAAAGCTGTAATGTTCCTCTTCTAAAGGCTGTTTTGTTCCAACCCCACAGGGGATCTGGATAATGCGTCGGCTGTGATGTTCTCGACTCCCGGGACATGATCGATTGTAAAATCGAACTCCATAAATGATAAAACCCAGCGAGTCAATCTTTTACTACGGAGTTTCGCAGACATGGTAAACTCCAGCGCTTTGTGGTCAGTGAACACTCTCGTTTTTCGGCCAAACAAGAAATAACGAAATTTCTCGAAACCCCATACAACAGCAAGGGCTTCGAGCTCCGTTACTGAATAATTCCGCTCAGCCTTGCTTAAAATCCGGCTGCCGAATGCAATGGTCTTATACCTTCTTGGTAGTTTTGGAACATCATTACTGCCAGACCCGTATAGGAACTATCCGTCGCCATGCACAACTCTTCAGAAAAGTTTGGGTGTGACAGGATCGGAGCAGTGACCAGTGCCTCTTTCAAGCTCTGAAACTCCTCTTCAGCCACACCGTCCCAATCCCAAAGAGTGTTCTTCCCCGTAAGGGAGCAAAGACGTGGCTTCGCTAGTTTCTTGATAAAAATAAAGTTCTTGAAAAAATGTATTACGCCTAAAAATCCCCATAGTTGTCGTTTATTTTTAGGAGTAGGAAACTCCGCAATGGCCTCTATCTTTTCAGGGTCGGGAGCAATACCCTCTGCCGATATAATATGTCCTAGGTACTTTACGTTGGAGGTACCGATACAGGACTTTTTTATATTAACGGTGACCCCCACACTTCGCTGAGTACGAAGTTATGCTGATCCCAGTCGAGTTCGACAATGAGGAGGTCGTCAACATACGTTGTTATGCGGTTTTTTTATAGATGCCGGCAAAACCGAATGTAACCCGCGAATAAAAGCCGAACAGGACACGTTTAGGCCAAAGGGCAGCCTTTTAAACCTATAGCATGTCCCGAACGCTACGAATGCGGTGTACTGACGGCACTCGGGGTCCAGAACAATCTGCCAGAAGATAGATCGCAGATCTAGCGTAGTAAAGATTTGTGCCCCGTGAAAATTCTGAAGAAGAACTTCCAACTTCTCTGGCCTGCCAGTCTCGGGTTCTATAATTGTATTAATTTGTCGGGAGTCGAGAACCAGACGAACAGTATTATCTTATTTCTGCACCACGACCAGGGGAGAACTGTATGTAGAGGTGGCGCGCTCAATAACGCCTTCCTCCTCCATCCTGGCTAGTTCTTTCCGTACTGCCTCTCTGTGTGCAGCCGGAATCAAATACGGAGGGACTGCAAACTTCTTGTGGGGTTTTGCTTTAAACGAGTATATAAAGTTGCGTATCGCCCCAGTTTTAGGATAAAAAACTTCTACATTTTTTGTTAATACCTGAGCAAGTTCTCGTTCCGTATTCGAGATATTGCTTTGACTTCGAACCACATTTTGTATCACACATATGAGCTCGTCATGTACGATGTCGTACTTTTCGTACCTTTTGTAATATTTCTCAATGGGGACCGAGTTACAGGGATTTTCTCCACCTGTCATGCTCAATTGGAAGCACTCGGTCGGGACTTCTGCCCTTGAAATTTGATCAGTAAAATAGATCGTGGTCTTCCCATCTTTATTTAGGATAAGCTCTCCTCGTCCTACATCTATTATGGCCTTATGATCATCCAGGAAATCCATTCCAAGCAACAGATCGATAGCTAACATCGGCACTACAGCGAGATTCAAGTCCCACTCATGACCTTGACACTTTATAGTCATATGACTCTGAAGCCGAATTTCGGCTTGTCTGCCGATGAGTGCGCCTCTAACATTGGCTTTTTTCAACTTCAGAGTCGGCCACGAATGGTCCTTGATACAACGTTGTCGATGATCCCAGCTAACTCAATATTCCCTATCGTAACAGATAGCATTGGATGAATTTCCTGCCTGATCATCATGGGTTTCTCGTCCTTGAGAATATCCCATATATCTTCATAATTTAAAAGATATAGCGTGCTGTCTTCTAGATTATTGCAGATTCTGCAAGGTTGCGTTGTAGAAGGTGGGAAGACGCAACGATCGGTTAGCGCGCAACTTCTGAAATTACTTGCGGATCTCGAGGGCGCGCAATCCGCATCTATCGCCCGTCATTGGCGGGTGGTTGTGTCCGAACGCTTTTGGGCACTAGTAGGTTGTGGGGCTCTGATCTCAACTATTTCTACTCTCCTATTATTTTGACTGGGGGCTGTCTGGTTACCGCAGGAATTACCACTACCTTGGGCAGACGACCACTGCTGAACTCGTTGTGACTGCCAATTACCATTATTCTGCTTCTGGAACCGGAATGGACCGTTATTTTGCCATTGTGCATTGTTTCGACCCTCTCCTGAACTATTATTATTGGAAAAGGATCGGTTCTACTGGCCGTCATTGCCATTATTACGCCAGTTTTCGTTCTTATGATTCCTCTTTTTCCAATCGTTGCCGCTATTCCACCAGCGTTTGCGATTCCTCTCTCGCCCACGGTCGCCGTTGTTTCCCCAAGAATTTCTGCCTTCGTTTTGCGGAGGATTTTCGTCCCTGTTATCTTGAGGACGCCTCCCGTGTCGGATTTCTACGTATTCTGCCTCTCTAAGCGCGGAAATAAATTGGTCAAGAGTTACGTCGCATTTTCCTATCATGCTCCTCTGGTATCCTTCAGGGAGCTTGGTAAAGCAGTGCTTCATAATTTCCTTGTCCGAATATGGGTTATGAAGGACTCTGTTTTTCTTTATTAGTGAATCCAGAAACTTGACTGGGTTCTTAAAACCGGCGGACAACATGTCGCATCCCATACAATTTCATCTCGGATTCGCTCCTGCACTTGTGAAGGAGCAAGAAACGTTTTTCTGAACTGCTCATATGACGTACAAGATTACGCCACAGAGCGCACGTATTCCGCCACGCTCCGTTGTAGATGGCCGCAAATGAATTCAAATTTATACTGCAGTGGCCACTCTGGCGGGAGTATTCTATCAAACTGTGCAACGAACGACTGCAGGTGCAGTACATTGTTCGATTCACGATAGATCTGAAAATTCTGTACAGATATGAAGTGATTCAGATCGAATGGCTTATATGCTGTGGCTCCACCGCCATATTGCGCGTGCCCTTCCGTTCTCATCCTCTGCTGATTATTGCCAGCTGGAGCATACCTCTCAGAAACAGCTGATTCGTGTGCGTGGGAATCTGTCCTACATAGACGACAGCAATTATCATCTGCCTCGGATCGTGTGTGTACACTGTGTGAAATGTCCCCCCGAGTGTTTGATTCCTCTATGACTGGCGAACGGTGACGGAAGACATGAGTTCTTTCGTCCTGTCGTGGTTCTGTGGTCTATCTATTTCGCGTGGTACACGATCCGCACTTTCTCTCACACGACCTAAAAATGTTAACGTTGTGCTATATATACACAACCGCTAGAGACAAACCCCTGGGGCGCCAGACGGGCAGAAAGCTTTCCTCTCAACCTAACCATTTGTCGCACTAACTGTGTTAAAACTCTGCTGCTTTCTAAGGCAGTCCCCGCTATCGCCCACTGTAAACCGCGGGCCAGCATTGTGTAAAGCGTTCCACACACTCTAAAATGATTCTGCCAGGTATACTCCGCGGCCTGTAGCTTCGGCGCCAAACAGGTCAAGCCAGCCCCTCTCGTCCTTCCCCAAAGGCGAGCGAAAGTTAGTGGGAGGGGTAGACCTCCAAGAGCGTCTCTGCTCTGCGTGGCCTGACCGTGCCCAATACGTAAAACCACTTTTTAGCAGCCAAGCTGCGCCAATAAACATTAAAATCCCGAAATTTTCATATAAACATAGAATGTAGTACACTCCCGGGAGTCCATCACCCCTGATGTGTCCACAAAGGCACAGAAATCAAAATAAATAAAGATCTACAAAGAAAAATGTTACATATTTTAATAATTAGCGTAAAGAGAAAGGTACAGTAACACAAGGTTAGTATGAAAAATAGACTAATTGCAGCCCCCGTCTCACAAAGTGTTCTTGAAAAAGAGAAATTTGTTAACATCGAATATTGATTTAAGCCTAAGGAAGTCCTTTCTGAAGGCATTTGTATGGAGTGTTACCTTGTCTGGGAGTGAAACATGGACTATAAACAGTGCTGACAGGAAGAGGATTGAGGCTTTTGAAATGTGGTGCTACAGAAGAATGCTGAAAATTAGGTGGGTGGATCACATAACTAATGAGGAGGTACTGAACAGAATTGGGGAGAAAATAAATTTCTGGCATACCTTCACTAAAAGAAGGGATAGATTGGTAGGGCACATTCTTAGACATCAAGGAATTGTAAATTTAGCGTTGGAGGGAAGTTTGTGGGGTAAAAAACGCAGAGGAAGATCAAGAGATGGATACAGTAAGTAGATTCAGACAGATGTAAGTTGCCGTTCTTATGTGGAGATGAAGAGGCTTGCTCAGGATATGGTATTGTGGAGAGCTGCATCAAACCAGTCTCCGGATTGAAGACCACCACAACAACAACACAACATCGATGTTGAAGAGATTTAGTCTGTTTCTTACTTTGAATTTCGAGTAAGTTCGTGTTCGAATTATTCGAGAGGCATTTCAAAGGGAAAATTGAAAATCCGCTCAGTACGGAGACCTGAAACAGCAAATCTGACTGACACTTTACTAGTTTCTTCATTTTCGTGAACGAAATTGATAGACCCTTTCGTTTTAGATTTAATCCGTAGACAAACCTCTTCGTTCACTGTTTTACATACGTTTTCTAAGAAATCATACTGCATTCCTATTACATCTTCATCTTTCACACCTATGTCGTCATATGGTGGAAACTTTGAGACGACATTAGGTTACAATGTCTCTTCTAGGAAGCCATGATATTTACGTATGAGGACTAACAAGAAGTAAATCGTCAACAGCACGCGCCGTAAGCCGCTTCCCAGCGAGTAGGCCGCACGTCTGCTCTCGGCCGCTGTCGCGACGGAACTTCGACTGAGCTACCCGGGCTCATGCTTCGCCATTCGCTTTACTTCAGAAACCGCTCGGACAATGTGCCACACTTTGGTTACTAGTGAACGAATGCGCAGCTCAGAACCAAATTCTTAAGTAGCAACACCGACACACTGTTGATTACATATATCTAAAGCTATGATAGCAAAGCAAACTCACCAAAACAAAAATGTAAATATCAATGGACGCCATGTATTGCACTTTTGAGCAAACTAGTACACATGTCCTGCCCCCCCCCCCCCGCCCCATTTTGCTATTCCGAATTTCACAAATGCCAGTTTAACGATGATTATTTTATTAGTTTAATATCTCTCCCACATTTTTATTACATTTTTCCGTTAAAATATTATCACCTGTCTTGCCTTGGTAGTTTGTTCAAAGTTTATTTTCTTTGTCAGTACCAACTCCGTAGCACGCCATAGCGGAGAAGCGAGGCAACTGTCTCCGAATTGAAGTGGGGAATAATCCTAGTACTGGGGTTGTGATTTGAAGTGCATAAGACGCAATAAGAGCAGAATAAAGCATAAAATAAACACATGTTTGTTTTAAAAAATTACTGATTATTGCTGTCTGTTTAAAAAGTATTCTTAAATGAATGAAGTTTCCTAATTTTCGAAATAACGTCTGTATAGAGACACGAAATTTAAGAATGTAAGGGTCTTTTCTGATAAGGTGGAGTGGCTTTTCATCGAGATATTTGCATAAGATGATTCCATGAAAGCCGGCCGCGGTGGCCGAGGAGACTGAGGCGCTCCAGTCACGGTCTGCACGGCCACTATGGTCGGGGGTTCGAATCCCCCCTCGGGCATGGATATTTGTGCCGTCCTAGTTTGTAAGTAGTTCATAAGTAGTTTGTAAGTTTAGGGACTGATGACCCCGTAGTTAAGTCCCATAAACTACACAAACAAACAAACTTGTGTGATTCCATGAAACTTGTTAAGTAGCAGAGAGGGGGATTTTTTTTTTTTAATTCACGTAATTTTCTGTCAGGTACTGTTTACTTTTCGCCGCCTACTCTGTACGTGTTGCACGCTTATTTTTGTACATCACATTTTAGTCTAAATTCCTTTCCATATTAAACAGAATTTTTCTTTTAACTTCCTCGAATTTGGGTAAGAATAATTGTGATAACTCATAAAATTTTAAATACGCATTTCATTCGCACATTACTTTTTTACAGAGATAGTACTCCTCAAAGTGCTTGAGTATGCAACATTCGATCAAGTAATGACCATATACGAAGAACAATCACCACATGTTAAGTGTTTAAAAGAATTATTCGACCTATTTCTGCATCATACTAATATGTGATAAATACCTCTTATATGCCTAGATATTCATTCAGCTCAAATTAGTATTTTTAGTGATTTATATGCAAATAAAATGTAAGTACTTGACATGCACCAAAGTACGTTTCTCAATTTTAGAGCTAATTATATGTAAGAGGAAATCTAAACAAAAACAAACGCTCATGATTTCTTATTTCTCCATGAAAATACTATACGGTATATAAGAAATTACTGATCTGTGAAATGTAGCATTGTTTCCGTCTTCGTCATTGCTTCCGTTCTCACTGTTACAATTTAAAGCAGCTCACAAACGAACCATGTTTACGCACGATTGCCCTGCAAATGGCGGCTTCTGACACGTTCAATGTGGGCACGCGACACTAGCGCCAGCGAGCGGTGTGGTTTTTATTTAGTAAGTCTCTGGGCAGTACTAGTTACGAATGACTATAACCTGGAAGGTACGTAGTGTATATTTGGCGTTCGGGCGAGTGACTATAGCCTGGATGGAACACAGCATACATTTGGCGTTCGGGAATCAGTCACGTCACATCCTTCGCCCGAAACTCTCTTTTGCATACGCCATATTGCTTTCTGTATTTGATGTTTTTCTTATTATAGCCCAAGCGTTGTCATTTCAAAGCAATGCCATGTTAGCAGTTAACACCTACCACCTATGGTACGGGAATTTCGGATTACTCTCACAGCTGTTCGTCGTAGCGTAATGGGCGACGAATTAGTTTGTGATTTACGAATATGTCAGACGGTGGTTCGGAACTTGCTAGGGCGCGGTGGCTCAGTGCGCTAGGTCAGACGGTTGCCGGCATGGTAGCTCTATGCACTCTGTAATGAAAAACTTAGTGAATGACGAAACGATCAAAATAGAACAAAACAAACCGACGTCCACAAATTACCGATCAAACCGAAGAACCAATGAAAAGAGAGAAAAAGAAAGAGCGTTTAACGCCATCTGTAATTTAAAAAAATAATAATAAAAAACTGAGCAAAATTCTCAACAAACAACCCAGAACGAACATGAACAAAGTTTCGATTTCCATGAAGATAAAAAATATAAAATATATATAACCACCACTGATAATTTTCCCCCTCTTGCTTCCTAAAAGTTTTTGGTACCCTCTTGATAACTGAACGCAACTGTATTCTTCAAGATTCCGAGTTGTTCAAAGGTAACAGCGCTTTCTCTGAAAAGTCGATTTGTTTTATTGCGAGGACATACGATGAAATACATTCCAACGAATTGTAAACAAAGACTTCTTTATCACATGTAAATAAGGGTGATACTGTTACAGTGACTGTTGTAAATGATGTAATGATAGTAGTAACTTTGGATATAGATTAAGTACTAGATTTATATGGAATTCAGTATTACCACACTTACTCCGTTATTTTAGAAATGTTCAAATGTTTTTTAAGCTTATGGGACTTAACTACGGGGTCATCAGTCCCTAAACTTACAAACTACTTATGAACTACTTACAAACTAGGACGGCACAAATATCCATGCCCGAGGGGGGATTCGAACCCCCGACCGTAGTGGCCGTGCTGACCGTGACTGGAGCGCCTTAGTCACCTCGGCCACCGCGGCCGGCCGTTATTTTAGCTGCAGAAGAAAACGTAATCACGGTTTGAAACAGATTTGCACTTTAATTTAGCGCACAATAAAGTAACACGAACAAAGTCATACCTGAACTACATAAAAGGCAATACAATCTACTTTAAACGCGTCCACAGCAACCATGTCAAAGGTAAACATTTTAGTAGATGCATTGATTCTAATTAATAACTTCCAATATATTCCATAAATAGTGAATAATTGCTTAGAAAAGAATAAACAAGGTAATTTCTTGCTATGTATACACCTCCCCTTCGTTTCATATGCGCAACTACCAGTGTTCAGAATATTCATTATTACAGTATCCTCCCATTTACGTGTATACGATTCAGAAGACCACTGTTCAATTCGTTGTTACGTATTTCATGGCATGTTCACGAAATAGAATAAACGAGCATTTTAGAAGGAGCATTCATGCATATGCACAACACTAGATATTGCAGGAACATTACTCTATTTAATTAATAAGAGTGCCCGAATTCCTTTTAAGAAAAAAAAAAAAACGCGAAAAAATTAGGTAGTGGCGGGTTTCGGACTGCCGAACACGAGCTTTGAATTTACGATCTATCGTGATACCGACTACACTACGGCAAACAATCAAGAAACAGTTGTTAACTAATATGGCATTTTAGCCACTAATTTACCATTTGTCGTACGAAGAACGACGTGTTTATGTTAATTCTTCAGAGCGCCATTGCTTTGAAATGTCAACGCGTAAGTAATAATAACAAAACCATAACATACGAGAAGCAAGATGGCGTGTGCCAGAGAGAGTTCTGGGCGAGGAATGTCACGTGACAGCTCCTATCGCCTGGCTTTCGTAAAATCAAGAGGGCCTGTCAAATCGCCGTTATTTTGGCAAACAGCCCTGTAACGGCGACAGTTACGAATGAAACATAAGAGGGGAATGTTGTAGAGAATTTTCTCTTCTACAAATTAGGTTATTCAATTTTTGTGTCAGACGAACGGTTTCTTTGCAATTACAATTATATAAAAAACGACATTTTTTAGAGTTACTAACGTAGTTTTGTCCGGAAAATTTGAAAATGGGAGTTTATGGTCTCTGGCGGCCTACAATTATGTCTGTAAAATTTGGTGCAGATCGGTTCGATCTAAAAAGTCAGAACACGTTACGGACAGACAGACGGCCAGACAGATAGACATCGTAAAGATGCCACTATTTTTGAAAACATCTCTGAAACGATGCGAGACATGAAAAACACACAGGGGAGCAAAGTTGTAGAGAATGTTGTCCTCTATAAATTTATGTTTCCGAGTCAGATGAACGGTTAAGCCGTTATTTTCATTTAAATTTCGAGCTGTCAAAATGCGATCGCAAAGGCTTACTTTTAGTGTTACTGCCGTAACCTAAAGTGGCCCGAAAACGATTGTAGGTAAAGAATCCGTTCCGTTGGATTACAAAATAATGGCGGTTAATCTTGCAAAAACACATCCAGAGTGAAAGTTGAAGAGTCTGCAAACGAAAGGTGCATCTCGATTGAAGCATACGCGAGACTTGAAAGTTCAGGAACATCACATTAAAAAGGGTGGAACTCGGAACGACAAATATCACACAATTGATCTCTGGGCGTATGATCGCTTCGTAGAAGCACGGAGCTATAACCAGTTTCAACAATGGGCACGTGCTGCTGCGAATTTGGAATTCAAAGCTTCAAGCAACGTAGACCAAGGAGATTAAACGAAGGCATAAAATCCGACAGAGAAAGATTACAAAATTGGTATTGGAAAGAGAGACTACTACTACTGAAGAAACCCTTGCTGTGGCCGAAAAATGTAGACGCCAGACTGAAGTTCTTATTAAAAAAATAAATAAAAAATAAAAAAAAACATCGTTATGGATTTTATCAACACCGATCAGACAGATAATCAATACGTCTTATTTATCTACGTCAAGTGAAAGACGCTTTGGAATGTCACATATAATAGGATTACATTTGTATCTTCTCTTTACAGGGTTCCAGTGTCAGTCGACGTATGACCGAACCCTAGAACACCAACGGTGAAAAGTGGTATGCGAGTTTATGTTTGTGAAGCTTACGGGACTTAACTGCGGGCTCATAAGTCCCTAAAGGTACAAACTACTTATGAACTACTTTATACTAAAGACGACACAAACGTCCATGCCCGAGGTGGGATTCGAACCCCCGACGGGGAACGGCTTCGCGCATCGCAGCTCCGCCGCTGCTGGTATGCGAGAAACCAAAGTACATGAACAACGTAACATACTGCTATATAGACGAATATGCTATGACCCATTCAGGAAAACTATTGCCACATGACGAGTACAGACGAGTACTGGCTATTTTATACCGAGGGTTCAAAAATCAGTAGATGAGTACTTGGCGAAATACATAAATGTTGTCATCACGTCTTCAAAATTCGGTAAACTGACAACATACTTGTACAAAAAATATTTAACTGATGTGATGAAGCCCTACGTGCAAGAGAATAAATGTCTCCTGTTGATCGGCTCGTGGAGAGGACAATCAAATCCACAAATATATGACGAACTGTTCCGACTGAAGACGGGTTGCAACATCAAAGTAATTCCCCCCAAATGTACACCACTAGTGTAACCAGGCGTATTTTTCTCGCCAGGTAAAAAAATTCATTAATAGATTTCAAAACATTATTTACCTCACCGAGAATAAAGAAAAACATCACTTCCCGAGAAGCTTGCATCAAACTACAGTCGATTATACAGCACCAGTTGTCGTTGCAAGAATCCAGCGACATGCTGCGTTACGCGTGGTTCGCTGCTGGACTGTGGGATGAAAGAAGCTGTTTTCAGAATGTCAATCAGGGGCTTTTTTTATGGAGACATGAAAAACCCATGTACCTGACAAAGGGCGGCAAGAAGCAGACGAAATTATTGCTTATCCTTTTTCTTCGATGAATATCATCCCGGTACATGTCAATGATGAATTGCAAAATCATGGAAGTATAGATTTACATACACGACGTCCCCAAATACGCATTACCTACAGTCGCTCTTGAAATGTTTGTAGTCCCGAATTTCTTCCAATGCCCTTTGTTTTTTGCTTCCTTTTATTTCCTGAACGCTTGGCCATCCGGAGTTCCCACTTTCGTGTCTCACCACGCTCTACAAGTACCATAAATTTGGACGAATTTGACGATGACGAGTAGGCGTCCTCTCCTTGTTAGATATTTTGGAAGTCTCACTTTGAGCATTCCCGCTTCGGATTGTTCATATTTTAAGATTCTGGCTCGCCAGTTGGATCTGGTGATTGGCGCTTGTGGGCACTGTTTCACAAGTACACTGCAGTGGACTTGTCTGCTCGCGACATACAACTGTGCCGACATTGTCCGTCTAGCAGCGCAGACGCGAGAGACGCTGTTGGCTAAACATCGTTTCTGCATCACAGAACAAAGTGGAAAACGGTCGTGTTTTATTTCAGCTCTGGTCTGCAGTCATCACCTGCCGCTGCCGACTCCTGTGCGTGCCCATCTTCTGCTCTAAATATTCGGCAATGTGTAGCCTGCATCATTGCTGGGGCCACAATATTGCAGTTTTTAATGATTTTTTTAATAAATGGGGTTATTTGTTCAAATTAGGATACTTCATCTGACCTTTGAGTTTGTGCATCTGTGGTAGTAGTTTGGATAAGTATTCTGGCTAAATAGGTTTCCTTATTCCGTGACTCAGCGCATTGTTTGTTGATGCAAATGTGTAACTTCGAGTTGTTATTTGTCTTTCTTTTTTTTTCGGTTTTTCCCCTTCTGTTGCATACAGGATCTCATTTTATTTCGAAGTTTGTGTAATGTCCCGTTAGCTTTGTCATGTGACAGGATAAATTGTTTATTGTAATAAAATGGAATCTGCAGTACACCTGTGAGATTACCGCCCAATAGAAATATTGGTAATTAATAGAATTTGATAATTAAACAGTATGAAGTACACTGCAAACATTGAGCATGCCAATGCACCAAATGTTACACAATTTTAATCATATTAATTATGGTAGCAATGTATGAACGTAGTTGGGTGACAACATTTATAGTTAGGCCATAGGTAGAAATTCTTCACATTGAGATTTGCTGTGTGCTTGTAGCTGACGGGAGGCCAGCGAGCAGGCCGACGTTGGTGGCTTGTTCCAGCTTAAGATTTTCCAGGCTCGTTTCCGGTGAGGGGAGAGAGGGACAATGGCGAGTGCCAGGCGCAGTGCAGTGCAAAGCGTGAAATAAAATATTCTAACACTACTTGCATTTGAAGTAATACGATGCAGTTAGGAACCTTTAAGGCCCTCATTACAAAATAGCCTGTTAACAAATAAACAATACAGTAGCTGATATAGTCACATCTGACGTAATATGTTTAATTGACAATGAAAAGTAATGAATTACCAATGAATACAAGACAGTTACACAACTAGCATGGCAATGTTTGTTTTTAAAAATAATATATTAACTATTTCTCACTTTATTTTCAATTAATCTTGTGTATTTTATCTTGAAATATTCAGTTAAATCACTTATCTGTGATATAATAAATTGCACGATTATAATAAATAGTACAAAGGATGTTTATACCAATATAAAAATCTAAGAAGACATTTGTTTAATGTGTAGTATAATTATTTTGATTTTAAGTAAAGTTTTAGAAATGTATTGGCTGAGCGCTGTACGTTGGCAAGTCGGTTAGAACAGCTCACATGGGGAAGTTGATGACGTAGAGAAAAAACCCCGGCAGTTGGGCTTTTGGTGCGGCGTCGCTCTCCACGGTCGGCATGTGGATCTCCAGGTGGAGGCTATAGATTTTTGTGTGGCAATTGCCAGGTGTGGTTGCTCGTCGTACACTGCACCAAGTTGAATCGAGTGCTACTGTGTGTTGTGAATATTTAGCCGGTGGAACAAGGTGTGCATCGCACTGAATTAAAGTGACTGTGTTTTGTTAATGACGTCGCATAGGCAAGAACATAAACGGTGTTTGAGACAGGCACATGGTGAGAAAACAATTTGCGACAAATATTCATTTTGTCTGAGGGATCACGAGCTATAACTTTATTTGATAAATGTGTCGACGTACAGACGTATCAGCCACAGGGTTTTAATATGGTGTAATAAACAACATGAAGTGAACGTTCACATATTTTCAATAATAGTAGTTAGTCCATCCTTTTCTCACATGAACTAACTTTATTATGAATTTTTTTGTTAATCATATGCAGGGAAGGAAAGCTGCGAACGTGTGATATCATCCCCTAGAAAACGAGTCAAACAGTAGCAATCACAGTTCCAGTGTTTTTGCATGTTTAGGAATTTGGTTCGCAGTTGGTGGTTGTGAGTTTTAAAAATTAATCTTTCCCTATTTAAACTCTCACCCCGATCTTTCACCCTCGCACACCTTATTTCAATTCAGTTTCCCAATCATTCATACTTTTGGAGGAGCAAACAAGTACACCTTCTTTCAATGCAGTTTCCCAATCATTCATACTTTTGGAGGAGCAAACAGATGTTTGTTAATTAGAGAGTGTACCGAGTAAATTAGGTCGTCGTTGATGGTAACTCTCATTGCGATATTTCTTAGGATTTTTATTTATGTGTTTGATCATATCATGCGTCACCGAGCAAGTAAGATAATAGAAAACAATTTTCCAGTTTCAGAAACACGGTGGCTGCCCAAAATTAATTATCAAAAATATCATGATATTACTTTGATATCAGCAACTAAAGAATTAATTTAAAATATTGTGTTAAGTGAGGAATTTACGTATTGAGTACTGTCGCAGTTGACTAAACTCGCACAGATAGTAATAGAAATTTTCCCGCTCAAGTAAAATATCAGCTTACACCATGACCGAGAGAAATTCTATTAGGTTCGAACAAAGTTTCACGTTGAACTGTAAAAATATACGATGGATGATCAGTAAGTGCGGGCTGAGGGGACTGAGGCGCTCCAATCACGGTCTGCACGGCCACTACGGTCGGGGGTGCGAATCCCCCCTCGGGCATTGATATTTGCCGTCGTAAGTATTAGCTAGTTCATAAGTAGTTTGTAAGTTTAGGGACTGATGACCCCGTACTTAAGTCTCATAAGCTATACAAACATTTGAAACAATGATCAGTAAGTGATGGGGATGTGTATTAATGCAGGATATGCTACATTTCTAATTGCTTAGCAGACGCCAATGATCCACGAGCGTAAAAGAAGCTGAAGATCGTCGTGTAGATTAGATTAGTTATTTGTTCCGTAGATCCATGTTGAGGGGCTCCTCGTGCATGTGGAACATGTCAAGAGACAAAATTTACAAGTAGAATAATAGATAATACTAACGATATAAATACAGATACATACACTTATAATATAAATACAGATACATAAATTTTTTAAGTTTTAATTTTTTGCTTATAATGTAATAGTACTAATATAGTATGAGTGCATGCATCATTTGGTACAATTTAGAAATTCACTAATGGAGTAGAAGGAGTTGGCCACTAGAAAGTCTTTTAGGTTCCTCTTAAACTGATCTTTATTTGTAGCTAAATTTTTTATACTCGATGGTAAATTATTGAAAATGTGTGTTCCTGAGCAGTGGTCCCCTTTTTGAACTAAAGTAAGTGCTTTTAGGTCCTTGTGTAGATCATTTTTATTCCTAGTATTGTATGTATGAACTGAGCTGTTTGTTGGGAAAAGGGATATATTATTTATGACAAATTTCATTAAGGAATAAATATACTGAGAGGCAGCAGTTAACATACCCAGTTCTTTGAAGAGGCTTCTACAAGACGTCCATGAATTTACTCCACAAATAATACGTATTACACGTTTTTGGACCCTGAAGACTTTTAACTGACTTGAAGAGTTACCCCAAAATATTATACCATATGACATTAGGGAATGAAAGTAAGCAAAGTATGCAAGCTTTGTTATTTTTATGTCTCCTATGTCTGATAACACTCGTATTGAAAATACAGATTTGTTGAGTCGTTTCTGCAGTTCTGTGGTGTGCTCCTCCCAACTAAATTTATTATCAAGCTGTAAGCCCAGGAATTTAATACTCTCAACCTCTTTTATCTGATCTTCTTCATACTTAATGCATATGCTGTCAGGAAAACTCTTACATGTTATGAACTGTATGTAGTGAGTCTTTTCAAAGTTTAATGACAATGAGTTGGCTTTAAACCATTTATTAATGTTCATGAAGATATCATTAGCAGACATTTATATCACTATGCTTGACGTACTTTTTATTGCAATACTTGTATCATCTGCAAAAAAAAGGAACTCTGGTTCTGGTAGAGAACTGATTAGAGATCATTAATGTACACGAGAAAAAGCAATGGCCTTAAGATGGATCCTTGTGGGACACCACATGTAATTTCTTCCCAATCCGATGATGACTGTTGGCTTAATTCACTAGTCACTTCCACTGACACCCTTTATTTCCAGTTAGTGAGGTACGACTTGAACAATTTTGCAGCATTTCCCGTGACCCGATAGAATTCTAATTTACTTAAAGGGATGTTATGGGTCACACAATCAAATGCCATGGACAAATCACAGAAAATACCTGCTGCTTGCAATTTATTATCTAATGAATTAAGTACATGAAACTTCCTGGCAGATTGAATTTGTGTGCCGGAACCGGGACTCGAACCTGGGAACTTTGCCTTTTGCGGGCAAGCGCACTACCGACTGTGCTATCCCGACACGACTCACGATGCCGCTTCACAACTTTACTTCCGCCAGTACCTCGCCTCCTACTTTCCAAACTTCACAGAAGCTCTCCTGCGAACCATGCAAGACTAGCACTCCTGGAAGAAAGGATATGGTGGAGACATGGCTTAGCCACAGCCTAAGGGATGTTTCCAGAATGTAACTTTCACTCTGCAGCGGAGTGTGCGCTGATATGAAACTTCCTGGCAGATTACAATTGTGTGCCGGAACCGGGACTCGAATCTGGGACCATTGCCTTTCGCGGGCAAGCGCACTACCGACTGTGCTATCCCGACACGACTCACGACACGGCACACAATTTTAATCTGCCAGGAAGTTTCATATCAGCGCACACCCCGCTGCAGAGTGAAAGTTTCATTCTGGAAACATCCTTTAGGCTGTGGCTAAGCCATGTCTCCACCATATCCTTTCTTCCAGGAGTACTAGTCTCTCATGGTTCGCAGGAGTGCTTCTTTGAAGTTTGGAAAGTAGGAGGCGAGGTACTGGCGGAAGTAAAGTTGTGAGGCGGCATTGTGAGTCGTGTCGGGATAGCACAGTCAGTAGTGCGCTTGCCCGCAAAAGGCAAAGTTCCCAGGTTCGAGTCCCGGTTCCGGCACACTATTTTAATCTGCGAGGAAGTTTCATATCAGCGCACACTCCGCTGCAGAGTGAAAATTACATTCTGGAAACATCCCTTAGGCTGCGGCTAAGCCATGTCTCCACCATATCCTTTCTTCCAGGAGTGCTAGTCTTGCATGGTTCGCAGGAGAGCTTCTGTGAAGTTTGGAAAGTAGGAGGCGAGGTACTGGCGGAAGTAAAGTTGTGAGGCGGCATCGTGAGTCGTGTAGGGATAGCACAGTCGGTAGTGCGCTTGCCCACGAAAGGCAAAGGTGCCAGGTTCGAGTCCCGGTTCCGGCACACAATTTTAATCTCCCAGGAAGTTTCATATCAGCGCACACTCCGCTGCAGAGTGAAAGTTTCATTCTGGAGTTAAGTACATTCACACTGTAAGTGTAAATAGCCTTCTCGATATCGGAACCTTTCAGAAATCCAAACTGTGTTCTAGACAATATGCCATTTGTGATTAAGTGGTTGAGAAGCTGCTTGTACATTACCTTTTCTATAATTTTTGACAATGCTGGCAAAAGTTAAATGGGTCTGTAGTTTGATGGTATCTCTTCATCCCCCTTCTTGAAGAGAGGTTTAACATCCGCATTGTGTAGCCAATCAGGAGACGTTCCCATTATAATAGACTGGTTACACAAATAACTTAAAATTGTGCTAAGTTCACTAGCACATGCATTAATTAACTTTGTTGATATTTCATCGTAACCACTAGAATTCTTTGTTTTTAAAGATTTTGTTATGGAAGTTATTTCTTGTGGTGATGTGTAATGAAAGTAAGCAGATATAATCACTTGTAGCAGCAGTTTCATAACTGCCAAATAAAATCGTGTCAGTGAGAGACATTGACAATGAGAGACAAAACAACAACAATGAAATCCAGATTAAACTTTTGGAGAGAATGTGTAAAAATGAAAAACCTAGAATGCTTTCCTCTCCTTACATGTTTCTCAGCGTAAATAAGTCGAAAATTGAAGCAGATGTGCACAAAAGTATTTGTGAGCACTTAATGATCCTTCTGATATCCCTGATGGAGTACTTCCCGGACTCCAGTAATGATATCCAGTAAGTGCAAAACCCATTTGTCAAGCAAAGTAAAACTCCCATTTTGTCCGTGGGAGAGTATGGAAATCTCCTACAAATTTGTTGTACTTCTGCTTTAAAAACATAATTTGAATCGTTACCACTGGATGAGTTCTCTGGTAGGGCAGTCATAAGTATATCCTCGTCAGCAGCCGAAAAGGCTATCTCAGCTCTGCTCCCCTTTGTTTCCACCTGTCGATGAGAATCAGTCTTCTCAGCTTATGCATACAAAAAGAAATTTCAGGAGACGTTTGAATGTCGCATCGGATTCACGTATTCAGCTGCCGGACATAAAGCTTAATTTCAGAACTATAGACAATGCCGAGGTGGGGTGGCTTGCGTGCCTCAACGATACAGATAGCCGAACCGTAGGTGCAACCACAGCGGAGGGGTATCTGTGGAGAGGCCAGACAAACGTGTGGTTCCTGAAGAGGGGCAACAGCCTTTTTAGTGGTTGCAGGGGCAACAGTCTGGATGATTGACTGAGCTGGCCTTGTAACAGCAGCTAATGTGGCTTTGCCACACAGCTACTGCGAACGGCTGAAAGCAAGGGGAAACTACAGCCGTTACCTTACCCGAGGACATGCAGCTCTACTGTATGAACATATATTGATGGCATCCTCTCGGTAAAATATTCCGGAGGTAAAATAGTCCCCCATTCGGATCTACGGGCGGGGACTACTCAGGAGGATGTGATCATCAGGAAAGACAATACTGGCATTCTACGGGTCGGAGCGTGGAATGTTAGATCCCTTCATCGAGTAGGAAAATTAGAAAATTTAAAAAGGGAAATGGATAGGTTGAAGTTAGACATAATGGGGATTAGTGAAGTTCGGTGGCAAGATGAACAGGATTTATGGTCAGGTGAGTACAGGATTATAAGTACAAAATCAATTGGGGGTATCACAGGAGTAGGATTGATAATGAATAAGAAAATAGGAATGCGGGAAAACTACTATGACCAGCACAGTGATCGCATTATCATTGTCAAGATAGATACGAAGCCAACACCGACAACAGTAGTACAGCTTTATATGCCAACTAGCTCTGCCGATGATGAGGAAATCGAAGAAATATATGAGGAGCTAAAGGAAATTATTCAGACAATTAAGGGAGAGGAAAACTTAATTGTTATGGGAGACTGGAATTCGGTAGTAGGACAAGGAAGGGAAGGGAAGATAGTAGGTGAATATGGTCTGGGCAAAAGGAATGAAAGAGGAAGTCGCCTGGTAGAATTTTGCACAAAACATAATTTAGTTATAACAAACACCTGGTTCAAGAATCACAAAAGAAGGTTGTGTACGTGGAAGAGACCAGGAGACACCGGGAGATACCAGATAGATTTTATAATGGTAAGATATAGATTTCGGAACCAGGTTTTACAATGTAAGACATACCCAGGGGCATATATAGACTCTTACCATAACTTGTTGGTTATGAACTGTAGGCTGAAACTAAAGAAACTTCAAAAAAGTAGGAAAATAAGGAGATGGGACCTGGATAAATTGAAGGAACCTGAGGTTCTTAAGAATTTCAGAGGGAGCTTTAGGCAACAATCGACAGAAACAGGGGAAAATAAAACAGTAGAGGAGAATGGGTAAAATTGAGAGATGAAATAGTGAAGGTAGCAGAGGACAAAATAGGTAGGAAGGCAAGACCTACAAAAAATCCTTGGATATCACAGGAGATACTAAATTTAATCGATGAAAGGAGAAAATATAAACATGCAGTACATGAAACAGGCAAAATGGAGTACAGGCGACTAAGAAATGAGATTGACAGGAAGTGCAAGATGGCTAAGCAGGAGTGGCTAGAAGGCAAATGCAAGGATGTAGAAGAATGTATAAATAGGGGAAAAATAGATACAGCCTATAGGAAAATAAAAGAAACATTTGGAAATAAGAAAAACAGCTCTATGAATATCAAGGACACTGATGGAAAACCAGTTCTCAGCAAAGAAGGGAAAGCTGAAAGGTGGAAAGAGTATATAGAGAGGCTCTACAAAGGAAATGAACTTCGAGACAATATTGTAGGAAGGGAAGAGGATGTAGATGAAGATGAAATAGGAGATACTGTACTGAGAGAAGAATTTGACACAGCCCTGAAAGACCTAAATCGAAACAAGGCCCCTGGAGTAGATGATATTCCCTCAGAGTTACTGAAGTCTCTGGGAGAACCAGCCATGACAAACCTGTTTCACCTGGTGTGTAAGATGTATGAGACAGGTGAAGTACCCTCAGACTTTAAGAAAAATGTTATAATCCCCATTCCAAAGAAAGCAGGTGCAGACAGGTGTGAAAACTACAGAACCATCAGTTTAATAAGTCATGGTTGCAAAAAATTAACATGAATTATATACAGAAGGATGGAAAAGCTGGTAGAAGTCGACCTCAGGGAAGATCAGTTTGGGTTCATGAGAAATGTAGGAACACGGGAGGCAATACTCTCTTTACGGCTTATCCTAGAAGATAGATTAAGAAAAGGCAAGCCTACATTTCTAGCTTTTGTAGATTTGGAGAAGGCTTTTGACAATGTTGTTTGGAATAAACTCTTTCAAGTTCTGAAGCAAGCAGGAGTAAAATATAGGGATCGTAAGGTTATTTACAACTTATACAAAAACCAGACAGCCGTTGTCAGAGTTGAAGGGCATGAAAAGGATGCAGTGGTTGGAAAGGGAGTAAGACAGGGTTGTAGTCTTTCTCCATTGTTATTCAATTTGTACATTGAACAAGCTTTAAAGGAAAGCAAGGAGAAATTTGGAGAAGGAATTAAAGTTCAGGGTGACGAATTAAAAACATTGCGTTTTGCCGACGACATAGTAATTCTGCCAGATACAGCAAAAGACCTGGAAGAGCAATTGAACGGAATGGACAGTGTGCTGAAAGGTGCATATCAGATTAACATTAACAAGAGCAAAACTAGGGTAATGGTGTGCAGTGTAAGAAAATCAGGTGATGCTGAAGGAATTAGTTTGGGAAACGAAACAATAAAGGAGGTAGATGAGTTTTGTTACTTGGGCAGTAAAATAACAAATGATGGTCGAAGTACAGAGGATATAAAATGCAGAATGGCAATGGGTAGAAAAGCGTTCTTGAAAAAGAGAAATTTGTTAACTTCGAATATTGATTTAAGCCTAAGGAAGTCCTTTCTGAAGGCATTTGTGTGGAGTGTTACCTTGTATGGGAGTGACACATGGACGCTAAACAGTGCGGACAGGAAGAGGATTGAGGCTTTTGAAATATGGTGCTACAGAAGAATGCTGAAGATTAGGTGGGTGGATCGCGTAACTAATGAGGAGGTACTGAACGGAATTGGGGAGAAAAGAAATTTCTGGCATACCTTGACTAAAAGAAGGGATAGATTGGTAGGACACATTCTTAGACATCAAGTAATGGTGAATTTAGCGTTGGAGGGAAGTGTGTGGGGTAAAAACCGCAGAGGAAGACCAAGAGATGGATACAGTAAGCAGATTCAGACAGATGTAGGTTGCCGCTCTTATGTGGAGATGAAGAGGCTTGCTCAGAATAGGGTATTGTGGAGAGCTGCATCAAACCAGTCTCCGGACTGAAGACCACAACAACAACACTTTAATTTACGACAACGAGACAAAAATGTTTGTAAATCTAGCGGACCAAACTGCGTGGTCATCAGTCCGTAGCTTACAAACTACTTAAACTACGCTAAGTAACCTAGTGACAACACACATACCCATGTCACAGGGAGGACTCGAAACTCCGACGTCGAGCAATCGCGCTACTCAGCGAGGCGCCTTTGACCGCTCGGCTACTCCATTGCGGCCACAATGAGACAATTTTATTCAACACATTAAGTGAAAATCCAACAATTTGGTGTACCAAGTCAGCGGATGTATCAAATCTCGAATCAAAATAAATATTTATACATAACTCTTCTTCGTGTCTTTGGTCTCCTTTCTCCGCAGTTGCAGTTATACAATTTGTGAATATTTATGTTAATCCTCCTTTGTATCAAACAAGAGTTTGTGATTATACCCCAATATTTTCTTGTACCAAGGTGAAATTTTGTGGGTATATCCAATCACTGTTGTACTAAACTAAACTTTTGTACGTATATCCAATATTTTGTATAATTAAATTAATAATGGTCTCCCTTTATTTCCAATCGAATGTAAGTACGAAAAGGTTGTATTATTTAGGTAATCTAATGGTGATTATTAATAATAAGTAACAAAGTTGGCCTTTCTTTCTTGTTTCATTAACGTAGTTAGAAGATTAATCTACTTCCTTTATTGGATAATTGGTTATTTGTGGATTAAAGTGCAGTATTGATTTTGGTAATCTTGTTGACAGATTTCTTTATTAGTAATTTAGTAAATGATTGTTATGCAACACTGCAGTTAATTGAGTATGATCTGAGTTTTGATAATCAGGTACTGATCTGCATAAATTTCTCGTAGACGAACATTAATAAAGTGGTTTGTGTTTTTAATATCTTTCTCGCAGACAAATTTTTTGAATATAGTCAGTGTGTGTTTCATGCAGGTTATATGTCACTGTTGCTTTGTTAAAAGATCCGTTGCGCACATAATCAATTTAATGCACTTTTTCTCATTTAACAGTATATACGTCAGTATCAGGGACATAATTAAACCAAATTACTGTGTTAATGAACAAGGTACGTGTTCAGTTAAATTGTCATGCAGTTATTTGATGACCTAGTGATCTTGACTGTTAAACATCAATATATGACAACTATTTGGACTACAACTAATATCAGATCAGTTTCTGAATGAGTAACTTTAAAATAAACTACTTTTGTTGTCTGATTAAACGATAGATTCAACTTTAAAAATCACGTACACCTTTTAACTCACGCAACAGAAGCCAGTGAACGATCGAAGAAGAGGGATTATTAGTAAGAGTACAGCTGTCGCTGTATCTTACAGTTTGATTTAACGTAATGTATATATCGTCTTAAATTTGTTTATTTCATGTATATTTCATTTCTTGTATGCAAGATATATTTTTTATGTAACGTCATATTCGATATTGAATCATTTAGTGTAAACATATACTGTATGTTTAAAGCCGCATGAATGCACGGACATTCTTATGCTGTAAGTTAGCAATGCGCCAGAGAAAATGTTGAACCTGTTGTAAAGACTGACTTTGGTACAGAAGTAGTAGCTGTGAGTGTCGCGCTGCTGAAGCAGTCGCGGAGCGGACTCGCTATAGTAAACAAACACATAAATGTTTTGTTGATGGTGCAGAGGCACGGTAGGCGCAGTGTGGTGCGAGTTTAATGCAATTGCAATAAGCCTGAGGGGCGTACTGTTTAATATATTGAAGGAAGTGCGAAACAAGTTTATTAATACTCGAAAGTGATCAGAGTACTGTTTTTCATGTGTGCAAGAAAAGTAATTGTTTGGTTATCAAGTCTATTGTCACCGAGTGTGGCCGTTGCTGTAATTAGAAGGTGATATCAATGTATGGAGATTACAGACAGACGAGCTGAATAAAAGAGTTGTCGATAAAAATATTTTGAACCAGCAGTAAGAGTACCTATTGTAATCATATCTGTCTTGTATGGACTTCACGACGAAAACGACGAAAACAGATGAGTACTATTGTAACATTCTATTTTGCATGCATGTAAATGTAGTGTCAACCCAATCAGAATTTTGGTTCAATTATACATGTCTTATTTTGAAACCAGTCTTAATTTCGTAAATAGTTGTAGTCACCCCATTATCACCATTATTAGATTATGTTGATTATGCAAGCCTGTACATTGACCAACAAGTTAAATCATTTTTCAAAGTAATTACGATCAGTTTTAAAGAAATTGCTAGACGAGTTAAAGAATTGCTAAACGTGTTACAACCACAGAGACTAGTAATTAAAGTGCAGGAGAGTTTGCAAGTAAAGTAAAGTTGGTTTCATTTATGTAGAAAGTAACCAGGCTAACAGTAGTCAAAGTATTATAGTTGATTGACCAGACTTGACTGAAGTAATTTTTTTATGAAATACGTTAAATGCCAAACTCTGATCAGCCAGTTACACGCTTACGCTACCCAGGCCCTGGAACCAATTAAAAAAAATATAGTTCACGTAAATTTTTATAAGAAACTTGAATGCTTTAAAGAATATTAACAAAATTAATGGGAACTTTGACTGTAGTATTTGTGAAGCTCATTGCACCACGGAGTTTCACTGTACTGAGCTATTATCATTTCAATCAGAGTCTATCTGCTATTACAATTTTGATTATAACACAAACACGCCATCACCACTACATGAATTCTGACACATTTATTAGTGAAGTTGTGATGTTCGTGAATCGTAAGAGGTGCTAGTTGGAGGCTGTAGTCAATGCTAAGTCAGATAGGGCCAAGCTTAACTAATTACTACAGTGACTGTTTTAAGTTAATTAATATCAATTTTTTATTCAAAATTTTAACTTTTACTGCGAAAATGTTGTTGCCACCCATTAGTTGTGATTTGCTGCAACATTCAATAACGAAATTATTATTACTAGAGTATATTATTACGCATTCTGAAGTTTGAGATAATTTGACGACCTGCAACAGGTAATTTTCTTACAATTGGCGACCCTGCCAGGATAGTTTGAGCGCCTACATTTGTAACTGGTTTGACAAGAAATTTGTTAATTATGTAATAGTAATTAAGTTATCATCAAATTTTGATTTATTATTTTGTTCTGCATATTCATTGACTGATTATTGGATTTGAAATTGGTATATCGTTTGTTGATTTTAAAACATTGTTGAAAAGTTTAAACATAGCACCAGTAGGGCAGCGTCATTCTGACGCAACAACAGAGAAAAGTAGGGACTTTACTAGGAACGCGATAATGCGTATAAGCCAGGCATCAACAATGGATTCAAGATTAAAAAAGGTAACCGAAATGGAAAACGTACCGGAAATGGAAAATGCAAATTTGAACGTAGATCGACAAGAATTTACTCGTGATCAAAATGATGTTCGAAGAAGTTGTACAGATTTGAGACACTCAAACGATCGCAGGTTAGCGATAAACGTGGGTCACGTAGTTAATGGAGAAAAAACTAACGTGCATGAGGTCGCGGACAATGTTAGTGATCAGCAAAAGGTAATTGACGAACATCAGAACGAATCGGAGGCTAAATGTTCATCAGATGTTCATCAGATTGATCTGTCATCAAGTAGTGAGGAGCAACGGAAAATCGACAGAAATAAAAAGGATAGGCGAAGGTAAAAAATGAGGGATGCTTTGCCTCAAGGAAATGCAGACAGAGTGCGTTAATGCAATTCATGTAATATATGAGCCGGAATCTTGGTCAAAAAATCGAAAAGTCGCAGTTAGAACTAAGACGGGAACTTGGACAGGACATAAAGAAAACAGATAAAAAACTAAGCAATAAAAAAGGAAAATGAACACGTCAGGAAGCAAATAAGTACACAGGACAAAAGGATAGATGATTTAGCCACGCAAACGGAACAAAAGATTACACAGGCGCAAAAAATTTGTGAGGAACGTCACACCGCGTGCAGTAACGAAGTCACTTTGGTTAAAAAATCATTAAACAGAACCAAAGACAAAGTCGCGGAAGTCAAACAGGGATTACAACACACTGAGGAAAGAATTGTTCAGATGCAAAGAGAAATCCAGCGTGTTGTGGAACATGAAAACAATACGTGGACCCCGCCTAGTACAGAAGCGCAAGTTGGCAGTCACAATGATGACGCAACAGATAATTGTTATCGTCTCGCGAGGCAGACTGCTGCAGGAAACGTCAGCTTTGAAACGACAAAATCTGTCACCGAAACCAGTAACGGGAATTCGCATTACGAAATAAATTTGAACGGAACTGTACCGGAGCAAAGCAATGTTGCGCCATTGCGTTGTGTTGACAACAATGAGGAGGCAAGGCGCACCGAAAATGATAGACGAATGGAAAAGTATTTGCGTAGTATCAGACCGCCAGTATTTAAACCAGATGGCGACATCCATATAATGAAATTTTTGAATCACATCGAACAAACTATACCGCGAGATTGGTCGGATCGCATGTGTATAAATTATATTCTGTCCAACGTGCATGAAAGTGTTCATAATGACGTTATGGACATGAGTAGCGAGAGCAGAAGCTACCGCGAATTTAAGGATCAACTAATACGAAAATATTGGTCATCAGCAAAGCAGGATGAAGTTTATGAAGATATTCACACAGCACCGATCTATAACGCAAATAAATTCAGTACGATGGAGAAATGTGTGAAACATTACTGGAATAAGAATAGGTATCTTAGCTATCCAATACCATAGCGAGCTTTGATTTCAGTAATGTTGGCAAAATTGCCCAGATGTGTGCGAGATCTTTTCATTGTACAACCAGTTTTATCTATAGAAAAATTTATGAAAGTCTTGGAAAGATGTGATCGAAGCTGGGAAAATGGAGATCGACCCAATCGACAGGACAGAGGGAATAGGAGTGGAACAGATGATCGACATTATCGGAGGGACGAAGGTATTCGCCGTGAAGATAACGGATACGGGCACCGGCAAGCAGATACACTGGAAGACAGGTCACGAGCAGGTGATACCAATAACGGCCGACAAGATGATCGACGGCAACGTCATCAGAGAGAAGAAGAACCGAGACAATACCGACAGGAAAATCGTAATAGAGAGAGGAATAATCGAAATGATTGGCAATACACCGGAGCTAGGCCCAAAGGATACAATCAGTCACGTAATGTAGACAGAAGTAGAGGAGACGGAAGAACAGTCTACGAGAAACCGGGACCTCGCGACAAACAGGTTTATGCGTTAGAAGCACGCACAATAGATAATGGAGACACCAAACACGAAATACGTAATCAAAGTACGAACAATCATGAAGAAAACACACGTTGTTTAAACTAATTGAGCGGCCTGCTTTGCCCCGCGGCGAGGCCGCAAAGCATTTAAAGGGGACTGAAGGACCGACGAGCTCAGACGAAAATGCAAAGAAAGTAGACTCTGATAATGAATGGATAACGACAGATGATGAAGACGAATCTGACGTTATATACAAGACTACGAACGTAATTGAACATGGCAGGAATGAACGAAAAACAACTGTAGAAGCAAAGAAGCTTGAGGGCGCGCAAATAAACAAAGTTATTGACGCATCAGCGCAAATAAATAAAGCAACAGTTGGGCCGGAAACGGAACAAGAATACCATGAAAGAATGTTCGTTGAAGCAATAGATGCGTTACTGGACAACAATGATCAAGATAAGAAAACTTGTTGTGTTCGACTAGAAGAAGATACTGACGTGGAAGAGACGGAAGACAGTGACGAATCGGATACGACAGAAGATGAGAAGGGAGAACCAGACAACAAAGCAGCAGATACCGTAACCACCTGTACGGAAGAAGTAGCAGAAAATTACGATTCATTTCAGAATGAGTTTCCTGACATCATCGAACATATCGAAATTTGGAGCCACCACGACGTTGCAACAACAGCACCGCAGATGAGACAATGCAATGCCATCCGAACGTCAGATGAACAACAAAGGTTATCAACGGAAGAAGAAGATGTGCTTAGAACTGAAATACGAGTATTGAGACACGCCAAACAGAGCGAAAGCAATACATGCCCGAAATTAAAACTGGTAATCGGAAGTGCGCCTCGGTTGCACAGTGGTAGAGTGCCAAACTACAAGTCCAAAGGTCCCGGGTACGATCCCCGCCAGGTCATCGGATTTTTATCTGTCACTTTCCACTTCTTTCACCTCTGGCAATATTGCTCATGTGAAAAATACCGAGTAGCACCGTGGTTCGGAACCCACGTTAAACTGTAGGTCCCCCTATAACTGGCTGGGTAAGTCAGTTCGAAGGTCGGAGGAAGGCAACGGCATACCACCTCCAAACAGGACCATGCCTAGTAAAGCACTGTTGTATTCAAACCAATCTTCGGATTGTTGACTGCTTTACCTTAATCGGAAGCAAGGATTATGAAGCATTAATTGATACTGGGTCGATGATTTCAATTTTGACACGATCGATTTATGAAGATGTGTAGAAAAGCTTGCATAGAATAGAACTTCCAGCAACTAGATTGAAAATATATGGAGCTTTCAATTCTAAATTTGTGGAATCAAAGAAGAATATTTTTTTTGCCGTTTAAAATCAATCAGCTTAACCAACTATTTTACCATGAGTAGTAGTAGTGGAAGAAATAAATATTCCGTTGATAATTGGAGCTGATTGGCTACAGAAAATTAAAGCGGTCGTGGACCTGAAAATAAATATTTTGACTGTTGAAGACGAAGGAAACCAGTACACCACCCAATTATTACAGCAAGTGGAACATCCAGTAAAGACATTTAATATCAGATGCAGCCAGGAAAACATAAAAACAGGTCATGACAAACAAAGGCAAAGTGGAAGGTTAAAAGAGAAGGACGAACAATTTGAAGATCTTAACGGTATATGCAACGTGCCGACAACAATGAGGCGTGACGCGCCGCGAGCCGGCACAGAGTACTGGAGAAGACGACGCGTGAAAATGAAACACTCAACTGTAAATGAACCGTCTGACTGAAGTTATGTGAATCAAGAGCATTGCAGCGGACGAAGAAGTGGGGTACAGCAAAATGAAACCTTATTTGGATTGACACACAAAGAAAGGACACATTTTTTACTCGAAGAAGACGACACCCAAGAGGACACCGAAATGAACTTGATGACTACCGGATTTGTAGAAGAACGGATTGTTACTGTGACACCGGACACCGGAAGCCAGTACAATGCAATCGAAGAGGATTTGTACTTAATTAGCCGCAAGCAGAAGCTAATTATCAAAGAAGACTCTTGTAATATAAACACATCATCTATTATAGCAAAGCAAAGCGTGCAAGTACGGAAACGAGTAATGCTAGAGATTATTGTATGTGAACAGGCCATAGTGGCAGAATTTTTAGTTGTCAGAGGATTAAAGACCGTCGTCGTGATTGGTCCGGACACGATGCGGAAGTTAGAAATGAAGATTAATTATTATGAAAAATATATAGAATGGAATGTGGGTGGAATCAAGACGAAATGGAACTTATTCGAAGAGAAAGAGATGCAACATTACGTTGCCTCTGTGTACCTTAACGAAGAAGAGGAGACTAATTATTATGACGTAAATCATTCTACTGATGATGAGGAAGAGATAAGACAAAGGATTCGTCAGAAAGTGGTTAATATTGAAACCATTCCTGAGGAGAGAATAGATATCCAGAAAGAAAATTTGAAGAAGGAGACCTTGTCTTACTACGAAACAAAAAGCTGGGTAAATCACATGATAATGGATGCAAGAAGTTTTACCGGTGGTATTTGGGACCTTACCGTGTAAACAAAGTCAAACATGCTAATGCTATGGAACTGGTGTCCATAAAGAACAACAAAAATGTAGGACTCCGACACATATGCCGCCAGCGGCAGCCGCTACCAGAGGCAGCAATTGCGTCGCGCGGTCAGCCGCCAGCGCGAACGACTTGAAAGCAGCCGACAGCCATGGGCGGTACCGACATCAAAGGAACACACACCGCTTCATCCAACGGGACTACGAAATGTAGCGTGTGAAGTGATGTGCAATAAGGTGGAGCTATCAAGCTCGGCCATGAAGGTCAATTGAGTGCAGTGCTATTTTTTGCAGGTTTATACGCCGATTACGTCACACACCGACGCATCCCAACATATCAAATTTTGTAAATGATGTAATGCAACTTCCTACCTTTTGTATCTAATGTAATGCCATGTAACCAATATTATGTATCTTTATTTTATGTCATGTAATTTTTCCTATATGAAATATGTGTCCTAAGGCTAACAAAAAAAAAAAAAAAAAAAAAAAAAAAAAAAAAAAAAAAAAAAAAAAATTACGTAATGTATATATCGTCTTAAATTTGTTTATATCATGTATATTTCATTTCTTGTATGCAAGATATATTTACTATATTGAATCATTTAGTGTAAACATGTACTATATGTGTAAACCCGAATGAATGCACGGACATTCTTATGCTGTAAGTTAGCAATGCGCCAGAGAAAATGTTGAACCTGTTGTAAAGACTGACTTTGGTACAGATGTAGCAGCTGTGAGTGTCGCGCTGCTGAAGCAGTCGCGGAGCGGACTCGCTATAGTAAACACATAAATGTTTTGTTGATGGTGCAGAGGCACGGTAGGCGCAGTGTGGCGCGAGTTTAATGCAATTGCAATAAGCCTGAGAGACGTACTGTTTAATATATTGAAGGAAATGCGAAACAAGTTTATTAATACTCGAAAGTGATCAGAGTAATGTTTTTTCATGTGTGCAAGAAAAGTTATTGTTTGGTTATCAAGTCTATTGTCACCGAGTGTGATCGTTGCTGTAATTAGAAGGTGATATCAATGTATGTAGATTACAGACAGACGAGCTGAACGAAAGAGTTGTCTATAAAAATATTTTGAACCAGCAGTAAGAGTACCTATTGTAATCATATCTGTCTTGTATGGACTTCACGACGAAGACGACGAAAACAGATGAGTACTATTGTAACATTCTATTTTGTATGCATGTAAATGTAGTGTCAACCCAATCAGAATTTTGGTTCAATTATACATGTCTTATTTTGAAACCAGTCTTAATTTTGTAAATAGTTGTACTCACCCCATTATCACCATTATTAGATTATGTTGATTATGCAAGCCTGTACATTGACCAACAAGTTAAATCATTTTTCAAAGTAATTACGATCAGTTTTAAAGAAATTGCTAGACGAGTTAAAGAATTGCTAAACGTGTTACAACCACAGAGACTAGTAATTAAAGTGCAAGAGAGTTTTCAAGTAAAGTAAAGTTGGTTTCATTTATGTAGAAAGTAACCAGGCTAACAGTAGTCAAAGTATTATAGTTGATTAACCAGACTTGACTGAAGTAATTTTTTTATGAAATACGTTAAATGCCAAACTCTGATCAGCCAGTTACACGCTTACGCTACCCAGGCCCTGGAACCAATTAAAAAAATATATAGTTCACGTAAATTTTTATAAGAAACTTGAATGCTTTAAAGAATATTATCAAAATTATTGGGAACTTTGACTGTAGTATTTGTGAAGCTCATTGCACCACGGAGTTTCACTGTACTGAGCTATTATCATTTCAATCAGAGTCTATCTGCTATTACAATTTTGATTATAACACAAACACGCCATCACCACTACATGAATTCTGACACATTTATTAGTGAAGTTGTGATGTTCGTGAATCGTAAGAGGTGCTAGTTGGAGGCTGTAGTCAATGCTAAGTCAGATAGGGCCAAGCTTAATTAATTACTACAGTGACTATTTTAAGTTAATTAATATCACTTTTTTTATTCAAAATTTTAACTTTCACTGCGAAAATGTTGTTGCCACCCATTAGTTGTGATTTGCTGCAACATTCAATAACGAAATTATTATTACTAGAGTATATTATTACGCATTCTGAAGTTTGAGATTATTTGACGACCTCCAACAGGTAATTTTCTTACAATGACAGGCTTGGGGTTCCGCTAGAAGAAAACTTTGTCTGAAGAGTTCAATTACGAAAACAGTTTGGGAATCGTTCATATAAAATATTTAACAGTAATCAATAGTATTTCTTCTGCAATTGTTGTAACAGAAGAGAAATACACAGAAAACATTACACTTACACGACAAATTACACAGTTCACTTGATTAAATTGTATTTGTTCTTCTTGATTTCTTTAATGAATCTATGTTGGGGTAATAAGCCATTAGTCAATACAAAAGTTTAAGGAAGCTTTTCAATCTTATTTTCGCTACGAAAAACTTACGGGTATGGTGCCAGGTACCAAAATCGACGACGGCCGATATTTCGGAGGAGACCACCCTGCCATTTTCAAGGCGAAACTGCAGTGAGGAAGCAATGTGCAACGATCTTTAAAACCTCGGTTTTCAATGAGTAAACAGGAAAGACAATACACACAGAGCAAGAAAGCACACAGCGCCGACACGATCAAAGATGAAACCGGTCAGAATATCGATAATAAACATCAGTTCTCGACAGATGAGTTCGGATTAGTTTTCTCCCTCTGTTGTTTGACAAGTGAAAGAGCCGGATCCCAAGCAGAATTTAAGCCGAAGCCTCCATCCCTATTCATAAGGTTGTCACCTAGTGTGAGTTTGATCAACATATGATTTGCCACAGCTACTTGGGATACGGTAGACACCCGCCTTACGCAAAACGAGATCATCATTTACGAATCCCAACAGTGCCTTAATTTTTGAAGGTGGACGAAACACACATTTTACATTATTTTTACGCAAAATGCGACCAATCTTATTAGAAGTGCTGCCAACGTATGGCAGAAAGGCCACTGACGTGGGTGCCGACTCAGTGTTATCATCACTAGCCCGTTGCACATGTGATCGATAGCGCAACGCTCTTGTAACCTGCCCTTCTCCATAGCCATGCTGTCGAAAATTTACCTCCAGATGAGACAGATCAGCGGGCAAACTTTCTGGGTCAGAAATGACATGAGCCCTATGCACTACGGTTCGAAGAACCCCTTCACGTTGAGCTGGGTGGTGACAATTATCAGCTTGCAAATACAGATCAGTATGCGTTGGCCTCCTGTAAACCGAATGTCCCAACGTACAATCTGCCTTTCTCCTGACCAAAACATCAAGGACGGGAAGGCAACAATTCTTTTCCACTTCCATGGTAAAACGGATGTTGGGATGGATTGAATTTAAATGCTCCAAAAAATGATGCAAGTTCTCGCTACCATGAGGCCAAATAACAAACGTGTCGTGTATATATCTGAAAAAAAAAAAGCAGGTTTCAACGCCGCTGACTCCAGTGCACGATCTTCGTAGTCCTCCATGAATAAATTAGCAATGATGGGCGACAAAGGGCTTCCCATCGCAACTCCATCTGTCTGCTCGTAGTACTCATTGAATAAAAAGTAGGTGGAAGTCAAAACATGTCGAAATAAATTCGTTAAATCAGTACCAAACTTCGTCTCAATTAGTTGCAACGAATCAGACAGAGGAACGCGAGCGAAAAGAGAAACCACATGAAAACTAATCAAAATATCCACGGGTGTACTGCCGGTCTATAGTGTCCAAAGGGCCTGTTGCCAAGTGCAAACCCTCCAATCGACTCAGGAAATCCACAGAGTTCTTAATGTGGTGTTCACAACGGCCTACCAGTGCGCTCAACAAACCAGCAAGATGTTCTGCAACACGATATGTCGGAGCACCAATGTTTGACACGATAGGCCTAAGAGGGCACCCATCTTTATGGACCTTAGGGAGGCCATATAATCTGGGAGGTACAGCACAATACGAATTAAGACTCTTGATAATTTCCTGTGACAAAGAAGTTTTCTTAAGGAGGTTATTGGTCTTCCTCTCAACACTTTTTGTAGGGTCAGCAGAAATCGTGCGATATGCTGAATCAGAAAGTAAACACTGCATTTTTTGATAATCACATTATTTACGCTATTTTTCAGAAGGTATCTGATTTTGATTTACGAGGTAAGCAACTCAACTGCAACACAAATCTACATCGTACAACGTTGACATGTTCGCTACGGAGGCAGAGTTCTGACAGACATGTCCAGGACATAAATATTGCGCCAGAATTACTGTACCGTTCTTGTGCCTTAAGTATCCCGTCGCGTCAGTGAAAGACCATTTCCTCAGACACTTGAGGCTTATGACGTTCTTATGAGGAGATGAAGAGGCTCGATCGGGATAGAGTAGGGTGGAGAGCTGCATCAAACCAGTCTCCCGACTGAAGACCATAACAACAACATAACATTTTAAAGTACAAGAATAAGACAATTTCACTCATCACATTAAGTGAAAATCGAACAATTTCTTATACCAAGTTTGTGGCTGTATCAAATCTTGAATCAAAATAAATATTAATGATAATATTTTTTTCTATCTAAACAAGAGTTATGGTTGTCCGTATGTCCATTCACTGTTATACCAAAATAAACGTTTATATTTATATCCAATATTGTGTGTGATTAAATTAATAATGGTCTCGCTTTATTTGCAATTGAACTGCATTATTCAGAAGTAAAAGTCAATGACAGATTTGAGGTTCCGCTAGAAGGAAAATTCGTCTGAAGGGTTCAATGACGAAAACAGTTTAGGAACCGCGCAAATAAAATATTTATCAGAAATCAGTAAAATAGTGTAGTATTTATTCTAACAACTGTTATTATAGGAAAGAAATACACAGAAAACAGTACACTTACATGACAAATTAAATTGTATTTGTTCTTCTTGTGTTTTATGAATCTATATTGTAATAAATAAGCCACTAGTCCATTCAAATGGTTAAGGAACTTTTCAGACTTATTTCCGCTAATTTCCATAAAGTATCTGCCTTTGTTTTACGACGTAAGTAACTGAACCACAACACAAATCCATACCGTAAGAAAGTTGAATTGTTCGCTACGAAGGCAGAGTTCTAACTGACGTATCCAGGACATAAATATTGCGCAATAAATACTGTAAGATTCTTGTGTCTTGGAGCAGAGGTGTCCACCCCTCCCCCCCCCCTTCACCATACACACACAAAAGATACTCTTTTGGCATTTAATATAGAAATTAAATATCTTTTATTTCAAGTTTTGTGAATTGTTTTATAATGCGTCCTCCTCCCAGGCTGGTCAAAAGTACAAAGTTTCACCTTGCCATCCCCCCCCGCCCCCCAGAAATTTCAATGACGCAGTTTACGTTATGATCCCCCCCCCCCTTCTGGGCACCACCGCCTTCCACCACCGTATGGACGCGATGCCATATCTCGGCGCTGCGGGCGCCTTCAGTGTGGACCCCCGTTTCCTCGGCCACTGGAGGTGCCCGGCGCCCCCCTGCTACTCGGCGGCGGCCTCGGCCTCCAGCTCCAGTAGCGCTGCCCCCTGCCGAAGACGGCGCCATCTTGCAGGGACTCCGGCAGCCGCTGCAGCGCCGTTTCCGGCAGAAAGGACGAGCAGAACGCCGCCGCCAGGTTCAGCACTGCCAGAATGCCGAAGGTGACTCGCTTGTCATCCTGCGAAAGGAA
Organism: Locusta migratoria; assembly: GCA_026315105.1. Taxonomy (NCBI): domain Eukaryota; kingdom Metazoa; phylum Arthropoda; class Insecta; order Orthoptera; family Acrididae; genus Locusta; species Locusta migratoria. The sequence goes on along the minus strand of JAOYRU010000101.1, from coordinate 463,355 downwards.
AGTAAAATTCAAACAGCCAAAACACCAGGTACTAGAACAATCATTTCGTTCCGTGTGCCTTTCAATATTACTGGAGACTTCCTTATATTCGAATAGGCACTGAAGTTTTAAGTGTTACCACCTTCGTAACTACCTGCTCTATCCGCAAAATCGATTCCAATAGTCCTCTACACCGGTCAAAACAATTTAAGGATCAGTTGAGATATCTAGGTTCTCAAGTACTGACACCGGCAAAATAAACTGAAATGATTATGAATCGCAGTGTTTGTCCGTCTTTCCAACTACAATAAAAATTGCGATTTTTCTCACCAGACCCGTAAAACTTCTTTAGTGGTCTGTAATAATAGAAATCTACAGTTTGTTTTGATTTAAGATCGAATACAGTTCGTTAACGAAACATGAAAAGTAGGCCTAATGTTTTGTTACTTACAAAAAGTTTGTCTTGTTTTCGCTTCACATCGTGGAATGCCGGTCTGTTTCATGCAGTACCGCCGATCCTGCACGCACGCTGACACGGTTTTTTCCCCCCTTTTTTTCCACTACTTCCACTGTCACTTTCGCACTGCCCATGATTGTTTTTCACAGATAAGACGTGTTTTTTTTTTTTTTTTTCAGACTGACTCTGTACAGTGTGTTATTGGAGCGTTGCCAACATCAGGAATGTAGTTCTTTTTCTATGCTTTATAATAAATTATGTTTTAGTGTATTTAGTTTTGATGTAAGTGGACTGGAATAATGGCAAAATAAACGTTTTCATTTGTTTACTTAATTTTTTATGGCACAAACAATTCAACGTTTGCCGACCACCTGAAACAAGAACACCATAGGCCCAGCACAATAGAAATATAGACTAGTAGACACCTTCTCCCTTTCCAAGAAAACCTCCACATACACAAAGCACTATCGCACAACAAACAATTACTAAACAACCAAATAAATATTTGAAACCAATCATTCTATAAAATAATAGAAAAAATCACATAAAACATTCTCCTTCATGCCCCTAACTATCGCAGTCTACTTACACAACTCATTCCACATACCACTATCAACATTCCACAGCTAATGTCAAATAAAATCATACCCACCTCTCCACTAAACATGACACTCTTTGAATGTGTCACACATATTGAAATAAAACTCCAAAACTCTCTCGCTCCCTCTTAACAACCACCCACCTCGTTCCCCTCACTGTTACCCCACATGACATACTAGATTCAACTAAAAACACAAGTCCCAATTCCCCCCCCCCCCGCCCCCAAACCACACACACACACAATACTTGCATTCCCACCACCCAGAAGTTTCAATATTACTGTTACTTCTTCACAATGTATATACAGTACCTGAATTATTTAATAAAAGCCAACTGACAAATTTCTCCCCTCTACCAACCACAACCCCCCCCTCCTGCCCATCACTTTTGTCTTCCATCTCACCTCACATCCCACCTTACCACATCCCACCACCATTCAGTCATCTTTTCCTGCTACTCAACCCCCCCCCCACTACCAATAATAATAATTAAAAAATTAAAAAATCAATAAAAACGTTTACATATATGTATTATAATTCCATTATTCCAGTCCGCTTACATCAAAACTAAATACACTGAAACATAATGAATTATAAAACAGAAAAAGAAGTACATTCGTGATTTTGGCAACACTCCAATAGACCACTGTGCAGACTCAGTCAAAACAAAAACAAACACGTCTGATCGGTGAAAAACAATCATGGGCGGTGCAAAAGTGACAGTGGAAGTAGTGAAAAAAAAAAAAAAAAAAAAAAAAAAAAAACAGTGACACAGCGTGCGTGCAGGATCGGCGGAACTGCATGAAACAGATCGGCATTCCATGATGTGAGGCGAAAACAAGACAAAATTTCCGTAAGTAAAACAACATCAGGCCTACTTTTCATGTTTCGTTAACGAACTGTTTTCGATCTACAAACAAACAAACTGTAGATTTTTACTATTACAGACCACTGAAGATGTTTTACTGTCATTAAAACGAAACGCGTCTAGTGAGAAAAATCGCATTTTTATTCTAGTTGCAAAGACGGACAAATACTGCTACTCATAATTATGAAAGCAACTACGGACATTATGGCTCCACAAACGAGGAATTGAACTAAAATGGTTCAGCGTCTTTCTGTGGGTTCTACAGAGTGGAAACAATAACATTACTACAATCGAGATAGTGCTAATAACAGAAAGTGGCTGCAGATGGGGTTGATGTTGACTTGTGCTTACTCAACCAATTACACAAGCAGTCGGGTTCAGAAAGTGTAGTGAGCAGGTAGTGAAACGCAATAACAACGTGACTTATCCACAGCAACGGCATGGAGATCCATAGGAATGTTGAAAGCGGGACAGACACAAACGGACGTGACTGCAACTGTTGGAGTGTTTCAAAGCGCAATTTCCAGGACCCTGACGCAAAAGGAACCGTTAAAAGAAGGTAGGCTAAGGTCGTCCACGGTAACATCAGCAAGAAATGACCGTTTTGCCGGCCGCGGTGGCCGAGGTGACTAAGGCGCTCCAGTCACGGTCAGCACGGCCACTACGGTCGGGGGTTCGAATCCCCCCTCGGGCATGGATATTTGTGCCGTCCTAGTTCGTAAGTAGTTCATAAGTAGTTTGTAAGTTTAGGGACTGATGACCCCGTAGTTAAGTCCCATACGCTTTACAAACATTTGAACATTTTTTTGACCGTTTTCTCCGGTTATCATTTGATCGAGACAATAGACTGGATGCAACTCAACTACAACGCACCCTCCAGATGACAGCAGGATGCGCAGTATCAACACAGACAGCCCGAAATCGTCTTTGGGAATGTGGCCTGTACACTCGGAGGCCTATAGTGTGTTTCCCATTAAAACCACGACACTGTTTAGCCCGCACACTCTGATCGACGGAATATCTGGATTGGAGTCGTAACGAATGACTCTGGATGCTGGTCAGAGGCTAGCCAAGGTTTTGTGTTAAAACGTCTGGAGAGAATGTGGAACTCAGAACTATCCAGCTTACGTTGAGCAAACATCACACTATCATGTTGATGGACGAATGGTGTGAGCAGGAGTCAGTATTGCCGGACGGACGGACCTCATTGTCGTTCAGAATGGCGCTTTGGCTTGTCAGAGATGTATGGACGAGATCTTTCGACCTTTTGTTGCGCCTATTATGGTGCCATAGGCGATGGTTTCCTTCTGGTGGACGATAACGCTCGTTCCCACAGAGCTGCATTGTTATACTACTCGCTTGAAGCTGAGGGAATTCAACGAATGTAGTGGCCAGCTTGTTCACCGGACTTAAACCCGATTGAGCATGGTTGGGATGCACTTGGCAGACGCATTGCGGACAGACCAGCACAAAGGTTGCAGAGCTGGATATTGCACTCATGGATGAAAGGTCAAATGTCTCCCAAGATCTCATTCATATCCTCATACTATCCATGCAAGGTGCTTCGCTGTAAGTAAGCACCATGTAAAGTACAGACTTGAGACAGCAAATTACCATACTGTATCACACACAAATTTCAACTGTAACCAATACCTGAATAAAATACGTTACCATATGTATATTGTATATAACATCTCATCTGATCCCCTAACTCTTTTGATCAGAGTAGTTTCGCCTCTACTCTACCATCCTTGTATATTGCCTCACCATTACCAACACATCCCACGATCCCTATCCATGGACACCCTCCATATACTCTCCAGAGAAAATTTAACCAACTGCCACATCATGAAATCCATTCTGACATATATCCATCCCACCAACTATAAAATCTCACCAACCATCCAACCTTATCGAGCATCCATTCGTCTCGTTTCTTCCGGTTCTAATACCCTATTTCACCGCACCACTAACATAATCTATTCCCCTATTGTTGTCTCCCAAAAGCCTCATCGATACCACGCACGAGTTTCATCCTCTCTACACCCTGTTACCCTCCTATTCTCCGAAATAAGCAATATTTTCACCTCAAAACAACAATCTATCGCAGGGTAAGTCCGTTTAGTTTTTGATAAAAATGAAGTGCCTCTTTTGAAAGTCAGTGCCTTCTTCATCATGTTTTTAAATATTTCAAATGTGTTCTTGTTGATTAGACATTTTTACCGATTTACTATTTTAAAAAGTAATCTTTTCATATTTGAACTCATCAATTCATTGCGCCTTCAACATAAATTTTGTTGTTGTTGTTGTGGTCTTCAGTCCTGAGACTGGTTTGATGCAGCTCTCCACAATACCCTATCCTGAGCAAGCCTCTTCATCTCCACAGAAGAACGGCAACCTACATCTGTCTGAATCTGCTTACTGTATCCATCTCTTGGTTTTCCTCTGCGGTTTTTACCCCACACACCTCCCTCCAACGCTAAATTCACAATTCCTTGATGTCTAAGAATGTGTCCTACCAATCTATCCCTTCTTTTAGTCAAGGTATGCCAGAAATTTCTTTTCTCCCCAATTCCGTTCAGTACCTCCTCATTAGTTACGCGATCCACCCACCTAATCTTCAGCATTCTTCTGAAGCACCATATTTCAAAAGCCTTAATCCTCTTCCTGTCCGCACTGTTTATCGTCCATGTCTCACTCCCAACAATCCATAGAAATGCCTTCAGAAAGGACTTCCTTAGGCTTCCTTCCACATAAATTTTATCACTTGCAAATACATCGCCTTATGTTTCGTATTTCTGGCATCTGCCTTTATACATCCATACTCCGCAAGCCACCCGACGGTGTGTGGTGGAGGGTATCTTGAGTACCACTATCGCTTCCTATTCCAGTCTCGTATTGTTCGCGGAAAGAAAGATTGTAGGTATGCCTCTGTTTTGGGCTCTAATCTCTCCGATTTTATCCTCACGATCTCTTCGCGAGATATACGTAGGAGGGAGCACTATAATGCTAGACTCCTCGGTAAAGGTATGTTCTCGAAACTTCGACAAAAGCCCGTACCCCGCGACAGAGCGTCTCTCCTGCAGAGTCTTCCACTGGAGTTTAGCGATCACCTCCGTAACGCTTTCTCGGTTACCAAATGATCCTGTAACGAAGCGCGCTGCTCTCCGTTGGATCTTGTCTACGTCCTCTATCAACCCCACCTGGTACGGATCCCACACCGGTGAGCAGTATTCAAGCGGTGGGCGAACAAGTGTACTGTAAGCCACTTCCTTTGTTTTCGGACTGTATTTCCTTAGGAGTCTTCCAATGAATCTAAGACCGACATCTGCTTTACCGACGAATAATTTTATATGGTCGTTCCATTTAAAATCACTCCTAATGCCTACTCGCAGATATTTATGGAATTAACAGATTCTAGTTTCTGACCTGCTATAGTGTAGATAAATATACAGGTTCTTTTTTTTCATGTATTCGTAGCATTTTAAACTTGTCTACAATGAGATTCAATTGCTATACCCTGCATCATACTTCAATTCGATGCAGATCTTCCTGCATTTCAGTACAACTTTTCATTGTTACAGCCTCTCTATATACTACAGCATTATCCACAGAAAGCCTCAGTGAACTTCCGATGTTAACCGCAAGGTCATTTATATACATTGTGAATAGCAACGGAACTACGACATTCCCCTGTAGCACACCTGACATCACTCTTACTGCGGAAGACTTCTCTCCATTGAGAATGACATGCTGCATTCTGTTATCTAGGAACTCCTCAATCAAATCACACAATTGGTCTGATGCTCTTACTTGGTCCATTAAACTGTAACTGTATCAAACGCCTTGCAGAAGCCAAGAAACACAGCATCTACCTGGAACCCGTGTCTATGGGCCTCTGAGTCTCGTGGACGAATAGCGCGAGCTGGGTTTCACACGATCGGCTCTTTCGTAACCCATGCTGATTCCTAAAGAGCAGATTTCTAGTCTCCAGAAAAGTCATTATACTCGAACATAATATGTGTTCAAAAATTCTACAACTGACCGACGTTAGAGATACAGGCCGATAGTTCTGCACATCTGTTCGACATCTCTTCTTGAAAAGGGGGTAACCTGCTCCATTTTCCAATCTTTCGAAACGCTACACTCTTCTAAAGACACACCACTGCAATAAGGGGAGTACGTTCCTTCGCGTACTCTGTGTAAAATCGAACTGGTATCCCATCAGGTCCTGTGGCCTTTCCTGTTTTGAGCGATTTTATTTTTTTTCTATCCCTCTGTCCATTATTTCGATTTCTGACATTTCGTAATCTGTGTGACAATCTAGAGAAGGAACTACAGTGAAATCTTCCTCCGTGAAACAGCTTTAGAAAAAGACATTTAGCAATTCAGCCTTTAGAGTGTCATCCTCTATTTCAATACTGTTTTGGTCACAGAGTGTCTGGACATTTTGTTTTGGTTCACCTACCGCTTTGACATAAGACCAAAATTTCTTAGTATTTTCAGCCAAGTCAGTACATAGAACTTTACTTTCGAATTCGTTGAACGCCTCTCGCATAGCCCTTGTCAACGCTACATTTCGCTTCGTGTAATTTTTGTTTGTCTACAAGACTTTGGCTATATTTATGTTTGCGGTGAAGTTCCCTTTGCTTCCTTAGCAGTTTTCTAATTCAGTTGTTGGCTCCTTTCCATCTCTTACGATTTTGTTTGCTACATACTCATCTAATGCATATTGTACGATTGCTATGAACTTTATTTCTACAAAACCAGCTTCAAACATTTATTTTCTTAATGCTAAGGATACCTTAAATATCCACCGTAGACTTTACAATTCTTAATACAACATTACTTTTATTGTAAAACTTATTACCCCAGCTTAACAATGCTCCAGTCGTAGCTCAAAAACTGCATATGAGTTCCTGTTTAACAGTTCTCTGACCATTCCGCCTTCCTCTGCAACAATTATGGAGTGCGAACATATTCGCGCGCTATTAACACATCATCGCATTTAGTTACGTCCCGTGCGGCAGATTTTGACTGCCTAGCTCTTCAACATTCTCTATCTTCTGGTCTCCTCTTCATTCTTTGGTACTCTCCTTGTGACCAGCTAACGTCATCCAACACCTGGTACCTTCTACTTCCCGGAACGAAACCTTCAGTTGCGTCTATTAGAAGGAATTCTCCCGATTGTCGCCTATCCAATTTAGTTTACTATTCTTCACCGTCAGCAGCATCCTTCGTTCATCCCCAACTCTACTCAGTACTTCGTCATTCCTGATTTCATAAATCCAGAACATGGAAGTTCCCAAATCTTTTTCTACTCAGTATCTCTCGCAGAGAAGTGTTGAGTCACGGCATCGCCCCTTAGCTGCAACTGTATACACATTTCTCTCTTCCAATGTCTACTTTTGCTCCGAATGGCTCTTTCTGCTACCCAGTGCACCACTGTGATGGTCCTCACGCCTTCTTCGCGACCTTCCTTATCGCTGTCTCCTCCGCCTTTTTCATTGTCTCTCTGCCATTATTCTTGTCCCATTGTTTTTCTCTTTACTCTTTCTTCCTCGCAGTCCATTGTCTCTTCAGTCGCGTTTTTCTCATTTCGGAATGTATTCTCGAGCATGCAAACCCTAGACCGTGGAACTTTAACACATTAGTACAGGGGAGTATAGAGCATGGGAGAAGACTGCACTGTAGTACCTTCTCTAGATTGACGCACAAATTGCAAAATGGCAGATATCGAAATAATTGACAGAGGGACAGAAAAACAATTAAAATCGCTCAAAAGACGAAAGGCCGCAGGACCAAATGGGATACCATTTCATTTTTCACAGAGTACCCGAAAGAACTTGACCCCTTCTTGCAGTGTTGTATCGTAGGTCTCTAGAAGAGCGAAGCGTTCCAAAAGATTGGAAAATGTCGCAGGTCATCGATGTTTTTCAGAATGGACGTCAAAGAGATGTGCAGAAGTATAGACCTATATCTCAAACGTCGGTCAGTTGTAGAATTTTGGAACGTATTATGTTCGAGTATAATGACATTTCTGAAGATTAGTAATCTGCTCTGTAGGAATCAGCATGGGTTTCGAAAATGGCGATCGTGACTCAGAGGGCCACAGACACAGGTTATAAGGTAGATGCTGTGTTTCTCGACTTCCGCAAGGCGTTTGATACTGTTCGCCACCGACGTTTAATGAACAAAGTAAGAGCATATGGTCTATCAAACCAGTTGTGTAATTGGATTGAGGAGTTCTTAGACAACAGAATTCAGCATGTCGTTCTCAATGGAGAGAAGTCTTCCGAAGTAAGAGTGATGTCAGGGGTGCCACAGGGGAGTGTCGTGGGTCCGTTGCTGTTCACGATATATATAAATGACTTCGCGGATAACGTCAGAAGTTCACTGAGGCTTTCTGTGGATGATGCTTTAGTATATAGAGAGGTTGTAACAACGGAAAATTGTATTGAAATACAGGAGGATCTGCAACGAATTGACGCATGGTGCAGGTAATGGAAATTGAATCTCAATGTAGACAAGTGTAATGTGCTGCGAATACATAGAAAGGAAGATCCTGTATCATTTAGCTACACTATAGCAGGTCAGCAGCTGGAAGCAGTTAATTCCATACATTATCTGGGAGTAGGCATTAGGAGTGATTTAAATGAAATAAAATCAATCGTCGGTAAAGCAGATGCCAGACTTATATTCATTGAAAGAATCCTAAGGAAATGCAGTCCGAAAACAAAGGAAGTAGGTTACAGTACACTTGTTCGCCCACAGCTTGAATACTGCCCATCGGTGTGGGATCCATACCAGGTGGTGGTGATAGATCAAGTAGAAAAGATCCAACGGAAAGCAGCGCGCTTCGTTACAGGATCATTTGGTAATCGAGAAAGCGTTACGGAGATTATCGATAAACTCCAGTGGAAGATTCTGCAGGAGAGACACTCTGTCGCTCGGTATGGGCTTTTGTCGAAGTTTCGAGAACATACCTTTACCGAGGAGTCTAACAGTATATTGCTTACTTCTACGTATATCTCGCGAAGAGATAATGAAGATAAAATCAGAGAGATTAGAGTCCACACAGCGGCATACCAACTATCTTTCTTTCCGCGAACAATACGAGAATCGAACAGGAGAGAGAACTGATAGCGGTACTCGAGGTACCTTCCGCCACACACCGTCGGTTGGCTTGCGGAGTATGAAGGAAGATGTAGATTCAAAATCGCTAATCCTTGTGTAGCGTGTCCATTCATCCCTCTTTTTTCTTTTGCATCGCCTCCTCTCCCTCTTGCTCCCACTGCTGCCACCTGCATCCATTTTTCTTCATTGCAGCCTCTGTCCCTCTCCTGCCATTACTGCCTGCTGTTTTTCCCTCCTACTGACATCGTCGCATTTCCCTTCCACCTTGCACTGTCACTTGCTTCGTCACTCTCGTCACCTACTTTTAAACAGGGACATATTTCCGTTTTTTGTGCTACGACAAGAGAAATTTCTGCTGGTTCCTTTGTTTCTTTTCCTTCAGAAGTAAAAAAAAAAAAGGTAAAGCAGTCAACAATCCTAAGATTGGTCTGAACACCACAGTGCTTTACTAGGCGTGGTCCTGTTTGGAGGTGGTATGCTGTTGCCTTCCTCCGACCATCGAACTGACTTACCCAGCCAGTTATAGGGGACCTACAGTTTAACGTGGGTTCCGAGGTATTTTTCACATGAGCAATACTGCCAGAGGTGAAAGAAGTGGAAAGTGACAGATAAAAATCCGAGGACCTGGCGGGGATCGAACCCACGACCTTTGGATTTGTAGTCTGGTACTCTACCACTGTGCAACCGAGGCGCACCCTACAGAAGTATCCGCTGCATATATAAACAAATTCTTTAGATCAGTAAAGATTTAGTATTTTTTTTTTTTATGATTCTACATTTTATATGAAGGACATGACGAACAGAAATTCAGTCAACTATCGAAGATATGAGGATTTATGATGTACAAATCAAATCTTTTCACAGACAAGTATTTGGCAACAGGCGAAAAGTACACTTTGGCATAAGTGGACACATCCCGCGCCATCATTCGCCGAACAGTAAAGAATAACGTGAGAATGCAGCTCCATTACGTATCCTCTGCTGCTTGCTTAACTCAAATTCTTCATTCTTTTTGGGGTATGCAGGAGAAAGCATTGAATCATAAACTCCTAATAATTTTTTTTTATTAAAGTAGACCAGAGGTACTATTACAGTATGCCAATGATTGCTAGGTCAAGGGCTATCCAAACCAGTTCACCCGTTATCCCTGTTACCAACAGTAACCGAACTGTGGGTTCCTGAATAATCTCATTTTCCCAAGAGGCCTTTTCAAACATATCACAACAATTCTGGCCTATAAAAATTTGTAAATGAGCTCGATAGCCTCTTCATGTTTTGGTGCACTTAAATTTGAATCTGGTGACAGGGTGTCACTATTTGTTATATAAAGTAAAGCATGATGTAACAAAGGACAAAATTCAAATGTCTGTCAAGCTTAAGGGACTTAACTGCAGGGTCATCAATCCCTAAACTTAAAAGTGGACCACTGTATGTAACAAAAGCTTAATTCTGGTAGAAGGTACTCAGCAAGAGTTTACTGTTACAAAAAAGCTTCATTTTAGAAGCAAAATTAGCAAAAGGTCCGTGTGAACTACCGGCTACTCCCTGCTGTAAAACTTTGTTCCCTGGCTCACATTGAGAACTGACGTGGTTCAAATTACTCTAATAACAGGAAGTTATCGATACAGTGGCCAATATACGTCGTAGCTCACACGAAATTACACACTGGCATTAATAAACACGCCACCACAATTAAAGTTATTTCATCAAGATAGCTAAGAAAAACATTTATGGCGCAACGGAATTTAAACATTTAAAAAAATGCATATGAGCTTGTTCTCAGCACTGGTGAAAAACAATATTAAATAAAAGGGGGAAGGTGCTCGAAAACTACAATTTATAGGCAAGTCAAAATTATACTGAACTTAACTTGTTTATTCAGGTCGAACGCAAGCAAAATGGGGACCAATTTTGTTAATACAATAAAAATGCATCCCATTTACATGATCTAATATTGACGATACCCAGCATTGAATTTAACATAAATCACACAGCACTTAACGCTACTGGGGGGGAGGATTTACAAACAACACTCACTCGCTCACACAATGCAACAGTGAAACGCACCAAAATCAGAGTGCTGAAACGAGGCAGAAGCAAGCGCCGCTATCGTAGGAGAAATTCAGCAAACCCGGTGGTACCACACAATAAAACTGCGAAGATGGCTCTGGTCTGACGTGCCTGATTTGTGATGGTGCGTGAGTATAACAAAGTTAATTTGCATTTAGATTAGACCGCGAGCAACAGCGACACACGGCTACGTTTCATGATCACACTCCTCTGAAGGTGAAGTGGTTAAAAATCGGATTCATTACACAAAATCACGGACTCTTAAGTCGCAATCTGAGAGTAAACTATCTAGTCACTGGTTTTATGGGAAGTGGCGTGAATTCATGTGACTAGCTGCAAACCCCTGACTCGGACTTTGGACCCCCGTGGTTCCGAAAACCGATAAAAATGTAGAAATTCAATTTCCGAAAAATAAAGAAAATTAACTACGGCATGCAACCCCTAGAACTGCGTAGAATTTCACAAAGGAAGCTACTGAAATGCAGCAATATGCGACTGGAAGCGTTCACAAAATTCAAAATTCAAATGTTTGTTAAGCTTATGGGACTTAAATACGGGGTTATCAGTCCCTAAACTTAGAAACTACTTATGAACTAACTAAGACTAAGGACGGCACAAATATCCATGCCCTAGGGGGGATTCGAACCCCCGACCGTAGTGGCTGTGCAGACCGTGACTGGAGTCCCCTCGGCCACCGCGGCCGGCAAGCGTTCACAGAGACGGAAGAAGTCCAGTCTCAAAACCCGGAAAAAAATAAAAATAGAAACTACGGCACGCAACTCACAAAAATGTTTAGAATTACATAAGGAGGCGAATGAAATGCAGCTACACGCGATAGGGAGCGATTACGGAGACGGATGAAGTCCAGTCTCAAAAACCAGAAAAGTGAAATAATTACAAATATGGAAAAGTGAGAAAAAAACTATGGCATGGAACCCTTAGAAATACATACAATGTCGTAAGAAAGCTATGGAAAGAGGTTTTACAAGGCTCAGAGAGAATTTCTGACAAAGACTGAGTGCATACTACAAGTTCGGAGATGAAACAGCAAAATTAAAATAGGTGGGGAGAGAAGATCGCGAAATGATAGTGAAATAAGATGGATACACACATAGTTACTTGCTTGATGGGCATGGAACAAATAATAGTGGAAGCTGAAGGCTTTGTTCTAAGAACCAACCACGTGGAACACGTATCACTCACGGAAGGAAACGATAAGAACGATTTTACATGCACTGTACAAAAATGAACATATCGTCTGTTAGAAATCACCTCCACAAAGCTAGAAAGAATTTACACAGAGTTACACTGCCACATAATCACAAAAGGTTTGAATATACCAGGCCGTTATCAAACTGCAAGTAGTAACACATACACCGCGTTTATCTGTTAGAAATCACTGGATTGAAAAACTAGAACACATTTCCGCACACAATCGGAAAAAATATTCCCAAAAATGAATCTAGTTTAAGAGTCTAAGTTAAACATGCTAGACAACGAATCGCTACCATCTCCACCGACACAAGAGCAGAACCAACCGTACCTCACAACGATCCGAGCACAAAGTGAAGAGCAAGTGGCCAGGAGGCGGTGATGGGGACGCGAAACTCGCCCTGGCGAGGGCTCGCCGACTGGCTTGTAACCATAGGGTATAGAAACCTCTTTGGTCGCATCAACAGCAGAGGGTGGTAACGACTAACTATCGACCCTGAGCCACAGAGAACCATGCAAAGCGAACTATTACTACCTACATTCAGACAACCATTAGATTCTCGCACATCCACTTAAAAGTAAAACAAGTACACATTCTCACACCGGCAGTGGTGTAGCGAAGAAGCCGTTTATTGCCACATTCATAAACACAATAATAAATTATTAAAATAACAAAATCCTAGCAAAATTAACTAATTTTTCAGAGACTAATATTTTAAAACATGATATAAAAATGCTATTCCTCATGCCTCGAAAAGAGTGGGGTTCTAGTTTTAACAAAATGCTAACTAGCGACATCAAATAAATTACAATTTTATAAAAAATATATGGAATACGATAGACGGTCGTATTTCAAACTTACAAACTAATTGTAAACTAACTTACACTGAAGACTGCACAAACATCCATGCCCGAGGGAGGATTCGAATCTCCGACGCGGGAGGCCGCATGATGCACAATGTGGCGCTCCAGACATGTATGAATAAAGTAAGGAGTCTAGAATTTCTGCTCTCCTTACATGCCATTTTGATGTGTACAAATAGAACCGCATAGTTATTCTGATTAATTTGATACCCCACACATGATACTAGCTGTTCTCGTAATTGTCAGTACATCTAAAAACGCTACATATTACAAGGCTGCCGACGGATCATACATTATTCTGCATGGCATGCGAGCGGAAGCGACAGGCCGTGACTGTTCCAGAAGTAGACACTCGGGAAGTACTGGACTTTGCGTGCCTCAGTCCTTCGCAGCGGGTGGCGGAGTGAGAAGGTGGCGATGGAAAGGAGGCGGGGTAGACCCAGTCACTCAGTCTCCTTGTTCCAATTTTCTGGGTGAGAGCGCGACACGCAGATGCCAAAACAGATTGAGTCAGCTTCCCAAACAAGCCAAGCTGCATTGAAAAAAGCAATCCATATTGGCGAGGTGAAATGTGGAAAGCTACTCGTGTTTGCAAACTCGCTCCTGATAGGCTTACCGGAGAACAGACATCACTGCCCACGACTGAAGGGGAGAATGTGAAAGATATATACATTTGAACTTTGCTATGGAACATCACTTCCTGGTGGGAACTCTTCTCCTGGAGCATATGAGTGCATCTGTGAATATTTTAGTTGTTCGCTGTGGTTTGCCTTGTAGTGCAACATTGTCGCATTGAAATGGAAGCAGGCTTGACTTCGAAGGCAGGGTTGTCGACTGAACAGAACACTTATACTGAAAACAGGTTTATTGCGAACTGAAACGTACACGCAGCAATGACTGCCTCTCGGGCAGAGTGCTCTGCTATTTATACACAGACAGAATGTACCAGGATTTAGATGAATAGCTAACATAAGAAACAAGTAGAACTTACAAGCGAACATAAGAAACATGCAGAACATTCTGGAAATCTTAGTTACAAAGAAATAAATTTTTGCCGCTGGACGGGATTGAACCGGCGACCTTCAGCACCCCAATCGTTGACGCTATCCCTTGCGCCACGCCAGCAATCGGTTAATGTGGGGTCTAGCAGCATTGCTCCCTCTCCTGAAAAAACAGCGACCTGCTGTTAGGATTCCTTTGGAGCCAGCTGCAATGTCCTGGATCTTGATCTTGTCATGTGTTCTCTGTATGGCAGTTCTGCACGATTAACAACGACAGACGTTCCTGTCGTGGCTTCATCAGTATCATTACCGTCCTTAGAGTCCTTGAACAAGAAGTCATTTTTGCCTACCTGCTCTTCAGGATCGGGGTAAGGCTTCATGCGGAGGACATGAACAATGTTTCTTCTTTTTTGTCGTATCGACGACGGCTCATAATCCTCAAATTCGTAAATGACGTCTGACAGGCGGCGTATGACACGATACGGACCAATGTATCGCTTCAATGACATTTCTGATAGTCTAATTTTCAGTAGAGGGGTAAAAATCCATACCAGATCTCCTGGGCTGTACACAACAGGTCGCTGCTATTGTTATACCGCTGAAGGTCCTTCTCCTGGACGTCCAGTGTCCGTATGCGAGACAGCAGTCTTGCTTCTTCGACCCTAGTGATGAGCTGTTTCACATAGTCATCTTGAGTGTCGTTCAGTTGGAACGGGAACAGCGTATCCATTCATGGCCATGGAGCAGGAAAAACGGCGTCAAGCCTGTGGTTTCTAGTCTTGGGGTATTGTAAGCTAATGTCACGACTGGCAGTATTGTATCCCAATCCTTCTGCTCAACATCGACGTACATCCACAGCATATCTGCTAACATCTTGTTAAAACGTTATGTTAGATCATTTGTCTGAGGATGGTATGCAGTTGTCATTCTGCGGACATTGTCACAACGAGACATTACCTCTGATACTAGTTTTGACTGGAATACTTTCCCACGATCAGGCATGATCACACGTGGTGCCCCATGCTTCAAAATAATGTCTTCTACGAGGAATTTTGCGATCGCTGGAGATTCTACAGTCGGCATAGGATTGGTGACAGTGTAGCGTGTGAGGTAGTCAGTGCGGACTATTATCCATCGGCTACCGGTTGTCGACATCCAAAACCTCCCTAAAAGATCGATCCCAACTCGGTGGAATGGAGCTACTGCCGGCGGAATCGGTACGAGATGCCCTGGAGGTAATTGCGGCACATGCTTCCGTCGCTGGCACTCTTTACAGTTACTCACATAGTGGTTGACAGATCGGTAGAGACCTTTCCAGTAATAGCTGCGTCTGATTCTGTCTATGGTCTGCACGAATCGTAGATGACCGGATACTGGAGCATCGTGGAAATACCTGAGAATAGCTAGCTGGAGATGAGCTGGAACGACCAGTAGCCATTTGGGGCCCAGTGGATCGTAGTTGCTCTTAAACAATGTTGCGTTTATAAGTTGGAACTTTCCATTGGTCGGTTCTCCTTTCTCGAAGGCCTCTATGGTTTTTAATAGTGCTGGATCTTCCATCTTTTCAGCTGTAACGTCACCTAATTCAGGGAGGGCTGAAATTTCTTTCATGCTGTTGTGTTCCACTAATGGATTCCACGAAAAGCAGGTGGCATCCTTCTGTTTGCGGCCGTTCCTGAATACCACTGTGACGTCGTACTCTTGGAGTCTTAGTGCCCATCTTGCTAGTCGACCTGATGGATCCTTCAAGCTAGTCAGCCAACACAAACAATGGTGGTCAGTCACGACGGTGAATGGTTTGCCGAATAAATACGGCCGGAATTTGTTGATAGCCCAGATAACTGCGAGGAATTCTTTCTCAGTAGTAGAGCAGTTTATCTCGGACTTTGAGAGTACTCTTGATGCATAGGCTATCACTTTTTCAGCACCTTCCTGAACTTGTACAAGCACTGCACCAATCCCATAAAGACTTGCGTCTGTGTGAAGTTCAGTTTCCTCATTCTCGTTGTACAAGGCTACAACTGGTGCGGAAGTTAGAGCTTCCTTAAATGCCCGGAAAGCGCTTTCTTTTGTCTCATCCCAGTAAAACTTGGCGTCTCCTTGCAGAAGTTCTTGAAATAGACGTGCCTTGTTACAAAAGCCTTTTATGAAACGTCGCTAGTATGAGCACAGCCCGAGAAAACTTCTCACATCACGAATGTGCAGAGGAGTTGGAAATTCTGTGACTACCCTTACTTTAGCTGAATCAGGACGGGCATCATCTCCTTTGACTAGGTGCCCCAGGATTTGTATCTCTTTGGCGACGAAGAGGCACTTTTTTGGATTGAGGCGGAATCCATCAGTATGAACACACTTCAACACAATTCACAGGCTACTCAGATGTTCTTCTAATGTTTTCGAGAAAACGGCAGTATCATCTAAATAGCAAAAATACATAGTCCACTTAAGGTGTCGAAGCAAGTTATCCATCATGTGTTCGAATGTGGCCGGAGATTGACATAATCCAAATGGCATTACTTTAAATTCATAGAGGCCGTCAGGTTTAATAAAAGCCATCTTCTCCCTGTCTGCTTCGTCAGCCTCGATTTACCTGTAACGTGTCTGCATGTCCATAGCTGAGAAGTATGTAGCTCCTTTTAAGCAGTCTAAGGTGTCGTCAATACGCGGCAATGGGTAGACATATTTCTTTGTGATTCTGTTCAGCCACCGATAGTCGAGACAGAATCGCCACGTGCCATCCTTCTTTACGAGGACCACCGGAGACGACCAAGGACTCTCCGAAGGTTGTATAATGTCATCTCGCAACATCTTCTCCACTTCCTCCCGAATTATCCGTCTTTCAGCTGGCGACACTCTATACGAACGCTGGCTAATTGGCTGATGATCCCCAGTATTGATACCGTGCTTTATAGTGGGCCGTTTCGTCTGACTTTCCCCGTGCCGAGGTGTGAATGCACCAGAAAATTGGCGTAGTATACCTAACACCTGCTGGCGTTGCTCCCTGGTCAGTCCGGGCCCTATTGGCAGTTCCACGGTTGTTTCCTCTGGCGTGTTGTCTGTACTAACAGCAGGGCATGTGTCATTGTTGATGACGTTGAGCCACCGTGTTGGATTGGTTCAGCTGTCCCATTACGCATTCCTTTGGGGATAAGTTGTGACTGCTCGTGACAATTAGTGATCCAGATATCTCCTCGATCACCGGTAATGCTTATCATAGCCGATGGTATGTACATTTTTTTTTTTTTTTTTTTTTTTTTTTTTTGGTGATCCTGATAAACATTTTACTATCAACAAGCACTTCGCAGTTTAACCGCTCATCTGTGTTAGTGACTGCAGTCATTGTCAACGGCGGGATCGTCACATTGTCAACGACAAATAACTTCCCAGAACATTCTGTATTATGTGTACCCGCCGGAGCGACTTCCTCAATTTGCAGCTCAGATCTTCCACAGAGAAGGATAGCTTGGGATGCCTGAAGTAAGTCCCATCCGAGAATGACATTATGACTACATTCTGTGAAAACGACAAATTGAAACGATTTGGTCCTGTTGTTGTTGGTTATTCTTGCGACACAAGTTCCTGCTGACTGGTCGTACTTTCCATTTGCGACATTCAGCACAGTTGTCCCCGTATCAAAGAACATCGTATTCTTTAGTGTGTGGCGGTAATTGTCACCGTACTTTCTGGTTCCGTGTACGTACTGTACTGCAGATTGTGTACTGTGCTATGAGTACTGAACTCTCTCTCTCGTGGATACTCACACTTATTACGACCGTGCTTTGAACTGGTATTGCTGTTCGTATTGTGAACTGTGCCATTGACATGTTGCTGGTTGTTGTATTACTCATTCACAAAAGTTAAGGGACAACGCTAGCAAGTTAACTCATTCATGTGCTCGCTCTTGACCGGGTACATGAATATTGCGAAATTAGTGTGAGAATACTCTGGGAAATATCGCAATCATTTCAGGAAAAGCAAATGCCCTGTGATAACAATAGACGAAAATATTGTGGAAAGATCTAAAATGTCAAACAAAAGTGAAATATTAACATTCCTGAAACGTCAGTAGATAAAGAACACGACCTAGAAGATAATATCCTGCACAGCGAAGCGTCAAAGCGGCTACCGAGGACAGCGTTGGATTTATGTTCAAATGTTTGTATAGTCTATGGGACTTAACTACGGGGTCATCAGTCCCTAAACTTACAAATTACTTATGAACTACTTACGAACTAGGACGGCACAAATATCCATGCCCGAGGGGGGATTCGAGCCCCCGACCGTAGTGGCCGTGCAGACCGTGACTGGAGCGCCTTAGTCCCCTCGGCCACCGCGGCCGGCTTGGATTTATGTTTACATCATTTGGCCGAAGAGGATCTGATCACATCAGAAAGTTTCACGGTAATAACAGAAGAACGCATTCGAATTGCAAATAAAATATACCAGAAAATACTAGAAGTCTTATCCGAAAACACTTTTGTGTGCGACGATTAAGTGATTCGGTTCGAAGACGTCGATGAAGAAGGTGAATGTGCAAAAGTGAAGGATGGCATTTCGTCAGGGGGTGACTACGAATCGAAGGGCATGAAAGGGAAGCAACAGGTGGGAAGGGAGTAAGACAGGGTTGTAGCCTTTCTCCAGTGGTATTCAATTTGTACATCGCGCAGGCGGTGAAAGAAACAAGGAAAAATTTGGAATAGGGATTAAAGTTCAGGGGGAAGAAATAAAAACTTTGCGTTTTGCTGATGACATTGTAATTCTGTCAGAGACAGCAAAGGAACTGGAAGAGCATTTGAATGGTATGGACAGTGTGTTGAAGAGATCGTATAAAATGAACATTAACAACTCTCGTCGCAACACGAGCACGAGCGCTTCCGAAGTGTGCCGAAAGGACACGACTCGCTGTTGGCGAACTCTGCATCAGTTTAAAGCAACAATGTGCGTGTTTGTTACGTTTCACAACAGCTGTATTGGTGTTACTTATTTCATAGTGTGCACTGTACTTTGACAGTTCTTAGTGCTAATTCTTCAAAATGGATGGGCAATGTGTGATTAAACAGTTACTAAACCGGGCACTCTCGCAGATGAAATGTACCCACCTCTACGTAATTGTTCTCCGCTGTTAACAATTGCGAAGGGACAGTAGATATTTCCTGGTACCATGATGTCACGGAAATGCTGAAGAAGCTCGTCATAGGTATGTTACACTTTCATTTTTGACAATTACGGCGCCATTTATCGTCAAACAAAGATATGCTTCATACCGACTCCACATTTGTGCTATTTTCTTGAGATATTTGCCACGGTCACTATGAGTATCTCAGAAACAGCGCAAGAAATCGATTTTTTTCTTAGCATTTCTTTCTCGGTACAACCGTAAACAGTGAGATCGTAGTGATAGCCCAAGTTACAAACTCAGCTTACTCCACACATGGGATTCTATTCCCAACAAAAGCTTCCCAGCACCTTATTGCACGTAACGTATACCAGCGACAGTGGAAGCTGTCATCAAGGCCAAGGGTGGGCCTACGCCCTATTGAATTCCAGCATTATCGATGTAGGGCGCCACGAATATGCAAGTTACTTTCTGCTAGTGTCCGAATACTTTCGATCACATAGTGTAGCTTCAGAGGCTGATTCGTCGAACCGTGGTTTCTTATGTTTGTGCAATATCTTAACTGATGATGGAAATGTTTAAATGTGAAGGTAGCCTGTTATTAAAAGAAGCAAGGTCTCGGGCAGTCGAGATATGCACATGTAAGTTAAAACGCTCACCGCTGCTCTAAATTACTTTGTGAGTGGCCACTGTACATGCGCAACAGAAATTTATCTGACTGCTCACTCCTTAAAGGAGCAGCCAACGTTTTGACAAACACATAATCAATGTTAAAAAAACAAATGAATAGACAATTAAATATGGGATGTGGAGTATGAAATCATAAAGCAGAGGTTTGATACTTTAAAATTATAATCTATTCAGGAAAATGAACAAGTAACCAAATGTGGGGAGACCAAATTAAGCACACACCTTGTACCAAAGTGAATTAAATCATATAATTACTGCCCATAATAAAATTGTTTCTGCCCTTTATGAATATGGAGGTAACGTGGGAGGAATTTTACAAACACACAATGGGTAGCTGAGAACACATTCATTCACTCACAGACACACGCATAACGCTTAGCAGTACATTACTCTGCGGGAACGCTCGATAACTGCGGTGAAACGAAGCGTCGTCGGCGTCTTGATGAGATGGCGCATGTCTTGATCACAAATTTAAATATAATGTGCACTAAACAAACTCATTTGTGGGGAAGCAGTGGTTCACTATTCTTAAGTACTATGTGGTGTGTGACCACGCTGAATTTCATAGCATTCACAAACAAAAATTAATTTAGAACAAGTGAGTAAAGCGCATGCAAGAATTGGTATAGAAGAACACAAGTATTAATTAAAGCATGGCTGAAGGTCGAAGTAACCATCGCTACAAAAGCACGTGGTGCAATCGGTCATACAAGACAGGAAAGACAGAATGAAATCAGAAAATGTGAGAAATATTTAGCATACTCGTGGATACAGAAATGACACTAAAAGTCGGTTAAAAAGATCAAGGAAATTCAAACACACTAAGTTTACACAAAGGCTGAAGGCCACACACCTGTATTCTAGCTTGAGCAAAACCGGGCACAAAATCATCACTGGAATGGAAATGCAAATAATAAATTTACAATGAATTTACTCGTGTTCTGTAAATTACGAAACACTTCGCCTAGCATAGCGAAAGAATTACTCAAGAAAACTATCACTGAAACACCTGATCACAAAGAAAGCAAAGTCCTAACAGCATGCCTTCCCCTCAGCATGATTCGGCGGAGTACTTACTTCCACAGTCGTCGGAGCCAGAATAAAGAGTGAAGAGAGAAGCTCTAAGGTCTCGGAAAAACCTCCTCCTGCCATACAGCGGATGTAGAGCACGCTAAAAGCGACGCAGAGCGCATTCAGAGACTAGTGTTTACAAACCCTTGCTATCTGGACAAGACAATTCTCTCTTCAACCGCTCCCAGCGAGGTCTCCTCTCACCTCTTTCGTCCGAGAATAGGTCGGTACGACGCTAAGAACACGACCACCTCGCCACCTTGCCAAGTAAGCTTGTCTCTGGCCACCCAGCAGACGCTAGCGCAGACAACTAAAGAAGCCATCATTTCTTAACTACAGCAAAACAAAGCCTAAAGCGAGAGGTGGCGTCTGTAGTCAATATTAAGAGCAATCTTCCGCATTCACGTGAACACACAAGTTCAATCACACGGGTGGAAACATATGTAAATATGGTCGAAACATGTATAAACATGGGGCACTGATCATTAATAAAAAGAATAAAATAATTAAAACGCAGACAGATAACATTAATGGCGAAGGAACACTTTAGGTTAATGAATAAATCAAAATGGAACAAGAGCACACATCCAGTGGACGTGTTCGACGCACCAGCAGCGCCAGGTAGGGCACGGCGGACATGGCGACGCCGGCGACGGCCCACTCGACGCAGGCGGCGATCTGGCGCAGGCAGGTGGGGTGCAGCTCGATGCTCTGCAGGTTGGCCAGCGCGATGCTCGCCATCGAGCTGAACTGCATCGCCATGGTCGCCGCCACCACCGCCGCGCCCGCGCCGCGCACTGCGCACCCACACACCGAACAGGTCAGGACACTGATGCAACAGCAAAGGAAAAGGCATGCTAAATTTAAACGAACGCAAAATTCCCAGGATTGGCGATCCTACACAGAAGCGCGAAAGTTAGCGAGGACTTCAATGCGAGATGCCTACAATACTTATCACAACAAAACTCTTTCTCGAAATTTGACTGAAAACCCAAAGAGATTTTGGTCATATGTTAAATACACTAGGAGCAAAATACAAACAATACCCATATGTTAAATACTCTAGGAGCAAAACACAAATATATCCTCACTACGTGTGGCCTCGGTTGCACAGTGGTACAGTGCCAGAATACAAATACAAAGGTCGCGGTTTCGATCACCGCCAGGTCCTGGGATTTTTATCTGTCACTTTCCACTTCTTTCACCTCTGGCAGTATTTCTCATGTGAAAAATACCGAGTAGCAGAGTGATTCAAACCCTCGTTAACCTGTAGGTCCCCCTATAACAGGCTGGGTACGACAGTTCGAAGGTCGGAGGAAGGCAACGGTATACCACCTCCAAACAGGACCATGACTAGTAAAGCACTGTTGTGTACAAACCAATCTTCGGATTGTTGACTGCTTTACCTTTCTTACCATCACTACGTGATAGTAATGGCGATCCTGCCGATGATAGTGCTACTAAAGCAGAGTTACTAACCATAGCTTTTAGAAACTTATACAACAAAGAAGACGAAACCAATATTCCAGACTTCGAATTACGAATAGAGGCCGTAATGAGTAATGTAGAAGTGCAACACTCTTTGTGGGTTGATAAGCTTTGCAGCTACCTATAGTTCAGATATTGATATCCAATATAACGTGGCAGAGTTGCTACATATATTGAGATGTCGATAACAAAACTCATTAGTTGCTACAAGCTTACGCCTACAACAAGGAGCACCGAGAGGATTTTTCTTTAACCGTGTGTTATCCTAATGAACAAGGGCATCGGTGATAACATTCAGTGCGGTGAACATCAGTTGCATTGCGAAACAAAACAGTGATAAAGTTACCAGGAGTCAGAAAGAGCAATACTATCAAACAAAATTACCACTTAAAAAATTTCAATTTACGGTCACCAGTCCTTTAGGGACAACAATTACCAAGTATCTCATTGACTCGATAATTACTAAATAAGTAAAATATTTCCTAAGAATTTAGACAACATTAACAAAGTAATGTAAATGCAACACTTATGTAGTGTGGTCGCTTTATAAGGTAGCAGACAGCCTCACCATAATCTATACTTGCAAGTAAGCATTATATGCAAATGGAAAAATTCAGTTAAAGTCCTTGCTAGAACCAACAACGTGCTGAATGGAAAAATTTACTATTCCATAGGTAATTAATAAACTTCAGACACTAACTTAGCCAACATTCAGTACAGACCTACTTCACAATAAGAAAAAATGTTATTCTGTGTTACCATAGTTTAAGCACTTCAAAATAGCAATCTCTTAGTAAAACACTGTTCAAGAATTATTTATAACACTAACAAGCTTATATTTTCATTAACTACTGAATGTAAGATTGTTGCGTAATAAATTACTGTCCTATAAGTAATTAATTGTCTTCAGTTAAACAATTTGGCAAAGCAAGACAGTTTTCATGAGTGTGGGCCCTAAATCTGATTTGCTACTCTCGGTTACGCACAAATTACTGTGCACTGAATTTACGTAACACCAAAGTTTATATCACTGCTCAACATATATTTAAAATAATCAGATTTAAATTTATCACTTCAGAAAACTGTATTACTGAACTAACTGAAACTGCATTTTCTCAGTGGAGATACGATTTACTCTACTGTTCACCTTGAATGCAAACTCCACTATAGATTTAAGCAAAGCAAATGTTATTAGAATCGTTTATAGTTATTTCAGTGGGTCTCTCGGGATAATCACTGTGCCAAAGGATAGGACCCTACTTGGATAAACGACATAGGACAATAATGGGATCACAGTCAATTCTCGTTAAAAGACGTAATTATTCAAACTTCTGAACAAAAATGAGGTTCGGACTGTTATACATAATAAAAAACTTTCCTACTTGACTGTGGAAGTTTGGCGCTGCAGTGTGGCTCCATGTGGTGCAATATGTTGCTTTACTGGCTCTTGAAGTTTGTAGCCAAAAACCAATCTTCTTAGCGTCGGAATATTAAACCACCATTTTATGCCAGTACTTACAACAGCAACAATATTTCATCCGAGGCCATATTACGATCATCTTGTAGGTAAAGGCCTCCAGAACATAGCCACCAAGGAACAAAGGCACCTCAGTACATTCCACTGTGCCTACCACCACTGCAACTGCACGCTATCACGTCTGAAACCGTAATCCCTTGCCACACACTAGCCAACTGCGCCAGCCAACAACTTCCCGCGTTTTCCCACCTTTTCGCTCTCACGCAGTCAGTATCCGCTACGGCGGGGATGCCCCCCGTTTTTTCTACTCCAGTACAATTTACAAAAGCCCTCAGTCAGAACCTCTACAAGTTTCTCAGCATACACAAATATTAACACAAATATTACTTATATATTTAACAATACGCATTTTTAAGGCATTTTCAATGAACATAAGTTTCAAAGATAGGTTACTCATTGCATACATTTATATCTTGTATAGTTTTTTCCAATAATAAAATGAAGCATAATAAAATAAATAAATCAAAAATTTAATTATGGTTTCACAGAAGTATATATCATAGGAGTAGTGAAGCAACTAAAATCTCTTAACAAGAACAAGTCTTCTGGTCCAGACTGTATACCCATTAGATTTCTATCTGAATATGTTGAAGCGATAGCTCCTTACTTAACAGCCATATACAACCACTCTCTCAAAGAAGGATCTGTACCAAAAGATTGAAAAGTTGCACAGGTCTCAGCTATATTCAAGATAGGTAGTAGGAGTAACACACTAAACTACGGCACTATTTCATTGACGTCAATTTGCAGCAGGGTTTCGGAACATAACCAAGGTCAACACGGATTTAGAAACTATCCTTCATGCGAAGCACAACTAGCTCTTTACTCACAATGTTATGGGTGCTACCGACAAGGGTTCGCAAATCGATTCCGTATTTCTTGATTTCCATAAGGCTTTTGACGCTATACCTCACAAACGACTTTTAATCAAATTTCGTGGTTATGGTATATCGCCCCAAATTTATGACTGGATAGGGGATTTCCTGTCAGAGAGGAAACAGGTTGTACTAATCGATGGTAAGACATCGACTAAAACAGAGGTAATATCGGGCGTTTCACAGGATACTGTTATTGGTCCTCTTCAGTTCCTTATTTACATAAATGATTTAGGGAAAAATCTTAGAAACTCTCTTAGGTTGTTTGCAGACGAAGCCGTCATTTACCGTCTAGTAAAATCATCTAAAGATCAAAACCAACTGCAGAACGATCTGAATAAGATATCAGTGTGCTGTCAAAAATTGTCAAATGACTCTAAATGATGGGAAGTGTGAAGTCGTCCACTTGAGTACGAAAATAAATCCGTTAACTTTGTTTACAAGATATATCAATCAAAACTGAAAGCCGTAAACTCCACAAAATATCTAGGAATTACTATTACTTTAGACTTAATCTGGAAGGAATACATAGATAATGTCGTGGGAAAAGCGAACCAAACACTCTGACTTATTGGCAGAACCCTTAAAAGATGCAAAGAGGCTGCATACACTACGCTTGTCCATCCTTGTTTGAAGTATTGCTGCCCAGTTTGGGATCCTTATCAGGTGGGTTTGACGGAGGACACCGAAAGAGTCCAAACAAGTACAGCTCGTTTCGAATTGTCACGATACAGGGGAGACAACGTTACGGAAATAATATCGGATCTTGGACCAGAATCATTACAACAACGGCGCTTATCGCTGCGGCGTGGGCTACTTACGAAACTCCAATCACCAACTTTCTCCTCCGAATGCAAAAATATATTGTTGACTTCCACGTACATAGGTAGAAACGATCATCAGAATAAAATACGAGAAATCAGAGCTCGAACGGAGAGATTCAGGTGTTCTTTCTTCCCGAGTGCTATTCGAGAATGGAATGTGAAATAAATAGTATAGCGGTGGTTCGATGAACCCTCTGCCAGGCGCTTAAACGTGATTTGCAGCGTATCCCATGCACTTGTAGATGTAGATGAAACACTGCACTAGTTCGGGGTGATATGCTCGCCACGCACGTTATCACGAAAGAACCGTTAGCTGTCTATGGAAGCCGTGTAACTTTTTGCTCGTTGCTTTTAAAGCAGTATCTACGAGCTACCAGATTCTACCCGGAAAAATATTTCTAGGGCTCTCAAGCTGTCAGACTCACTATCGTGCAGAACTGTCTGAAAAGGACCACTTCTCGGAAACTCAGTTCAGGATGAGATTTCGCACGCTGGTAGTACACGCCAAGGGTAGAAGTTTTAAAGTGTCATCATCTGGTCTCATTGACATTAAACTGCTTATTATAGTGCTCAACATAAAATCTGGTAGATGTACTGGATGATAGTTATATTGAAATTATGTGCTGGTAGATAGTCAGATATAAAATGGAGGCTGGTCAAGATTAAAACAGTAAAATGTAGATAAAATAATGACCTCCATAGTGCACATGTCTGGTTGGTTTTATGGGGTTTCTCTAAATTTGGTGTTCGGAAATACGTCACGCGACATCCCTTGCCCGGAACCATACCCGAAGCTCTCTTTTGTATACGCTATCTTGCTTTCTCTGTTTGATGACTTTCTTATTATAACTCAAGTGTTGTCATTTCAAAGCAATGGCGCACTTAAAATTGTCAAAAACACGTCCTTTTTAGAACAATGAATTAGAATCTAACATCTAAGGTGACATGTCAGCACATAACACCTGCCATCAATGATACGAGAATTACGGATTACTCTCACAGCTGTTCGGCGAACCATAATGGGCAGCGAATTATTTGTGACGCACGGACGTGTTAGATGATGGTTCGACACTTGTAAGGCGCGGCGCTTCACAGCGCGTGGCCAGACGGTCGCCAGCGTGGTAGCTCAGCGTGCTCAGTCAAAGGGCTTGACGTCCTCTGCAACGAAAACTCTGAGCCAACGACGAAAAGATCAAAATTAAATAAAATGAACCAACGTACACAAAGGACCGATCAAACCCAAGAACCCATCAAAAGAGAAACAATAATGAGGGCTTGACACCATCTATAATAAAAAAAATTAAAAAAAGTTCAATGAACAACCCAGAACGAAGATGGACAAACGACCCCAAAGCAGCTATCTACCTGAAGAACTAAAAATACAAATGAGTTAAAAAAATAAGAACCCGCCTCTAGCAGTTTTTTTTATCTTATTTCCTAAGAGGTTTTCGCACACTCTTGTTAATCGAACACAACTATATCCTGAAACATTTTGAGTTGTTCAAAGATGGCAGCGCTTTCTCCGAAAAGTGAATTCGTTCTATTTTGTGAACGTATCATGAAATACATAACAAACAATTGCAAACTGAAATACGTACCAAGCAATTGCAAACATAGACTTATTTATCACATGTACATATACTTCGGAGTTACTTTTACAATGACTGTTGTAAATACCGTAATGATAATAGTAATTTTGTATATAAATTAAGTACTAGAGCTTTGTGGAATTCGGTATTGCTACACTTATTCCGTTTGTTATTTTAGCTGTAAAAGAAAACATAATCACCGTTTCAAACAGATGATTTGTTCTTTATTTTAGTTCAGAACATAATAACATGAACAACGGCATATCTGAACTACAGAAAAGGTAATACAATCTACGCTAAAACAGTCCATAGCAACCATACCAAAGACAAACATTTTAGTATACGCATTGATTCTAATTAATGACCTTCAATATATTCCATTAATAGTGAATAATTGCTTCGAGAAACAAACAGGTAATTTGTTGCAATGTATACAGTTCCCTTCTGTTTCATTAAGGAATGACAACTGCCACAGAAATCTGTCGTTCCTTAATGAAACGGAAGTGAAGTGTATGCATTGCAACAAATTACCCGCTTTTTTCCAACAGCCACAGGAATCTGCCGTTCCTTAATCAGGGCCGGATCTAGGGGGGTGGGGGGGGACAAAGGGGTCAGTTGCCCCCCTTTTTTTTTTTTTTTTTTTTTTTTTTTTTTTTTTACAGAATGTATCTCTCTGGTATAAAGTAATATAATTAACTGACACAAAATTATTAAAAGTAAAATGACTGCAAGAGATACCGAAATCATTTAATAAAACTAAAAATTCCTGGTTGCTGACTTCAGTGTTGCCCTGTCACAGGTACTTCTGCTAATCAAACTTTAAAAATCTAGCAGATATTAGCCAGAATGAGGGAGATGTTTGCGTTATTGCATAAGTAAATGCACAATGTTTATTAATTTGCATAGATTTCCTTTTTCAGATAAATGAATATTCATATTTCATATCACGGTAGAACAGGTGAATTGTAATAACGTACCAGTCCTTATTTAAAAAAAAAAAAAAAAAAAAAAAAAAAAAGGAAAGTATTTCAGGTGCGCACACTTCTTATTGAAAGTCAAAAGCATTAAGGATCTAGAATCCTCTCTCTGTAGCGGTGGACATCTACACAGGATACTCTGTAAATCACATTTAACTGCCTGACAGAGGGTTCATCGGACCACTTTTATACTATTTATCTCCCATTCCATTCTCGAATAGCGCGCGGGAAGAAAGAACATCTGAATCTCTCTGTTCGAACTCTGATTTCACGTATTTATTCAGATGATCTTTTCTACTTAAGTAAATGGGAGGCAACAATATATTTTCGTATTCGGACGATTGTAGTTTCGTAAGTAGTTCACGTCGCAGTGATAAACGCCTTTGTTCTAATGATTCCCATCCCAGATCCTGTATCATTTCCGTGACGCTGTCTCCCCTGTATCACGACAATAAAAAAAAAAAGGTGCCCTTCTTTCGACTCTTTAGATGTCATCCGAGAAACCCACCTGATAAGTATCGCACAGTGGGCAGCAAGACCAGAAAAAACAGGAGGAATCTCACTGTATTATTGATGCTGTCCTTTTTTTAGCTAAGTAAGGAAGTCCTTTTACAGGAACAAAAGAAGATGGTGATTTTGGTGATCCACATAGCGGCAAATTTCTAAATACAATTGATCTCATATCATACTATGGTGTCCCCCTTCGTCTGCATATTGAACGCCACAAGAAAGGCCAGATTAGCTATTTTTACAAAAATATACAAGATGAATTCCGTGACTTGATTGCTAAGAAAATAAAACAAGATATAATTAAAGATATTTTAGCTGCTAAATAATTTTCACTGATGTTTGACTGCACTCCAGATATCAGTCACAATGCGCAAATGACACAAGTAATTCGATATGTCAAGTCAAATGACTCAGTGGTTTTGTGGAAAGTTTTACTGACTTTTTTACAGTTACAGACAAAACAGAAGAAGCCTTAGTCAAGAGATACTGCAAAAATTGGAACAAGATGGGTTGAACATTAAGTACTGCAGGGGCAGTCTTATGACAATGGGGCAAACAGGGCTGGAAAGTACAAAGGGGTCCAGTCAAGAATACTTCAGAAGAATGAAGTGGCCTATTTCGTACCATGTGCTGCTCACTCTTTAAATTTAGTAGGAGCAAATTCAGCAGACATTCAGCAAGACTGGGTGATCTGCAAGAGTAGATGCGGTTAAAGCTGTTTACAAGCATTTTTATAAAGTTTTGAAGGCCCTGGAAGAAACTGAAACTTATAAATTGTCAACACCAGAAACAAAATCAGAGACAAGATCTGTTTTAAAAATATGAGAAAACTCAAATTCATTACTTTAACTTGTCTTTGGTATGCAATATTAAAATAAATTGCTCATGTTAATCAGTTTCTGCGAAGTTAATACTTTACAATTGATAAATCTGTTCCAAACATTCAAGGACTTTTGGGCTTTCTCAAAACTTCCCGGGATTCTTGTACCTCTGAAGCTATTTCTGAGGCCAAAGTGCTAGCAGAAGATAATGAGGTATCAACGGTATTCTCCGAAAAAAGGATTCGAAGAAAGAAGAAAATGGCCGATGAACTTTGTGAGGATGAAGTATCCAACATTCACAGAAAAAAATAAGGAATAATTGACAGACCTGTACCAGGTTTACCGCACTTGAGAAAATTGGTGCAAAAATTAGTTTTCTGTGTGGTGTGCAAATTCGAAAAATGGAAGTGGAGGACTTGAAGGCCAAAGCAGCGTAACTGGCGGAAGATCTTAGCGAGGAAGAACTTGAACTTGAAAGTTTCAGACAACATGCGCTGGCAGTACACAGAGCCTTGCAAGATTCCACTGCATCATCAACATTAAGTTTAATTTATAAAAATAAATTGGTAGAGGGGTATCCCAATCTTACCATTCTAGTTTCTGTTTCGTCTGGAGAAAGAAGTTTCAGCAATCTGAAACTAATACACTTGAGGAGCACTACTGTTTAACAAATCTGAGTATAATATCCATAGAGCATAAACTATGATGATATCAAAAACAGTTTTGCAGCAAAAAAAGCTTGAAAAGCGAAATTTTGAATTGATTTTTGTAGGATGAGTAATCTTGTAATATTTTTGTATGTATTAAAACTGTTCTGTTTTCCTTTGATCTTAATTCAGTCAATAAAATAAGTTGATGTTCTGAGATTGTGACATTTATTTAGAAATATGTAACCCAATTAGTGTCAAAAAGTCGATTCTTACAGGGGGAGGGTGAAAGAAGGGGCGGCAAATTTAAGCTTGTTCCCCCTTGGCAAATGTCCTAGATCCGGCCCTGCCTTAATGAAACGGAAGTGTATGCATTGCAACAAATTACCCGCTTTTTTCCAAGTAATTGTTCACAATTCATGGAATATTTTGAAAGTAATTAATTACAATCAATGCGTCTACTAAAACGTTTGTCTTTAGCATGGTTGCTTTGGACACTTTTAACGTAGATTTTATTACCTCTTTTGTAGTTCAGATATAACATTGTCCATGTTACTTCTGCAGTAAAATAAAGACCAAATATTCTCTTTCAAACGGTGACTATATTTTCTTTTACAGCTAAAACAGCAACCGGAATCAGTGTGATAATACAGAATTTCACAAAGCTCTAGTACTTAATGTATATACAAAGTTACTTTATCATTACGTCATATACAACAGTCATTGTACAAGTATCTCCCCCGTTTGTGTACTAGTGATAAAGAAGTCAATGCTTGCAAATCTTTGGTGTGAGCTGAGCTACCACGCTGGTAACCCTCTGACCAAGCGCTCTGAGCCACCGCGCCTGGCAAGTTTCGAACCACCGTCTCACATGTTCATGCATCACAACTAATTCTCTGACCATTGCGCTTCGCCGAACGGCTGTGAAAGTAGTCCGTAGGTCTTGTATCATCGATGGAACGTGTTATCTGTTAACATGGCATTTTTAGACACCAGATTGTAATTCATTATCCTAACAACGACTTGATTTTGACCATTTTCAGTGCGCCATTGCTTTGATATGACGTTTTTTGTTATAATAAGACAGTCGTCAAATATAGAAAGCAAAATGGCTTATACAGAAGAGAGCTACGGGCAAGGTTTCAGGTGTGGGATGTCACGTGACTTATTTCTGAACTCCAAACTTTGAGCACCTCCATAAAACCAACCAGACATATGCACTATGGTAGTTATTATTTTATGTATATTTTACTGTTTTAATTTTGACCAGCTATCCATTTTATATCTGACTATCCATCAGCACACGCTCTTCTATATAACTATCATCCAGTACACCTACCAGATTTTATGTGGAGCACTATAATAAGCAGTTTAATTTCAATGATTCCAGATGATGACACCACAGAGTGTCGAAAACGGTCGAGTTTAATAAACAAAATAA
The DNA here is from genome assembly GCA_026315105.1 of Locusta migratoria. Lineage (NCBI taxonomy): Eukaryota > Metazoa > Arthropoda > Insecta > Orthoptera > Acrididae > Locusta > Locusta migratoria. The sequence continues at coordinate 431,582 of JAOYRU010000101.1, read as the reverse complement.
AAATTGCGATCTTGGAAACTAAACTATTTATACAATAAGATTATTTCCTAAGACTAGTAAATTAAGTCATAATGAAAATGTGCGAGAGATATCAAAATAATAGTAGAAAAGGAGGTAAGAGTTAAAAAAAGAGTATATTTGTCAAAGCTAGACTCAAATATTAAATACATTTGGCTGTTTGTTAAAATAGGGGTAGAAATAATATTATGTGTTGGGTGCACAGATTTCACAATAGTTGGGTCACATTCGTATCGTCCATTAATTTTTATTATTTGTGTCCGAAATGTTTGTAAAAATTCATAAAACTACAGGAAAATCTAAACTAGGCCGTACAACACGCCAGTGCGATTTTTTAAAAATGTTTTCACCCATAAATACTACTTTAGGAGAAATTGTTGTTGAAGATCCCGAAGCAATTAAATTATTTGCAACAAGAAAGCTTTTTTTAAAAAACGACTTCCTCTGTTAATATCACTAGATCCTTTGAAGCTTTCGTGAATCTTCAATGATACACTTTGTTAATTCACAATATTGTGAAACTTCCGATTATAACGTCACAGCTGCGTCCACCTAATCCTCGATGAGCGAAGGTGCCGTTACATTATATTTTGCTGCTTAATTAATCCTCAATCATTTAATAATTGTTCCAATGGTATGACTGTATTGGATGCGGACAATGACTGGTTTGATCCATAACAATAAACTTTGTTAACTTCTCTTATTACAGAACGACAAATGTTAATAACTCTTTCTTTAAATACACTGATTAAATAACCGCGTGACACTACGATACATGCCAACGATAACTACTGTTCGACCAAAACGTACCAAAGAAGTTAATAAGCTAAAACCCTGTATCCTCGTATATCCCCGGACTATAAAAAATAAATGTCACCTGAAATTTTATGGCGACATTAAGTTTCAGTGTGAAATTGTAGATGTAATAGGGCCCATAGAGTAGAAAGGAAGATAAAGAAAAATAATGAAAACAGTATCGAAAACATTACATACCAAAGTACACATACATACTAATATTGATCATTGGATTATATACTGTTAAATCAAATCATATAAGAATAAATTTCTGATGGAAACTTTCATAGATTACAGCTGTCTTTCAACCAATAACATTTTTATAGCAATTGCACCTAGCTACAAAAAGAGTGCAAATCGTACAAAATATATACCAATCATCCCTCAGACATTCGAGATACAATGGGCATAAAATTTTAAAGATCCCTTTAAAGTGGCAATTTGCACGTAGCAGAACATGCACAATTATCCAAAATGGATGCCAACATCAAAATATGTACATCATGTTACAGTCATGTAGCCCTTTCATACACAAGGAACAATAAATCATTAGGTTTGAAGTCATCAACACACACAGTAATGAATGGTTACTTAATTAGAAATCCGCCTACAGAAAATTGTAAGTAATGTCTGTGCATATAGGTCATCAATAACGTAAAATTGGTAGAAAGAAGACGATACATAAAACAAAAGCAGTAAAAAATAAACTTAACTACTCAGTAAATACAGAGTGGTATCCTTGTAATAAGATGCTCAGATTGATAACTGATACTACAAAATTACCTACGAAAATACATAAATCTCATCAATGTTAAGTAAAATTCAAAATAAATATAGAGGTAAGAAAGAGAAAAAATAAGTGGGCAATTTTTTGTCATAGTGGCATTCAACATACAATAATATGATTACATAAATACCTTATTTGGACCAGAACTTCCAAATTTTGAAAAAGGAATACTTCGCACTATCACTTCTCGTGACACTATGAATCATAGTGTACTTACACGAGTACTCTGCTTTATGGTCCTACCACACAAAAGTACTTCACACGAAAATTGAAATATAAATATTAATCATTGCTCACATGAATACTCTGCTTTAATATTTTCCTAACTCACACGCATGCTGACTGACGACAACTGCGCCGCTTAGTGACGGACGCATCTCCTTGTAACAGAATTAAACAAAGCGCGCAGTGCCGTGTTTCACAATAAAGGACGCGCCGCTACATCACGTGACTCTCGCGGTCTCGTCACACGTGATTGTATGTTCTATCAGTGATCACCTCTTCTTATTATTCATCTATACATATTTCACACTCAAAGAAACAGTACAAAATTAAAAAAAAACTAATTATCACTGGGACCGAACTCAACCTGTCCTTTAACCTACATCACTGGGAAAAATACTCAATCAGTATAAATTAATCAACAGATAATCATTTCCCTAATCTGTTTTATTATCACCGTCTTCCATCCTACGATGGTACAATTTAATATTCTCTACATTATGTAGTCCAAAATATTTTTCGCCATTAAGCTTTTGCAATTAAACTGAATTTGGATGCACTATCTTACTAAGCTTAAACTGTCCCAGATAGTAATGTAAAAACTTCTTAATTTCGTCTTGGCCGGAGATGACTTGAAATGTGAACGTATTAATACATAATCACCAATTTTGTAAACAACAGGTTTTACTAATCTGTCGTGTCTTTCCTTTCGTTCTTTAGCCATTTCCTCAATCTTTCGTAACGCGATTTTCTTTTCTCTATCTGTCATTTCATCTCGCAATGGAAACTGAATAACCTCTTCAAATATGTTTTCTGGTTGCTTTCCGAACGAAACAGTGCAAGGAGGAAGACCAGTACTACTGTGTACTAGGCTATTCATAACATTTTCAAAGTTAGACAATTTTGCTATCCAGCTCTTATGTTTGTGGCCACAGTACGCTCTAAATAAATGACCAAGCTCTCGCATCGTACATTCTGCAACACCATTAGAAGCAGGCCTGTATGTGGATGTAGTAATGCGACGAATTTGTTGTTTTTCAATGAACGTATTCCAATCTTTGGAGAGAAATTGACGTCCGTTATCAGAGAGAATGCTTTTAGGACGAATCGTATTCTGAAAGTAGTCACCTTTAGGTCTGGCGGATGCAGTAGCGGAGCTTCCAAAAGTTGTTTATTTATTTAGAGAAAGGCTTCCCTTTGCTCCGGTCCCCAATTCCAAACGGCATCTTTCTTGATTAATGACAAAAGTGCAGGTGATGACAAACAGTGTACTTTTAAGTACCGACGATGATATCCACAGAAACCAAGGAATCATTGAAGTTGTTTCTTACACATAGGTTCGGGAAAGTTTCCTCGGATCAGGTTCTATGCCGGCTGATGAGATGATATGTCCTAAAAATTGTACCTTTTCTTTCTCAAATTCAGATTTTTTGAGATTAAGTGTAACTCCTCCTGATTCAAACTTATTTAAAACTTGGTCCATTGTTTCCACGTGGTCTTCGCATGATGGTGAGACAATTAAAATGTCATCTACATGGACAATGACGTCCTGCAATAGTTCTTCTCCAAGAATTTCATCTAAAGCTCTAACAAACGCAGATGAGGAAATGTTCAATCCAAAAGGCATCCGTTTAAAATGATAGCATCACCCATTATGCAAAAAGGCTGTGTACTTTCTACTATCTTAATTCAATTCCAATTGCCAATAGCTACTTGTTATATCTAAGCTGCTAAGATATTGAGTACCAGCAAACTTCTGCAGAATTTCTTCAATACTTTCAGGCTGATCTCTCTGCGGCAAGATAACTCGATTAATTGTCCTCGCATCTAAAACCAAGCGGACTGACCCGTCCCTCTTAATTACTGGTTGTATCGGATTACAGTACTCGCTGTCTGACCTCTCAATAATGTCATTGTCCAACATTCGCTTGATTTCTTTACTCACAGCTTCCCTTTTTGCTAACGACACCGAATAAGGTTTACATTTAACAGGCTCATGCGGTCGAACGTTAATATAACATTTGCATCCTTTAATCAGTCCGTGTTGACTGGAAAATACTTTGGCATGTATCCGCAAAACTTCAAGGAATTCTTCCTTGTAGCATTGCGGCAAATGATCTAGGTCATTAATTTTTTCTTCAATATAAACATAATGCTACGATCTTCTTCGTTTTTATTAACAGCTATAAAATTCGGTACAGTTACATTTCCGTCAAAATCCTTCGCTACTTCATTGCGAATAACTTTAATCTTCAATCCTGATGAGGCATTTTCCTTTTCCTGTAGTAGTCCGACAAAATTCACCTCAATTTCTTCGTTATGATAACAAATACTTAGACACCTTTTAGCATAGTCAATATTGCATCTCTTCTCGGCAAGCCAATCATTACCGAAGATCCAATCTACGGCCAGTGAATCAAGAACTAATGCTACCACATCAAAATATTTGTTAGCAATTTTACATTTTATAAGTGCTTGTCCCATTACAGCACGACTTCTCTGTCCGGTTGCGTTAATAATGTGTAGAATATTAACTGGAAAAACAGGAATTTCTTCTACCTCTTTAAGCTGCTTATACAGTTTCTTTCAAACAGCTGTAGTATCACTTCCAGTATCCACAATAGCTGTATTTTTTCTACCATTAACACATAACTCAATTACTGGATCAAAAATCTCTTCCACTTCTTGCACATCTTCACGCAACAGTTCAGCTTTAATTTGATCATTTTCATGTTTAATGATTTGTACTCGAATCTCTGACCCATTATCAAGTTCATTAGTTTCGGATCGGTTCCCATCCGAAACTCTTCTTAGTTTTTAGGAGATCGCGAGCGTTGACGGTGTCTGACATCATTATTACGCCACCTCTAATTATTATGTTCTCTCCTATTCGAATCCTCGTCTCTCCTGTTCGCGTCCTCGTGGTGTCCCTCATTACTTGACCTTCAATTCCTTCTCTGATTATTATGCCAGTTTCGATTATTATTTTGTTGATTACATTGCGAATACCAATTACTGTTAGACTGTGGCGATTCATTTAAGTGAGAATTTTGACTAGGATTTGCATTCTGACCTGGTCTCGCCCGTGATTCCTCATTATCAATTTCTTCAAGTCGGTCGAGCACTCGCAATAATTCATCAAAATTACCATAGGTTTTCATTGCCAACTGTCTCCTAATTCTCTGCGGTAAATGCTTTTTCAAGAGGGTAATCCAGTCGTTTTCACTAACGGGTCTATCTAAATAACCGTTTCTTTCCCAATACTTTTGAAGAAAGTCGCGCATTGACCCACCGCTCCGGTCATAGTTGCTCATCGAAAGAATCGTCTTTTTAATACTTTGCTGTTCCTCACATGACTAATACTTACTGAGAAAGGCATTTTCAAAATCAGAAAATGTAGTATACTGGTCGAGCTCACGGTTTCCCCATGTTCTCGCACCTCCTGTCATATGTCGAACACAAATGTCTAGTTTTTCAGCTTCATTTTGAATCATTGCAAACGCTACTTTAAATTGTTTAATAAAGTCCACTGGATGAAATGACTTGTGGGGATCAAATTCTTTAAACAATTTCATACTTCACATATTGTCAACAATGATATTTGTGCAACCTCCAGAAACGCCATTTTTATTAATAATAGAGTCTACTTCCTTTTGGATTACGTCTGTGTCATCGCCTGATTAGAAACTTTAACATTTTGAATAGACTGTTCGAGCTCCTGCACTTTAGATTCTAACACTGAATATTGTTCCTGTACTCCCGCTACAACTTTGATGACTGATTTTTTTTTTGTTTTCTTCACATAAGGTTTTTGCACGAACTACCTCCTGATTTGTCACTACACTACTTAACATACCATCTTCAAGCATATTTGTTTGAGATTCACTTTGTTTTTTTAACTTCGACCACTTCATCACTAAGTGCCTGACAATGCATCTTGACCTCTGTTCTAAAAGATAATTGTTCCTGCTGTAACGATTTGTTACACTCTTTTACAAACTTGTCAAACTGACCTTGAAAATCGTTACGAAAATTTGTGATTCTTTTCTCTGAGTCTAATGCCAATTCTGATCTTAAAGTTTTACTAATTTGTTGACCAAAATTTTCAAATTTTTCAAGTTCCCTGCTATTTTCTTCTTGAGCCTTCTTATTTTCTTACATCTCTGAACGAACTAATTTTATTTCTTGAAAAATCTTAATCATTACCTGGTCTGTTCCGAATACTCCATTTACATTGTTACTGCCTACTTGACTCGTTTGCTTACTATCACCCAAATCTGAATATTCATTTTCTACTACATTTTGTCCCATACTATTATTGACTATATCTACGATATTGTTAGTATCACTTCCAAAATTGTCCTGATTACTTAATTTCACATTGTCCTTTATGTTACCATTTCCTATTTGATCTGCCATTATTAAATGAAGTTTCTATCATCCACACTTTAAGAATGATGAAATAACTGTTCACAGTGTTAATCCTGTCCGACGTTGATTAAAATTCGATGCGCCGCTGAATATTTAACACTCACCATGTGTTGTTGGTGTCGATCTTCCTCCGGATCCGAAGATTGTTGAAGGAATCGACGTCCTTGTCACCGTGTCGCCATTTGTAACGTCACAGCTGCGTCCACCTAATCTTCGATGAGCGAAGGTGCCGTTATATTCTATTTTGCTGCTTAATTAATCCTCAATCATTTAATAATTGTTCCAATGGTATGACTGTATTGGATGTGGACAATGACTGGTTTGATCCATAACAATAAACTTTGTTAACTTCTTTTATTACGGAACGACAAATGTTAATAACTCTTTCTTTAAATACACTGATTAAATAACCGCGTGACACTACGATAAATGTCTACAAGTCCACACTGAAACTTTGCCATACGCAACTGCGACCGAAACTCATATGCGATACGACCGATGGGCAAAACTTTAGCCACCGATAAACGCGGTTTATGGACTCACTGTCGACGTGCCACTGCCGCTCTGCGGTCGGCGGGAGACTGCCGTACGCCGGCCAACAAACAAGAAACTTCAAACCTAAGCATTGTCGCCCAGCAGCTATCGCTGCATGCTAACGATAACTACTGTTCAACCAAAATGTACCAAAGAGGTTACTAAGCTAAAACCCTGTATCCTCACACGATGTCACAATGCAGAACGCTCCGGTCTCTTCGGAAGTCAGTAGAGAATGGTACTTTAGCAGGTAAGGCGCACTGATCATAGATTAGTTCCTCGTGGGCCTTGGCTCTTCCTGGCCGTCTGCCAGTTCGTATACAAAAAATAGTACAACAGCTATACTCTGCCATGAAGAAACCGATTCCTCGAATATACACAGAACGTTTATAATCTTTCCAGAGCTTATGATATCGCCAAATTTTCTAATGAAATTGTATTGATAACAGAAATTAATGCTTTAATCTGCCTACGTTAATATTGCTCGAATCTTCCAATAGCACGCGTGGTGCGGTGGTTAGCATCGCAGATCGCTGTGCTTGCGGTCCCCAGTTCAAATCCAGCTACGGGCAGGAGAAAATTTATTTGTTTGTATTTACTATTTCGAGAATGTTCTACATGTTTCTCATGTTTGATTTACTTGTAAGTTCCAGAAGAAATATAGATATATTTATGCATACTTGCAAGATCACAAGAACTTTCTGACAGTTCTGAGCACCCTGTCGGAGGTGTAACTAAAATATTCCCAAACCGAGAATGAGGCATTGTCTGTTCAAAGTTTCTTCCTTTCCTATATGGGAAACCCTTTCACTTGATTAACAACTACAAGCCATTCCTGGCACCGTGTTCCCAACCTTCTGTTCCACAAATGGTATACAACACCTCTGCACCTCACCGTGCCACTTCCAGTCAAATAGGGAAGTGGAGTGCCTAAAGTGGACATTTAAAACCCAGATGGCCAAATATAATTGTCGGCGAGGCACTAACACTTTCTCTCAGTTCCTACCATTCTCCCCCTATTGGTTCCAAGATCCAAGCTGAAATTCTCCTGCACCTCCTGGATTGAGCACCTACACTCTGGATACGCATCACCACCTCACGTTACATGCCTGGACCCTTGATCTGTGCCGAGGGTTTTGGCCCCAAGGCAGTTGACTTCCCAGGGTCTTCCAACATTCCTGGGGCCACCAGCTCTATAACATTCGAATCGATGATTGTGTGGCGTTTAGGCATCACAACCAACAATGTCCTCATTGTACCAACACCCCTGCTTAACCACCTCAATCTTAGGCCAATTCTCAGCCTCCTCCATTCTCAGCTCCAGAGATCCTGTCATTCAGCAGATTTATGGGCACTGGAGCACTAAGACTGATGCAGAGGATGTATTACACAGCACATTCCAGCTGGAGCCATTTGCGGTGCCCTCATCGGATCTGCTTACCATGCCAATTCCCATGGTGTCACCTCTTCCAGAGTCCGAGTCACTGCACAGAAGTCGATCTTCTCGCTTGGCCTACCAAGCTACACCATGCTCTCTGGAATGCTAACTTTTACTACCTCCTGCAGGAGGCTACAGCAGCCCAGCAAGACGATGTAGCCTTAACCACTTCCCTGCCAACCTCCCATGATGGGAGGTGTGTACTGACAGTCAGAAGGGGACGCCTGGAAAGCTGGCTGCCCAACGATCAGCCGTGTGCGCCAGAAAGCCTAAACATTACTACGACAGGTGCAGGAAGTTGAAAACAGACCTCTAGATTTTAGTCAGAAGTGTGGCTAGCACTTGCATGGTTAACTGTCCAAGTCTGCCAAACGCTATTGGCAAGCGAGGTACACTCAGCCCTGGCCAACGGAGGAGCTAATTCACTGAGAAACAGCGGCCCAAGTCGCGATAACCGACACAGTGGTCAGAAGTGTGGGGTGCTGACTACATCCCCCTCCATACCGTATCAGGTGACACCTTTGGGTGGAGTATGACACATCAAGTGGTCAGTATCTAATGGAGCATTTGAGGCATATGTTGGAGAGTGTTCAATATTTCATGAATACGTAAGTCTTTTAGATTCATCCATTCATGTGTTACTGCTTATTTTCGTCATAGATATGGAGGGGCAATCAATATTGGCGAGTACTGACGGCCAAGGTGTTGGTGTGGATTTAAAAGATCTTGTCAAGATCTTCACCACATCATTTAGATGTATATCTGTTTTGTTGACATAGCAACATCTATTCGACATCTGAAGTCGTTGCACACTAATATCAGGTTCAACTGGAAAAGAATGGCCAGCTGCCGTTTTTGGATGTACTAGTAAGAAGGGAGGCAGATGGATCAGTTGGCCGCAGCGTGTATTATTAAAAATCCTGCACACGCTGATTTATACCTGCAGGCCAGAAGCTCTCACCACCCTGTGCAAAGGAATTGGGTTCTCGAGATATTGGTCCACAGAGCATGTGCACTGTCAGACCATCAGAGTCAATGACAGTGAACACCTAAAAACAGTATTCTACAAATTGGGTATACGACTAAGCAAACTGAGATGACGCTTCAACTATCCACCACTCCACAGATTCCAGAAACAGTGAAAAATGAAGCAAAGAAGATGGCGTATCTCTTTAAACTATTTCGGTCAGAATTAGTTGGATCCTATATAAAAATAACATCAAGTGTGTGTTCTGTCTATTCCGTACGATTTGGAGGGAGAGGGGGCGGTGTTGGTGGGAAATGCTAAAGACGACCTTCGGTTAAGGAAACCAGGAATTTACAGTATTCCTTCTGAATGAGGAATGTCCTACATTGGCCAGACGACAAGAAAAGTGGAAACCAGATTCAATGAACACCAGAGACACACCTGACCAAGGCAGCTGACGAATTCAGTCATTGCTGAACACTGCCTAGAACTGGAGGATCTCATGAATTATGATGATACCAAGATTCTGGCACAGACACCTAGATTTCGGGACAATGTAGTAAAGAAATAAATAGAGATAAAAGTGACAGAAGAACTCATGAACTGAGACACAGATTACCAGCCGAGCAGAGGCTGGGATCCCGCTCTAGAATTATTAAAGAAGCAACGAGGAAAATTGCAGCACAACACGAATACATGAAGTGATGGCGTGGATATGCAATAAGATGCAAGCAGAGCACCAGGTGTATAGGAAGGAGCGGCGCTACGGCAGAGAAGCGCGAGACAGAAGATGAAACACCCAGGTACAGCTATAGCGGTCACGGCCTAGAGAGGGAAAGCCTAGAGCTGCAGCGAACGCAAAACGGAACGTCAACACTCCATTGAGGGGGAACGGACCGCAGACAGTGCTCCAGATCTTAGATGAAGCACAAGTGGGTATTACAGGCGCGGACCACAGAGGGAGCGCCTGCAACCATTAGTGGAGGGGGGAAGGTCGCAGAGAAAAATACTGCACCAAGACCACTCAGAGAGCAGTCTCAGGTAGCACCTGATGATGGTTACGAGCTATGTAACCGAAGTATCGTGCAAATGCACTGATACCCGATGGAAAAACCGACAACCCATTATCTCACATAAACGGATGTTTCATTTCCAAAAATACATTTAATTCTTTATTTGGCGTTCTGTTAGTTAGGTGGAATGAACTTACTTCTGTTTTATGAGGGGTCTGACAAAGTCCTCACTTTCCTAGGTTGCTGGTAAGTGTTACCTCGCCTTCTACGAAAGTGTTATTTTAGGTTGTCAGCGTAACTAAACTTTATACAGACACTAAAAACGGGGCCAGACCGGAACCCTGAGAAAGTCCATTTTGTTTAGCATAGGATTTAGTTGTCGTATCTCTTACATTAACTCTAACACGTTCGTGATGGCTCACACGACTGGGGTGTAAGGGTCGCCTGTGTGACGTCACCGAATCCTCACTTGATCAAGGCTCAGATGCCCCGTCCGGCTTGGACGTTAAAATGAACACTCTGGCCTGGCTCCCAGTAGGCAGTTTACTGTCTTTGAGGCTGGTTCGTCAGTGAGTTAAAGTATCAACTGATTTTATCAAGCTCTCTGAATATTCATTCTCGTTACTCCACCATTTGCTTCTTTTTTTGTTCTAATCGTTATCTCCTAAGACCAACTTCCCAGGGGCATATCGAAGATTTTTATCAGAGGTACTCTGGGCCTGGGCTTATTGACGATATTGAGGAGGGGGGAAGGAACCACCACTGGCTACGTCCTAGACTTGTATACGAGAAGACAGATTGAGAGGGCATTCCAACCAGTCCCTACACCAGAGGTTCCACAAGCAGAGGATGAGGACGCACGTGTGTCTTCTGTCCAGCCAGCAAGATCAGGGGCTTGGTAGGAAATGTAAAAGACGACCTGGAGTTACGGAAACCAGGGATTTATAGCATCCCTTGTCAATGTGGAATGTCCTACATTGGCCAGACCACCAGAACAGTGCATATCAGGTGCAAGAAGCATCAAAGGCACAACCGATTAATGCAAGTGACGAAATAAGCCATTGCCAAACACTGTCTGGAGCTGGATCATGTCACAGACACCAAGATTCTGGGACAGTGTTATTAAAGAGTCAATAGAAATCAAAGTGGCTGACAATCTCATGAACCAAGACACAGGCTACCAGCTAAGTAGAGCCTAGGACCCTGCTCGGAACTACTGAAGATCCAACAAGGACAGCACCAGTGCAACACAGTCTCAAGTACTGGAGACATGAACATGCAGAACGTTCCCCAAGCAGAGCACCAGGAGGACAGGACTGAAGATACAACATCCAGGAGAGGTCACAATGGGTGCGGACGACAGAGGAAGCGACAGACCGAAGTTTAAGCTTTCAGAGGTGGGCACAATGGGCGCGATTCACATAGAGGGCATCCAGGCTTGCAGTGGATGAAAAGCAGAACATCAGCACCCCACAACACCTCAGCAAGAGGGATCGGGCCGCAGACAGAACGCCACACCGGGGATGGAACGACCAGAGGCGGGTATGGTGGATGCAGGCGCGAACCACAGAGGGAGCGATTGGTGCCACTGCTCACATCAGCATCACAGAACACCTCAGGGAGGGGGCGCCAACTGGAAAGAGAACGCCAGACCGCGAATGACACGAATGAAGGCGGGTATATTGGGTGTTGACCACAGAGGAAGCACCTAGTGTCACTACTAACATCAGCACTGCAGAACACTGCAGCGAGTGGGCGCAGACTGGAAACAGAACGCCAGACCATGGACCACACTATTGGAGGCAGGTATGTTGGGTGCTGACCACAGAGGAAGCACCTAGTGTCACTACTAACATCAGCACTGCAGAACACTGCAGCGAGTGGGCGCGGACTGGAAACAGAACGCCAGACCGCGGATGGCACGACCAGAGGCGGATATGGTTGGCGCGGACCACAGAGGAAGCACTTAGTGCCACTGCTGACATCAGCACCGCAGAACACCTCAGCGAGTGGGCGCAGACTGGAAACAGAACGCCAGACCACGGACGACACGATTGGAGGCAGGTATGCTGGGTGCTGACCACAGAGGAAGCACCTAGTGTCACTAGTAACATCAACACTGCAGAACATGGCAGCAAGTGGGCGCGGACTAGAAACAGACCGCCAGACCGCGGACGACACGAATGAAGGTGGGTATGTTGGGTGCTGCCACAGAGGAAGCACCTAGTGTCACTACTAACATCAGCACTGCAGAACACTGCAGCGAGTGGGCGCGGACTGGAAACAGAACGCCAGACCGCGGATGGCACGACCAGAGGCGGGTATGTTGCGCGCGGACCACAGAGGAAGCACATAGTGCCACTGCTGACATCAGCACCGCAGAATACATAAGCGAGTGGGCGCGGAGTGGAAACAGAACGTCAGGCCACGGACGACACGATTGGAGTTGGGTATGCAGGGTGCTGACCACAGAGGAAGCACCTAGTGTCACAAGTAACATCAGCACTGCAGAACACGGCAGCAAGTGGTCGCAGACTGGAAATAGACCGCCAGACCGTGGACGACACGAATGAAGGTGGGTATGTTGGGTGCTGACCACAGAGGAAGCACCTAGTGTCACTACTAACATCAGCACTGCAGAACACTGCAACGAGTGGGCGCGGACAGGAAACAGAACGCCAGACTACGGATGGCACGACCAGAGGCGGATATGGTTGGCGTGAGCCACAGAGGAAGCACTTAGTGCCACTGCTGACATCAGCACCGAAGAACACCTCAGCGAGTGGGCGCAGACTGGAAACAGAACTCCAGTCCACGGACGACACAATTGGAGGTGGGTATGTTGGGTGCTGACCACAGAGGAAGCACCCAGTGTCACTACTACCATGAGCACTGCAGAACACTTCAGCGAGTGGGCGCGGACTGGAAACAGAACGCCAGACCGCGAATGGCACGACCAGAGGTGCGTATGGTGGGCGCGGACCACAGAGGGAGCACTTAGTGCCACTGCTGACATCAGCACCGCAGAATACCTCTGTGAGTGGGCGCAGACTGGAAACAGAACGCCAGACCACGGACGACACGATTGGAGGTGGGATTGATGGGTGCTGACCACAGAGGGAGCACTTAGTGCCACTGCTGACATCAACACCGCAGAATACCCCAGCGAGTGGGCGCGGACTGGAAACAGAAGCAAGACTGCGGACGACACAAATGAAGGCGGGTATGTTGGGTGCTGACCACAGAGGAAGCACCTAGTGTCACTACTAACATCAGCACTGCAGAACACTGCAACGAGTGGGCGCGGACAGGAAACAGAACGCCAGACTACGGATGGCACGACCAGAGGCGGATATGGTTGGCGTGAGCCACAGAGGAAGCACTTAGTGCCACTGCTGACATCAGCACCGAAGAACACCTCAGCGAGTGGGCGCAGACTGGAAACAGAACTCCAGTCCACGGACGACACAATTGGAGGTGGGTATGTTGGGTGCTGACCACAGAGGAAGCACCCAGTGTCACTACTACCATGAGCACTGCAGAACACTGCAGCGAGTGGGCGTGGACTGGAAAAAGAGCGCCAGACTGTGGATGGCACGACCAGAGGTGGGTATGGTGGGCGGGACCACAGAGGGAGCACTTAGTGCCACTGATGACATCAGCACCGCAGAATACCTCAGCGAGGGGGCGCAGACTGGAAACAGAACGCCAGACCACGGATGGCACGACCAGAGGCGGGTATGATGGGCGGGGACCACAGAGGGAGCACTTAGTGGCACTGCTGACATCAGCACCACAGAATACCTCAGTGAGTGGGCGCGGACTGGAAAAAGAACGCCAGACCACGGACGACACGATGGGAGGCAGGTATGTTGGGTGCTGACCTCAGAGGAAGCACCTAGTGTCACTACTAACATCAGCACTGCAGAACACTGCAGCAAGTGGGCGCAGACTGGATACAGAACGCCAGACCGCGGATGGCACGACCAGAGGCGGATGTGGTTGGTGCGGACCACAGAGGAAGCACTTAGTGCCACTGCTGACATCAGCACCGCAGAACACCTCAGCGAGTGGGCTCGGACTGGAAACAGAACGCCAGACCACGGACGACACGATTGGAGGCAGGTATGATAGGTGCTGACCACAGAGGAAGCACCTAGTGTCACTACTAACATCAGCACTGCAGAACACTGCAGCGAGTGGGCGCAGACTGGAAACAGAACGCCAGACCATGGATGGCACGACCAGAGCCGGGTATGGTGGGTGCGGACATCAGAGGGAGCACTTAGTGGCACTACTGTCATCAGCACGTCAGAATACCTGTGTGAGTGTGCGCAGACTGGAAACAGAACACCAGACCACGGACGACACGATTGTAGGCGGGTATGTTGGGTGCTGACCACAGAGGAAGCACCTAGTGTCACTAGTAACATCAGCACTGCAGAACATGGCAGCGAGTGGGTGCGGACTGGAAACAGACCGCCAGACCACGTACGACACGAATAAAGGTGGGTATGTTGGGTGCTGACCACAGAGGAAGCACCCAGTGTCACAACTAACATCCGCACTGCATAACACTAAAGCGAGTGGGCGTGGACTGGAAACAGAATGCCAGACCACGGATGGCACGACCAGAGGCGGGTATGGTGGGCGCGGACCACAGAGGGAGCACTTAGTGCCACTGCTGTCATCAGCACGGCAGAATACCTCTGTGACTGGGCGCGGACTGGAAACAGAGCGCCAGACCACGGACGACACGATTGGAGGGGGGTATGTTTGGTGCTGACCACAGAGAAAGCACCTAGTGTCACTACTAACATCAGCAATGCAGAACACGGCAGCGAGTGGGCACGGACTGGAAACAGTCTGCCAGACCGCGTACGATACGAATGAAGGCGGGTATGTTGGCTGCTGACCACAGAGGAAGAACCCAATGTCACAACTAACATCAGCACTGCAGAACACTGCAGAGAATGGGCGCTGACTGGAAACAAAACGCCAGACCACGGATGGCACGACCAGAGGCGGATATGGTTGGCGCGGCCCACAGAGGAACCACTTAGTGCCACTGCTGACATCAGCACCGCAGAACACCTCAGTGAATGGGCTCGGACTGGAAACAGAACGCCAGACCAGGGACGAAACGATTGGAGGCAGGTATGTTGGATGTTGACCACAGAGAAAGCACCTAGTGTAACTACTAACATCAGCACTGTAGAAAACTGCAGCGAGTGAGCGCGGACTGGAAACAGAACGCCAGACCACGGTTGGCTTGACCAGAAGCGGGTATGTTGGGCAAGGACCACAGAGGGTCACTTACTGCCACGGCTGACATCAGCACCGCAGAATACCTCTGCGTGTAGGCGCGGACTGGAATCATAACGCCAGTCCACGGACGACACGATTGGAGGCAGGTATGATAGGTGCTGACCACAGAGGAAGCACCTAGTGTCACTACTAACATCAGCACTGCAGAACACTGCAGCGAGTGGGCGCGGACTGGAAACAGAACGCCAGACCGCGGATGGCATGACCAGAGGCGGATATGGTTGGCGCGGACCACAGAGGAAGCACTTAGTGCCACTGCTGACATCAGCACCGCAGAACACCTCAGCGAGTGGGCGCAGACTGGAAACAGCACGCCAGACCACGGACGACACGATTGGAGGCAGGTATGCTGGGTGCTGACCACAGAGGAAGCACCTAGTGTCACTAGTAACATCAACACTGCAGAACATGGCAGCAAGTGGGCGCGGACTAGAAATAGACCGCCAGACCGCGGACGACACGAATGAAGGTGGGTATGTTGGGTGCTGCCACAGAGGAAGCACCTAGTGTCACTACTAACATCAGCACTGCAGAACACTTCAGCGAGTGGGCGCGGACTGGAAACAGAACGCCAGACCGCGAATGGCACGACCAGAGGTGCGTATGGTGGGCGCGGACCACAGAGGGAGCACTTAGTGCCACTGCTGACATCAGCACCGCAGAATACCTCTGTGAGTGGGCGCAGACTGGAAACAGAACGCCAGACCACGGACGACACGATTGGAGGTGGGATTGATGGGTGGTGACCACAGAGGGAGCACTTAGTGCCACTGCTGACATCAACACCGCAGAATACCCCAGCGAGTGGGCGCGGACTGGAAACAGAAGCAAGACTGCGGACGACACAAATGAAGGCGGGTATGTTGGGTGCTGACCACAGAGGAAGCACCTAGTGTCACTACTAACATCAGCACTGCAGAACACTGCAACGAGTGGGCGCGGACAGGAAACAGAACGCCAGACTACGGATGGCACGACCAGAGGCGGATATGGTTGGCGTGAGCCACAGAGGAAGCACTTAGTGCCACTGCTGACATCAGCACCGAAGAACACCTCAGCGAGTGGGCGCGGACTGGAAACAGAACTCCAGTCCACGGACGACACAATTGGAGGTGGGTATGTTGGGTGCTGACCACAGAGGAAGCACCCAGTGTCACTACTACCATCAGCACTGCAGAACACTGCAGCGAGTGGGCGTGGACTGGAAAAAGAGCGCCAGACTGTGGATGGCACGACCAGAGGTGGGTATGGTGGGCGGGACCACAGAGGGAGCACTTAGTGCCACTGATGACATCAGCACCGCAGAATACCTCAGCGAGTGGGCGCGGACTGGAAACAGAACGCCTGACCACGGATGGCACGACCAGAGGCGGGTATGATGGGCGGGGACCACAGAGGGAGCACTTAGTGGCACTGCTGACATGAGCACCACAGAATACCTCAGTGAGTGGGCGCGGACTGGAAAAAGAACGCCAGACCACGGACGACACGATGGGAGGCAGGTATGTTGGGTGCTGACCTCAGAGGAAGCACCTAGTGTCACTACTAACATCAGCACTGCAGAACACTGCAGCAAGTGGGCGCAGACTGGATACAGAACGCCAGACCGCGGATGGCACGACCAGAGGCGGATGTGGTTGGTGCGGACCACAGAGGAAGCACTTAGTGCCACTGCTGACATCAGCACCGCAGAACACCTCAGCGAGTGGGCTCGGACTGGAAACAGAACGCCAGACCACGGACGACACGATTGGAGGCAGGTATGATAGGTGCTGACCACAGAGGAAGCACCTAGTGTCACTACTAACATCAGCACTGCAGAACACTGCAGCGAGTGGGCGCAGACTGGAAACAGAACGCCAGACCATGGATGGCACGACCAGAGCCGGGTATGGTGGGTGCGGACCACAGAGGGAGCACTTAGTGCCACTGCTGACATCAGCACCGCAGAACACCTCAGTGAATGGGCTCGGACTGGAAACAGAACGCCAGACCAGGGACGAAACGATTGGAGGCAGGTATGTTGGATGTTGACCACAGAGAAACCACCTAGTGTCACTAGTAACATCAGCACTGTAGAAAACTGCAGCGAGTGAGCGCGGACTGGAAACAGAACGCCAGACCACGGTTGGCTTGACCAGAAGCGGGTATGTTGGGCGTGGACCACAGAGGGTCACTTACTGCCACGGCTGACATCAGCACCGCAGAATACCTCTGCGTGTGGGCGCGGACTGGAAACATAACGCCAGTCCACGGACGACACGATTGGAGACGGGTATGTTGGGTGCAGACCACAGAGGAAGCACCTAGTGTCACTACTAACATCAGCACTGCAGAACACTGCAGCGAGTGGGCGCGGACTGGAAACTGAACGCCAGACCACGGATGGCACGACCAGAGGCAGGTATGGTGGGCGCGGACCACAGAAGGAGCAGTTAGTGCCACTGCTCACATCAGCACCGCTGAATACCTCAGTGTGTGGGTGCGGACTGGATACAGAACGCCAGTCCACGGACGACACGATTGGAGGCGGGTATGTTGGGTGCTGACCACAGAGGAAGCACCTTGTGTCACTAGTAAAATCAGCACTGCAGAACACGGCAGCGAGTGCGCGCGGACTGGAATCAGACAGCCACACTGCGGACGACACGAATGAAGGCGGGTATGTTGGGTGCTGACCACAGAGGAAGCACCTAGTGTCACTAGTAACATTAGCACTGTAGAACACGGCAGAGAGTGGGCGCGGACTTGAAACAGAACGCCAGACCGCGGATGGCACAACAAGAGGAGAGTATGGTGGGCGCGGACCACAGAGGGAGCACTTAGTGCCACTGCTGAAAACGGCACCACTATATACTTCAGCGAGTGGGCGCGGACAGGAAAAAGAACGCCAGACTGCGGACGACACGATTGGTGGCGGGTATGTTGACTACTAACCATAGAGGAAGCACCTAGTGTCACTACTAACATCATCACTTCAGAACACGGCAGCGAGTGGGCGCGGACTGGAAACAGAAAGCCAGACCGTGGATGGCACGACCAGAGACGAGTATGGTGGGCGCGGACCACAGAGGGAGCACTTAGTGCCACTGCTGACATCAGCACTGCTATATACTTCAGCGAGTGGGCACGGACTGGAAACAGAACGCCAGACTGCGGACGATACGATTGGAGGCGGGTATGCTGACTACCGACCACAGAGGAAGCACCTAGAGTCACTACTAACATCAGCACTACGGAACACATCAGCGAGTGGGCGTGGACTGGAAACGGAACGCCAGACCACGGATGGCACGACCAAAGGCAGGTATGTTGGTCGCGGACCACAGAGGGAGCACTTAGTGCCACTGATGACATCAGCACCGCAGAATACCTCAGCGAATTGGCGTGGACTGGAAACAGAACGCCAGACCACGGACGACACGGTTGATGGCGGGTTTGTTGGGTGCTGGCAACAGAGGAAGCACCTAGTGTCACTACTAACATCAGCAGAACACGGCAGCAAGTGGGCGCGGCCTGGAAACGGAACGCCAGACCGTGGATGGCACGACCAGAGGCTGGTATGGTGGTCGCGGACCACAGAGGGAGCACTTGGTGCGACTGCTGATATCAGCACCACAGAACACCTCAGTGAGTGGGCGCGGACTGGAAACAGAACGTCAGACCACAGACGACACGCTTGGAGCGGGTATGTTGGGTGCTGACCACAGAGGAAGCACCTAGTGTCACTAGTAACATCAGCACTGCAAAAGTTGGCTGCGAGTGGGCGTGGACTGGAAACAGACCGCCAGACCGCGGACGATACGAATGAAGGCAGGTATTTTGGCTGCTGACCACAGAGGAGGCACCTAGTGTCACTACTAACATCAGCACTGCAGAACACTGCAGCGAGTGGGCGCGGACTGGAAATGGAACGCCAGACCGCGGATGGCATGACCAGAGGCGGATATGGTTGGCGCGGACCACAGAGGAAGCACTTAGTGCAACTGCTGACATCAGCAATGCAGAACACCTCAGCGAGTGGGCGCGGACTGGAAACAGAACGCCAGACTGCGGACGACACGATTGGAGGCGGGTATGTTAACTACTGACCACAGAGGAAGCACCTAGTGTCACTACCAGCATCAGCACTGCAGAACACGGCAGCGAGTGGGCGCGGACTGGAAACGGAACGCCAGACCGCGGATGGTGCGACCAGAGGCGAGTATGGTGGGCGCGGACCACAGAGGGAGCACTTGGTGCCACTGCTGACATCACCACTGCTATATACTTCAGCGAGTGTGCGCGGACTGGAAACAGAACGCCAGACTGCGGACGACACGATTGGAGGTGGGTATGTTGACTACTGACCACAGAGAAAGCACCTAGTGTCACTACTAACATCAGCACTGCAGAACACGGCAGCGAGTGTGCGCGGACAGGAAACGCAACGCCAGACCGTGGATGGCACGATCATAGGCTGGTTTGGTGGGTGCGGACCACAGAGGGAGCACTTAGTGCCACTGCTGACATCAGCACCACAGAACACCTCAGTGAGTAGGCGCGGACTGGAAACAGAATGCCAGACCACGGACGACACGATTGATGGCGGGTATTTTGGGTGCTGACCACAGAGGATGCACCTAGTGTCACTAGTAACATCAGCACTGCAAAACACTGCAGCGAGTGGGCGCGGACTGGAAACGGAACACAAGACCGCCGATGGCATGACTAGAGGCGGATATGGTTGGCGCGGACCACAGTGGATGCACTTAGTGCCACTGCTGACATCAGCACCGTTATATACTCAGCGAGTGGGCGCGGACTGGAAGCAGACCGTTACACCGCGGATGGCACGACCAGAGGCGGATATGTTTGGTGCGGAGCACAGAGGAAGCACTTAGTGCCACTGCAGACATCAGCAATGTGAAACACCTCAGCGAGTGGGCACGGACTGTAAACGAAACGCCAGACTGAGGACGATACGATTGGAGGCGGGTATGTTGACTACTGACCACAGAGGAAGCACCTAGTGTCACTACCAGCATCAGCACTGCAGAACACGGCAGCGAGTGGGCGCGGACTGGAAACGGAACGCCAGACCGCGGATGGTGCGACCAGAGGCGGGTATGGTGGGCGCGGACCACAGAGGGAGCATTTAGTGCCACTGCTGACATCAGCACCGTCATATACTTCAGCGAGTGGGTGCGGACTGGAAACAGAATGCCAGACTGCAGACGACACGATTGGAGGCGGGTATGTTGACTACTGACCACAGAGGAAGCACCTAGTGTCACAACTAACATCAGCACTGCAGAACACGGCAGCGAGTGGGCGCGGACTGGAAACGCATCGCCAGACCGCGGATGGCACTACCAGCGAGGGTATGCTGGGCGCGGACCACAGAGGGAGCACTTAGTGCCACTGCTGACGTCAGCACCGCTATATACTTCATCGAGTGGGCGCGGACTGGAAACAGAACGCCAGACTGCGGACGACACGATTGGAGTCGCGTATGTTGACTACTGACCACAGAGGAAGGACCTAGTGTCACTACTAAAATCAGCACTGCAGAACACGGCAGCGAGTGTGCACAGACTGGAAACAGAACGCCAGACCACGGACGACACGATTGGAGGCGGGTATGTTGGGTGCTGACCACAGAGGAAGCACCTAGTGTCACTAGTAACATCAGCACTGCAGAACATGGCAGTGAGTGGTCGCGGACTGGAAACAGAACACAAGACCGCGGATGGCATGACCAGAGGCGGATATAGTTACGCGGACCACAGAGGAAGCACTTAGTGCCATTGCTAACATCAGCACCACAGAACACCTCAGCGAGTGGGCGCGGACTGGAAACAAAATTGTTCAAATGTTTGTAAAGCTTATGGGACTACGGGACTACGGGGTCATCGGTCCCTAAACTTACAAACTACTTATGAACTACTTACGAACTAGGACGGCACAAATATGCATGCCCGAGGGGGGATTCGAACACCCGACCGTAATGGCCGTGCTGACCGTGACTGGAGCGCCTCAGTCACCTCGGCCACAGCGGCCGGCGGACCGGAAACAGAACGCCAGACCACGGACGACACGATTGGAGGCAGGTATGTTGGGTGCTGACCACAGAGGAAGCACCTAGTGTCACTAGTAACATCAGCACTGCAGAACACGGCAGTGAGTGGGCGCCGACTGGAAACAGAATGCCAGACCACGGACGACACGATTGGAGGAGAGTATCTTGGGTGCTGACCACAGAGGAAGCACCTAGTGTCACTACTAACATCAGCACTGCAGAACACGGCAGCGAGTGGTCGCAGACTGGAAACGGAATGCCAGACCGCGGATGGCACGACCAGAGGCTGGTATGGTGGGTGCGGACCACAGAGGGAGCACTTAGTGCCACTGCTGACATCAGCTCCTCAGAACACCTCAGCGAGTGGGCGCGGACTGCAAACGGAACGCCAGACTGCGGACGACACGATTGGAGGCAGGTATGTTGAGTGCTGACCACAGAGGAAGCACCTAGTGTCACTAGTAACATCAGCACTGCAGAACAGGGCAGCGAGTGGGCGCGGACTGGAAAAGGAACGCCAGACCGCGGATTGCACGACCAGAGGCGGGTATGGTGGGCGCGGAGCACAGAGGGAGCACTTAGTGCCACTGCTGACATCAGCACCGCAGAATACCTCAGCGAGTGGGCGCGGACTGGAAACAGAATGCCAGACCACGGACGACACGATTGGTGGCGAGTCTGTTGGGTGCTGACCACAGAGGAAGCACCTAGTGTCACTACTAACATCAGCACTGCAGAACACCGTAGCGAGTGGGTGCGGACTGGAAACAGACCGCCAGACCGCGGATGGCATGACCAAAGGCGGATATGGTTGTCGTGGACCACAGCGGAAGCACATAGTGCCACTGGTGACATCAGCACCACAGAACAACTCAGTGAGTGGGCGCGGACTGGAAACGGAATGCCAGACTGCGGATGACACGATTGGATGCGGGTATGTTGGGTGCTGACCACAGAGGGAGCACCTTGGGCCATTATTGACATCACCGCACCGGAACATCTCAGCGAGTGGGCACGGACCGCAGATGAAACGCCAGACTGCGGATAGCGTGATCAGATGTGGGTATGGCGGGCGTGAACCACAGATGGAGCACCTAGTGTCACTATTAACATCAGCACTGCGGAACACCGCAGCGAGTGGGCGCGGACGCCAGACCACGGATGGCACGACCAGAGGTGTGTCTGTCGAGTGCGTACCACACAGGGAACACGTTCAACCGCCAGTGGAGGGGGAAGGCCGCAGACCTAAATACTGCACCTGTTCCACTCACAAGGCAGTCTCAGGTCGCACCTGATGATGGTTAGAAGTTACATAACTGAAATATTGTGCAGAGTAGACACTGACATCCGGCAAAATACCCGACTACCCATCATGTCATTGCTGTTTTTTGCTATGCGGGTTTGCCGACTATAACAGCACTACCTATCCTAGCGGCCTGCGCACACCACTGTGGTGTGACGTGAAAATTATACCGACATTGTGCTAACAAAATTTTATTCTTGGTATATATTGTACTGTTGGGCATCTAAGTTTCAATTTACATCACATAAAATGTCAAGCACAAGTGAAAATAAATCACCATTCAATCGTGCCGAACGTGTTAAAAGAGCTACGACTTTTCTTTAAATATTCAATGTTGTCGCAATAATGTAAATGCCATACTTCTGTTAGCTATTCCTCAATTAAGCCTTGACAATAATGTCAGTAAGGTTACCCAAAAAACGTTTTGTTTGGGCGTGCATCACTAGTAGCAGACTTGCACCATGCTGCCTGTCATGTAAGTAGATTTAGGTTTGTTTTGTGTTAGGTTTGTAAGTCTATCGGACCAAACTGCGTGGTCATCAGTCCGTAGCTTACAAACTACTTAAGCCTAGGTAAACTAACCTAAGGAAAAACACACACACACACCCATGTCCCAGGGAGGACTCGAACCTCCACGACGAGCAACCGCGCGCTCCACAGCGAAACGCTTTAGACCGCTCGCCTACTCCACCGCGGCTAACTCTCTATAAATTGTCCTCTAGTTTCTCCTGATTAGCCATGCTGTATTTTCCGCCAATCTCATTTTAATCCTTTCTAAGCCTTACACAATGCGAAAATGACGGTTATTCTACTACATAATTTAATCTTCAGGTCTCGTAGACGTGGTATGAGTCTAACATATGAAGAAAGAGATTTCTTTTGACAGGTAATGAAGTGATATTTGTCTAGATTCCTCATCAGATCATAAACAGGATACTATTATGCAAGCGTAAATCCCAGATTTTAGACGCAATGAATCTGATATTGAAGACGGTACCACTCTGTGGAGTAAAACGCCATACATGCAGCACTCCAATACACCGAAAAAGAATATGAAAATCTTCCCTGGTTCAAAAGGGAGGTCAGAGACGCAAGCTCTCTCATTTATGATATATGATAATATGACTGATGAGGTAATTATGTGTATTAAGTTCCACATAACACAGAAAAAAGAGCTTCCACTAATTACTCAAGAGACAGGAACTACAGGGAAGTAGGGAAAGAGGAAATGATACGACTGCTGGGTCTATTCATCATCATCAACATCATCATCATCATTTTCCAACTCCAGTTCCTTGGGTGTAGTGTACAAGCGCTCGCCATCTCCTCCTGTCTTCATACATCGTCTGTTCCAGAATGTCTTCCCATTTGTGTCCTTTCTCTTCCCACCTGATCTTACGGTCTCTATCCAGCGTTTCCTTGGTCTTCACCGTGGTCTTCTACTTATGAGGTTGAGACTGAAGTACTTTTTAGCAGGTCTTTCACAATTCATTCTCATTAAGTGCGCATACCACTGACGTCTACGTTTCATTATTATGCTGGTGATACCTCAACACCAGCTACTCTTCTATTAACCTCATTCCTAATTTCATCCTGTCTGGTTGTTTCGTTCATAGTTCTAATGAATCTCATTTCCATTGCCTGAATTCTACTGAGGTGTCTGTTTAGTAGAGTACATGTTTCTAATCCGTACGTAATGATTGGGAGGAAATAGGTATTGTACATGGCTGCTTTTCCTTTTTGTGGCATTTTTTCATCCTGGAGAAGGTTCCTTATTTGACTGTAAAAACTGGATGCTTTCTGTGTTCTGCTGAGTATTTCCTGCTTATCGGTGTTGTCATTAGAGATCATACTTCCTAGGTATTTGAAATGAGAAACAGATTCTGCTTTGGCCCCATCTATAAATATATTTGATGTTGTTCCTTGCCTGTTGATGGTCTTTTCTACTGTCATTGTTTTACTTATATTTAGTCCGAAATTTTTGAATGTGTTGTTCCAGTTATTCATTTTCCCCTGTGCTTCAGCTTCTGTCTCTCCCCATTCCATCTAATCACGGGCAAAAACAAGGGAATTAGATTCGCTGTCTATTTTCTCGATAGATTTTGTACTTTTGTTCATTACTATTACAAATAGGAGTGGTGATAGGGCACTTCCTTGCTGGACGGCTGTCTTTGTTTCGAACCATTCTGATCGTCCGTTGCTTATCTGGACACAGCTATAACAGTTTTGGTATAGCATTTTATGGCTGGGTCTATTATACACGATTATTATCTACTTTGGAAATAATCTTAAATTTGTTATATTTATACACTGAAGGTAATTAATATACTAATTGAGATATTAACAAATGTGATATTTTTATCTGTACATTAAATTGTTTTTGTCTTTGCGATCACTTACTAGATTTGTATCACAGGATACACAGTGGTAGCAAATCTGCACCGCGCTGCTGCTAGAGCTGTAATAATTGGCGCTGCTGCCCGAGGGGAATGTTAGTGGCCTTGTGCAGGAGGCAGGAGACTCACCGGTGAGGAGGCAGGAGACGCTGGCGCAGGCGAGCGCGGCGACGGCGGGGGCGGCGGCGGCGGTCCAGCGGCGGCCGAGGCGCGCGGCGCGGTGGGCGGCGAGCAGGGCGGCGGCCTGGGCGGCGCCCTGCCAGGCCACCGCCGCGCAGGGGCTGCCGCTGCCGCCCAGCGCGCCCGCCGCCAGCACCGTCGAGAACGTCGTCAGCAGGTGCGCCGACCTGGCACACACACGCGCCCGCTGAAGGGCCAGTCTGGATATACAGCTACACTTCTAGATTGTAGGGGATAGGGAGAATATAGACGTAATGTGAAAAGTTAACGAGTGGTCACTGAACTTTAACGCAGAAGTTGAACGAGGAAGCGGTGCTGTGTTGAAATCATGCGTGTGAGTTAAAGTAGAACGGGGCAACCACCTTTACGATTTCAGCAAATAAAGTGGAGAAGCTCGGGGAAGATTCAGGTTACGCGAGTAGGTCGGCGAGGGCGCCGTGCTCGCTTAAAGGTGGCTGGGACATACTCGATCGGAAGTCGGAGATCGGTCACGTGAAGCAAAGATCAGCTATGCCACATCTGTGAAACACAGGCTGACAGGGTCAACCTCGTCGTTTAAATACAGGCGGAAAAGACAAGTCGGACAATCGGCCACGGCAGAGAGAGAGGCAGCCGCGACTGGGCTGTCACCTGCCGCCCGGACTGTACTTCTCGTCGACAACAACTGTTATTACTGTTATTATTGTTATTGCAAAACAGTCTACCGCAGGCTGGAAGCACTTCGACACAGCGCAGCCAGCAGCCGATCGTCACGTTCGACACGGCGTTCCCGACGAGAGATGCAGCCTAACGCGACGGACAGCGGGGTTCCGGTTTCGACAGTGGCGCAACCGGGCGTCGAAGCGACGCGAGGCGCGGTAAGACTGCAGCCAGTTACTCGTCCAGGGGCGCGGTGTGGACGAAATAACGCGGCCACACCTGAAGAGCTTCTGTGTCAGTCTGGAGGGCGAAGTAGCAGCATCAGGCGAAGGAGGACCTGGGTTCGACTCCCGGGCAGCGCCCAGCGTGGTACGGCCATGGCGGCGACGGCGACGGCACGGCGCGGTGTGAGAACGACACCTCGGCTCACGCAACAGCAACACAGAGGCGTAGCGGCCGGCGGGCAGCCGCGCCGACGCCGTCGGCTACCGCGAGGCTGACGCCGCCTCAGCGCGTGCAGCGCGCACGCACACTCCACTCGCCTCCAGCCGCTGTAAGCTTCAATGTCAATAAACTGTTTCGTTATACTGGACCACTGTTTCATTGCCACCCCATCTACCGATTTGAGTACCGAGCTCAGAGTACACATGGAACGAACTAGAGTAGCCATGCTGACATTGACGACGTCTGCGTGTGGAACATTCGTCACTTGGTGTCAAAACCATCAAACAGTGCCCAGACGCGTTACATTTGGTGTCGAGCTCAACCCAGTGAGAAGGTGGGAATGGAGTAGTTAGAATAATTGGAGAGAGAAGCTTTAGTAATTTGTTTGGGTTTGATCAGTGATATAGCCAGGTCAATAAGTTTCTTACAGTAATGTGCCTTCATTTTTGTTTTTATTGTTGTAAGTATGAATATGGAAAGCAAACCGTTGCAAAGGAGGGTCCAACAGTACAGGACGCTATACTGAAAAGCCAAAGAAAGTGGCAGAGGCATGAGTATGCAAGCACGGCGATATGAATAGTATAACACTTCTTTGACATTGTGTTATTATATTTATCAACTTAAAAACTAAACAGTAATAAAAGAATATACAATGTTTGAAGGATAAAACAAGGAATAAATTTGAATATAACCTGGGAACTGAAACTACCTACTATTACGAACAAACTGATAATTCTGATAAATAAATGTAAGTGCCTTGTTAATAATTCTGCGCGATAATTATAGATGGTGTTACATATGACAGTTGTAAGGCCAGGTTTTGAGTGGCATCAAGAACTTAGAGTGAATAGTTACTGCATTAGATTAAACTAAAACAAATCTGTCTAAAGAAATTAATATGTAGGTAGATGAAAATTAATTTTTATGTTGTAAGCTACACTGGCACTGAATTTTCAAAACTTAACAATAAATCATAATAAATAAATACACAGGAATTTGGGACTGTGGGGATAAACAAGGAATCCAGTTATTAGAACTGTCTGACTTTGATCTATAAAATGCTAGGTCTAAATTTAAGGTTTTTTGTAATGGAGGAATGGAACAGCCAGCGGGGAGTTGATGGAAAACTTAGGTAATTGATTGTACTATGAGGAAATATACGAAGAGATTGGAACTGACAGTGTAGGAGGTAATGTATCTCAGGGATGAATTAAGTGAAATCCACTAGGGGTAAACTGTTTAGTTGTGTTTAATCATTTAATACCAAAACAGGGCTATGGGCTAGGTGTTTATTGATTTCAAGAGCTTCCAATAAGTTAAGTTTTTGGCCCTTGTTTGCTAAGTGAAGGACTTGAAACAGTGGCTGGTAGCTATGGCCCTCATTCAGTACATGTTCAGCAAATGTGTACTCCTGATTCTGTAGTCTCCAGCTGCGTTCAAGTTCAGCTAGTCTAGCCGCTATGCTTCTGCCTGACTGACCAATATAAAACTTATCACAATATTGACAAGTAATTTTATATATTCCACTGTTGTTTAGTATAGGAGTCTTGTCTTTGCTATTAAAGATACACTGAGCTATGGTGTTTCTGATGTGGTAGGAAACCCTATAGTTGCAGGATTTCAGTGGTTTAGATACTTGTTGTGACATTTGTCCTAAGTATGGTATTATACACCATTTCCTGCATTCATTGGAGTGGAAGTCAGAGGGAGCATAGAGGAGGGGTATAATTTTCTTCTTTGTTTTTTGTGCAAAATTCCATCAATCAGGGTTCGATTGTAGCCATTGATTGTGGCAATAATTTTATGGTTTCTAATTCTTTAGACATGGGAACAGATATGAGGCGATGCACCATGGAGTGGAAAGCTGAGTGTTTGTAAGTAACTGGGTGTTGTGAGGAGGCAGGTATTACTGTGGCTGTAGCTGTAGTTTTCCTGTAGATTTTGAAAGAGTGTATGTGTTTAGTGATATCTATGGTAAGATCTAGGAAATTTATGGATTTGTTACCCATCTCCATTGTGAAGTGAATATTTTTATGTTGGCTGTTTAAGTTTTGAAAACATGTGTTGAGATGTCTTGTGGTGCCTGTCCACAAACACAGTACAACATCCACATATCTGTACCAATATTTAATGTTTGAATTTAACGGTTCTTTTCTCAGAAAATGTTGTTCAAAATTATTCATAAATATATCTGCTAAAAGTGGACTGAGTGTGGATCCCATAGCTAATCCATCTAGTTGTCTGTACAGAGCTCCTTGAAATTGGAAATAATTTTGTGCCAGGCATGTCTGAGTGGCTACTCTTAACTCATTCACTTCTACTGGATTGATGTTAGACTTATACATCAACTCAGATTTTCAACACATTCCCCCACTAGTATGTTGGAAAACAAACTACAAACATCAAAAGATACTAATTTAGCAGTATTTGGTGTGGGAACATCTACTATCTTATTTACAAGATCCAATGTGTTCAGGATTCCATACTTGGCTTTGAATTTTGTTTTACTTTTAATTAACATGTCCAATTTCTTGTCTAGTTTGTAAGAAGGAGCAGTGTATGAGGGTACCATTGGACGAATAGGTACTAACTGTTTGTGTAACTTAGGTAGTCCACATAGTTTTGAAGGAGTAGGATTCATGTTGCTTAAGGACCTCACTTCATAATTTTTAAATATGCTTTTGCATGGACTAATTACACTCTTAATTTCCTCTTTGAATTTTGTGGTAGGATCCTTATGAAGGACATGGAAACTTATATATATATTTATTTATCAGTTTGTTCGTAATAGTAGGTAGTTTCAGTTGCCAGGTTATATTCAAATTTATTCCTTGTTTTATCCTTCGCACATTGTATATTCATTTATTACTGTTTAGTTTTTAAGTTCATAACTGTAATAACCCAATGTCAAAGAAGTGTTATAATATGTATGTCGATTTAAGTGGAGACATTTGTCATCTCTTCCCATACTGTATCTAAACATTGTAACCTCTTTGACACAGCAATAAATACTTTGAATATGGCCTAATAAGCCGAAAACCGGTAAACAAAAATCAACTTGTAGAACACATACAAAATTGTGTGTTTTTTTTTTTTTAATTTATTTGATTATGTTCTACTAAGAAGCGACGGAAGAATCAGTCAAAAAAATGTATAGCTACTTTCTGAGAAGGTGGAGTGACTTTTCATCGAGATATTTGCATAAGATGATTCCATGAAACTTGTAGAGTAGCAGAGAGTGCGATTATTGTTTAATCCACGTAATTTTCTGTCAGGTCCTGTTTACTTTGTTCCCACTACTCTGTACCTTCTGCACTCTTATTTTGTAAACCACATTTTTGACTACATTCCTTTCGATATTACATAGAATTATTCTTTCAACTTCATCGAATTTGGGTATGAATAATTGTAATAACCCATACAATTTAACAGGCATTTCATTCGCACATTATTTTTTAACAGAGATAGTACGTCTCAAAGTGGATGAGTATGGAACATTCGATCAAGTAATATTCATTTATGAAGTACAATCACCACCTGTTAAGTGTCTAAAACAGTGTCGTCCTACTTCTCCATCATGATAAATACGTCTTGTAGAATGATACTTACTCTGCAAGTTTTTTTTTCTGAGCCGGTATTTGTCGGTGTGACAAGACTACAATTCTTCCCACTTAATACACAACACGGACATAATATAGCTGATCATGCAAATATGTCATTAATTTAGAAATTAATTAGATCAGCAATATTACCATTTATTTTGGGGTCGTCACCATATTTCCCAAACTATGGAACATTATTAAAATTGACCGACTACTGTCATGCGGCCTAGTGATATTTTCTCTAAACTGTATCTCAATTTTTCTCCCAAATAAATGAATAAATATTTAAGACCCTCCAACATAATGATGGGTGTGAAGTTAAATGAAAGTCGAGAATGACATTTTTAAACATTTACTTTTCTCAAAGATAAGCATCCTACCAGTGAACATATGTAAATAGCTAGCAAATATTTAAAAGAAAATAAAATGAATGAACGCAGATTCACAACACTCACAAATTTTTACAATTTACTGACTTGACCGGCTGTATAGGAGTGGGGTGAGGGCAGAGAGAGAAGTTAATGAAGTACTATATGTACCAGGAATAAATACAAAAAGGAAGAGGTAAAAACTAATAAAGTTCCCCACAAAGAAAAGCAAGGACTAGTCTCCAGACGCAAAATATGACAGATTATGAAGCAGTAAATAAGTTCCCTACGCTGTCGCAATGCAGTACATTACCCAACTCTAATTAGCTAGATAGATCAGATTAAGGCGTGGCTGCTACTGGCGTTGGAATCGGCAAGGCTGTAAGAAAACCGGACGCGTGTGCGCACTGGATTCCGCAATCCAAAATATTATAAATCTCGCGACGCAGCCTCAGAAGCTTCGACGTAGCCCTGAAATGCGGCTGCCTGAGTTTAACACGCAAGTGCACAAGTTATCAGATTGTGTAAGCAACAAAAAGTACGCTACACAAAAATATTCCAAGTTCACTTGTAAATTAAGCTCATAAACTATTTCCGGTCCGCAGAGTGCTCTAAATGAACGTTAAGGTCAACTGTGGGCGCACACGGGTGTCACCACAGGACAGCAATATTACAAGTCCGCTGGGTCCGGCTGCAGACACCACAGCAGTACACAAGTAAAATGAGACACCGAAACAGCTCCACACACGACGGAGACTCCGGCACCGGTCCAATACGTCCGTACACTCCGGACGCTCAGCGGTCACCGGTCAGTCCCACGCACCGCCGCAGCAGACGGCCAGAGTCTCTCCGACACGACCTCTGCATACGGCGCGCCAATCTCAGCATTCCGCCGATGGCCTCGCCAATGAGAAAGCGAGGTGACTTTGACAAGTGTCAAAACTCCCTTACAAAAAATATAACTACGAATCAGGGAGCGATTCTTGGCCGACAACCAGTAGGCTCCTCCCACTAGCAACATTCCCACAGTCCGTACCGAGGCCAGGTGGAAGACCTGGGGAAGCCACAGTTTCCCCCAGACCGACGAATATTATGCTTACTGGAGCCAACTCCCCGTGGTGCCATCCGGCGGAGCTTCCCCGCTACCCACATTCGTCAAACAGAAAAATATATCAATCCTAAGCCGTACTCCCAGGAAACCAGCCCACACAGGGCTTTGCCGTAAACATTCTGAGTCGCACGGCGGCGTCACGTTTCTCCAGAGGCACACAGTAAGACACCACACCGCTGCGTCCTCCTGCTAGACTGGTCCCTAGCGCATTGTACGACTCGACCTCGCGCCACAGCAGCAGCTCTCCAGGTACGCTAGCGGCACAGACATATATATATATATACGGACAAACCTCCGTAAGGGCCCAGTCCTACGCTCAGGGGTGCGGGGATGGAGGGTTTCCAGCAGTTCCGTAAGATATCCCATGATGGCGCTGCGGTCAGAAGCAGCCCTTTAAACTGGCCAGAGCAGGCGGCAGGTAGCGGCTGTCCCCACTACCACCTCCCCTCAAACGCCAGCAAGCCGGACACAGCCGTGGCCTCGTGGCAGGCGGCACGAGCTCTCCCCTCAGCTTCCCCTCCACGCTACCCTCTGACGTGCGAGAGGCACCCTAAGCCAGCGATCCGCCTGACACCTGCTAGCATCTTACGGAACTATGAGTGGAGCGTAGGACAATGGTTTAGGGTTGGCTTCGCCTCTGTATATGTTACTCTGTGCTAGCGGTAAGCTTTCCCTGAAGGCTGCACGCCTCGATGGCTCTCCATGCTACTTTAAAGGTGAGACTCCTTGACTGCCAGACCCGCAAAAGCGGCTTAACAGAAGAGAATAGCCCAGCGACGCTTCCCTCCTTCCACCAGTAACGGGGAACGTTCGCCTGCTTGGTCACCCATAGCTTGAGCACAAGAGTAACCCTGGGAAAGCGAGTTACAGAAACGAATTCAAGTAGACGAACTACGAAGGAATTAAATAAACATATGTGCCCCAACATTAATGAAGGTCATAAAAGACAGAAAAAATAAATACACAGTGAAAGGGTCCCACCAGAGAGGAAAATATGAAACATAAATTAATAAATGATGTAGCGAAATTCCCGCGACCTCTCACTCTTATACGCCTAGTTATTCATTCGGCTCAAATTAGTATTTTAGTAATTTATATGCACCTAAAATGTAAGTACTTTATATGCAACAAAGTACGTTTCTAAGTTTTAGAGATTCATTTGTAAGAGGAAATCTAAACAAAAACAAACGCTCATAATTTATTATTTCTCCTTGAAAATACTGTACCGTATACAAGTAATGACTGATCTGTGACATTTAACATTGTTTCTGTCTTCCTCTTTGCTTCCGTTCTCACTGTTACAAATGACGGCTTCTGTCACCTTCGATGTGGGGACGCGAAACTAGCGCCAGCGAGCGGTCTAGTTTTTATTTAGTAAGTCTATGATGTGGCCCAGGCGTTGACCGGTTCCTGCTGATACAATGGGAGGTTACCACGACTGAAAAGAAGTTTGAACGTGGTTTTATAGTCGGCCCTGGCATTGACCGGTTCCTGCTGATACAATGGGAGGTTACCACGACTGAAAAGAAGTTTGAACGTGGTTTTATAGTCGGCGCACGAGAAGTGGGACTCAGCATCGCCGAGGTAGCGATGAGGTGGGGATGTTGCCCTTCGACCATTCGGTTTCACAAGAGCGCCATCGGTAATCCGGATCGCTATGGGCGGAAAATTATCCTGCAAAGAACGGGACCGACGATGACTGGAAAGAATCGAGCAACGTGACACAAGTGCACCCTTGGGCAACATTCTTACGGATTTCAAAGCTAGGCTGCCAACAAGTGCCAGCGTGCGAACCATTCAACGAAACATCATAGATATTGGTTTCAGAGCTGGAGGTTTACTCTTGTACCTTTGCCGACTGCACGCCACAAACCTTTACGCCTCAATTGGGCTCTTCAACACTGACACTGGACTGTTCGAGACTGAAAACGATTCCCTGGGTTGACAAGTCCCCCTTTTAAGTCGTATCGAGGGGATAGATGCGTATGGTTACGGAGACCAACTGATGAATCAATGGACCATGTCAGCAAAGGTCTTTTCAAGCTGTTGGCTCAGTAACGATATGAGGCATGTGTAGTGGGGACCCCTAATACGTCTAGATACGACTCTGACACGTGAGATGTACGTCCGCATCCTGGACGGTGACTTACATCCATTGATTTCCATTGGGCATTCTGAAAGACTTGTTCAATTCCAGCACGACAATGCGACGCTCCACACAACTGGAATCGCACCAGAGTGGCTCCAGCAACACTCCCCTGAGTTTAAACAACTCTGCTTCGCTGACCACCAATCTCACCAGCCATGAATATTGCTGAGCGTATCTGGGACACCTAGCAACGTGCTGTTTACAAGATACCTCCACGCCGTCGTAACTTTACGGATTTATGGACAGTTCTGCACGATGCATGGTGCCAATTCCCTCTAAGCACAGAAGTTAGACGAGCCGATGCCAAGTCGTGTAGACGTACTTCTGCATATTCGTAGGGGCCTTACACAATATCAGGCGAGTGTTTGTGAGATTACCGCCTAATAGAAATACCGGTAATCAATAGCATTTGATAATTAAACAGTATGAAGTTCACTGCAAACATTGACCATGCCAATGCACTAAATGTTACACAATTTTAATCTTATTAATTATGGTAGCAATGTATGTATACAATTGGGTGACAACATTTATAGTTAGGCCATAGGTAGAAATTCTCCACGTTGAGATTTGCTGTGTGCTTGTAGCTGACGGGACGCCAGCGAGCAGGCCGACGTTGGTGGCTTGTTCCAGTTCGTTTCCGGTGAGGGGAGAGAGGGACAATGGCGAGTGCCAGGCACAGTGCAATGCACAAATATTGTAATACTACTGGCATTTGAAGTAATACGATGCAGTTAGGAACCTTTAAGGCCCTCAGTACAAAATAGCCTGTTGATAAATAAACAATACATTAGCTGATATAGTCACATCTAACGTAATATGTTTAATTGACAATGAAAAGTAATAAATTACCAACGAAGACGACAGTTACACAACTAGCATGGCAATGTTTGTTTATAAAAATAATATATTAACTATTTCTCATTTTATTTTCAATTAATCTTTTGTATTTTATCTTGAAGTATTCAGTTAAATCACTTATCTGTGGTATAAGAAATTGCACGATTATGATAAACAGTACAAAGGATGTTTATTCTAATATAAAAACGTAAGAAAATATTTGTTTAATGTGCAGTGTAATTATTTTGATTTTAAGTGAAGTTTTAGAAATGTATTGGCTGAGCGCTGTACGTTGGCAAATCGGTTAGAACAGTTCACATGGGGAAGTTGATGACGTAGGGGAAAAAACCCCGGCAGTTGAGCTTTTGGCACGCGCGCGCGGGCAGGAAGTGACGAGGTCGGGAGCACGTGGTGTGGCTGGCTTGGCGGCGTCGCTCTGCATCAGTCGGCATGTGGATCTCGAGGTGGTGACTTTAGATTTGTCTGTGGCAATCGCCACGTGTGGTTGCTCGTCGTAGACTGCACCAAGTTAAATCGAGTGCTACTGTGTGTTTGTGAATATTTAGCCAGTGGAACAAGGTGTGCATCGCATTGAATTAAAGTGACTGTGATTTGTTAATGTAACACGTGTCGTCGCAAAGGCATGAACATAAACGGTGTTTGAGACAGCCACATGATGTGAAAATATTTTGCGACAAATATTCATTTTGTCTGGGGGCTCACGGGGAAGGAAAGCTGCGAACGTGTGATATCATCCCCTAGAAAACGAGTCAAACAGTCGCAATCACAGTTCCAGTGTTTTTGCATGTTTAGGAATTTGGTTCGCAGCTGGTGGTTGTGAGTTTAAAAAATTAAACTTTCTCTATTTTAAACTCTCACCCCGACCTTCACGCTCGCATGTTACCCGTTTATTTGGTTGTTCAGTGTGTTATCATAAATATTACAGTGAACAAAATCAGTTACAAAAACCGTTCAAACTGTAATCCCCCACTTACAAATACTTTTGGTCACGATGAAGTACAAACAGCTACAGGAATTACATGACTAGCCGTTTCAGTGTTACGGTGCGGTACCTCCGCGCGCTGAACACGACATTTCTGACGAAACTCCGTAAGTAAAGATCAAGTGATGGTAAATCAAGTGAACGTAAAGACTACTCAATCAGACCCTTTCGTCCATTATTCCATTGAAACGTTATCCAGATAGGCACATACATCTGTATGGTTGTGGGGTGGAGCGCCATCTTGTAGAATGGAAAAACATCGTCACCAAAGAAAGCCCCAAACACGGTAATGTCTGAAGCAACTCCTGGTAACTCCGTACAGTAATTGAACCCTCGAAAAAGGAAGGTCCAATCACTCCCCTTTATAACCCGTACAAAACATGATTTCATAGCACTGAGCGTTGCTTAACATAACATACGGTTGTTTTGGGCTCAGTGTACACATTACACCCGTTTACCGTACCGTTTAAACTGTGCCTCGTCAGACCACACAACTTTGGAAACAAAATTTTGCATCATTTTCACTCCACGCCCGGTAGCATTCACATTCTCTCAGGATCGTCATCACTGAATGTGTGTAACATCCACATATATATCGATACTCCTCAAGCCACCCGATGGTGTGTGGCGGAGAGTACCTTGAGTACCACTATCGGTTCTCCCTCCTATTCTAGTCACGTATTGTTCGCGGAAGGAAAGATTGTCGGTATGCCTCTGTGTGGGCTCTAATCTCTATAATTTTATTTTCATGATCTCTTCGCGAGATACACGTAGGAGGGAGCAATATAGAGCTAGACGCCTCGGTAAAGGTATGTTCTCGAAACTTCCGTACCGAGCGACAGAACGTCTCTTCTGCAGAGTCTTTCACCGGAGTTTATTGATCATCTCCATTAACGCTTTCTCGATTGCCAAATGATCCTGCAACGAAACGCGCAGGTCTCCGTTGGATCTTCTCTACTTCTTCTATCAACCCCACCTGGTACGGATCCCACACCAGTGAGCAGTATTCCAGCAGTGGGCGAACAAGTGTACTGTAACCTACTTCCTTTCTTTTCGGACTGCATTTCCTTAGGATTCTTCCAATGAATATAAGTCTGGCATCTGCTTTACTGATGATTGATTTTATTTCATTTTAAATCACTCCTAATGCCTACTCCCAGATAATTTATGGAATTAACTGCTTCCAGCTGCTGACCTGCTATAGTGTAGCTAAATGATACAGGATCTTTCTTCCTATGTATTCGCAGAACATTACACTTGTCTACAATGAGATTCAATTGCCATTCCCTGCACCATGCGTCAATTAGATGGAAATCCTTCTGCATTTCAATACAATTTCCCATCGTTACAACCTCTCTATATACTACGGCATCATCCGCAAAAAGCCTCAGTGAATTTCTGACGTTATCCGCAAGGTCATTTACGTATATCGTGAACAGCAACGGACTCACAACACTCACCCATAGCACACCTGCTATCACTCTTACTTCGGAAGACTTCTCTCCATTGAGAATGACATGCTGCATTATGTTATCTAGGAACTCCTCAATGCAATCACACAATTGGTCTGATAGACCATATGCTCTCACTTTTTTCATTAAACGTCTGTGGGGAACTGTATCAATCGCCTTGCGGAAGTTAAGAAACACAGCATCTACATTGAGAACCCGTGTCTATGCCCCTCTGAGTCTTGTGGACTAATAGCGTGAGCTTGGTTTCAAACAATCGCCTTTTTCGAAACCCATGCTGATTCCTACAAAGCAGATTTCTAGTCTCCAGAAATGACATTATAGTCGAAGTTAATACATGTTCGAAACAATTGTGGTATGTAAATTTTTCTTATTGCTCTGCGCAAAATACGACCTACACTAGCCCTGATGACTCGTATCGGGGATTCTATTCCTCTCTCGGGCAAGTAGTGTGTGTGTGTGTGTGTGTGTGTGTGTGTGTTGTCTTTACGTAACTTAGTGTGAGTAGCTTGTAAGCCTGGGGACAGATGAGTACAACACTTAGGTTCCCAAACATTTGATTTGACTAACTGACGCCTGTGCCACGTCCACATTGTGATGTCGGCGGAGTGGCCGAGCGCATTGAGGCGCTATGCTCCGCTGCGCGACACCGTTCCCCGTCAGGGTTTTGAATCCCCCTCGGGCATCGACGTTTATGCCGTATTTAGTACAAGTTAGTTCATAAGTAGTTTGTAAGTTAGGAACTGATGACTCTGCAGTTAAGTCCTATAAGCTTTACAAACATTTGAATTTTTTTTTTTTTTTTTTTTTTTTATTTTTATTTTTTTTTTTTTTTTTAATTTTGTGGTGGCCGTGTGAGTTAATGTATCACTGCAACGCAAGACGCTTCGCTTACGAATATGCTTAGTCTGCCTGACCGTCCCTAACCCCTTTTAGGCTCTGCATGCACAATTGTGAGGTTCTGGTGTTGCTCGCTTTATTTGCTTGTGATTCGCGGTTGGATGTTCGGGGCTGTGTCACACAAACGTGGATGGCCTCTGGTAACGTTCTCAACGTGTTTTAGGTCCATGCCTATTTTTTTTTTTTTTTTTTTTTTTTTTTTTCAGTGGGTGACTCTAGCACTCGGCAAAGTAGGCAAACTTGCAGTACACTTGCAATGGTGGCAAGAAAGACTTGGTTGACAAGGTGATGATATCCTTCTTTTGACATGTGAAGCTATCATATCTTATAGCCAGTTGATTTTATATGAGCCTGTTTTGTTATTATGCCATTTCTTTCATAGGCATGTTGAAACTACACTGTCATTTCATTTCATTGCTCTGCTGTCTCATTTTGTTAACTTAAGGATAAGGAATCATTCTTGCCTTAATGAAATATGAATTCGTTCACTTGAGAATGGCCAGCAACACTTTGTGGCAGGTTTTGCAGACTATAAAAGCAATTGTAGAAACATATATGACTAAGGTGTACGCTTCATTTTTTATCCCATTTGTTATCAGTCACTTTCCTATTTCTCCCATCCTAGTACGTTACGGAGTGCGAGTGGAAAACAATAATATTTCTTTGGGTGTTGGTAACATGGGCAATATTGTAATCTTTGGTTGTGGCAATGTAGTTAGTGACGGCAAGGACTGCCTAGCAGCAAAGGTTTTGTTTGAGCTTAGAAGTAGAGGGTCGATCTGGTCAAGCCAGGGATTTGGGAACGGGGTGAAGTAACGGACCCTCGGTGTCCAGCCAATCAGGGCGTTCCGCCCCCTCGAATTTGAAGAGGGGACCGTTGGCCCTGACAGCGCCTAGCGGGAGACAGCGGTTGCTGACTTAGGGTGCGGACGTCAGGAGAGCTGCTCGCTGGTGTCGCCGAGGTTTTGGTAACGATTTGTTGAGAATCTTCAGCAATGTTGCTCATGGTGACGCTTTCGCCACCGGTTGTTAGGGGACGTAATCAATAGGTATCAATTTTAACATTATTTCGGGGATTTCAGGCGATAAATGGTCACGTGGGTCAAAGTTGCCGCTAAGTCGGTTATTTATTGATTTATCGTGGAGAGTATTAGTTCGTTGAAAGGGTTTTCGCAGTTGTTTCTGGTACTTATTCATTTTGAAGGGTTTTATTCGAATTTATAGTGATTTTCCTTGTAACTAGGACTTTGCTCGGGAAACAGGTAGACTGTACTTAATGAGTCCAGTTGATGCAGTAGTAGTATTTTATTAGTCATAATTTGTTCCTCGTGGGTTTTCTATTTGTTTAATGCATAAATGTGGAGGATTAATCTCGGAATTATGGCGGTTTTCTTTGTGCAATGTGATCACGATGTACGTTGTGCCACGTGGTGGCCAGTACATACTAAGTCTGGTAACGGAGGGTCTATTGTCATTGCTTACCCTGCTCATGCAATAGTGTTACAGTAATTACGTGCAATTTGGTGTTAACTGGAAGATTTTTGTAGATTTTGTTGGGTTTGCTTTGTAATGAGTGTGTGCTATGATGATAGGCCCATGGTTTAGTAATAATGTTACCAGACGTGTTGTATTCAAATAATGATACCC
The DNA here is from genome assembly GCA_026315105.1 of Locusta migratoria. Classification (NCBI taxonomy): domain Eukaryota; kingdom Metazoa; phylum Arthropoda; class Insecta; order Orthoptera; family Acrididae; genus Locusta; species Locusta migratoria. The sequence continues at coordinate 391,937 of JAOYRU010000101.1, read as the reverse complement.
AACTTCCGTATAAGTAAGAGTAGATTCATCAGCGTTGTAATTCTTTTAAACTAAATTTCAGTAACTTGGTTTTTGATTGGTGTCACGCTGATCGTGTATGTTCACCACTTCGACGGCCATTGTATTGTCGAGTGATCCACTGGTACGTTCTCGTAGTAATCAGTAGGTCGGTAGTGCAAATCCCATTCTTATTATTATTTATTTTATGGCCTTCATTGGACCACTTTAGTCAATATTACAAAGGTTATTACAATTTGTTGTTATGCATTAACACAATTTAGTTCAAAAATAAACATGACAATTTAATAATACAGTGGTTAAATTATGTATTACTTTTTTTTATTTATTACTTTTATGGTCAACATAAATATTATGAATTTGGTTCTTCTGTTATTTTTATTTTTATTTATTTTTTGGTTGGTCCAATACTTTTTCATTCTTTCAGATCGTGCTCTTCTCTCCTCATCCGAAATCACCCTTCCCAGTCTCTGTTAGTTAATTTTTATTGATAGTGTGACGTGTTTGTCCTGAAGTATCTTGAGAGTGTCTGTCTTGTTTTTCAAATCTTCCATCGTTATCTGTAGTTTCATCATGTCTTCCTTGATTTCTGAGATCCATCTTATGTTGCTCTTGCTGTTCCATAACTTTTCAATTATCTTCCTGCTGATTCTATTTTCTGGTGTTCTGATCAAATGTCCTAGGAAAGAGATCCGTTTCTTTTTCATTGTGCTTGTCACTGGTTTTACTTCTTTATAAACAGTTGCATTTGAAGCTATTCTCCAAGTCCCGTCGTTTTGGTATTTCTTATTTATACAAGTTCTGACTATCCTCCTTTCTATTTTGAGTAGTCTGTCTATTGCTACAGTGTTGGTTGTTTTAAATATAGTTTCGCTAGCATATGTTATTTGTGGCTGTGTGACTGTTTCGTAGTGTTTCGGTTTTGTGGCTATTGAGAGGCATTTTTATTATATGTGTTCTTGGTAACATGATGCATTTTAATAAGTTTATTTATTCTACTCCACCATGATGGTTTCTCGTTCAAGTTATGGGTTATTATTTCTCCCAAGTATTTAAACTTTACAACAATTTTTATGTTATGTACTCCAATTATAATTTTGTTCGCCAGTGGCGGTTCTGTTACCATTATTTCAGTTTTTACAAAGGATATTTTAAGGCCAATACACTGGGCTATTTCTTGTAATGATCGTATTTGTTGTTTGGTTTCTTGAATGTTGTTTGCAAGAAGGGCGAGGTCGTCAGCAAATCCTAAACAGTTCAACTTTATGTTATCTTTTTGTGTTCCAACTTTAATAGTCTTTGGATTGGCCTTATACCATTCCCTCATTATGTATTCAAGGGCACAATTAAAAAGAAGGGGTGACAGACCGTCTCCCTGCCTTAGACCAGTTTTTATCATGAATGATCCAGAAAGTTCCCCTCTGAACTTAATTTTTGAAATTGTGTTTGTCAGGGTAAGTTCTATCAGTCTAATTAATTTTTGGTGGAGTCCGAAATGTCTCAAAATTTTTAACAATGAGGGTCTATGGATAGAATCATAGGCTTTCTTAAAATCTATAAATGTAATTGAGAGAGGCTTGTTTCTTTTGCGGTAATAAGCCATGATTAATTTTAAAGTAATTATTTGCTCAGCACAGCTCCTCCAAGGTCTGAAGCCTCCTTGGTATTCCCCCAGTTCCTTATCCAGTTGTTCTCTGATCCTGTTGTGTAAAATCTTGGAAAAAATCTTGTAGGTGCAATCCAAGAGCGAGATTCCTCTATAGTTATCTGGATCACTTTTGTCTCCTTTCTTATGAAGTGGGGTAATTATAGCTGTGGTCCATTCTTCTGGGAATTTTTCTGTAAAATTTTTTGTAAAATAGTATGTAGAGACCTCCGAGTTGTTGTGCCAGCATACTTCCTCATTTCCGCAAACACTTCATTTTCACCACATTTCTCATTTCTTTAAGTGCAGTTTCTATTTCTTGTACTGTAGGTGGGCTTATATTTTCTGGTTCGGTTGTTACAGGGGTGCTTGTGTCTATTGTTAAAAGCTTTTCAGGTTCATCACTGTTCAAGAGCTTGCTGAATGCTTCTGCCATGATTTCTGCATTTACCTTATTATTATCAGCTATTCTTCCATCTTTATTTCTCAGCAGTAAAGTGGGAGGGTTGAATTTACGCAGTTGTTTATCAAAGGCTTTGAAATAATCCCTGGAATTGGTTTTGTGGTAGTTTTCTTCAATGGAACTCAGTACATCCTTTTGATATAGCCGCTTTGTTTTTCTGATAATTTGAGAGAATTTTTTCCTGATGTTCTTGAGGTTATATGCATTTTCCTCTGTTCTGTGAGTCTGAAATGTTATCCAAGCTTGATGCCTTTCGTCGTGAATTTCATCACACTCCGTAGTCCACCATGCATGTTTTTTTACGTTGGTGTACTGGGGCCGATTCTTCGGCATGTTGCTTTAAGATTGATATTAGTTCCTGAAGATTATCTGTTATTACTGTATTCTGTGTGTTTTTCTGATACTTGTCATTTTTTATTAATTTATGTGGATCATACTTTCTTTTATCTCCAATTGCTCTCTGTCTATTTTACTTAATGGGGTGAATTTGATTTTAATGTTGATCATATAATGATCTGAAGCTGTGTCCGTTCCTCTCAGTACCCTAACATTTTGAATTTCTTTATGAAAGAATTTGTCCATGCAGACATGGTCCAGCTGCCACTCTCCTTTTGTCCAGTCAGGATGTTTCCATGTCATAAGCTTGTTTGGTTTTCTTTTAAAATATGTAGATTTAGAGATGAGTCCATATGTTCTGCAGATTTCAACAAGCCTTTGTCCGTTTCTATTGGTGTGTTTATGCGGAGCCCATTTTCCAATTACATCTCTGTATTTCCTTTCCTTTCCCAGTTGGGAATTAAAATCCCCTATTAAAATCTTTACTTGGTTTTTATTGACTTGATTTATGGTCTGATCCAAAAGGTCCCAAAATTTTTCTACTTCTTCCATAGTTGTGGTTAGAAAATTTTTCTGATTTGTAGGAGCATGGGCGTTTATGATAGTATAGATCTTTTTTGTGGCTTTCAGAGTTAAGGTCGCGATTCGTGGAGAAATAGCTTTAAAATCAGTTATTGAGTCTATTACTTTCAAATTTACTATAAACCCTGTTCCAAATTGCGGACACTGTTTCATAACTCTTTGTCCTGGTTTTCCATTGTAAATTCTATAACCTTGAGATTCAAATGGATCTTCTATTGTATTTCTCATTTCTTGGAGCCCAGCTATTATGATGTTCTGTCTGTTCAATTCATCTGTGAAGTTCTTTAGTTTTCCAGTTTGCAGTAAAGAGTTTATTTTATGTGTTGCAATGTAGTTGATTTGTTTGTGTTTTATTTTTACATTACATGCTTGATGATAGTTGGGTGATTTCAAATGCTCCGATTCATTCGAGTCTTCTAGTTGGCTACCCACCGAATCCGACGTAGCCTTCTCCTTCCCTGTTGGGTTGGACGGTGGAAATTTTTCTCTAAAAGACCTTTTCATGATTGACTGTCAGAGGCTATCAACCTCGAGTGGAGCGAGCTCCGTGTTACAACTATGGTAGTTAACCACAGAGGATACTGATCAGCCGCCACTGGCATGTGGAACAGACGCTGTTGGGGTACCGCCACTGACATATGGATCCGTCGTGCCCTTGTGCTAGTTTTGGTCCACCCCGGGTATTTTATTTCCCCGGTACCCGCCATATCTGGTGAGCATCCCCCTATCCGCCACCTGGGGAGGCGCTCGGTAGGAGACAAGCAACTCCCCCGAGCAAATCCCATTCTAACGCAAATAATTTGTGTATTTAACCAATGTGTCGGTCCACACCACGTTACTGCCCCCTGGCTCGCAACGGCCGTGCGGATTCAATTTAGTTGGCTCGCATAGTAATTCCTCCTTTGTATGCCTTGTGTGAACGTGATAGATGATAGCGGGAAAACTGAGAATACTCCTTGCTCCTATATGCTAGGAGGCCCATTTGGATGCACTATGAAATGATTGAAACTAAAGTTGCATTTAAATTCTCATTTATACTCAAATTCACATTTAAATTGATATGATGAAGCTTTTATTTAAAAGCACTTACTAATAAATAATGATTTCACCACACACATGTTTGAAGAAATTTCTAAATGTTCATATGACCATATTCAGCACTAGCAACCCCATTTTAAAGTCCTTGCTGTGGCCTGCAATGGTACACTGGTGCATACATATCAGAGTAATGTATCCATTCCATTTGGTGCATACATTGGATCCGTTTAATTATTTCAAATGCGTTTGTAATGTTATCCGTTGTGCGAGTCAATCTTGTGACTCTTAAATTTCATTGATGTCGTCGGGTGTGCTTATTACGCATGTGGCGGGAACTCATACGTGTGCACAAATTGGACATAGCCTGCTTAGACAAGTCATTCCACATACAAACGTGTGGGAGTCACATTGCATTGGAATAGTTTGCGGTAGGTACCTACAGTGCACAACTTACAGGGCAAATAGGCAATTAGAATGGTAAATACACAGTCCATACACGTCGTTACAGTTTAATTTAATAAAAATAACGATGACGGGCACGTTACAATGTTACTGTAGGCGCTGCAGATCATACAAATTTGTAGCAAAGGCCTAAAACAATTGTGTGGGTAAATAATTTTTGAAAATAAATTTTGTTTTCTTTTTTGTAATGAATTACTGTATGTATTATATATCTCAAACGTTCGTCTCTAAATAAATATCACCTCACCTACAACTTTGGTTCTGAAAGGGTTATGCATACTCACTAATTTTTCCGCCAGTTGCAAACTTATTGCGAAAACGAGCAATGATTAAGTGTTTTGGTGTTTCCATTCCATATTTCTGTCTCCAATGTCCAAGGTCCTGCATACTATGCTGACAACTAACACTAACCAAGTGCCACTCCCCGATAAGAATGCACTCCGAATATTTTGTAGTGTAGGTCAATCAAAATATGAGACACGTAAATTTTTTGTTCGTGCCCATACGGTTGTTTAACTGGTGGAAACCTTTCAAAGGAAACCCTATTTGTTATCTTTCTGACAGCGTGAGACAAAACAAACATGTGGAACGTAATTACAGTGGTTTGTGGTTGCTACTGTACTTCACAGCTGGCCAATCACATCTTCAAACATGCTCATATAATGCGAAATCGGCCCCTTAAACAAGTTAAACAAATACTTTGAAAAAAGGATACCCTCCCAGACTCGACAAAGAGGCAGACCTTATATGTTTCAGTTAAATCCTTCAGCAGTCCGCCTGTCTCTCCTATGAGGGAGAATTTATTTGCACCCGAGCTAACCAAGGAAGTGACATAGTAGGCTGATCTTGAACACCTACATCTACATACATACTCCGCAATCCATCGTAAGGTGAGTGGCGGAGGGTACACTCTACCACTACTAGGCATTTACTTTCCTGTTCCACACTCAAACAGAACGAGGAAAAAAAATGCCTATGTGCCTCTGCACGAGCCCTAATTTCTCTTATCTTGTCTTTGTGACCACTACGCGAAATGCAAATAGGCGGCAGGAAGATCGTACTACACTCAGCTTCAAATTCCGGCCCTCTAAATTTCCTCAACAGGAATTCACGAAAATAACGCCGTCTTTCCCAATTGAGTTTCCAGAGCATTTCCGTGACACTCGCGTAATGGTCGAACCTACCAGTAACGAATATAACTGCTCGTCTCTGAACTGCTTCCATGTCTTCCTTTAAACTGATCTGCTGCGGGTCCCAAACACTTGAACAATAGTCAATCTGATGCTTGCACTTTTAAAGTTAGAACCTTGGTCAATTGGTATGGAACAAGACGCCGAATTAAGGAGTACAAATGCTTCGTCATGGACGGAAGAAATTGTCTGATTTTAACTTCAAGCACGCAAGCATCAGATGACCAAGGTATTATGAGAATGGTGTACCAAACAATATGTGACATGTACAGTGCTGTTTCAATCCTAACTTTAAATGTGCAAGCATCATATATCTGGGATATTATGTCCATTCAGTACCGAACAACATGTGTATGTACAGTGCTGTATCACTTTTTGATTCATATGTTTTGCATTTTGTAATAAGTATTTTATTAGTTTGATGAAGTAACGTTTGATCATTTGATACGACCAACATAGCTTCAAATTGGTACACATTTTTGTTAAGCTTAAGGAACATAACTGCGGGATCATCAGTCCCTAAAGTTACAAACTACTTATGAACTACCTTACACTAAACACGACACTAACATCCATGCCCGAGGGGGATTCGAACCCCCGACCGTAGCGGCCGTGGAGACTGTGACTGTCGCGCCGTAGACCGCTCGGCCACCACGGCCGGCGCAACATAGCTTGCCGAAACTAGTAATGACATACAGTAAGTGAGTAATTTATGTATGCAATCTTGGCTTTGTGTTCTTATAGATGTAATCTCATTTTAAAAAAATATCAGATGGTAGTATAGACGAATTTAAATTAAAATTCCTGATAAAATGTGTCTAATTTTTATTGAATACAGAGGCACAGCTTTATTCGATGCATTTTGGTGTAGTGTGGTGGTACACAGGTTGCTATGGGCTTATTTATCGAATGTTAGCAGTAGTGTGTAGAGGTTCAAGTTGTGGAGTTGTGCTTCAGTTTAAGCTGAAATTATCATTGTGATGTCATGGGTACGTCCACTCTGCTGTAGCGTGTAAGCATGCCGCAAATGTTTACTCGTGCTGACTGTGTCGATACGGAATTTGTGTACGGTTTCTGTAATGGAAACGCTGCCGCTGCTTTTAGAAGCGATGGCACAGGATTTCCTAAACGCGGACTCCCAGATTTAAGATTACTCAAGAGTTCAGTACACTGCTGGTACTGTATCCAGAAGTCATACTCAATCTGAAGATGTAGATGAGTGGACTGCGGATTAAGTATAAGACATTATTCGGGCGGTACAACGCAGTTTTTGCTCGGCCCTGATGCAATGCAGTCAGCTGATTCTCGTGTAAGTCACCTGACGACGACGAGGACGGCGGTGTTCCTGAAGACGTTCCAGCTGGAGAAGAGGCTGAGGAATCCCTTCCTGTCGGTCCTGCTCTCGGCCACCCTCCGGATGACCTGCAGGGCGAACGGCGGCACGGCGCGGCCGTTGGCGTCCGCGATGCGGCGCACGACCGCCAGCGCCTGCTGCTCGCGGCCGCGGCACGCCAGCCAGCGCGGCGACTCGGGGAACCACCTGCGGCACAGCGCGAGCCAAGCGCTCCGTACATTCCTCAGCGGCTACACTTTGTTTCCACCTTGTTGTTGTGGTCTTCAGTCCGCAGACTGGTTTGATGCAACTCTCCACGCCACCCTGTCCCGTGCAAGTCTATTCATCTGAGAATATGTTCGGCAACCTACATCCTTTTCAATCTCCTTACTATATTCGTCCCTCGGTCTCCCTCTACGATTTTTACCACACACGCTTCCTTCTAATGCTAAGTTGACAACTCCTTGATATCTCAGGATCTGTCCTACCAATCTATCCCTTCTCTTAGTCAGGATATGCCACAAAGTCCTTTTCTCCCCGATTCGGTTAAGCATCTCCTCATTAGTTACATGATCCACCCATATAATTTTCATCATTCGTCTGTAGTACCATATTTCAAAAACTTCTATCATCGTTTTATCTCAACTCCTTATCGTCCACGTTTCACTCCCATACAATGCTACACTCCAGACAAATGCTTTCAGAAAGGATATCCTAACATTTAAACTGATATTGGATGTTAACAAGTTTCGCTTCTTTACAAACGCTTTTCTTCCCAAAGCCACTCTCCATTTTATATATTCTTCACTTCGGCCATCACAAGTTATCTTGCTACCCAAACAACAAAATTCCTCTATTACTTTTATATTCTCATAACCTAATCTAATTCCTTCAGCATAGCCGACTTCTGACATTGCATTACATTATCTTCGTTTTACTCTTGTTAATGTTACTCTTGTGCCCTCCTTTCAAGACATTGTCCATTCCATTCAATTGCAGTCTCTGACAAAATTACTGTCATCGGCAAACCGCAAACTTTTTATTTCTTCTCCCTGAACTTTAATGCCCTCTCCAAATTTCTCCTTCCATTCCTTCACTGCTTGCTCAATGTACAGATTGAACAACATTGAGGAAAGGCTACAACCCTGTGTTACACCCTTCCCAACCTCTGCGTCCCTTTCTTGCCCTTCGACTCTAATAACCACTGTCTGGTTTTTGTATAGGTTGAAAATAACTCTTCACTCCCTATATTTTGCCCCTACTACCTTCAGAATTTGGAAAAGTGTATTACAGTCGACATTGTCAAAAGCTCTTCTCCAAATCGACAAACGCTAAAACCGTACTTTTACCTTTCCTCAGCCTAAGATAAGTCGTAATGTGAGTATTGCCTCCCATGTTCCTACATTTCTCTTAAATCCAAACTGATCTTCCCCGAGGTTGGATTCCACAAGTTTTTCAATTCTTCTGTAAATAATTCGTGTTAGTATTTGGCAACCATGACTTATTAAACTGATAGTTCTGTAATTTTCACATTTGTCTGCACTTTCTTTCTTTGGAATTGGAATTACAATATTCTTCTTGAAGTCGGAGAGTATTTCCCCTGTCTCATATATGTTGCATACCGGGTGATACAATTTTTCCACGACTGGCTCTCCTAACGATATCAGCAGTTCAGAAGGAATGTCATCTACTCCAGGGGCCTTGGAGTCCTTCAGCGCTCTGTCAAATTCTTCTCGCACTATCAAATCTCCTATCTCATCTTCCTCCACTTCTTCTTCCATTTATAGAATACTGCCTTCAAGTTTATTTCCTTTGTATAGACCCTCTATATATTCCTTCCACAGTTCAGGTCCCTCTCTTTGCTTAGTACTGGTTTTCCGTCTGAGTTCTTGATATTCATACAGCTGCTTTCCTTGTCCCGAAATATCTCTTTTATTTTCCTGTAGGCGGTTTCTTCTTTCCTCTAGTTTTGCACTCTTCTACGGTTCTGCATTTATTCTTTAGTCAATCCTGCTTAGCCAGTCTGCACTTCCTGTCAATATCATTTTTCGGACTTTAGTACTCCCTTTTTCCTGTTTCACTAGCTGAATTTTTATATTTTCTCCTCTCATCAATTAAGTTCAGTATATCCTGTGTTATCCAGGGATTTCTATTAGGCCTTGTCCTTCTGCCTATATGGTCCCCTGCTGCCATCACTACCCTATCTCTCAGAGCTACCCATTCTTCTTCTACTGTATTACCTTCCCCCGTTTCAGCCAATCCTTGCCTAATGCTCCCTCTGAAAATGTCAACCACCTCCGGTTCCTTCAATTTGTCCAGGTTTCATCTCCTAACGTTTCTGCCTTTCTGCAGTCTCTTAAGTTTTAATCTATAGTTCATAACAAACAAGTTATGGTCAGAGTTTATATATGCCCCTGGATATGCCTTACAATTTAGAACCTGGTTTCTAAATCTATTCCTCACCATTATAAAGTCAATCTGGTACCTTCCAGTGTCTCCTGGTCTCTTCCACGTATACAACCTTCTTTCATGATGATTCAACCAAGTGTTGGTGATCATTAAACTGCACAAAATTCTACCAAGCGATCTCCTCTTTCATTTCTTTTTCCCAGTCCATATTCACCTACTACATTTCCTTCTCTTCTCTTTCCTACTACCAAGTTCCAGTCCCCCATCACAATCAAGTTTTCGCCTCTCTTAACTTTCTGAATGATTTCTTTTACCTCCTCATACATTTTTCGATATCCTCATCATCGGCCGTACTAGTAACAACCTAGTAACAACATTCTAACAGCCAGAAATATAAGGCAGTAAATTTCTGGCAATGACAGTGCCGCTAAGGCAGAGATATTAATCACAGCTTTCCAAAATTCCTTCTTCAAAGCAGACTTCGTAATTACTCTAGACTTGTAATCAATAATAGCAAAAGACCTGGAAGAGCAGTTGAACGGAATGGACAGTGTGTTGAAAGGTGCATACAAGATGAACATTAACAAGAGCAAACAAGGGTAATGCAATGTTGTCTAAGAAAATCGGGCGATGATGAAGAAATTAGATTAGGTAACGAAACAATAAAGCTGGTAGATAAGTTTGGATACTCGGGCAGTAAAATAACATGTGTTGGTCGCAGTACAGAGGACTGAAAATGCAGAATGGCAATGGGAAGAAAAGCGTTCTTGAAAAAGCGAAATTTGTTAACATTGAATATTAATTTAAGCATAAGGAAGTCCTTTCTGAAGGCATTTGTGTGGAGTGTTGCCTTGTATGGGAGTGAAACATGGACGATAAACAGTGCGGACACGAAGAGGATAGAGGTTTTTGAAACGCGGTGCTACGGAAGAATGCTGAAGATTAGGTGGGTGGATCGCGAAACTAATGAAGAGGTACTGAACAGGCTTGGGGAGAAAAGGAATTTCTGGCATACCTTGGCTAAAAGAAGGGATCGACTGATAGGACACATTCTCAGATATCGAAGAAACGTGACTTTAGCGTTGGAGGGAAGTGTGTGGGGCAAAGAGATGAATATAGTAAGCAGATTTAAATGGATGTAGGTTGCAGGTCTTGTGCGGAGATGAAGAGGCTTGCTCAGGATACAGTAGGGTGGAGAGCTGTATAAAACCAGTCTCCGGACTGAAGAGCATAACAACAACAATAGCTTCCAGCTTTTGTATGTTAGAAGTAGATACACTAGGAGTAGTAAAGCAACTTGAATCTCATATTACGAGGGGAAGCTTGAAAATAGGTTTCCTCTGACGACTGTGGTCTGAGTTTCCTTTCATAAAAAGGAAAAAAACTAGAATGAGGCATTAAAGATTAGACACGGCTTTATTTTCCTACATATTACTGAAATAAGAAAGAAAATCAGATGGAAGATATAGAAAAAGGGTCTCCCACATGGAAGTGTACTCGCGCCTGTGATGTTTAACACGTATACAAATTATCAGCCGACGTCAGAGCACTCCGAACATTTCCTATTTGCTAATGATCTTGCAATATCTGTTCAAGGAAACAGTCTTGAACCTGCGTAACAAAAGCTGGAACAATACTATTGTGGGCAGTCTGAAATCGCACTGCGCTGCCTCGCTCATTCAACAGTCCACACGAATGCACACATTCGTTGCCAAGGAAAGGCGTTTAGAAATAAAAGTACATGTCCGGTACAAGTGAACTGTATTTGTCAGAAGCGCTACATTCTGGGGTGGATACACATGCGTCCGAACAGGTTAGCAGTCACCGGCCGTCTCCGTTCGCCGGTTCTGGGCCGTCCGTCCTATTGTCCGAGGGCGGAGCAGGTCGCTTACCTCAGCACCAGCGTCTGATCGCTGCTGCGCCTCGTGGCACCGCGCACTGGTACCGAACAACTATGAAGAAAATTTTCTTACACCGAATCCACTACAAACTCGAGTATGTGCTTTCCATCTACGCACTAAGAAAGCAAGAAGACTGCTGCATGTTGTGTGGGAGGGTTAAGTTCTACAGCATTAAAGCCATCCAAAATACCTGGACGTTACCTTGCACAGATCGCTAACTTACAGATATCACTGTCGCAAGACTAGGCAGAAAGTTACCACAAGAAGTCTCTTCCTGAAGAAATAATGTGGGAGCAAATGGGGAACAAGCCCACAAATGTTAAAAAGACAGCACAAGCCCTCTGTTTCTCTATCGGAAAATTTGCAGCTCCTGTGTAGTGCAGATCAGTCTAAGCCTAAAAAGTCGACACTGTTCTAAACAAAACCTGCAGAATTATTACAGGCTGCATGAAACCCACCCAGTAAATAAACTTTAACAAGCAGCAGGTTTTGAAACACCTGCAACACGGCGATGTGAACTTGAATATATTGAAAAGTTCAAACATAGTTTCGATGACGCTTTCGAGCAGAATCTCCAGCCAGTCGACTTAAATGCATGCACCTGTATTGGAAAATCTGGAGGACGCTGGACAGATTTAGAACAGGTGTGGCTCCCATCAAGTCAAACCTAGCGAAACAGGGATTCATTAACAATCTAGATGTATCCTGTGAATGTGGAGAGACACAGACGATGGAACACATAACAAAACTGCTGTGATTGTCTGTCTACATGTGATTCCGAAATTCATGGGTCGCAAGAGAAAATACTATTAACGTAATATTTTAGTTTTGAATCTGAAATACGGGCACGAGAAAGTGAAGTAAATTTTCTACATAATTTCCATTGGCACACTGGTCATACCACTTTATAAGCTTCAAGAAGTCTTACAGAAATATGGAACAAGCACTGAACGGGCTTGTTTGAGATCAGCACTGCTTCCAAAACGCCTTCCACCGAGAGTCTTCTTCAAAACTGGAAACAGGTGGAAGTCAATTGGTGCGAAATCAGGACTGTATGGGGGATGATGTACGGGTTCCCAACCAAGAGTTGCAGTATGGTTTTGCATTGCCGCCGTCGTGGAATATAGTCTCGCATTCTCATCCAACAGCAGAATGCCAGATCTGAGAGAGCCAGGCAGCTTTTATCAAATCGCCTCTTTCAATTTCGAGAGAGTGGCACATATCTGCGTACCGTTGATGGTTGAACCCTCCAAGAATTCCAGCAACAAAACTTCTTGGCCATCCCAGAAAACGGTGAGTAGCACTTTATGTGCGTATGAAGTTCTTTTGAACTTCTTTTGGACAGGCGATGTCAGATGTTTCTACTCCATGGATGTGGCTTTCGATTCGTACATGTAATGATGGACCCATATTTCATCACTCGTGACAATTCCAAACAGAAAATCATTGCCATATTCATTGGCGTCGTCTGCCCAATGGTGTATCGGTGTCTTGCACATGTGCGTCCACCTGCTGTGTTGTATTTAGTCCATAGCCATTCAAAGTTTCTTCCATATGCAACGCCCTGATTTTCTACTGGATGGTTTTTTGATGGTTATAAAGCGGTTTGACAAATGTTTCAATTTACTTGAAAGTTATGTACAAAAATAAAGATATGTCTTATCTTTAATGCCTTATTCTATTTCTTTCCTTTCATACACAACTTTGCCCACAGTCGACAGGGCAATTCCACCTTTAAGGAGTCAAGTTTTCCTCACTGTTATACCATGCATCACTCTACTCGTCAAGGCGAATCGTTTGAATGTAAACTCGTGGGGTACGGGCATTTTTAACGATAATAATTATAGTTTGATATGCAAATTACGAGATCATGTTGGAAGTACGATAAGATAATGAAGGCTGGAGCTTTGTCAGTGAACACACACAAAAGCAGCTCATGTTTGTCTAAGGCGGGGCAAGAGGCTGTGAGATTACCGCCATTAGGAATATTGGTAATTAATAGCATTTGTAATTAAACAGTATGAAGTTCACTGCAAACACTGACCATGCGAATGCACTAAATGTTACACAATTTCAATCTTATTAATTATGGTACCAATGTATGTACGAAGTTGGGTGACAACATTTATAGTTATACCATAAGTAGAAATTCTCCACGTTGAGATTTGCTGTGTGCTTGTAGCTGACGGGAGGCCAGCGAGCAGGTCGACGTTGGTGGCTTGTTCCAGCTTAGGATTTTCCAGGCTCGTTCCTGGTGAGGGGAGAGAGGGACAATGGCGAGTGCCAGGCGCAGTGCAGTGCACAGCGTGAAATAAAATATTCTAATACTACTTGCATTTGAAGTAATACGATGCAGTTAGGAACCTTTAAGGCCCTCATTACCAAATAGCCTATTGACAAATTAACAATACATTAGCTGATATAGTCACATCTGGCGTAATATGTTTAATTGACAATGAAAAGTAGTAAATTACCAATGAATACAAGACAGTTACACTACTACCATGGCAATGTTTGTTTATAAAAATAATATATTAACTATTTCTCATTTTATTTTCAATTAATCTTGTGTATTTTATCTTGAAATATTCAGTTAAATCGCTTATCTGTGATATAAGAAATTGCACGATTATAATAAATAGTACAAAGGATGTTTATACCAATATAAAAACCTAAGAAGACATTTGTTTAATGTGTAGTGTAATTATTTTGATTTTAAGTAAAGTTTTAGAAATGTAGTGGCTGAAAGCTGTACGTTGGCAAGTCTGTTAGAACAGCTTACATGGGGAAGATGATGACGTAGGGAAAAAAAACCCGGCAGTCGGGCTTTTGGCGCACGCGCGCGCGGCCCAAGTCAGGAGTGGAGAGCGTGTGGTGTAGCTGGCCGGGCGCGGCGTCTCTCTGCACGGTTGACATGTGGATCTCCAGGTGGAACTATAAATTTTTGTGTGGCAATTGCCAGGTGTGCTTGCTCGTCGTAGACTGCACCACGTTGAATCGAGTGCTACTGAGTGTTGTGAATATTTAGCTGGTGGAACAAGGTGTGCATCGCACTGAATTAAAGTGACTGTGTTTTGTTAATGTAACACGTGTCGTCGCATCGGCATGTATATAAACGGTGTTTGAGACAGGTACATGGTGTGAAAACAATTTGCGACAAATATTCATTTTGTCTGGGGGCTCACGAGCTATAACTTTATTTGATAAATGTGACGATGTACAGATGTATCAACCAGAGGGTTTTAATATGGTGTAATGAACAACATAAAGTGAACTTTCACGTGTTTTCAAAAATAGTAGTTAGTACACCCTTTTCTCACATGAACTTACTTTATTATGAATTGTTTTGTTAATCATATCCAGGGAAGGAAAGCTGCGAACGTGTGATATCATCCCCTAGAAAACGAGTCAAAGAGTAGCAATCACAGTTCCAGTGTTTTTGGATGTTTAGGAATTTGGTTCGCAGTTGGTGGTTGTGAGTTTTAAAAATTAAACTTTCCCTATTTAAACTCCCAACCCGATCTCTCACCCTCGCATTTGGAGGCTCGTTACGGGATAAGTTCACATTGGACTTGCTCGGACGGAGAGATTAGGGTGTGTATAGGACAGTGAACAGTTGCAAAGAAGTGCGCGGACGCGATGGACAATTTCAAGTGTGTGTGGCGGATGGCAGCAGAGAGCGGGATAAATTCACACTGGTCTTGCTCGGACAGAGAGGTAGGGTGTGCTTAGGACAGTGATAGTGGACAAAACAGTTAGTATAATCGTGGACGGTACGCGAACGCGTCGCGCGGTAAATGACGGTTGGTGGCTGGCAGATTTCGGGCGCGGGCATCCGTAACAGGCGATCGACGGCGCATCGGCCCGGCAGCAGTGAGCGGCGGCGCGCGGGATCCACGGACTCAAATTTCATCGTCTGCAACAGACAGCAGTGATCGTGGGGACTTCGCAAGTCGCCAACGGAACGTCGGGACACAGCAGCTACTATTCTACAAAGGATAAGGGTTGCGGTGAGGACATATTCCAGCCACAGCTTCTACAACAGACGGCAGCGAGCGTTGTGGACGTCGCAGCTCGGTGCAGCAACTTCTGGATTAAAAGATAAGTAAAGCAGCTGGTGCTATAAATTCTTGTGTGTTAATCAAGCTTTCTTGTGGTACGGAAAATGGATCAGGTTTTTAAAAAGTCGCCAAGTGACGTAGATTCAGAGAGTGGCATACCAGAAAGTCCAGAGAGGGTAAATACTGGGGGAATGTTGTTGACACTGGAGATGATCGCAGCCATGTTAGGGAGTTTTAGCTCAAATTTAGAATCAAAAATATGAAATTCAAACTCAAATTTAGAATCAAAAATAGAAAATTCAAACTCAAATTTAGAATCAAAAATAGAAAATTCAAACTCAAATTTAAGATCAGAAATAGGAACTGTAAAATCAGAATTGAAAGCAGACTTTAAGGCAGACATTGGGGCACTACAAAATTCAATGTTTGCATTAAAGGCAGAAATATTCACAGACATTGACAAAAAGATAGGAAGTCTAACAGAACGGTTTGAAAATAGGGAAAAGGAGATACATGCCAGAATTGTTACTATTGAGACTGAGGTAGGAGGCAAGTTAGATGCTGTGAAACAAATATATGATCACAGGAATGAGGGCACTATGCAGGCATTGGCTGAGGTTGACAAGAGAATGGTGGCAGGTATTGAGGAAACAAAAACTTTGTTGTCAGGAAAATTAGAGAATACAGAATGTAACTTTAGGGAAAGATAGAACAAGTAGTGACACAAAACAATACTGAGATTGAGAAGGTGAACACTAGAATAAATAATCTAGAATTGTGTACTGCATCAGGAAACACGAATTGGTCCATGGTGCAGACACCTAATGGCAAAAAGTTTTCAGGAGTGGGTAATCATCCAGTACATTTTTTGGCTGCATGCAAGGACCAATTTGTGCCTGGTATGTCAGACCAGTGTAAAGTGAAGTTAGCAAAGAGAATGCTTGACTGTTCTGCTCAAACTTGGGCAAATCAGTGTGCTGATAAATTTGTTACTTTTGAGGCGTTTGAAAAGTTGTTGTTAAATAAGTATTGGGGGGGGGAGGCCAAGCAAGTTAAGATACAAAATGAATTCTTGAACGGGCCAAACTATGTGAAAGGGAAATAGAGCATGAAGGAATTTTGTCTGGAGGAACTTAAGAAACTAGTGCATTTAGATACACCTTCGAGTCTTTTAGCAGTAATTTCCACTTTGTGTAGGAGTTTACCTGCAGATTTGCGTTGGCAGTTACTTCACCATCTCACAGATTCAGCTGAGAATTTCACTTAATTTGTAGAAAATATAGATCAGGGTTTAGTTATGGAACAATAGCTCAGGGGGACGCAGTATGTGAACTACAATGAAAACAGAGGCAGAAGAAATGGGGGTCACAACCAAACCACAATAGAGAGATGAATTTAAATGAAAATTGGAGAGGAAACAATAATAGAGGAGACAACTGGAATAATAGAAGCCAAAGGGAAACATGGGAAAATGATAGGAGAAATCAAAGACAGGAAGATGGAAATAGGAATGGTGATAACATTAGGAGAGAAAATCAAAGACAGAATCAGGGAAACTAAGATTTTTTTCCAAATGAGGTCCGTTTTGGGACAAGGAACTATTCTAAGAACAGGAGCAGAAGATGGGGTAACAGGGGATCTAATAACCATAATTACAGTAGGAATAGAGATGGGGAGAGAAGGGAAGAAAAACTATGTCACATGGATAGAAATGATGATGGGAAAGAGGAAGTAGAAGTTCACAAGGGCAAGGATAAAGAAAAGAGGGAAAAAATCATAAATGAAGTAAACAAGGAATGAGAGAAAAGAGAGGAAAGTATGTGTCAGATGGATGCAGTCAAGGGTAATGAGAAAATTTTTGAGGGGTGGGTTTTGCAACATGACAAGAGAAATGCAAACAGGAGGAGGAATGCTAGAAACAAGGACAATAAAGGAGAGTATGATGTGGGAAGTTTATTTGATAATAACATTAAAGAGAATAAAAACAGTGTTGGGTTAGCCTTAGTTTTGGATAGGTCAGAGGCACAAGTGTTAACTGAATGTGGAAGTATGAATGTAAATATTGATGGTCTGGAGCCAGCATAGATGTTGTGGAATGTATGAATGAGAGTGAATGTTTTTATAAATTAAATGTAAATAAATGTGGTCCATTAGAGACAATAAATGACACTGGATCTACTGTAAATGTTAATATAAATGTGAAGATCTCTGAGGAAGGCCAAGTTGACAGTGTAGATGCACAAACCAAAAATTTAATTGGGAAAATAAACTGGATTAGGAAGTGGGCACCAGATGATTGGCTATTGCACAAATATGATTACTAGGACAGACTAGGCAAACAAAATAATAGGGACCAGATTTATTACAATATGTTGAAAGAGTTTGTGAATGGGGACAATGAGCATGATCAATTAAGGGGATTAGGCATGTGTAGCCTACATCGTGATGAGATAAGTGAGGGACTGAGAGTTGTAAAGGAGGGGTTAGGTGATGAGGAGGAGAAAATACAATTTTTTATGATTCATAATAATGAACTGTGTCATGAAATGGATATTGATGGGCTAAAGTCAGGTTGGGTTAATAATGAAGTACATGAGTATGGGCAAGATGATTGGATCCAATTCCTCAAATATTTAAAAACAGTAGAGCCAGTGGCATGGAATAAAGAGAATTATGGTTTTGCAAGAAAAATAGGGGTGTTAAATGTAGGGAACTCAGAATTTGAAGTAATCATTGAGGAGGAGCTGTTTATTCAAGATTTATTGGTGATGAAAGGTCTATGTTTAAATCTAGTGTTAGGAAGTGATTTTCTGTGCAAATATGAAGCTCAGTTAGAATACAAGGGTAAAGTGCTGGAATTAAGTCTGGAGGGATGCATGAAGAGGGTGAAATTCAAAAATTTTGTAAATGATAAATATTTGATTGCATGTTTACACAAGCAACAGCCATAAACCAGTGTAAATCATGAAGTATGAGATTCAATGCATTTTAGATAGTAGGTTAAGAATTTGTGTATATTTATTCTGTGGTCTGTGTTAGTATCTACTTGTGTGTTTAGATTTAAGCATTGGGGTCAAGTTTACAAGTGTTCTTTGTAAACGCTTTTCTTTTGTTGTTTGTGTTAAAACGTGCTTGTATCAGATTTGCAGTTCAACAGTGGTACATGAGGTAAATATGTATGTGTGTATGCCAACACTAAAGGATAGAGGAAGTGGGAGTGTACTGTTTATGTGTGTGTATATGTGAGCAGGGCTGGCTATGTGGTGTGAGTTGTGGGGTGACTCAGAGAATGAGAAAGTGGCGGTCATTGGGTCATATGGGTCAGAAGTGAGGAATGTTGTTGTTGTTGTTGTTGTTGGTTGTTTTGAGGGGACTAAACAGCTAGGTCAACAGTCCCCTGATCCTAGCTGAGGGGCCACTGTCAAGAAAGTAAAAAGTAAAAACAGAGCTCAGAAAATGGGAACGCACAAAAGGGACAGGCTAACAGTGGACCTGTCGGAAACAATACAGAACGAAGACACACCCAATCGGTAAAACAAAGGAAGGAACATAACTAAAACTAAACAGCAGAATACCTTGGATGGCTGATCACAAAGATAAAACAGGATGAGCCAGCCATACTGCACACACTAAGAACCCCTAGATCCTTCACATAAGGGCCTGTAAAAATCTGTTAAAAGCGCTGGACTGGTAGTGGCCTAAGACAGCAGGCCACAGCACCCATCACTAGATAGAGTCATAAAAACCAGCCGCGCGAATAAAACTTAAATCTGCGTAAGCCATAGAGGCGTCGTCACCTAAAACTAAGGGTAGCACGTCTGGGAGATTAAAAGAGTGCCACAAGTTGGCTAAAACCGGACAGTCCATCAAAAGATGGGCCACTGCCATAACTACACCACATTGACACATGGGCAGGGACTCACGCGAAGGAGATAGCCGTGGGTTAACCATGTGTGCCCAATACGGAGGCGGCAGAGGACAACTGCCTCTCGGCGGATCGGCTGCAGTGAAGATTTCCACAGGGCTGTGGACAGCTTAACTGCTCAAAGCTTATTTGTTGCACCCATGGTAGACCATTCGGCACTCCAAGCATCACGCACCTTCTTGTGCAATGCTAACCTGAGGTCCGATTCTGTGATGCTAATGGTGAAGGGTGGCGCAGTGGTGGCCTTTTTGGCCAACTGGTCAGCACGTTCATTCCCCAAAATGCCGACGTGGCCAGGGGTCCACAGGAAAACCACACATCGGCCACATTTGCCAAGAGAGTAAGTAGTGTCTTGAATAGACTGCACTAACGGGTAAGGGGGAAGAACTGGTCGAGTGCCTGCAAGCCACTCAGGGAGTCACTACAGATGACAAATGACCCCTTGGGGCAGGCTCGGAGGTGTTCTAGGGCCTTGAGGATAGCGAGCAGCTCTGCAGTAAAGACACTACTTTCATGGGGCAATTTATGCTGTTCGACATGGTCACCATGGAGACATGCATACCCAGCACGACCATCTGCTAGGGACCCATCGGTATAAATGGCTTCAGCACCATGGAAAGAGTTGACGAGAACCAGGAACTGGTGGCGGAGTTGTGTTGGAGCAACGGAGTCCTTTGATGTATGGGACAGTTCCAGACAAAGCTGCAAAGGGGGAATGGACCAAGGAGGGATTTGAAAGGAATATTGGAAAGTGGCATGGAGTGGTTGGGATTCGAAGGACGAAAGTAGAGAACAAACACGGACTGATATTGGATAACCCGACTAAGGCCGTCTTGGACGGATAGGGAGTGCAGCACCTGGAAAAAGAAGCTGGTGGTTCCGATGGTGTGGCAAGGCCTTAACATGGGCAACGTATGAAGCCAGCAGGTGCTGCCGGCGGAACCGCAGAGGAAGGACCCCCCAGCTTCAACTAGGAGGCTTGTCACAGGGCTCGTGCGGAAAGCCCCTGTCGCCAAACGAACTCCAGAATGTAAGACTGGGTCTAATGTTTGGAGTGCTGAAGGTGCAGCCGAATCATATACTACGCAGCCATAGTCTAGGCGCGACTGAATGAACGCCTTATAAAGTTGCAGGAGTGTTGGGCGTGACGCTCCCCAAACAGTATGGCTTAGACAGCGTAGAATATTAAGATGTCGCCAGCACTTTTGTTTGAGCTGGCGAAGGTGTGGCACCCAGGTGAGACGGTTGTCGAACAACATGCCTAAAAAACGGTGCGTCTCTTCGACACGCAGCAGATCATCAGCCAGATACAGTTTGGGTTCAGAATGTACCGCCCAACGACGACAGAAATGCATCACCCGGGTTTTCGAAGCAGAAAATTTGAAACCATGATTAAACGCCCACGACTGCGCCTTTCGAATACCTATCTGCAACCGCCGTTCAGCAACGCCGATGCTAGTGGAGCTGAAATATATGCAGAAGTCATCGGCATACAACGAGGTGTAAACCGATGACCCCACAGCAGAAGCAAGACCATTGATAGCGATCAAAAATAAAGGGACACTAAGAACGGATCCCTGTGGGACACCGTTTTCTTGATAGTGAGTGGAGCTGAAACAGGAACCAATACGGACACGAAAAGACCGTAGTGCGAGGAAATTCTTTATGAATACAGGAAGCGGACCGCGTAAACCCCAGTCGTACAGCGTAGACAGTATGTGGTGGCGCCAGGTGATGCATGCTTTTCGCAGGTCAAAGAACACAGCAACCAGATGTTGGCGGCGTGTAAAGGCTGTGCGTATGGCCGACTCCAGCGACACGACATTATCGATAGCAGAGCAGCCACAACGGAACACACCCTGTTGTGGGGCCAGGCGTCCCCGGTCGTCAAGGATCCACATAAGCCTCCGACTCATCATCCGTTCGAGGAGTTTACACAGAACGTTGGTGAGGCTGATTGGGTGGTAACTATCAGCCACCTGCGGATTAGCCCGGGCTTTATCACCGGTATGATGATTCTATCCCGCCATTGGGACGGAAAGACACCCTCAACCCAGAGAGGATTCAGCATGGAGAGAATTTGGCGTTTAGAGTCCGTTGATAGATGTCGGAGGAACTGACTATGAATGCGGTCAGGTCCAGGGGACGTGGCTGGGCATGCGGCAAAGGCGCTTTTTAACTCCCATTCACTGAAAGGGATGTTGTAGTCTTCTTGGCGTCGCATTCGAAAAGATATCCGGTTTCGCTCTGTGCGCTCTTTAAGGGCGCGGAAATCCGCATCATAGGCAGCGGTCGCTGAGGTGCGAGCATAGTGGTGTGCCAAATGCTCAGCTATGGTGAGAGGGTCAGTGCAAATTGCACTCTGAATGCTGAGGCACGCAATTTCCACTGGTGGGCGGTGGCCAAAGAGGCGTCGAACTTGCGACCATACCCGTGAAGGCGATGCTCGGGAATCAATGGAGGCGACATAACGCTACCAGGATGCCCTCTTTCTTTGCTGGATTAATCGCCGTGCCCGTGCCTGGAGACAGTTAAATGCAATGACATTAGCGACGGAAGGGTGGCGACGGTGCGCTGTAGTGCTCGCCAACGTTCCCGGATGGCCTCAGCTATCTCCGGCGTCCTCCAGGGCACCGACTTACGTTGGACTGATCCAAGTGAGATGGGTACGGTTTTCTCAGCAGTAGAAATGATCGAATGTGTGACCTGCTGAACAGCGGTATCTATATCAGCCAGAAGAGGAGAGGGAAGCACAACGGCTATAGAATATGCTGGCCAGTCGGCCCTATGGAGGGACCAGCGAGGCAGACGGTCAGCAGGTGGACACTGTGGGAGCGACAGGAAGATAGGGAAATGGTCGCTGCCACACAGGTCATCGTGGACCCTTCAAGTGAAGTGCAGAAGCAGGCTTGGGTTGCAGACAGACAGATCTATGGTGGAGAATATACTGTGTGCTACGCTAAAGTGCGAAGCAGCACTAGTGTTCAGGAGGCAGATGTTCAGCTGCGTCAGTAGTATCTCAACATCTCTACCCCATGCCGAGTGTGGTGGACATTGAAATCCCCCAAAAGTAGGAAGGGTGGTGGGAAGTTGGGCGACCAAGGCAGCGAGGTCTATAGGAGAGACATCCTCATCAGGTGGGAGGGAGACCGAACATATTGTAATGTCTTGCACTGCCCGGAGCCGAACAGCAGCCGCCTCTAGAGGCGTTTGAAGAAGCACAGCAGCGCTCAGGACAATGGCTAGGACATAGACGCAGACTCCACCCGAAACTCTGTCACAGATAGAGCGATTTTTAAAATAGCCCCGGTAGCCTCGAAGGGCAGGGGACCGCATCGCTGGAAACCAGGTTTTTTGAAGAGTGATACAGAAAGCAGGTGTTTGGCTTATAAGTTGCCGTAGGTCAGGCAGGTGGTGGAAAAAGCCACCACAATTCCACTGGAGGATGATGTTCTCTCCTGGCTGTACCGCCATGATGAATGAAAGAGTAGATCACCTCATTGGGTCGTCCGCTACCACGCGCTCTGAATCCACAGGACCAGAACCATTGTTTGGGGAATGAGTAATTGCTAGATCCTCAGGAGATGCGAGGATCTCGACTTCATCCTCCAATGAAGAGGATGTGAGTGGTTGTGGCTTTGAAGCCACCGAACATTCTTATTTCTTGTTACGCTTCTTCTTTTCCTCTCGCTGGCCCTTTGGTTTGCAGGGCCGGCAGGGCTTCCCAGAAGCGGCATCCGGGACGGAGGAACAGCAAGAAGCTCTTCGACCGGCAGGTTGTAGATCTGTAGGCCGGTTGCCAGGATCCACCTGAGTACTCTGAGTAGCCGCGGAAGGGGGTGTCCCAAGGGACCCCTTCTCAGCGAGAGGGGCTGGAGAAGGCTTCTCCTTCTCCGGCTTAGAGGTGGGGACTCGCGTCCCTGATGATTTTTTTTTTAAATGTTAGTTAAGCTTATGGGACTCAACTATGGGGTCATCAGTCCCTAAACTTACAAACTACTTATGAACTACTTACGAACTAGGACGGCACAAATATCCATGCCCAAGGGGGGATTCGAACCCCCGACCGTAGTGGCCGTGCGGACCGTGACTGGCGTGCCTCAGTCCCCTCGGCCACCGCGGCCGGCCCCTGATGATTTAGCGGGTGTTGCTCCCATGGTGAAAAGTGTGGGAGCCACCAAAGAGGAAGTGCCCCCAGCTGGTAAGGGGGCAGGGACAGTTTGTTGGGCCTGGGAGCCCACTGGTACAGATTGCACTGACTGGATTGTAGGCACAGTGAAGGATGACATCGAGGCTGCTGTCGCATAGGTGTTGACCTGGCGCACAGGGTAAAGCTTATGATACTACTTCTTTGCCTCCTTCCTCGCTTAGAGACGCCATTTTTGCGTGTGGTGACGCTATTAATTGCTCGTTTTATCCTGGTCCTACGAGCAGCTAGGAAACTAAAAGTCCACCCAGGCAGAGCCCCGCTTGCCTGGGTAAGCCTTATACAACTAAGGTGCGGCAGGTTCCTCAGAGGTTGCTCGCTAGCGGCTGTTCAACCTCAACAGCCATGCATCTCCTCGGCACGTAGCACACCTTGAGATTGAGGTTTTTTATAGAGGTTTATACTGTCCTCGCGACCCGGGCGATTAAACCAAAATACCCGGGCTCTGAAACGTACAACGTTCCACCGACGCGCCGAACGATGGTCGTTGAGGCACGCACAGAGCTTACGGTGTAGCGGACTGTTGGCACGACACAGCCCACAGCTCAGGACCCCGGGATCGCCAAGCCCGTACTCAGCAAATTAATGCTGAGCCCCTGAGGGGTATCACATTGTCGTCCACTTGTAGTTAGGATCATACCGTTCGTAGAGACATGGAGGGGTTTGGTATTTTGCGAAAACTTCGTTTAACTTAGTAGCGCATGGACATCTTCAATGTTGATTTGAAACAACGCAGAGTCCTGCGTTCTTTACTTGTCGTTACTGTAGGTGCAGATGGTAGTTTTGTGGCCGTTAAAAACTGTTACCCCCGCGGGAATGGGGTCCATTCCTTAGCCATAACAAGTTAACCTCATCCCGGTCTCCAGCGATTTACAGAAGTGTTAGCATAATGTTTTGTCATAATGGAGTACGCTTTAGAAGGTACGACCAGTCAAAGAGCTCAAAGGTGTCTGGCTAGGTAAGACATTCTTGGTCGCACAGGAAGGCCACGTAGTCTGTGGCGCCTTATCGCGGATTTTGCATGAAATTATATTACCTTTTAGTATGCTATATTACGATTTATTAAGAATGTTTAGTTGTCACGATAACTTGAATATTACGCATTTTTAAAGATATGAGGAGCGTGTATTATGCATTAGAAAAAGGATTCTGAAATTGGGAAAATTACTTCGTTTTGACGTCTATTATTCACCACGTTCAGGAACAAAAACAGACTTCGATGAAGCAGGTTTCTCTGATTTACTAGTATGGTCAATGACAAGGTATCCGATAACTTGCAAGTGTGTTGAGCAATTATTCTTCGCGGTATGGTTGCCTTCAACAGTCATATTGTTGTTGAAAAACAGAATTGTGGATCCTGATACAATTTCGCATCGAAATTGCGATGCTAAAATTAATATCCAATTGGGAATAATGGGGGAGAACTTCAGTCTCTGCCATTTCAAAGGTTGGATACTGGAATTTATCGGAATCGATAGCCATTGCAATGGAGACATCAATGCTTGCACGGTAAGGTTCAGTTGTCCATTATATCCACGTGCTTTTCGAGAGCCAACGGCAGAGAAATAACGGCAGTGATTTAAAAAAAAAAGTAGGCTAAAAGGGCAACTTAGGTTATAATGTAATGGAGGTGACAGAGAGAGAGAGAGAGAAAGAGAGAGATTGGAGGAGAAATTAACAACGAAAAAATGCGCTAAATGGTTTGCATATTTTGTGAAGGATAGAGGGTCTATTAATGGATGGAGGGAAGGAGAGAAACGTATTTGAAATAACATAATTTACTTTATCAGCGTCCATAAAAAAATGTTTGTAAATCTATCAGACCAAACTGTGTGGTCATCACTCCGTAGCTTACAATCTACTTAAACTAAACGGACAATACACACACACACACACACACACATGCCCCAGGGAGGACTCGAACCCCCGACGGCGAGCAACCCCAGCGTCCATCTAAACTGATTACTCTGTATGCATGTGTGTATGTATGGGTGTAAATGAATTAAAAATTGGATATTGAGTGAAATGAGAAGAACAGAATTAAAAATTGTGCCATGGGCGGGAATCGAACCCAGACATCCATACTTAACTTTAATTCAATACTTTTCCTTCCATTCAATGTCTTTCACATGTTGACACTGAAAACTGTCTCTATGTGTATAAATTAAAAAAAAAAAAAAAAAAAAAAAAAAAAAAAAAAAAAAAAAAAACAGGATAATAAAGGAACTGTATATTTAAAAAAAACTTCAATTTAAAGGCAGCTCAAAGGAAAAAGAAACTCATATTATATTTCACTTGCCAAGAGATCTTCCATAGTCTCTCACTTAGGAGATTAAAAAAAAAATTAAACGACAAATAATTTATTCAGAGTCACTCACTATTTGTTTCTTCCATAATGCATCTCAACATATAATCTGTACGTCATCGGACCAGGTTCTCTTCAGTAAAAGCGGCGACTCTATCTCGAGTTGATTGCTCGCAGTGAGACGGCCTGATTTGTATTTCTGCTTACCGCTCTCACCATGGAGCCAGGAAGTAAACATTCTGTATTTACGTCAGAGCCCTGCTTTGCGCAGTGCTGGGGGCTGTTGCCCGCCGCTGCGACCGCCAGCTGGCTGGTTACCGCCATGCCTCGCCTCGGCACCAGCTGTGGTTGACCGGCCAACCCGCAGCTCGCAAGCCACGGCTAATACAGGCCCCGGTCGCAAAGCCAGGCTCAACCCTCGAAGTATCAAAAGTTTATGCAGACCTACCCAAATGTGTAGTATAAACTACCACAGATTGAGCTATTTTGCAATTAAATGAGTAGTCGCATTATCTTTTGACATTTCATTCAAATATTTAACGAATTTAAAGAATAGAAACATAAACGTAGTTGCCACATAATGTTTCACCTAGATAGCAATCAACTACACGGGAAACTATTCCCTCTTTTCAGCGCTCTGCATTAGATCTAGACGTAATGAAATATGTATTCACCTTAGAAATGTAAGCATGTTGTAAAATTAAACAGTTCTGGTGGCAATAACACAAATGTATCCATTTAGTATATCATTCACGTTTTGTGCACTTATAAAGTGTTCTTAATGTGTCTGAAACAATAAGTGTTACACAACGGAAATTACCTTCTGCTGGGGCCCTTCAGTTTCACGATTGTTCTGTCATTCACAGTGAAGTTTTTCGTAATTGGTTCATATAATCGCTTCAGGTTCTCGACTGATCCACGCTTATACAAAGATCGAGAAAAACAAGTACCAAAACAGGATATGTGCGAGTTCTAATTACCATTATCTTATTCTTAAAATTCAAATCAATTTTTCGAATGTGTGTGAATTCTTATGGGACTTAAATGCTAGGGTCAACAGTCTCTTAGCTTACACGCTGCCGGCCGCGGTGGCCGAGGGGACTGAGGCGCTCCAGTCACGGGCTGCACGGCCACTACGGTCGGGGGTTTGAATCCCCCCTCGGGCATGGATATTTGTGCCGTCCTTAGTGTTAACTAGTTCTTAAGTAGTTTGGAAGTATAGGGACTGATGACCCTGTAGTTAAGTCCCTTAAGCTTAAACAACATTTGAACTTTTTTTTTTTTTGGCTTACACGCTACATAACTAACCTCTTCTAAGAACAACACACACACTCCCATGCCCGATGGAGGACTCGACCCTCCTACGCGAGTAGCAGCCTGATCCATGACATGGGACTTTAAACCGCGCTGCTACTCTGTGTGGCCTTCTTACAATTGTAACATCATACCTTGTACGGTAATGCGTACAAAAGCTCTTTGCACTCGTATTAGAAGTTTGGTGATTGAAATCTCATAGAAGAAGCATGCTAGACTGAAAACGAGATTTTATTTTATTTTGCGTCCCCACCTCATCCCCGTGCCCTCTCCGCCCCCATCCCAACCTAAATAAGAAAACGGAAAACATCCGAGACCTTCTTTCCGCTAATTCACTATACCACACAATCTGATATCTTTTTCAACTTTCAATGTTCAAATGTTTGTAAAGCTTATGGGACTTAACTACGGGGTCATCAGTCCCTAAACTTACAAACTACTTATGAACTACTTACTAACTAGGACGGCACAAATATCCATGCCCGAGGGGGGATTCGAACCCCCGACCGTAGTGGCCGTGCAGACCGTGACTGGAGCGCCTCAGTCCCCTCGGCCACCGCGGCCGGCTTTTCAACTTTTTTTATCTTTTTCAACCCTCCCTCTATACCGTCCGGTAATAATCGAACATTGCTCAGAAATACTGCGGAAGAGGTTGAGCAATTGTAGGGTGGCAGTCTCCCTGGGAGACGTTTTAATCTTCAAATGATTGTGTCGAAAACAGACCGCTTGTTTTATCTTCACCAAAACAGGTATTTTTCCCAGTTAAAGTTGTTTTCAATTTTACCCAACAGAAATTTCGTTAGATGTATAATCCTTAACGATTTCTCAAGACATGACGAAAATTTTCTGGTAATCATGTGATGAACTATACACATATTTTTGTTTAGGGTCAATAGTCGCAATCAGCGCCGTGAAGATATAACTTCATTATCATTTTAAAATTGGCTTTGCTTTTTTGATATGTTTACTACATAGCATAATCTGCCACAAATTTTTCTCAGTTCGATATAGCAGTTTTTAGCTCTGTCAGAGAGTGGGTAAAACTCTCGCTCCAGTTTGTAATTCAGAGCTGCTGCCTCTTAATCTTTAGAGAGCTTCGATATTTTCATGTAGGAAGCCAACAGCTGCCTCCTCATTGCCCTTGTGAAGGCTGATGCAGATAATACAGAACGTAGGGACCGAAAATAGTTGTAGCTGCTCCGCGAAATTCATTACCTTTGTCTGTAATCGTATATTTGATAAGTAAATGACACACCGAAGTTCAATTTCCAGACATTTTAATTGGAATACCACCAATAAGTGAATCTTGAAAGATTCTTCTATATACATATAAGTGTGGTGACCGTTCTTTCGAAAGAACAGACACCACATAAATATACATAATTAAGAAGAAGATGACAACAGATCCAGCCTTTAGTGCAAATGCATACTACGCCTGAACTCTCGAGGTAATCAGCAAAGTGCCACTAGCAGTGAGTGTAAATTGCAAACGGCCAACTACGTAAGCAGTGTGAGGAAGTTTGAGTCTTATTGTGACGAGGGGTCGCACCTGCGATGATCGTTGTTTTCCCTCTCGTGCAATGGTTACCGTAACTGCTGAGAGAGCAGTAGGAAGTAGGCCCGAATACCGGCTGAGCACAACTGTTCAACTTCCTCAATGCGTGCACTTAGTGGCCATAAGCAGCTTGTGTCGGATTATTTCTTTTATCATTCCAGGAAGCAGTACAACTTTCACCAGACATGATCCACCATGTTGTTATTTCACTACCATACTCGTACCAGGAAGATCATTCGTCTACTGGCAATGTCTTTCTCGAGTGGTCCAACACCTTAGGAGAACATCTTGTGCACGCACGATGCAATGGGTTAATTACTTCTCCTACGACGTGATGTCGAGCATAGAAGTATTTATAGTGAGGGAGACGCATGAATGGTTGCCCAGATACATAATGAAAATAAAAGTAGTCCATTGAGTTACAGATCCATTGCATTGATATCGACATGTAGCAGGACTTTTGAACAAATTCTTTTTCTAGCATTATGAAATATCTATAAATATATCAAGTATTAACACCACACAGGCAAGGATTTCTAAATCTTTAGTCTTGTGACACTTTGTCGATACTATATTTGCATGAACTACTGAGTAATCTCAAACTGTTGTTGTTTGGATGTTTGAGGGGGACAAAACTACGGAGTTCATCAGTCCCCCATTCCATCGTTTGGCGTCACAACAAAAGGCGTGAACGCTTAAAAGAGCCTGAGTGGAGAACGAGGAGGAGGAATATTCCCTGAGTCAGTTAAAGGACAACAAAGTCGGCAAGAGACAACTTAAACAATGACAGTCACGCAGTATAACCGACCAACAACAAAACATTAAATGTAAAAGCCGACGTCTGTGGCTGACCAACCATGAGACTAAAAACAGGAAAAGTCAGCCACACGGAAACAAAGGGAAACCTCCAATCGGAGGTAATGACAGGACGGACACAGACACTGAAGAAAAGCTTTAAATGGAGCAGTAAAAACCACTGTCCTGAATAAAAATAAAAACAGTATCAGCCATTTTGGCATCGTCACTTAAAACTTGGAATAAAAGTGCAGGAAAATTAAAACTCCGCCGTAGAGGTGCTCAAACAGGGCATTCAACTAAGATGTGCGCCACCGTCAGGCGGGCGCCACAGCGACACACAGGCCGTTCCTCGTTACGAAGGAGATGGCCGTGAGTTAGCCATGAATGGCCAATGCGAAGCCGGCACAGGACAACAGAGTCCCGGCGGCAGGCCCGCATGGAAGAATGCCACACAGCTGTCGTCTCCTTTATAGCCCTGAGTTTGTTGGCTGTTGCTAGGCTACACCACTCGGTAGCCCAAAGCTCACGCACTCGATGTCGCAGCACTGCCCGGAGATCAGTATCCGGGAGGCCGATCTCTAAAACAGGCGCATCAATGGCCTGCTTGGCCAGCCTGTCAGCTCGTTCGTTGCTCGGAATACCGACGTGACGTGGGGACCAGAGGAACACCACTGATCGACCGGATCTGTGAAGGGCAGATAGGGTCTCTTGAATTCCTAATACGAGAGGAGACCGTGGATAGCACTGGTCGAGGGCTTTAAGGCTGCTCAGGGAGTCACTGCGGATGAGAAAGGACTCACCTGAGCAGGACCAGATGTGCTCGAGTGCGCAGCAAATTGCCATCAGTTCTGCGGTATAGATACTGCAGTCAGCCGGCAGAGAGTGTTGTTCCTCATGGTTGACATGAGAGAATGCAAAACCAATCCGGCTATCGACTTGCGAACCATCTGTGTAAACCAGGTCATATCCAGGGAATCTAGCTACGACCGCTAAAAACTGGCGACAGAGAGCTTCAGGTGGAACTGAGTCTTTGGGTCCACAGGCCAAGTCCAGGCAAATACACGGCCTTGCCAGGCGCCACGGAGGCGTGCATGTGTGGACCCGATGTGGAGGTGGTAATGGGTAAGACTCAAGTTCCTGCAGCAGAGACTGGACCCTGTAGGCGATCGTATGACCCGACCTGGGTCGTCGTTGTTGGTCATGGACGACCATAGGGGAAAAAAGAACACGGTGGTTTGGGGGGCGCGGCGAGCTGTGCACGTGCACTGCATAGGCTGCAAGCAGTTGCCGGCAGTGGATCGGCAAAGGTGGTACCCTGGCCCAGCAAGTAAGCTGGTCACAGGACTGGTACGAAAGGCACCTGTCACAATGCGGACCCCAAAGTTATGAATGGGGTCCAGGAGATGCAGTGCCCAAGGTGCAGCAGACCCATAGGCAATGCACACAAAATCGAGACAGGACTGCACCAGCACCGTGTAAAGCTGCAACAGTGTCGAGCGATCAGCACCCCAGGTCGTATGACCCAGGTGTCGGTGTAGGTTGAGATGGCGCCAGCACACCTGTTTCAGCTGACGAATGTGGGGGAGCCACGTCAGGCGAGCGTCAAAGACCAGTCCTAAAAACCGATGCGTGTCTACTACTGTCAGGAGTTCGTCGTTAAGGTAAAGTTCAGGGTGAGGGTGAACAGTCCGACGCCGACAGAAGTGCATCACTCTGGTCATGGTGGCAGAGAACTGAAAGCCATGAGTTAGGGCCCAGGTTTGCACGTTCCGAATAGCACCTTGCAACCTACGCTCGGCAACCTGGGTGCTGTAGGAACTAAAAAAGATACAAAAGTCGTCAGTGTAAAGAGAAGGGGAGACCGACGATCCAACCCCTGTCGCTAGACCATTGATGGCAACCAAAAATAAGGAAACGCTTAAAACGGAGCCCTGAGGAACGCCATTCTCCTGGTTATGAGAGGCGCTCAGGGAGGCAGCAATTTGAACACAAAAGGTACGGACAGCTAAAAAATATTGGATAAAAATCGGTAGGGAGCCCGGAGGCCGCAGTCATGTAAAGTGTTGAGGATGTGGCGTCGCCAAGTTGTATCATACGCTTTGTGCATGTCGAATAAGATGGCAACAAGGTGGTGGCGCCGGGAAAAGGCTGTGCGGATTGCAGACTCGTGGTACACCAGATTGTCGGTGGTTGATCAACCCTGGCGAAAACCGCCCTGGCATGGAGCAAATAATCCCCGAGTCTCAAAGCTGGCCGCAGTGGCCGAGGGGACTGAGGCGCTTCAGTCCCGGTCTGCACGGCCACTACAGTCGGGGGTTCGAAACCCCCCTCGGGCATGGATATTTGTGCCGTCCTTAGTGTTAGCTAGTTCATAAGTAGTTTGTAAGTTTAGGGACTGATGACCCCATAGTTAAGTCCCATACGCTGTACAAGCATTTGAACATTTTTCGAGTCTCAAGAATCCAACACAACCGCCGACTCACCATCCGCTCCAAAAGTTTGCATGGAACGTTTGTCAGATTAATGGGCCGATAGCTATCCAAGGAAAGAGGATGTTTGTCAGGTTTAAGCACTGGGATGATGATGCTCTCCTGCCACTGTGATGGGAAAACACCATCACACCAAATGCGGTTATAGACCGTAAGTAGATGACGCCGACTGTCTGCTGAGAGATGTTTCAGCATTTGGCTATGGATGCTATCAGGCCCAGGCGCCGTATCAGGACATTGTTCAAGAGCACTGAGGAGCTCCCACTCAGTAAAAGGAGTGTTGTAAGATTCAGAGCGGCGGGTACGAAAGGAGAGAGACGCGTTCTACCCTCTCCTTCACCGCACGGAAGGCCGGTGGATAATTTGCAGAGGCAAAGGCACGAGCATAATGCTCGGCAAACTTCTCTGCAAGCGTGGCCGGGTCCATACATAGGACTCCATTTGTGGAGATCCCAGGGATTCCCGCTGGTGTCTGTAATCCCTGTAGCCGCCTGATTTTACTCCAGACCTGCGAGGCTGAGGTACCTGTCCCAATAGTAGAAACGTACCTCTCCCAGCACTCCTGTTTCCGTCTTCTTATAAGCTGGCGAGCACGAGCGCGAAGCCGTTAAAATTAATGAGTTGCTCTTGAGAGGGGTGCCGTTTATATCTCTGTAAGGCCCGCCTGCGGTCTTTAATGGCCTCAGCGAACTCCGGCGACCACTGCGGCACTGTCATATGCCGTGGGCACCCTGATGTACGCAGAATGGTAGGGTCCGCAGCAGAAATAATAGAACGTGTGGTGCTCTCGACCACCACATCGATGTTCTCGAGTGGCGGCAGCAGATGGCAGCAGAAGCATAGTCTTCCCAGTTAGACTTGTGAAAATCCAACCTAGGTGGGTGTGCTGGGGGCTCGCGTTGTGGGAGTGACAAAAAAAACGGGGAAATGGTCACTGCCACACAAGTCGTCATGGGCTCTCCAGTGAACAGATGGTGGGAGGCTGTGGCTGCAGATAGATAGATCAATGGCCGAAAATGTGCCATGTGCCATGCTAAAATGTATGGGGGCACCTGTATTTAAGAGGCAGAGGTCGAGTTGAGTTAGTAAATCCTCGACAACCCTGCCATGACCAGAGATCGTAGAACCACCCCACAAGGGACTGTGGGCATTAAAGTCGCCCAACAGTAAGAAAGGCGGAGGTAGTTGAGCTACGAGTGCAGCCAAAACGTTCACAGATCCGTCACCATCTGGCGGCAAGTAGATACTGCAGACGGTAAACTCCTGTGTGGTCCTCACCCTGACAGTCACTGCTTCTAATGGTGTTTGAAGGGTCACGGGTCACTATACACAGAGGTGAGGACATACACACACACTCCACCTGAGACCCTTTTATATATGCTACGATTGCAGTAAAATCCCCTGTAGCCACGAAGAGCAGGGGTCCGCGTTGCTGGAAACCAGGTTTCCTGAAGAGCAATGCAGAAAGCAGGTGTCGTGCTCAGAAGCTGCCGTAGCTCAGCCAGATGGGGGAAGAAACCGCCGCAGTTCCACTCGAGAATGACATTGTTCGAGTGCTGGTAAGACATGAATGAGACAAATCGGCGGGTCATATCTCAGCATTACTTGTACCCACCGACGGAGGTTTATCAGCGTCAGTGCCCAGTTTTTCAAGGGCGTCCCAAAGAGCGAGGTCCTTGGGTGACGCAAGACTCTCCACCGCATCCTCAGAAGTAGAGGTGGAGGCGGAGGGAAGTGGTGGCACGGAAGCCACCGTGGTCTCTTGTATAGTGCCCTTCTTTCGCCTTGATTGGTTGGTTGGTGGTTTTGAAAGGGACTAAACCTCAAGGGTTATCAGTCCCTTGTTCCAGTCTTAGAGATAAAACATTGTGTTAAGCGTTCCAAAGCATCTGCTTTAACATGTCAAAGTTTAAAAGGAACATGTAAAAACGAAGGGTTGACATAAATACGAAGAAGGGATAAAGGTACTGGGACAGGACAAGGACAAGAGTGTTTTTGCTGGGTGATTACATAAATATAAGTATCACATCCAGCCACTCTGTACACATTAAACACCTTCCTAATAGACTTAGGCAAGCAGAGAACAGATAAATGAAAGACACAAAGAGAATTTAAATGGATTGGTACAGTCCACACTTACGAATAAAATTTAAAACACTATCAACCATGGAGGCATTGTCAGCTAAAACAAGCGTCAATGCGTCAGGGATATTAAAATTCCGTCTCTCTGCGGCTAGATTGGGGCAATCCACTAAGATGTGGGCGACTGTCAAAGTCGCACCACAGTGATACTGAGATGCTCACGCCTGGTGAAGGCGGATAGCGGACTCCAGTGACACGAGGTTGTCAACCACGGAACGGCCTTGATGGAAGCCCCCCTGTTGTGGGACAAGAAGTCCCCGATCTTCAAGAATCCACATGACGCGCCACCTCACCAAACGTTCGAAGAGCTTACAGAGAACGTTGGTGAGACTAATTGGGCGGTAGTTGTCGGCCACGTGCGGGTCAGCATCAGGTTTCATCACTGGGATGACAATGCTCTCACGCCACTGGGACGGGAAGCACCGTCTACCCAGAAGCGATTGAATAAGCCGAGAAGATGGTGTTGAGAGGCCACCGGCAGGTGACGAACGAACTGGCTGTTGATTCGGTCAGGGCCTGGGGAGGTGTCAGGACACGCAGCGAGGGCACTTTGAAATTCCCATTCAGTAAATGGGGCGTTACATATTTCCTGGCGGCGCGTGCAGAAGGAGAACTGTCGCCGCTATTCAACGCGCTCTTTGAGGGCACGAAAGTCCTCGCCGTAAGCTGCAGTTGCAGAAGTCTGGGCATACTGGGTGGCCATATGTTCAACAATAATGGCTGGGTCGGTGCATAGAGCTTCCTGAATCTGCAGACAGGGTATTCCTGCTGACGGGCAGTACCCAAAAACTCGTCGTACCTGGGACCAGACCCGCGAAAGGGAGGTGCGAGAGCCAACGGTGGCTACATACCGTTCCCAGGAGTCCTGCTTGCCCTGCCTGATCAGCTGCCGAGCGCAGGTGTGAAGCCGCTTGAAGGCTATCAGGTTCTCGATTAAGGGATGGCGTCTATAGCTCTGAAGCGCTCGCCGACGTTCCCGGATGGCCTCCGCAATTTCTGCCATCTACCAAGGCACAGACTTACGACAAGGGGAACCAGTAGTGGCGGGAACCGTTGCGTCTGCAGCGGAAACAATACTCTCAGTGACATGTTGGACTGCCAAATCCACATCGTCCGGCAGCGGCACAGGAGCTATGGCAGCCAAGGAGTAACTCTGCCAGTCCGCCCTATGAAGAGACCATCGGGGCAGTCGATCTGCAGCTTGGGAGTGTGGGAGCGACATCACGATCGGGAACTGGTCGCATGGACTCTCCAATTAAGGTGCGGTTGGAAACTGGGGCTGCAGGCAGACCGGTCTATTGCTGAATATGTGCCTTGCACCACGCAAAAATGCGTGGGGGCACCTGTGTTTAAAAGGCAAAGATCTCGCTGCACCAAAAGGGTCTCTATGTATCTACCACGGCCGGTGGACTGTGTTCCACCCCACGTTGGGTGGTGGGCATTAAAATCACCCAAAAGAAGAAAAGGTGGTCAATCAGAGCAGTGAGGTCAGCTAGAGATACGACCTCATCCTGGGGAAGGTAAACACTACAGACAGTGTGGCCCGGATTCTGACTGCTACTGCCTCAAGATCTGTGTAGAGTCGCACAGGGGCACTATGGACTGAGGCAAGGGCAAAAACACAGACACCACCAGATACCCTGTCGTAGATCAATCTGTTTTTAAAGTAGCCCCGATACCCACGTAGGGCAGGAATCCGCTGAGCAAGAAACCAGGTTTCCTAGAGGGCTACGCAAAGTGCGGGGAGGTGGCACAGTAGCTGCCACGGCTCAGCAAGATGTTGAAAAAAGCCGCCACAATTCCACTGGAGAACTGTGTGGCCCCCTAGCTTAATAGCCATGTGGAAAATAAAAACAGGTTATTCCACAGGATCGCATACTGGCAGCTGTGCAATCTGCTTGGTCATGGTCAAGCACCATAGGTTCAGGTGAACCTGTTATTGCGAGATCCTTGGGAGATGCAAGGCTCTCTATTTCATCCTCTGAAGCAGAGGATGTGGGTGATGGTGGCTTTGCAGCCACTGTAGGATCATTCTTCTGGTTTTTTTTTCATTTTAGCCTCTCGCTTGCCCTTTAGTGGTAAGGGCCTTGAGAGCTTCTCAGATGCGGCTTCCGAGACTGACGAAGAGCAGGTAGCTCTTCGACCAGCAGCGGCTGGCTGGGATCCTCTTTGCCACAGGGAGAAGCCTCGGAAGGGAGCGTCTCGAGGGACCCCTTCCGGGCAAGAGGAGCCAGAGAAGGCTGTTTTTTCTCCGGCTGTGGGGTGGGGACCGACGTCTCCTGAGATGGAGCGGTCGTTGCTCCCAGTGTGAAGAGTGTGGGAGCAACAGCAGTGGAAGTGCCCCTATCTTTCGGAGGGGCAGGTGTAGAGGATGGGGCCTGAGGGCCCACTTTAGAGGGTTCAACAAATAGGACCCTACTTGTGACAGATGACATTGTAGATGTTGCTGTGGCATATGAGGTCTTCATGCTCACAGGGTGGAGTTTCATATATTTCCGTTTGGCCTCTGAGTAGGACAACCGGTCCAGGGTCTTATACTGCATGATTTTCCTTTCCTTAAGCAAAGCTGAACAAGTGGGCAAGCAAAGAGGATGGTGTAGTCCGCAGTTGACACAGACTGGAGGGGGGACACATGGGACGCCAGGATGTGATGCACGTCTGCACTCCCGACATGTGGGTTCAGCATCACACTGGGAGGACATGTGCCCAAACCTCCAGCACTTGAAGCAGTGCATAGGGGGAGGAATGTAGGGCTTCACGTCAATCTGGTAAATCATCACCTTGACCTTCTCAGGCAATGTGTCACCCTAGAAGGCCAAGATGAATGCACCGGTGGCAACCCCTATAGACACAGCGGATGAAATGCACTCTGTGCCACTCCATCTTCTTGCGTAATTCATCGTCAGTTTGCAAAAGGAGATCTCTATGGAATATGATGCTCCGGACCATATTAAGGCTTTTATGCGGTGTCATCGTAACGGGAACATCACCCGGCTTATCACAAGCGAGCAATGCCCATGATTGCGCTGGGGATGACGTTGTTATCAGCACCGATCCTGAACGCATCTTCGACAGTCCATCCACTTCTACAAACCTGTCCTCCAGATTGTCCACAAAAAACAATGGCTTTGTAGCCATCTGACCTGGTACATACTAAATATCTTGGAGCATATTGCTCTCTTTGATTCCTTGTTCTACGCTCGTCCCATGGCGTAGCCAGGGAGGGAAACGTTTGGGGATTGTATTCGGCAGCATTATATTCATTCCTTCCTCTCTTAGAGACGCCAGGTTTGCGTGTGGCGACGCTATTATTTGCCTGTTTCATTCTCATCCCACGAGCAGCCAGGGAACTAATGGTCCACCCAGGCAGAGCCCTGCTTGCCTGGGTAAGCCTTATACAACTGAGGTGCGGCAGGTTCCTCAGAGGTTGCTCGCTAGTGGCTGTTCAACCTCAACAGCCATGCATCTCCTCGGCACGTAGCACACCTTGAGATTGAGGGTGTGTTTATAGAGGTTTGTACCGTCCTCGACCCGGGCGATTAAGCCAAGATCCCTGGGCTCTGAAACGTACAACGTTCCACCGTCGCGCCGAACGATGGTCGTTAAAGCACGCACAGAGCTTATGGTGTAGCGGACTGTTGGCGCGACACAGCCCACAGCTCAGGTCCCCGGGATCGCCAAGCCCGTACTCAGCAAATTAATGCTGAGCCCCTGAGGGGTGGCCTTGATTTACCCTTGTGTTCCCTCTGGGGCTTCGCCGGTGGAAGGTGCTCCTCAGACTCAGCCACACAGGGACTGAGGAGGAGCGTGGAGCCCTACGACCAGCAGTTTGAGAGCGCGCCTGCTGCTGGTTAGTGTCGATATCGACAGAAGGAAGTGTCCCAAAGGACCCCTTCCGTGTGAGGGAACTGGAGAACGTTGTTCTTTCTCCAGCGGAGAGTTGGTAGCTGAACCCAAGGATTTCGCCTTGGGAGCTGTGGAAGGATAACCCCCAACCACCGTGTGGGCAGGCTTAGGTTGGCGGCCCTGGGGGCCCACAGAAACAGTTGAAGTAAAAAATACTGCCGCCGCTAAGGAGAGTGGCGACGACGTTACTGCTGTGAATGAGTTTTTCATTGTTACAGGGTGCGGAAGGTCAAACTTTTTCTTTGCCTCATTATAGGATATACGGTCCAGGGTTTTGTACTCTGTAATTTTCCGTTTCCGTTAAAGTGCGGGACATTGCGACGAGCAGGGAAGATGGTTCTGACCACAGTTGACGCAGATGGGAGGCGGTGTACATTGGGCGTCGGGATGTGCTGGACGCCCGCAGTCCCTACATGTAGCACTGGACATGCAACGGGAAGACATGTGGCCGAACTTCCAGCATTGAAAGCACCTCACAGGGGGAGGAATATAAGGCCGCACATAAACATGGTAAACCATCACCTTGACCTTTTCGGGCAATGTATCACCCTCAAAGTCCAAGATGTAGGCACCAGTTGCGACGCTATTATCCTTTGGGCCCATATGGACGCGCCGGATAAAATGAACGCCTCGTCGTTCAAGGTTTGCCCGTAGCTCGTCGTCTGTCTGGAGCAACAAATCCTTATGGAAAATTACACCCTGAACCATATTCAGGGACTTGTGGGGAGTGATGGCCACCGCAACGTCACCCAGCTTGTGACAAGCGAGTAGCGCCCATGACTGGGCAGGGGATGCTGTGTGGATGAGAACAGAACCGTTGCGCATTTTAGATATTGAGTCCACTTTCCCAAACCTGTCCTCCAGATGTTCCACAAAGAACTGAGGCTTGGTTGCCGAGAATGAGTCCCCATCAGTCCTGCTGCACACGAGATATCTAGGAGCATAATCTTCACCCTGTTTTGCAGCCTGACGTCCCTCCCAAGGCGCGGTCACGGAGGGGAACGTTTGGGGGTCGTACGTGGAAGCATTAAACTTTCCCTTCTTAGAGATGGCGGTTGTACGTCCGCCAACGTCACCCGATTTTTTTCTCTTCATTGCGGTTGATCCGCCCCGATGCCACCCACTCCAATCAGGGGCTCTCCTCATGGGCGCCACCCAGCCACAGCAACGTCACCTGGCGAGATGACGGTTGCCGAGAGTCCTGATGCCCCACAGAGACAAGTATTGACTCCTTGGCTTGCATGAGGAGTATGCAGCTCTGGCATTGGTAGAGCGATCCCTGTGTTGTCAGGGGGCTACAGCCAAGAGGGAACATGACGACTCCACCACAACGGGCTGGTACCGTGCTGGCTTCCTGGCGCAGTGTAAACCATTATGACTGGGTTGCAAGGGTGTCAGTGCAGAGCAATCATAATATTGTATGATTTCATGCTTTCCCGGCGAAATGCTGACATTCTGGAGTAGTCGGGTGTTCTGCCGAATGTTTGTGTCAAACTTGCACAATATTTCGACAGTGTGCCTCACTGTCTTCCTCAGGTGCTTCCTGGGACTTGTCTCTGTTTGGAACGCGTCCAGTATTTATGCCTATGCGTTAGGCGTTCCATGTGCGGTCCGCGCCGAGTCAGGTGCTCTGTGATTGGTCCATTCGCGAGAGGGTGTGTCTGGTTGGTGGCTGGTGCTCCCTCCACCGTCTGCGCCGCGCTGGGCGTTTCCTTTGCCGTCTGCGACGTGCCAGGTGCTCTCCTAGTCGTTTTTCGTTGCGATTTTAGAAGCTCCAGTGCTGGGTTCTATGCTGCACTGAGTTGATATCCAGTGTCACGGTTGATAAGGTTTTCACTGATTTTAATCTCCATGGATTCTTTTATGACACTGTCCCAGAATCTCGGCGTCTGTGTTACTATTCTGGTGTTGTTGTAGTCCATGGAGTGTCCACGTTCTAGGCAGTGTTCAGCCACTGCTGGTTTCGTAGCTTGTCCCAGTCTGGTGTGCCTTTGGTGTTCCTTGCACCTGATTTGAACCGTCCTGGTGGTCTGGCGTATGTATGCTAACCCATACTGGCACGGTATGCTGTAAATTCCTGGCCTTTGTAGTCCCAGGTCGTCCTTGGTGTTGCCCAATAGTGCACAGATCTTTGTGGGTGGGCAGAATATGCTCTTAATGTTCTGTTTAGACAAAATTCTGTTGATTTTGGCAGATACTGGCCCTGCATATGGTAGGTATGCCACCCTCTTGGCCTCTTTCTGTTCCTCTTCCGGTTCCTTCACTGCACTTACTGAGTGAAACGCCCTCTGGATGTCTCTGGCAGAATATCTATTCCTGTTGAATACTGACCGCAAGTGTGCCATCTCTGTCATCAGACTGTCAGCATCAGAGAGCGACTGTGCCCGATGGATAAGAGTTTTGAGCACACCATTCTTTTGTGCTGGATGGTGACAATTGTTGGCTTGTAGATACAAATCCGTATGTGTGGGCTTGCGATACACACTGTGCCCAAAGGTGCCATCTGCCTTCCTATTAACCAGCACATCCAGGAAAGGGAGTAGTCCATCCTTCTCCAGTTCCATGGTGAACTTTATATTGGGATGGCGTGAGTTCAGGTGCTCCAGGAAGTTGTCCAGCTCCTCCTTACCATGGGGCCAGATGACAAAGGTGTCATCGACATATCTGTAGAAACATTTTGGTTGATGTGTGGCTGATTTTAGTGCCTCTTCCTCGAATTTCTCCATAAATAGGTTGACTACTACTGGTGAAAGGGGACTACCCATCGCCACCCCTTCTGTCTGCTCATAAAATTGACCTCCGTAAAGGAAGTATGTCGAGGTCAGTACATGCTTGAACAGATCCAAGATGGCACCATGGAATTGTTCCCCAATGAGCTTAAGCGAGTCATTCAGTGGGACCCGGGTGAACAAGGACATCACATCAAAGCTAACCATGATGTCTGAGTCCGAGATGCGTAGCTGCTGAAGGCACTGTAAAAAATCCTCTGAGTTCCGAATGTGGTGTGAGCACTTCCCCACATAAGGTGACAACATCTTCTTCAAATAAGCTGCTGTGTGGTAGGTGGCTGCCCCAATATTGTTAACAATAGGTCGAAGTGGCACCCCCTCCTTGTGGACTTTGGGTAGCCCGTACATCCTTGGTGGTACTGGCGCTTTTGATAGTAGTTTCTTGATGACGTTGTCAGGTAGGCCTGTCTTCTTCAGTAGCGTCCTTGTCTTCTTGTCCACTTTGTCGGTGGGGTCACTCCTTATTGGCGTGTAGGCAGGATCTTCCAGAATTTGTAGCGGCTTCCTATCATAATCTGCCTTCAGTAGGATCACGGAGGCGTTACCTTTGTCAGCTGGCATCACCACAATGTTTTCATCTTCCTGGAGTTGCCTGAGTGCCCTCTTTTCTGCACTTGAGATGTTAGACTTG
Source organism: Locusta migratoria (assembly GCA_026315105.1). Taxonomy (NCBI): domain Eukaryota; kingdom Metazoa; phylum Arthropoda; class Insecta; order Orthoptera; family Acrididae; genus Locusta; species Locusta migratoria. The sequence continues at coordinate 350,438 of JAOYRU010000101.1, read as the reverse complement.
GGCATCTTGGTCCTGGTGAGTGCCATGCAGGTTTCTCATTGGATGTCTTCCGCCACACTAGAAGGAAGTGTGTTGGATGCCTGCTCAACTGGACTGATAAAGGCCGCCACTTGCACATTTCTGGGAATCACTGCAAAGTTTAGACACTTGCTGAGTGGACCACTGTGCGCCTGTCCTCTTCCTGCTGTGACTTGCTCTTAGATTGGAGGCAGTTAATGCTGTCGACTATTAAACTCAGAGAGGCAAAGTTAATTGCGAAATGATTTTGAATTTGTATCTTCATGGTGCAGATGGTGACAATTGACCTTAAACATTAATATGGATTTCGTTCTGAACATGGATACTAAAAGAAATTCATCAGCATTCTAGATATCGATAAACAAAGCAAATTTGAAGTTTATATATATATATATATATATATATATATATATATATATATATATATATATATATATATATATATAACTAAATTCCTAGGGGTGCAATTAAAAACAATGTTAACTGTGAATAACAAAAAATGTTCAAATGTTTGTGTAGTCTATGGGACTTAACTACGGGGTCATCAGTCCCTAAACTTACAAACTACTTATGAACTAACTAAGCCTAAGGACGGCACAAATATCCATGCCCGAAGGGAGATTCGAACCCTCGACCGTAGTGGGCGTGCAGACCGTGACTGAAGCGCATCAGTCCCCGCGGCCACCACGGCCGGCTGTGAATAACAGATGTTTTGGCGAAGCTCAAATAAACAGTTTGTTATTCACACAACTATCAGGAGATTTAAACTTCTCCTAAGGACACTTCCAACCCTACAATTGTTCCACCTCTCCTGCATTATTGCTGAGCAGTGTCCCATTATTACCAGACGGAATAGAGGGAGGACGTCGAAAAAAATTGAAATAATATATTAAACTCGCACATACGCTATTTGGCACTTGTATTTATTATTATTATTTCGAGCATCGTATAAGCGTGGAACAGTCGAGAAACTGAAGTGATTCTATGAACCCATTACGAAATACTTCACTGTGAATAACATAATATTCGTGTAAATGAAGGGCCCTAACAGAAGGTAGGCCTAATTTCCGTTGTGTAGCACTTATTGCTTTTAGTCACATTAAGAATACTTTATAAGTGCACAAAATGTGAATGATATACTACATGTATACATTTGTGTTGTTGCCACCAGAACTGTTTAATTTTACAACATGCTTACATTTCTAAGATGAGCATATATTTCATTACGTCTAGATCTAATGCAGAGCGCTGAAAAGAGGGAATAGTTTACTGTGTAGTTGATTGCTATCTAGGTGAAACGTTATGTGGCAACTACGTTTATGTTTCTATTCTTTAACTTCGTTAAATATTTGAATGAAATGTCAAAAGATAATGTGACTACTCATTTAATTGCAAAATAGCTCTATCTGTAGTAATTTATACTACACATTTGGGTAGGTTTGCATAAACTTTTGATACTTCGAGGGTTGAGCCTGGCTTAGCGACCGGGGCCTGCATTAGCCGTGGCTTGTGAGCTACGGGTTGGCCGGTCATCCACAGCTGGTTCCGAGGCGAGGCATGGCGGAAACCAGCCAGCTGGAGGTCGCGGTGGGGCCAACAGCCCCTGGTACGGCGCAAAGCTGGGCTCTGCAGTAAATACTGAATATTTACTTCCTGGCATCATAGTAAGAGCGAAAAGCAGAAATACAAATCAGGCCATCAAATCAGGTAATCAACTCGAGATAGAGTCGTCTCTTTTACTGAAGAGAAGCTGGTCCGATGGCGATATAGATTATATGTCGACATGCATTATGGAAGAAACAAATAATGAGGGATTATGATTAAATTATTAGTTCTTTTTAATTGTTTTAATCTCGTCTCTATTTTCATATTGCCTAAGTGACATACTATGGAAGATCTTTTGGCAACTGAAATAAAATATGAGTTTCTTTTTCCTTCGAGCTACCTTTAAACTGAAGTTTTCTTTTTAATATACAGTTCCTTTATTATCCTATTTGTCTTATAAATTTATATTCCTGGCGACAGTTTTTCGTGTCAATATGAGAAAGGCATTGAGTGAAAGGAAAAGTATTGAATTAAAAGAAGTGTGGAAGTCTCGGTTCGATTCCCGTCCGCCGCGGAGTGCATTGAGGCTCTATGCTACGATGTGTGAGGCCTTTTTGGATTCGAAGGAGAAGGTTGGTGATTGAAATGTCATGGAAAAATCTGAGCCGGCCGCGGTGGCCAAGCGGTCTGCGACGTGCCAGTCACGGTCTGTACGGCCACTACGGTGGGGGGTTCGAATTACCCCTCGGGCACGGTCATTTGTGCCGTCCTTAGTATTAGCTAAGTTTAGAGACTGATGACCCCATAGTTAAGTCCCATAAGCTCTACAAACATTTGAACATTTGAAAAGTCGGAGAGCAGTGAAAATGTTCTTGTTTTAATTTTTCGTCCGCACCTCATCCCTCTTCCCTCTTCCCCCCCCCCCCCTGAACTAGAAGGGGGGAAAATGGAAAACAACCGAGACCTTGATTCCCATAATTCACTACATTGCATAATCTGATATATTTTATTACTACTTTTTCGACGTCCTCCCTCTATCCCGTCAGGTAATAATGGGACACTGCTCAACAATACTGCATAAGAGGTGGAACAATTATATGGTTGGCAGTCTCCCTAGGAGACGTTTAAACCTTCTAATGGTTGGGTCAATAACAGACCGTTTGTTTCACATTTGCCAAAATCCGTGTTATTCCCAGTTAACGTTGTTTTTAATTGCACACCAGGAATTTCGTTATACCTATAACCTTGAAATTTATTTTGCTTGTCGACGTCTAGAATGCTGACGAAACTCTTTTGGTAATCATGTTCAGAGCCAAATGCATATTGATTTTTAAGACCAGTTGTGACCATTTGCACCGTAAAGATACAAATTCAAAATCAGTTCGCATTTGACTTTGCTTTCCTGAGAAGTTTACTAGTCGGCAGTATTAACTGCCTCAAATCTAAGAACAATGTTCTGATTGATCTTTAAATATTTCTAATATATATTCGAAACAAGAGAAGTCTACTTCACTTTGCTGGAAGAATTAAACTTGTCACGTCCTTTTCACTAGTTGACACCTCGTCAGTTACTGCAGACTATTACCTTGCAGACAGGACATTACAATCCCATTCGCTCAACTGTGACTATACTTCTTAGGGAAGTGATATGGTTCGTAGTTGATTATGACTGAAGATTCCAAAAAATCATTTTGGCACTCTGTAAATACTGAATTAGTTTGAGAGTACTTAGTACTTCAAGCAAATATAGTATCGCTAAAGTCTCACAAGAGTAAAGACTTCGAAATCCATGCTGGTTTGACGTTAGTTAATACGTGATATATTTCTACATATTTCATAACGTTGGGAAAAGTATTTGTTCAAACATCCTGCTACAGTCGATATCAATACGATGCATTTTAACTCAGTGGATTATTTTTATTTTCTTTCTTATGTATCTGTGCAACATTCCATTCGTCTCCCTCACTGTAAATACTTCAATGCTCAACTTCAATTCATCGTAGGAGAAGTAATTGAGTCATTGCATAATGTGTGCAAAAGATGTTCTCCTTTGTTGTTGTACCACCCTAGAAAGACATGGCCTGTAGAAAAATTGTCTTCCTGGTACGAATATGGTAGTGAAATGACAACATGGTTGATTATGTCTGGCGATTTTAATAGTTGTGTTGCTTCTTGAAATGACAGAGAATGGGAGAGTTGTTACCTTGTCGCCCGAGGTCAACGCTGACGATAGACGCGGGATGGAGTCCCAGGCAGCACAAAGTTTTTTATTGCGCTACTTCAAAATGTTTGGAAATGTTTGTAAATCTATCGGACTCAACTGCTTGGTCATTAGTCCGTACAATACAAACTACTTAAACTAAGGTAAACTAAGCTAAGGAAAACACAAACGCCGGCCGCGGTGGCCGAGGGGACTGAGGCGCTCCAGTCACGGTCTGCACGGCCACTACGGTCGGGGGTTCGAATCCCCCCTCGGGCATGGATATTTGTGCCGTCCTTAGTCTTAGTTTGTAAGTTTAGGGACTGATGACCCCGTAGTTAAGTCCCATAGACTATACAAACATTTGAACGTTTGAAAACACAAACACCCATGCCCGAAGGGGGGACTCGAACCCCCGACGGCGAACGGCCGCAGCACGGCGCCCCAGTGCGCACTGCTAATCCGCCGCAGTTTGCGCTACTTGTAGCGGAACATGTGCACATCCCCCAAATGGTGAGAAAACAGTAACTATTTCATCTCCCGGGTTTGAGTCCCTGCCAGGAAAGAAGGCAATTGTATCGTCGTTTCAAGTTGAAATATAGCGCTGTTTCTGAATTTATTTAATATCTAACGTGTGATCGTGCTTAGTTAACGATTCAAATTTTCACCTTTGCGTTGCACTGTATTATATACCTTTAGTGGTTACCTCTCAGCAACAATTTGAACTTCATGCAGATCCTGATGCAATGCTTAAGTTAACCGTACATTTCTGGGTTCGGACATTGGCCTTGTAAACCGATACCAATGAAAACGTCAATGTTTTACTTCTCTTTATGCCTAATCGAGTCTCGATCAGAAACGCAAGCTGTATTTGGTCAACAGTACGTTCAAATTCAGAGCATGAACAAAAACTCCTTGTATCATTGAGTGAGTTTGATAAGGTATACCATTTGTCACTTATTGTAATGAAATTGAATTTACGTTGCTTCTCTAATAACCTGTATTCTAATGTTTTTGTTGTGGACTGACTGCGATAAGGAGGAATATTCTGTACTGCTTCTTTGGTACCCATTGTGAATAGTCGAACGACTGTACTCTACAGGGGTTTTGAACGTGGAGTACCCGCAACACAGCTACGTTAGTTGGTTTGCATTCAGCAGTGATCCATTTTTTTCCTCTTTTTTTTTTTTTTTTTTTTTTTTTTTTTTTTTTTTTTTTTTTTTTGCTATCAAGTTTACATGTTTCTATTTACACATATAGGTTTAACACATATAGGTTTATTTCTGATTCAAAACAGTTCGTTGTTTGCTATAAAATGGTGTACTTACAGCACTTGCTACTCCATGTCTGTGTGCCGCGGTGGAGTAGCCGAGCGGAGCGCGCGGTTGCTCGCCGTGGAGGTTCGAGTCCTCCCTGGGGCATGTGTGTGTGTGTTGTCCTTAGGTTCGTTTACCTAGGTTTAAGTAGTTTGTATGCTACGGACTGATGACTACGCAGTTTGGTCCGATAGATCTACAAACAAACTCCATATCTGTGTCTTTCCGGTAACCAGGTCTACATTTACATCTACATGGGATACTCTGCAAATCACATTGAACTGCCTGCAGAGGGTTCATCGAACCAACGTTAAACTATTTATCGCCCATTCCATTCTCGAATAGCACGCGGGAAGAAAGAACACCTGAATCTCTCTATTCGAGCTCTGATTTCTCATATTTTATTCTGATGATCATTTCTACCTATGTAAGTGGGATTGAACTATATATTTTTTGCATTAGGAGGAGAATGTTGGCGATTGGACTTTTCGTAAATGGTCCAAGATCCTGTATCATTTCCGTAACGCTGTCTCCCATGTATTGTGACAAAACGAAACGAGCTCCTCTTCTTTGGACTCTTTGGATGTTCTCCGTCAAACCCACCTGATAGGGATCCCACACTGGGTAGCAATACTCCAAAAAATGACGCACAAGCGTAGTATATGCAGCCTCTTTAGTAGTTCTGTTGCATCTTTTAAGGGTTCTGCCAATAAAACGCAGTCTCTAGTTCGCCTTTCCCACATTATCTACGTGTTCTTTCCAGTTTAAGTCTGAAGTAATAGTAATTCCTAAGTATTTTTTGGGGTGTACGGCCTTTACTTTTGATTGATTTAACAACGTTTACCGGATTTCTTTTCGTACTCATGTGGACGACTTCTCACTTCTCATTATTTAAACTCAATTGCCAATTTTTACAACAAGTGATATCTTATTTAGATCGTTCTGCAGTTGCTTTTGATCTTCAGATGATATTACTAGACGGTAAATGACGTCGTCATCTGCAAACAACCTAAGAGAGCTACTTAGATTTTCCCCAAAATCGTTTATGTAATTATGTAACAGCAGAGGACCAATAACACTACACTGTGGAACGCCCGATATCGCCTGTTTTAGTCGATGCCTTACCATCGATTATTACAAACTCTGACATCTCTGCCAGTAAATCCCCTATTCAGCCGCAAATTTGTGCGATATACCATAACCACGCAATTTGATTTAAAGCCAATTGTGAGGTACGGTGTCAGAAGGCTTCTGGAAGTCAAGAAATACGAAATCAATTTGAGAGCCCTTGTCAATAACACTCATCAGTTCGTTGGAGTAAAGCGCTAGTTGTGTTACGCATGAACGATATTTTTTATAAATCCGTGTTGACCGTGGGTCAATAGATCATTCTGTTTGAGATAATAATATTTGAATACGTGATATGTTCCAAAACCCTGCTGAAAATTGATGTTAATGAACAGGCCTGTAGATAAGTGGGTTACTCCTCCTGCCTTTCTTGAATATAGGTGTGACCTGTGCAACTTTTCAATCTTTTGGTACAGATCCTTCTTTGAGAGAGGGTTGTATATCACTGTTAAGTAAGGAGCTATCGCTTCAGCATAATCAAATAGAAATCTAATGGGTAAACAGTCCGGACCAGAAGACCTGTTCTTGTTAAGTCATTTTAGTTGCTGCACTACTCCGATGATATCTACTTCTACGTTACTCACTACGGACTCTTTTCGTAATTCGAAATCTGGAATATTGGTTTCGTCTTCTTTGGTGAATGAGTTTCTAAAAGCTATATTTAATAACTCTGCTTTAGTAGCGCTGTCATCGGCAGGATCGCTATTACTATCACGTAGTGAGGGTATTGTTTGTGTTTTGCCCCTAGTATATTTAAGAAAGGACCAAAATCTCCTTGGGTTTTCTGTCAAATTTCGAGAAAGAGTTTCGTTGTGATAAGTATTGTAGGCATCTCGAATTGAAGTGCTCGCTAAATTTCGAGCTTCTGTGTAGGATCGCCAGTCCTGGGGATTTTGTGTTCGTTTAAATTTAGCACGCCTTTCCCGTTGATTTTGCATGAGTGTCCTGACCTGTTTTTTTGTGTACCAATGGGGATCACTACCATCTTTTATTAATTTATTTGGTAGGAAACTGTCAATTGCTGTTGATACCACTTCTTTGAATTTGAGCCACATCTGGTCTACACCTACGTTTAGTGTTAGAAATGAGTGGAATCTTTCTTCCAAGAAGCAATGTATTTTATTTCTATCTGCTTTCCTGCACAAACATACTTTTCGTCTATTTTTAGCAGTTTTGGGACTCTCAATATTCAATCTCGCTACGACGGCTCTGTGTTCACTAATACCTGTATCCGTTTTGATGCTTATTATGAGCTCATGATTATTTGTTGCTAAGAGATCAAGGGTGTTTTGACATCCAATTACAATTCTGGTTGGCTCATGAACTAATTGTTCGAAGTAATTCTCAGAGAACGCGTTGAGTACAGTTTCACACGATGTTTTATTGGTACCTCCTGATTTGAAAATATAATTTCACCAACTGATCGATGGTAAATTAAAATCACCGCCTACTATTATTGTGTGAGTCGGGTATATTTTTGTAAGTAGACTAAGGGTTTCTTTGAACCTTTCTGCTATTGTATCGTCAGAGTCGGGAGGCCGGTAGAAGGAACCTATTATTAGCTTCTGACGATTTTCAGGTACAACCTCTACCCATAACAGCTGACAGGAACTATCAACTTCAACTTCCGCTAAACGAAAGACTACTTTTAACGGCGACAAACACGCCTCCACCTATTTCGTTTAATCTATCCTTACTGGACACAGTTAGATCTTTTGCAAATACTTTTGCTGATCTTATTTCCGACTTGTGCCAATTTTCACTGTCTACAATGATGTGTTATTTCGGTGCGTCGTATTAACGCTTGGAGTTCTGGTACTTTCCCGACACAGCTACGACAATTTACAACTGTTATACCGATAGTTCCCAGATCTACATTTCTCCTGTGATCCACCTGTACCCTTTGAGATTGCCCATTTGCTTTTTCCCCGAAGCCCTCTATCCTAAGAAACCACCCTGCCCACGCCATAGGTCGAAAAGTTCACTATTTTCTGAAAAACTTTGCATTTTTCTAGTTCCACTGTCATGCTGCCATAACTGTGTCTACTGTAGTTTGTTTTGTAAGTATTGTCAATTTTATCAGCTTATTTGTAAATCAGCTATTTCATTGAAAGTGAGTTGAAGGTATCTTTGTGTGTTTGTGTGTGCGTTAGTTGTTCATCCTTTCGTTTTTATTATTATTATTTTGCCGTTTTGGTGGCCAGTGCCAACCCACCAGGCATTGAAGACGCCAAAGTGGTATCCGCTGGGGCATGAGCAAATAGCGAATGTCTCTATATACTGTTTACACTACGTTCCTCACATGTTGTTGTTGTTTTTATGGTCTTCAGTCAGGAGACTGGTTTGATGCAGCACTCCACACTACTGTATTCTGGGCAAGCCTTTTCAACTCCTCATAAGAACGGCAACCCACATCCATTTGAATCAGCTTACTATATGCTTTTCTTGGTCTCCCTCTGCGATTGTTACCCCACACACTTCCCTTCATTCCTAAATTTACGATTCCTCGATGTCTAAGAATGTGTCCTACCAAGCCATCCCTTCTTTCTCGTAAATTGTCTTCAGTACCTCTTCAGTAGTTATGCGATCTACCCACCTAATCTTCAGCATTCTTCTGCAGCACCACATTTCACAAAGCTCTATTCTCTTCCTGTCCGCACTGTTTATCGTCCATGTTTCACTCCCGTACAAGGCAACACTCCACAAAAATGCCTTCAGAAAAGACTTCCTTACACTTAAATATTCGACGTTAGCAAATTTCTCTTGTTTCAAAAATGTTTTTCTTCCCATTGTCATTCTGCATTTTATATCCTGTGTACTGCCATCGTCTTATGTTATTTTACTACCCAAGTAACAAAACTCATCTACCACCTTCATTGTTTCGTTACCTAATCTAAGTCCTTCTGCATCGGCTGATTTTCTAAGACAGCATTCCATTATCTTTGTTTTGCTCTTGTTAATGTTCATTTTATACGCTCTCTTCAACACACTGTCCATTCCATTCAACTGCTCTTCCAGGTCCTTTGCTGTGTCTGACAAAATTAGAATGTCATCAGAAAAACGCAATTTTTTTTCACCCTGAACTTTAATGCCTATTTCAAATTTTTTTCTTGCTTTCCTTTACCACGTGTTCGATGTACAAATTAAATAACATTGGAGAAAGGCTACAACCCTGTCTTACTCCCTTCCCAACCAATGCTTCCCTTTCATGTCCTTCGAGTCTAATAACTGCGGTCTGGCTTTTGTGCAAGTTGTAAATAACTCTCTATTCCCTGTATTTTACCTGTGATGACTTGAAAATTTGAAAAAGTGTATGCCAATCAACATTTTCAAAAGCTTTCTCCAAATCTACAAAAGTTAAAAATGTAGGTTTGCCTTTCGTCAATTTATGTTCTAAGATAAGTCGTAACGTAAGTATTGCCTCCTAGATTCGTACGTTCCTTCTGAATCCAAACTGATCTTCCCCAAGGTCAGCTTCTACCAGATTTTCCATTCCCCTTTAGATAAGTCGTGTTAAAATTTTGCCACCATGATTTATCAAACTGATGGTTCTGTAATTTCACTACTATCTGCGCCAGCTTTCTTTGGAATGGGGATTATTACATGTTTCGTAAAGTCTGAGGGTACTTCGCCTGTCTCCTACAGCTTACACAACACGTGGAATAGTTTTGTCATGGCTGGCTCTCCCAGAGACTAGTAGCTCTGAGGGTAATTCATCTACTCCCGCGGCCTTGTTCCGACCTAGGTCTTCCAGGTCTCTGTCAAATTCATGTCTCACTAAAGTATCTCGTATTTCACCTTGATTTACTTCCTCTTCCCTTCCTACAACATTGTCTCTGAGTTCAATTCCTTTGTAGAGCTCACCTGAAGAAGCATAAAAGTGCAAAACAGCAGAGAGCTGAGAACGAGACGAAGTAGTTCCAGTCGGGCACCGCCCAGACGAGCAGGCCGGCGGCCGTCATCCCAAAGGCCATGGCGCACGAGCCGTACAGGTTGATCGTGGCGCGGTGCCTCACGTCCGTCAGCTCCAGGGCTGGAACACGCATTCCAAACAACTGTACGTTATTCTCCCCTACCCCTCACACTTTACAAACCTTACGTGACTAATAAATGCTTTCGGACACATTTCCGCTACTGCACTAAACGTGGGAGTGAAATTGGGAAAGAAACGAAGTTCGATATACCAAAAACCTTTCTTTGCGCCTCGTGAACCATTCGTAGCCGAATTAATTGAAGTTACTCATGTTACTGTAACAATTTATTTCCCGTTATTGAAACGGATACTGATTCTGGATATTAATTTTATAACAAAGCACTTAGAAATATAATTTCTTCTTTGTGCTTTTGGCCTCCTTTTCCGCAGTTGCAGTTATACAGTTTCTATAGGTTATGCAACTGCAAATTAATCTACATTAGACCAAACGCATTTCGTTTTATTCTAAAGCATCTTCAGTGGTCAGCTGTACTAGAAATGATTTGTATTACATTATTTGTTTGATGTTTTACTAAATTCGATCGGTAACAATACTCATGCAATTCGATTGTTTTGATTCTGAATAAAATGGATTACTGATATTACTCACGAATTTTTATGTTTTCCTCTTCATGTGTGATTTGTATCACATTGCCACTTGCTGTCACTGCTTATATTTACACTATATACACTTTTTACAGTTACACTTCTTACAAAAGGTTTTGAAAAATAGTCATTTCTGTGGCCTGACAAGCTATGTATGTCGTTTGTTTTGTTTTAGTTTATTGTCTCTGTGTGTGTGTATGTTATTTGCTTCCGTGTTCTTTGATTCGTGCTGTGAGATGTGTCTTTGTTTCGTTTCTGTCAAAACAGACGTCTTCTAGCAACTTTTTGTGTGATGTTCTGGCTGTATTGTGTGTGTGTGTCTATAAATATGATTTTAGTTCAACTAGCGACTTTCTGTGTGTGTGTGTGTGTGTGTGTGTGAGTGTGTGTGTGAGTGTGTGTATGAGAGATAGAGATTCTGATTTTCTGCAGGTGTGTATGAGTGGGTAGGATTTGTTGTTGTTTACCACCACAGAATAGGACCACGTAAAGTGGACTAATTTACAGTGGCATAAGACGGTCGCATAACCTATACAAATTAAAAATGTGTTGTTGTTGTTTTGGTCTTCAGTCTGGAGACTGGTTTGATGCAGCTCTCCACCCTACTCTATCCTGAGCAAGCCTTTTCATCTCCTCATAAGAACGGCAACCCACATCCACTTGATACGCGTCTCTTGGTCTCCCTCTGCGATTTTTACCCCACACACTTCCCTCCAATGCTAAATTTACGATTCCTCGATGTCTAAGAATGTGTCCTACCAAGCGATCCCTTCTTACTCAGGGTATGCCAAAAATTCCTTTTCTCACCAATTCTGTTCAGTACCTCATCATTAGTTATGCGATCTACCCACCTAATCTTCAGCATTATTCTGTAGCACCACATTTCAAAAGCCTCTATTCTTTTCCTGTCCGCATTGCTTATTGTCCATGTTTCACTCCCGTACAAGGCAACACTCCACACAAATGCCTTCAGAAAAGACTTCCTTACCCTTAAATTAATATTCGATGTTAGCAAATTTCTCTTTTTCAGAAATGCTTTTCTTCCCATTGCCATTCTGCATTTTATATCCTCTGCACTGCGACCATCGCATGTTATTTTACTACCCAAGTAACAAAACTCATCTACCACCTTCATTGTTTCGTTACCTAATCTAATTCCTTTAGCATCGCCTGATTTTCTAATACCGCATTCCATTATTTTTGTTTTGCTCTTGTTAATGTTCATTTTATTCGCTCTCTTCAACACGCTGTCCATTCCATTCAACTGCTCTTCCAGGTCCTTTGCTGTCTCTGACAGAATTACAATGTCATCAGCAAAACGCAATGTTTTTATTTCTTCCCCCTGAAGTTTAATCCCTATTCCAAATTTTTCCTTGCTTTCCTTCACCGCCTGCTCAATGTACAAATTGAATAACATCGGAGAAAGGCTACAACCCTGTCTTACTCCCTTCCCAACTGATGCTTCCCTTTCATGCCCTTCGAGTCTAATAACTGCGGTCTGGCTTTTGCACAAGTTGTAAATAACTCTCCTTTCCCTGTATTTTACCCCTGCTGACTTCAGAATTTGAAATAGTGTATTCCAGTCAACATTGTCAAACGCTTTCTCCAAATCTACAAAAGCTAAAAATGTAGGTTTGCCTTTCCTTAATCTATCTTCTAAGATAAGACGTAAAGTGAGTATTGCCTCCCGGGTTCCTACGTTCCTCCTGAATCCAAACTGATCTTCCCCGAGGTCAGCTACTACCAGCTTTTCCATTCTCCTGTAGATAATTCGTGTTAACATTTTGCAACCATGACTTATCAAACTGATGGTTCTGTAATTTTCACATCTGTCTGCGCCTGATTTCTTTGTAATGGGGATTATTACATTTTTCTTAAAGTCTGAGGGTATATCGCCTGTCTCATACATCCTACACACCAGTTCAAATACTCTTGTCCTTTCTGGCTCTCCCAGAGACTTTAGTAGCTCTGCGGGTATGTCATCTACTCCTGGGGCCTTGTGCCAACCTAGGTCTTTCAAGGCTCTGTCAAATTCATCTCTCCTATTTCATCTTGATCTACTTCCTCTTCCCTTCCTACAACATCGTCTCTAAGTTCATTTCCTTTGTGCAGCTGCTCTATGTACTCTTTCCACCTTTCGGCTTTCCCTTCTTTGCTGAGAACTGGTTTCCCATCTGAGTTCTTGATATTCGTAGAGTTGCTTTTCTTGTCCCCAAATGTGTCTTTTATTTTCCTGTAGGCGGTATCTACTTTTCCCCTTGCTATACATTCTTCTACAGATTTGCATTTGGCTTCTAGCCACTCCTGCTTAGCCATTTTGCACTTCCTGTCAATCTCATTTTTTAGTCGTCTGTACTCCATTTTGCCTGTTTCATGTACTGCATTTTTATATTTTCTCCTTTCATCAATTAAATTTAGTATTTCCTGTGATATCCAAGGATTTTTTGTAGGTCTTGCCTGTCTACCTATTTTGTCCTCTGCTGCCTTCACTATTTCATCTCTCAATGCTACCCATTCCTCTTCTACTGTTTTATTTCCCCCTGTTTCTGTCAATTGTTGCCTAAATCTCCCTCTGAAATTCTCCAGAACTTCCCTTTCCTTCAATTTATCTAAGTCCCATCTCCTTATTTTCCTACCTTTCTGCAGTTTTTTCAGCTTCAGCCTACAGTTCATGACTAACAAGTTATGGTCAGAGTCTATATCTGCCCCTGGGTATGTCCTGCAGTTTATAACCTGGTTCCGGTACCTATGTCTTACCATTATAAAATCTATTTGATACCTTTCGGTGTCTCCTGGTCTCTTCCACGTATACAACCTTCTTTTGTGATTCTTAAACCACGTGTTTGTTATCATTAAATCATGCTCCATGCAAAATTCTACCAGGCGACTTCCTCTTTCATTCTTCCTGCCCAGTCCATATTCACCTACTATTTTTCCTTCCCTTCCTTTTCCTACTACCGAATTCCAGTCTCCCATCACAATTAAGTTTTCCTCTCCCTTAACTGTCTGAATAATTTCCTTTAGCTCCTTATATATTTCTTCGATCTCCTCATCATCGGCAGAGCTAGTTGGCATATAAACCTGTACTACTGTTGTCGGTGTTGGCTTCGTATCTATCTTGACAATGATAATGCGATCACTGTGCTGCTCATAGTAGTTTACCCGCATTCCTATTTTCTTATTCATTATCAGTCCTACTCCTGTGATACCCCCAACTGATTTTGTATTTATAATCCTGTACTCAACTGACCAGAAATCCTGTTCATCCTGCCACCGAACTTCACTAATCCCCACTATATCTAACTTCAACCTATTCATTTCCCGTTTTAAATTTTCTAATTTTCCTACCCGATTAAGGGATCTAACATTCCACGCTCCGATCCGTAGAATGCCAGTATTGTCTTTCCTAGTGATCACATCCTCCTGTGTAGTCCCTGCCCGGAGATCCGAATGGGGGACTATTTTACCTCCGGAATATTTTACCCGAGAGAATGCCATCATCATATGTTCATACAGTAGAGCTGCATGTCCTCGGGAAAAGTAACGGCTGTAGTTTCCCTTTGCTTTCAGCCGTTCGCAGTAGCTGTGTGGCAAAGCCACATTAGCTGATGTTACAAGGCCAGCTCAGTCAATCATCTAGACTGTTGCCCCTATAACTACTGAAAAGGCTGCTGCCCCTCTTCAGGAACCCCACGTTTGTCTGGCCTCTCCACAGATACCCCTCCACTGTGGTTGCACCTACGGTACGGCTATCTGTATCGTTGAGGCACGCAAGCCACCCCACCTCGGCAATGTCTGTGGTTCATGGGGTTAAAAATGTAACTTTCATAATTACTTTATATAGGACATTTATATCCCGATGGACTACAGCTACAGCAGGCAGTAATTTACATATCTATTTTTACTACAGATGAGGATCTGTAAAAATAAAGGATTATGTGACATTATCATGTCAAACAAATTAATTAATTCACAGTTTAAGAGTTTTATGGAATTTTCTAAATTGTTGTTGTTGGTTGTTTTGAGGGGACTAAACAGCTAGGTCATCAGTCCCCTGTTCCTATCTGAGAGGCCGCTGTCAAGTACGTAAAAAGTAAAAACAGAGCACAGGAAATGGGAACCCACAAAAGGAACAGGCTAACAATGAACCTGTCAGAAACAATACAGAACGGAGACACACACAATTGATAAAACAAAGAAAGGAACATAACTAAAACTAAACAGCAGAATACCTTGGCTGGCTGATCACAAAGATAAAACACACTACGAAGCCCTAGGTCCTTCACATAAGGGCCTGTAAAAATCTGTTAAAAGCGCGCTGGACTGGTGGTGGCCTAAGACAGCAGGCCACAGCACCCATCACTAGACAGAGTGATAAAAACCAGCCACGCGAATAAAACTTAAAACTGCGTAATCCATAGAGGCGTCGTCGCCTAAAGCTAAGGGTAGCACGTCTGGGAGATTAAAAGAGTGCCACAAGTTGGCTAAAACCGGACAGTCCATCAAAAGATGGGCCACTGCCATAACTACACCACATTGACACATGGGCAGGGACTCACGCGAAGGAGATAGCCCTGGGTTAACCACGTGTGCCCAATACGGAGGCGGCAGAGGACAACCGCCTCTCGGCGGATCGGCTGCAGTGAAGATTTCCACAGGGCTGTGGACAGCTTCACTGCTCGAAGCTTATTTGTTGCACCTACGGTAGACCAATCGGCACTCCAAGCATCACGCACCTTCTTGTGAAATGCTAACCTGGGGTCCGATTCTGTGACGCCAATGGTTAAGGGTGGCGCAGTTGTTGTTGTTGTTGTTGTTGTTGTTTGGATGTTATAGGGGGACAAAACTACGGAGGTCATCAGTCCCCCATTCCATCGTTAAGCGTCACAACAAAAGGCGTGAACGCTTAAAAGAGCCTGAGTGGAGAACAACGAGGGGGAGGAATATCCCCTGAGTCAGTTAAAGGACAACAAAGTCGGCAAGAGACAACTAAAACAACGACAATCACACAGTATAACCAACCAACAACAAAAAATAAAATGTAAAACCCGACGTCTGTGGCTGACCGACCGTGAGACTAAAAACAGGAAAAGTCAGCCACACGGAAACAAAGGGAAACCTCCAATCGGAGGTCATGACAGGACGGACACAGACACTGAAGAAAAGCTTTAAATGGAGCGGTAAAAACCACTGTCCTGAATAAAACTTGAAACAGTGTCAGCCATTTTGGCATCGTCACTTAAAACTTGGGATAAAAGTGCAGGAAAGTTAAAACTCCGCCGCAGAGGTGCTAAAACAGGGCATTCAACTAAGATGTGCGCCACCGTCAGGCGGGCGCCACAGCGACACACAGGCGGTTCCTTGCCGAGAAGGAGATGGCCGTGTGTCAGCCAGGTATGGCCAATACGGATCCGGCACAGTACTACAGAGTCCCGGCAGCAGGCCCGCATGGAAGAATGCCACACAGCTGTCGTCTCCTTTATAGCTCTGAGTTTGTTGCCTGTTACCAGGCTACGCCACTCGGTGGCCCAAAGCCCACGCAGTCGACGTCGCAGCACTGTCCGCAGATCAGTATCCGGGAGGCTGATCTGCCTGCTTGGCCAGCCTATCAGCTATTTCATTGCCCGGAATACTGACATGACCCTGGGACCAGAGGAACACCACTGATCGACCGGATCTGTCAAGGGCAGATAGGGTCTCTTGAATTCCTAATACGAGACGAGACCGTGGATAGCACTGGTCGAGGGCTTTAAGGCAGGTCAGGGAGTCACTACAGATGAGATAGGACTCACCTGATCAGGACCAGATGTGCTCGAGAGTGTGGCAAATTGCCATCAATTCTGTGGTATAGACACTGCAGCCAGCCGGCAGAGAGTGTTGTTCTACATGGTTGTCATGGAAGAATGCAAAACCAACACGGCTCTCAACTTGCGAACCATCCGTGTAAACCAGGTCGTGTCCAGGGAATCGAGGTACGACCACCAAAAACTGGCGACAGAGAGCTGCAAGTGGAACTGAGTCTTTGGGTCCACAGGCCAAGTCAAGGCAAATACACGGCCTTGGCAGGCACCACGGAGGCATTCGTGCGTGGACCCGATATGTAGGTGATAGTGGGTAAGACTCAAGTTACTGCAGCAGAGATTGAACCCTGAAGGCGATCGTATGACCCAACCTGGGTCGTCTTCGTTGGTCGTGGACAACCATGCGGGAAAAAGCACACGGTGGTTTGGGTGGATCGACGAGCTGTGCACGAGCACTGCATAGGCTGCTAGCAGCTGTCGGCTGTGGATCAGCAAAGGTGGTACCCGGCCTCAGCAAGTAAGCTGGTCACAGGGCTGGTACGAAAGGCACCTGTCGCGATGCAGACCCCACAGTGGTGAATGGGGCTAAGCAATATCAATGCCCAGAGTGAGACAGAACCATAGGCAACACAGCCAAAATCTAGACGAGACAGCACCAGAGCCTGATAGAGCTGCAACAGGGTGGAGCAGTCAGCACCCCAGGAGGTATGGCCCAGGTGGCGGAGAACATTGAGCTGGCGCCAGCACTCCTGTTTTAATTGACGGATGCGGGGGAACCATGTCAGTCGACAGTCGAAAACAAGCCCCAAAAATTGTTAGTGTTCACAACTTCTAATAGGTGGTCACCAAGATACAGTTCGGGCTGAGGGTGAACCATAGGAAGCTGACAAAAGTGCATATCACTTGTCTTTGCAGCTGAGAACTGGAAGTCGTGGGTAAGAGCCCAGGACTGCGCCTTCCTAATGGCTCCCTGCAGCCTACGTTCGGCGACGTGAGTGCTAGAGGAGCTAAAATAGATACAAAAGTCGTCAGCATATAGTGAAGGGGATACTGACGACCCAACTGCTGTAGCTAAGCCGTTAATGGCTACTAAAAAAAAGGGGACACTCAAAACAGAGCCCTGAGGAATCCCATTTTCCTGCACATGAGAGGTACTACGAGAGGCACCTACTTGAACACGAAAAATACGGACAGGTAAAAAGTTTTTAATAAAAATCGGGAGTGAGCCCCAAAGACCCAAATCATGTAACGTGCTAAGTATGTGGTGTCGCCAGGTCGTATCATATGCTTTTTGCATATAAAAAAAGACGGCTATCAGATGTTGGCGCCTCTAAAAGGCTGTGCGGATCGCAGACACGAGGTACACCAGGTTGCCGGTGGTGGTGCGACCCTGGTGGAACCCGCCCTGGCAAGGAGCCAGTAAGCCCCGAGTCTCGAGGATCCAGCACAACCGCCTACTGACCATGCGCTCCAACAGCTTACAGAGGACATTGGTCAGCGAAATTTTGGGCCGATAGCTATCCAAATTCACAGGGATTTTGCCTGGCTTAATCACCGATATGATTATAACCTCCCGCCACTGCGAAGGGAATACCCTGTCGCACCAGATGTGGTTGAAGAGCGAAAGGAGATTACGCTGGCTCTCCGCTGACAGGTGTTTCAGCATCTGACAGTGGATGCTATCGGGTCCTGGGGCCGTGTCAGGACACTGTTTAATAGCACTGAGGAATTCCCACTCTGTAAATAGCGTGTTATATGCCTCCGTACGGCGGGTGGTAAAGGAGAGGGGCTGGCGTTCCACCTGCTCCTTTAATGTTCGGAAGGTCGGTGGGTAATTCGCTGAGGAGAAGACATGAGCATAATGTGCGGTAAACAGCTCTATAAGCGTGGCGTGGTCCGTTCATACTATGCCATTCAGGAGATCCCAGGGATTACTGTTGTTGTTGGGTATCCCCTTAAACGCCGTATCTTGTTCCAGACCTGGGTGGTGGAGGTACCTGTGCCAATTGTGGAGACGTACCTCTCCCAACACTCTTGCTTCCGTCTCTTGATGATATAACGAGCACGTGTACGGAGCCGCTTGAAAGCGACGAGGTGCTCCAGAGACGGGTGCCGCTTGTACCGCTGTAAAGCCTGTCGGCGATCTTTTATAGCCGTTGCGACCTCTGGCGACCACCATGGTACCGTCTTACGCCGTGGGCGCCCCGAAGAACGAGGAATAGTAGCTTCTGCAGCAGACAATATGGATCGTGTGGCGCTCTCAACCACCACATCGAAGGTATCGAGTGGGGGAGGGCCAACGATGGCAGCAGAGGTGTAGCCTTCCCAGTGAGCCCTTTGAAGAGCCCACCGAGGAGGGCGTGCTGGGGACTGACGTTGTGGGAGTGATAGATCGGAAATTGATCACTGCCACACAAGTCGTAATGGACACTCCAATGGATGGATGGCGGAAGGCTGTGGCTGCATATCGACAGATCAATGGCCGAGAATGTGCCGTGCGCCACACTGAAATGTGTGGAGGCACCTGTATTCAAGACGCAGAGGTCGAGCTGAGAAACCCTGCCACGGCCAGAGATCGTAGAACCACCCCACAGGGGACTGTGGGCATTAAAGTCTCCCAACTGCAAAAAAGGTGGCGGGAGTTGCGAGATAAGTGGAGCCAAGACAGCCATAGAGACATCGCCATCAGGAGGGAGGTAGATACTGCAGACAGTCATCTCCTGTGTTGTCCTTACCCTAACAGCCATTGCTTCCAATGGTGTCTGAAGGGGCACAGGTTCACTATATACAGAGGTAAGGACATACACACACACTCCACCTGACACCCTTTTATACTGGCTGCGATTATCCCATATATCCCCAAAGGGCAGGGGTCTGCATTGCTGGAAACCAGGTTTCCTGGAGGGCAATGCAGAGAGCAGGTGTAACGCACAAATTTGTCGTAGCTCAGCCAGGTGGGTGGAAAAACCGCCGCAGTTCCACTGGGAAGGCATGAATGAGAAGATGTTATGTTACATCTCAGCAATTTTTGAATCCACTAGCGATGCATCAGCTTCTAAATCCATCGTGTCTGATGCATCCAAGAGAGCAAGATCCTCGGGGGATGCAAGTATTTCCACCTCGTCCTCCGAGGCAGAGGTGCAGGGAGCGGGTGGCACAGTTGCCAGACTCAGCCTCCATCTCAGTGACGGAGGGAGAGCCCGACGCCCTGCGGCCAGCAGCTGGCGGCGTCACCTGCTGCTGGCTTGTGCCGGCATCGGCAGTGGTGGAAGCTGCAGAAGGGAGCGTCCATAGGGACCCCTTCTGAATGACGCTTCTCCGACGGAGGGTTGGGGGCCGCTCCCAAAGCAATTGTCTTGGGAGCATGAGGAGGAATGGAGCCCCCAACCACCGTGGGGGCAGGTTTGAGTTGACGGCCTTGACGGCCGGTGGAGAGAGAAACACTATTGTCTGCTGCACTCACAAAAGTGGATGGTGACGATGTCACTGCTGCAAAAGAGGCGGTCTTGGTGATGGGGTGAAGTCACTCGTACTTCTTTCGAGCCTCAGAGTAAGAAAGCCGGTCCAAGGTGTTAAATTCCATTATCTTCCGTTCGGTGCAATCCGATGAACAAGGAGGATGATTTAGACCACAGTTAACGCAGACTTGAGGTGGTGTACATGGAGCGCCTGGGTGTGCTGGACGTCCACAGTCCCTGCATGTAGCGGTGGAAGTACATCTGGAGGGCATGTGGCCAAATTTCCAGCATTTAAAACACCTCATAGGGGGAGGAATATAAAGTTTCATGTCGCACTGGTAAACCATCACCCTGACCTTCTCAGACAGGGTATCGCCCTCGAAGGCCAGACAAACCAGACAAAGTGGACTCCTCTGCGCTCCAAGTTGGCGCGTAACTCGTCGTCGGATTGTATTGTTGTTGTTGTTGTTGTTGGGTTTTTGAAGGGACTAAACAGCAACGGTTATCAGTCCCTTGTTCCTGTCTGAGATATAAAACATTATGTTAAGCGTTCCTAAGGAAGTGTGTTAACAAGTCAAAGAGTAAAAATCACAGGTAAATATGAGGAAAGGATACAAGTAAAAACGAAGAAGAAAACACACCACTATTAAAGCACATGATAAAAACCAGCTGTGCGAATAAAATCTAAAACACGGTCAACAATAGCAGCATCGTCTCCTAGCATAAAAGAAAGTGTTTCTGGCAAATTAAAATATTGTTGCAAGGCAACTAATAGTGGGCAGTCCAGCAGAATGTGGACCACTGTCAAGGGGGCGCCACAGTCACACTGTGGAGCGTCCTCCAGCCGAAGAAGGTGGCCATGTGTCTGCCATGTGTGGCCGAATCGTAGGTGGTAGAGAACAACCTATTCCCTACGAGACGACCGCAGTGAGGACTTCCATGCGACCGTAGATAGCTTCACTACACGAAGCTTGTTGGGTTGAGCAGAGTTAACCCACTCGGAATCCCACAGGACAAGGATCTCCCGATGGAATTCTAGTCGGAGATCGCTCTCCGGAAGACCAATCGCCAATGGGCTGGAGGTAGTAGCCCGCTTAGCCAGCTGATCCACACGTTCGTTTCCAGGAATGCCGATGTGGCCTGGGGTCCAAACAAAGACCACAGAGCGACCAGACCGAACAAGCCTGCAAAGGGTGTTTCGGGAAACATTTGGCGAGGGCTTGCAAGCCACTCAGGGAGTCAGAACAGATAACCAGAGACTCCCCATGGCATGCTCTGAGATGATCGAGTGCCCGATAGATGTCAACCAATTCCGCAGTGAACACGCTACTCCCACAGGGCAGCGAATGCTGTTCGACATCGTCACCATGGACATATGCGTAACCAGTAAGGCCGTCGACCACGAAACCATCCGTGTACACGACTTCTGCGCCACAGAACGACTCTAAAACCGCCTGAAATGGTGACGGACATTCAGTGGCGCTACAGAGGTTTTCGAGGCATGCGACAAGTCCAGCAGAAGCTGCGGACCTGAAAGAGACCAAGGAGCGGTAAGGTAAGGGCAGTGAAAAGTAGGAGGGAAGGGAAGAGACTCAAGAGATGACAGGAGGGAACGAACACGGACCGAGATCGGAAGACCCGACCTCGATCGTTGTCGTGGAGGCGGGAGTGCAACAGCTGGAAAAATAAGCCTGCGATTCGGATGGTGCGGTATTGCCTGAACATGGGCAGCATAGGAGGACAACAGCTGTTGCCGGCGAAATCGCAGGGGAAGGACTCCAGCTTCAGCAAGTAGGCTTGCCACTGGACTTGTCCGAAAGGCCTCTGTTGCTAAACGGACGTCACTGTGGAGTACTGGGTCCAAGACCTGCAATGTAGATGGGGCTGCCGAACCATACACAAAGCTCCCGTAGTCTAACCGTACTTGAATCAGCGCCCTATAGAGCTGCAAAAGACTCATACGGGCGGCTCCCCAACTAGTGTGGCTGAGGCAGCGTAGAATATTTAGGTACCGCGCACACTTCTGCTTAAGCTGGCGAAGATGGGGCACCTAAGTGAGCCGGCTGTCGAAGGGCATGCCAAGAAATCGGCGAGTCTCTTCGACACGAAGAAGTTCATCATATAAATATAGCTCTAGGTCCAAATGGGCAGCTCGACGGCGGCAGAAGTGCATAACCCTGGTTTTAGATGGAGAAAACTGGAACCCATGGGTTGAGGCTCACGACTGTGCTTTTCGACTGGCTACCTGTAGACGCCTTTCAGCTACCCCAATGCTAGCTGAGCTGAAGTATAGGCAGAAGTCATCAGTGAACAAAGAGGAAGAAACTGATGACCCCACTGCCTCAGCAAGTCCATTGATGGCAATTAAAAAGAGGGGTACACTAAGGACGGAGCCCTGCAGGACACCGTTCTCCTGGACTCGAGGGGAGCTGAGGGAAGTACTGACCCGTACCCGAAAAGTTCGGAAGGACAGAAAGTTTCGAATAAAAAATGGGAGCTGGCCTCGCAAGCCCCAACCGTGCAGTATAGCCAAAATATGGTGGCGCCAAATGGTGTCTTATGCCTTTCTGAGGTCGAAAAAGACAGCAACGAGGAGCTCACGCCTACTAAATTCCGTACGAATGGCGGACTCCAGAGCCACTGTCAACAGTGGAGTGGCTTTGGCGGAAACCCCCTTGACGTGGAGACAACAGACCCCGATGTTCTAGTACACACATAAGCCGTCGGCTCACCATACGTTCGAATAGTTTACACAGAACGTTGGTGAGGCTGATTGGGCGGTAAATATCAGCCACCTGCGGATCAGTAACAGGTTTGATCACCGGAATAATGATGCTTTCTCGCCATTGTGACGGGAAAGCCCCCCTCCCCACCCATAAACGGTTAAAAAGAGCGAGAAGCTGGTGTTGAAACTCCACGGATAGGTGCCAAATGAACTGGCTGTGGATCCTGCCCGGTCCTGGAGAGGTATCGGGGCATGCAGCTAGGGCAGTTTCGAATTCCCATTCGCTGAAAGCAGAGTTGTACGATTCTGCTCGACGTGTGTGAAACGACAGCCGTCGCTGTTATACACGCTCTTTCAGTGCACGGAAGTCTGCATTGGATGCCGCAGTTGCGGAATTGCGAGCATAATGCTCCGCCATATGCTCAGCAATAGCAGGCGCGTCAGTGCATACAGTACCCTGGATCCATATGCTGGGGATTGCTGCTGACATGCGGTACCCAAAGAGGCGCCTAACGTGGGACCACACCTGAGATGGTGAAGCACGAGAGCCGATGCTGGCGACATATCTCTCCTAGCCGTCCTGTTTCCTCTGGCGAATGAGCTGTCGAGCTCGGGCCCAAAGCCATTTGATGGCTATCAGGTTGTCCAATGTGGGGTGGCGTATATGATACTGTAGCGCCCGCCGACGCTCCCGAATGGCTGCAGCAATCTCTGGCGTCCACCAGGGTATAGACTTGCGCCGAGGGGTGCCAGAAGTGGTGGGAACAGTGGCCTCAGCGGCAGAAACGATAGCAGCAGTGACTTGACGAACCGCCGTGTTCACATTGGCATGCACTGGTAAAGGAAAAGTAGCAGTGGAGTTGTAATCCTGCCAATTAGCTCGACAGAGGGACCATCGAGGTGGGCTGCCTGCAGGTTGGAAGTGCAGGTGCGATACAAGGATCGTAAAATGGTCGCTGCCACAAAGGTCATCATGGGTCCTCCAGCGAAAATGTGGAGGCAACTCGGACTACATAGAGAGAGGTCGATTGCCGAGTAAGTGCCTCGCGCCACGCAGAAATGCGTGGGTGCCCCGGTGTTTAAAAGACAGATGTCCTGCTGTGTCAGAAGTGTCTCGACGTCCCTACCACGAACCGTCGTCTGCATCCCACCCCATAATATGTGGTGGGCATTAAAATCCCCCAAGAGGAGAAATAGTGGGGGCAGTTGCGCTATCACTGCAGCAATGGAGACGGTTGCATTCGGTGAATTTCTGCCCCGCTCGGATGCGAACAGCGATTGCCTCCAGGGTCGTTTGGAGAGGCACGGTGGCACTAAGGACAGTTGCGATGACGTAAACAGCGACACCACCTAAAGCTTTATCGCATGTAGCCCGGTTATGGTAAAAGCCCCGATAGCCTCGAAGGGCTGGGGTCCTCTGAACAGGAAACCACGTTTCCTGCAGTGCCTTGTGTTCTGCATCAATTGTGTCATGATCCATAGCTTCTATTGGATCAGTAAGTGCAAGATCCTTGGGGGAAGCGAGGATCTTGCCTTCATCCTCTGAACCAGAGGATGTGGGTATATGTGGCTTTGGAGACACCAAGGGTTCTTTTTTCCTTGCGGATTTTTTCTTAGACTCTCGCTTCTATTGGATCAGTAAGTGCAAGATCCTCGGGGGAAGCGAGGATCTTGCCTTCATCCTCTGAACCAGAGGATGTGGGTATATGTGGCTTTGGAGGCAACAAGGGTTCTTTTTTCCTTGCGGATTTTTTCTCAGCCACTCGCTGGCCCTTGGGTTTTAACGGCCGGGAGGGCTTCTCAGGCATGGTCTCGGGGACTGAGGAAGAGCAGGAGGCCGTTCGGTCAGCAACAAGGGGAACCTGCAGCAAGTTGCTGGGATCCTCTTTGCCATGTGGAGAAGCCTCAGATGGGTGCGTCCCAAGGGACCCCTTCCGAGCGAGAGGGGCCAGAGAAGTCTTCTCCTTCTCCGACTTAGAGGTGGGGATGTGTCCCCAATGTTTGAGCCGTTTTTGCCCTCACTGTGAAAAGAGTGGGAGCCACCGAAGAGGGAATGCCCCCAGCTGGTAGGGGGGCAGGAGTAATTGATTTGGTATGGGAGCCCACTGGAAGTGGTTGTGTACACGGTAAACGAGGCACTGTAGATACTGATGAGGCTGCTGTGGCATAGGAAGTGGTCAGATGTATGGGATGGAGCTTTGGATACTTCCATTTTGCCTCTGAGTAGGTCAGTCTGTCCCAGGTCTTATATTCCATAATCTTCCGCTCTTGCTGCAATACTGAGCACGTAGGTGAGCAAGGGGAGTGATGCTGGCCGCAGTTTACACATACTGGAGGAGGGGTGCAAGGGACGTTCGGATGGACTGCACGTCTACACTACCAATATGTAGGGTTGGCATCACATCGGGAGGACATATGCCCAAACCTCCAGCACTTGAAACAACGCATAGGGGAAGGAACGTAGGGGTTTACGTCACACTGGTAGACCATCACCTTTACCTTCCCGGGCAATGAATCACCTTCTAAAGCCAAGATGAAGGCACCAGTGGTAACCGTATTGTCCTTCGGACCCATATGGACTCGCTGAATAATATGTACTCCCCGGCGTTCCAAGTTGGCACGTAGTTCTTCATCACACTGCAGCAACAGGTCTTTATGGAATATTGTCCCCTGGACCATATTCAAGGTCTTGTATGGCGTTATCGTTATGGAAACATCACCCAGCTTGTCACAGGCAAGCAAGGCCTGTGATTGGGCTGGGGATGACGTCGTTATTAAGACTGACCCAGAGCGCATCTTTGACATTCCTTCAACCTCACCGATCTTGTCTTCCAAGTTCTCCTGCTTCTTGCGTAAGCCTTATACAACTGAAGTGCAGCAGGTTCCTCAGAGGTTGCTTGCTAGTGGCTCTTCAACCTCAACAGCCATGCATCTCCTCGGCACGTACCACACCTTGAGATTGATTTTTTTTTATAGAGGTATGTACCATCCTCACGACCCGGGCGATTCAGCCAAGATCCCCGGGCTCTGAAACATACAATGTTCCACCATCGCGCCGAACGATGGTCGTTGAAGCACGCACAGAGCTTACGGTGTTGTGGGCTGTTGGCACAACACAGCCCATGGCTCATGACCCCGGGTTCAACAAGCCCATACTCAGCAAATTAATGGTGAGCCCCTGAGGGGTGTGGTGCAGTGGTGGCCTATTTGGCCAACTGGTCAACACATTCTTCCCCGAAATGCCGACGTGGCCAGGGGTCCACAGGAAAACCACACATCGGCCACATTTGCCAAGAGAGTAAGTAGTGTCTTGAATAGACTGCACTAACGGGTAAGGGGGAAGAACTGGTCGAGTGCCTGCAAGCCACTCAGGGAGTCACTACAGATGACAAATGACCCACTGGCGCAGGCCCAGAGGTGTTCAAGAGCCTTGAGGATAGCGACCAGTTCTGCAGTAAGAACAATACTTTCATGGGGCAATTTATGCTGTTCGACATGGTCACCATGGAGACATGCATACCCAGCACGACCATCTGCTAGGGACCCATCGGTATAATGGGTTGAGCACCACGGAAAGAGTTGAAGAGATCCAGGAACTGGTGGCGGAGTTGTGTTGGAGAAATGGAGTCCTTTGATGTATGGGACAGATCCAGACAAAGCTGCAAACGGGGAATGGACCAAGGAGGGACTTGAAAGAAATATTGGAAAGTGGCAGGGAGTGGCTGGGGTTCGAGGGACGAAAGTGGAGAACGAACACGGACTGATATTGGATAACCTGACCGAGGCCGTCTTGGAGGGATAGGGAGTGCAGCGCCTGGAAAAAAAAAGGCTGGTGGTTCGGATGGTGTGTCAAGGCCTTAACATGGGCAGTGTATGAAGCCAGCAGGTGCTTCCAGCGGAACTGTAGAGGAAGGATCCCAGCTTCATCTAGGAGGCTTGTCACAGGGCTCGTGCGGAAAGTCCCCTGTCGCCAAACGAATTCCAGAATGTAAGACGGGGTCTAATGTTTGCAGTGCTGTAGGTGCAGCCGAACCATATACTACGCAGCCATAGTCTAGGCGCGACTGGATGAGCGCCTTATAAAGTTGCAGGAGCGTTGGGCATGACGCTCCCCAAACAGTATGGCTTTGACAGTGTAGAATATTAAGGTGTCGCCAGCACTTTTGTTTAAGCTGGCGAAGGTGTGGCACCCAGGTGAGACGGTTGTCGAACAACATGCCTAAAAATGATGCGTCTCTCCGACATACAGCAGTTCATCAGCCAGAAACAGTTCGGGTTGTGGATGTACCGCCCGACGCCGACAGAAATGCATCACCCGAGATTCGAAGCAGAAAATTTGAAACCATGAGTAAACGCCCATGACTGCGCCTTTCGAAAAGCTATCTACAACCGCCGTTCAGCAACGCCGATGCTAGTGGAGCTGAAATATATGCAGAAGTCATCGGCATACAACGAGGTGTAAACCAATGACACCACAGCAGTAGCAACACCATTGATAGCGATCAAAAATAAAGGGACACTAAGAACGGATCCCTGTGGGACACCGTTTTCTCGATAGTGAGTGGATCCAATACGGACACGAAAAGACCGTAGCGCGAGAAAATTCTGTATGAATACAGGAAGTGGACCGCGTAAGCCCCAGGCGTGCAACGTAGACAGTATGTAGTGGCGCCAGGTGGTGTCGAACGCTTATCGCACGTCAAAGAACACAGCAACCAGGCGTGTAAAGGCTGTACGGATGGCCGACTCCAGCGACACAAGATTATCGATAGCAGAGCTGCCACGACGGAACCCACCCTTTTGTGGGGCCAGAAGTCCCGGTCCTCAAGGATCCACATAAGCCTCCGACTCACCATCCGTTCGAGGAGTTTGCACGGAACGTTGGTGAGGCTGATTGGGCGGTAACTATCAGCCACCTGCGGATCAGCTCCGGGCTTTATCATCGGGATGACGATGCTATCCCGCCATTGGGCGGGAAGACACCCTCAACCCAGAGATGATTCAGCAAGGAGAGAAGTTGGCGTTTAGAGTCCGCTGATAGATGTCGGAGGAAATGACTATGAATGTGGTCGGGTCCAGGGGACGTGGCTGGGCATGTGGCAAGGGCGCTTTCGAACTCCCATTCACTGAAACGGATGTTGTATACTTCCTGGCGTCGCATTCAAAAAAGATATCCGGTTTCGCTCTGTGCGCTCCTTAAGGGCGCGGAAATCCGCATCATAGGCAGAGGTCGCCGAGGTGCAAGTGTAGTGGTGTGCCAAATGCTCAGCTATGGTGAGAGGGTCAGTGCAAATTGCACCCTGAATGCTGAGGCACGGAATTCTCAGTGGTGGGCGCTGGCCAAAGAGGCGTCGAACTTACGACCATACCCATGAAGGCGATGTTCGGGATCCAATGGAGGCGACATAACGCTCCCAGGAGGCCCTCTTGCTTTGCTGGATCAATCGCCGTGCCCGTGCCCGGAGACGCTTAAATGCAATGACATTAGCGACGGAAGGGTGGCGACGGTGGTGCTGTAGTGCTCGCCGACGTTCCTGGATGGCCTCAGCTATCTCTGGCGTCCATCAGGACACCGACTTACGGTGGACTGATCCAAGTGAGATGGGTACGGTTTTCTCAGCAGTAGAAATGATCGAATGTGTGACCTGCTGAACAGCGGTATCTATAACAGCCAGAAGAGAAGAGAGAAGCACAGTGGCTACGGAATATGCTGGCCAGTCGGCCCTATGGAGGGACCAGCGAGGCAGCAGATGGACACTGCGGGAGCGACAGGAAGATAGGGAAATGGTCGCCGCCACACAGGTCATCATGGACCCTCCGAGTGAAGTGTGGAAGCAGGCTTGGGCTACAGATAGACAGATCTATGGCGGAGAATGTCCCGTGCTATGCTAAAGTGTGTAGCAGCACCAGTGTTAAGGAGGCAGATGTTCAGCTGGTTCAGTAGTGTCTCAACATCTCTACCCCAACTGTGTGCCACCCCACAAAGTGTGGTGGGCATTGAAATACCCCAAACGAATGAAGGGTGGGGGAAGTTGGGCGACCAAGGCAGCGAGGTCTACAGGAGAAACAGCCTCATCTGGTGGGAGATAGAGTGAACAGATTGTAACATCTTGCACTGCCTGGAGCCGAACAGCAACCGCTTCTAGGGGCGTTTGACGAGGCACGGCAGCAATCGTGACAGTGACTAGGACATAGACACAGACTCCACCAGAAACTCTGCCATAGATAAAGAGATTTTTAAAATAGCTTCGGTAGCCTCGAAGGGCAGGGGACCGCATCGCTGGGAACCAGGTCTCTTGAAGAGCGATACAGAAAGCAGGTGTTTGGCTTAGAAGTTGTCATAGCTCAGGCAGGTGGCGGAAAAAGCCACCACAATTCCAATGGAGGATGATGTTTTCTCCTGGCTGTACCGCCATAATGAATAAAGAAAGTGGATCACTCCATTGGATCGTCTGCCACCATGCGTTCTGAATCCACAGAACAAGAGATCGTATTGTCTGGGGAATCAGTAATTGCGAGATCCTCAGGAGCTGCGAGGATCTCGACTTCATCCTCTGAAGAAGAGGATGTGGATGGTTGTGGCTTCGAAGCCACCAAACATTCTTTCTTCTTATGTCTCTTCCCTCGCTGGCCCTTTGGTTTGCAAGGCCGAGAGGGCTTCCCTGGGACGGAGGAAGAGCAGGAAGCTCTTCGACCGGCAGGTTGGAGATCCTGAAGCCTGCGGCCAGGATCCTCCGGAGCACTCTGAGCAAAAGGGTCAGGAGAAGGCTTCTCCTTCTCCTGCTTAGAGGTGGGGACTGGAGTCCCCAGTGTTTTAGTGGGTGATGCTTCCACTGTGAAAAGAGTGGGAGCCACCTATGAGGAAGTGCCCCCTGCTGGTAGGGGGGCCAGGTCAGTTGATTGGGCCTGAGGGCCCACTAGCATTGATGGAGCAGGTGGAACAGCAAGCACTGTGGACAAGGACCATGAGGCTGCCGTGGCATAGGTAGTTACCAGGTGGACAGGATGGAGCTTCTGATATTTTCGTTTCGCCTCTGAGTAATTTAGTCGATCTCTGACCTTGTATTCCATTATTTTTCTCTCTTGCTGCAGAACTGTACACATAGACGAGCAAGGGCAGTGATTTTGGCCGCAGTTGACACAGACTGGAGGCGGCGTGCAAGGGACGTTCGGATGAACCGTACGTCCACACTCCTGACATGTTGGGTTGGCATCACATCGGGAGCTCATAAGGCCAAACTTCCAGCATTTAAAACAGCTCATAGGGAGAGAAACGTAGGGCTTTACGTCGATCTGGTAGATCATCACGTTGACCTTGTCGGGCAATGAGTCACCCTCAAAAGCCAAGATGAAGGCACCGGTCGCAACCCTATTGTCCTTCGGACTCCTATGGACTCGCCAAATAAAATGTACTCCCCGCCGTTCTAGATTGGCACGCAATTCATCATCTGACTGCAGCAAGAGGTCTTTATGAAAGATGATATCCTGTACCATATTTAGAGTCTTGTGCGGCGTGATGGTAACGGAAACATCGCCCAGCTTGTCACAGGCAAGCAGTGCCCGCGACTGAGCTGGGGATGACGTCGTTATTAATACTGATCCCGACCGCATCTTTGACATCCCTTCCACCTCTCCATACTTGTCCTCAAGATTTTCTACAAAAAATAAAGTTTTCGTTGTCTTAAAAGATTCCCCATCACTATGGCTACAGACCAGATACTTAGGGGCATAAGCCACACCTTTCTGTCTTCCTGACGTTCCTCCCATGGTGTAGCCAGAGAAGGAAACGTTTGGTGATCATAATCTGCAGCATTGCAGTGCCTTTTACCTCACTTAGAGACGCCATGTTTGCGTGTGGCGACGCTATTAATTGCTTGTTTCATCCTGGTCCCACGAGCAGCTAGGGAACTAAAGGTCCACCCAGGCAGAGCCCCGCTTGCCTCTGGGTGCGGCAGGTTCCTCAGAGGTTGCTCGCTAGCGGCTCTTCAACCTCAACAGCCATGCATCTCCTCGGAACGTAGCACACCTTGAGATTGAGGTTTTTTTATAGATGTTTGTACCGTCCTCGCGACCCGGGCGATTAAGCCAAGATCCCCGGGCTCTGAAAAGTACAACGTTCCACCGTCGCGCCGAACGATGGTCGTTGTAGCACGCACAGACTTACGGTGTAGCGGACTGTTGGCGCGACACAGCCCACGGCTCAGTACCCCGGGTTCGCCAAGCCCGTACCCAGCAAATTAATGCTGAGCCCCTGAGGGGGGAATTTTCTAAAATGTAGGTGAATACATAGTGCTACTTAGCAGTTACTACTTCGACTAACTTTTCTCTCTCTCTGTCCATCTCCTTACTTCTAAAAACTTGTTAAGAAATAAGGGTGTCTTGCATAACGCACAAAATTATAAGTACAGTATCCAAATAAAGAAAGATAGTAATCAAAACATAAATGACATATAATATTCGTAAGATCTTCTGTTTATTTAGCTGTATGTTGTACAATTTTATTGTATAATTTGCAGTTGTATAAGTGCTGTATATCTGTAAAATCTGTTGCAAATACAATTAGTAGTACAGAAGTAAACATTAAAAGTTGGAGCGTGATGAGACGGTTTTCCTGAACGTTACTGTTCATGTGTTCATTTCGCATGAACAAAGTGACGCACTGTGATACAGTTTCGAAGGTACATTCATCTGTATGTGTGTGTACTGTCAGAAAAAATTTCCTGCGGCTGCAATTTCTAATGTAGAAATTATAAATTCTAACGTCATATGTCTACCGACTGCCATAGTTTTAGTCAATGAACAGCAGAAAAGCAGTTAGTGAGAAACTTTTTTCCTTTCATAATTTTGCTATGGTTTTCAGAGAGAAAAAGTTCAATAAAGGTTTGAAATTATGTTTACAGTATGTTGCAAGTCGAAAAGTAATCTCGTTCTCATATACTGTACTCATAAAGTCTCGCAGTTTCTTGCAACTCCTATTGTTTACGACGTTATATCTCATGAACCATTACCATTACAGATTGGTAAGAACAATGTATACTAAATTTGATTGAAATCGGTCCAGTGGTATGTGCAACATTGTCGCGTAATGCAGCAGTTTTTCTCTCATTGTTTATGACGTCATACCCCATGAACTATTTGTTGTGCGTAATCCTTACCCTTACGGCGACCGTACTCATGGATTGAAGCTTCACTGTGCAAAATTTCATAAAGATTGTAACAAAACTATAGATTTGTATGCAATACGTACACACAGACACACGGAAGCTGAAAACCCGGCGTTCCGCGAGTATTTATTTATTTATTCCTGTCATTTTCAGGTATATATTCATTTGTATAAGAGCTGTATGTCTGTAAAATGTCTTGAGAATACAATTAGTAGTAAAGAAGTAGATTAAAATTTCGTGCGTGATGGGGCGGTTTTCCATGAACATTACTGTTTACGTGCTGATATCTCATGAACTACGTGTCGGAATGTGATACAATTTAGAAGCTACATTCAAATATATACGTGTATACTGCCTGTAAAATTTCCTGTCGCTTCAATTTGTAATGTTCAGATTATAAATTGTATCGTCATACCGAAAGCTGTAGTTTTACTCCATAAACAGCGGAAAAGTAGTAAGCGAGAAACTTTCTTCCTTTCATCATTTTTGTGGTGTCGCACAAGTACAAAGTGCGCGCCACCTACTTTCGCCGCGCGCCGCCATGCACGCACGGCGCGGCGTTCTCACGACGACAGCCACGAGCGCCCTCTGCGACAACTCCGCTCGTGGCCACCACTGAAGGACATCGTCACTTGGGACTGAGTTAGCAACCAGTTAGGACCTTCGTAATCAGATAGGCACCAGTGAAGACTTTGCTCTCGTACAGGCACTAGGCAGGCCTCTGACAACTATGTATCAACATTCTGCAGTACTATGTAAAAGTTCAGTATTGTTACATTCTGTGCAATATATATCTCTTTCTAATTTACTCGAGTGTTTATAGTTTCTGGCTGCTCCCCTCCGTACCTGCACCAGCGTGCTATCTGTATTCCTGTGTCGATCTCATCCACCCGGCCACCGACACCTACGACGAGGCTGGGACACAAAAGCGGCGACGAAGTCGGGACACAAAAGTGGCGACGAGGAGTGATAGAACCTTGGACCAGCCCGCTTACAGCAGCCAGACAGCAGCAGTCGGAGCACGCAAAAATTGCTCCCGCCCACCCACCCTTATTATAACAATTTTGGGGAAAGATATTTTGTTACGTGTTTTGTGGACTTTTTTGTTGCAGAGCGTCCTCTTTCATATTGCATTTGTGTTTTGTACTAATTTTCTTGTATGTGCGGCGCGTAATCGGTCAGCATGGCCACTACCCCGAACCCAAACTTAATGGAAATTATTCAGTTACAGACGGCGCAAATCACTCAACTACTGCAGGCCGTGTCGCAGTTGACGGCACAGGCTGCTCACCAACAACAACAGCCGTCACATCAGCAGCCCACACCTGCCGCTGCACCGCTTCCTACATTTCGCCAGTACAACGAACGTGAGGAAGAATGGAGCGACTATTTCGCACAGTTTCAAGAACTCGTCGCGGCTAATCAACTTACAGGTCAGACTGTTAAGCATCTTTTATTGTCCGTGGTGGGCCCCAAAACCTTCGTATTACTGCAGAAACTATTCCCGCAAGCATCTCCTCGTGATGTAGACTTTGAACAAATTGTAGAGGCACTAAATGCTCATTATGAGAGAAAAGTGCTTGTAGCCGCTGCACGGTATCGATTTTTCAGACTTAAAAAATTACCGCAGCAGTCACACCAAGAGTGGATTACGGAATTGAAGGGCTTAACCCGCAAATGTAAATTTACTTGCTCTTGTGGACTTTCGTATAGTGACGTGATGTTGAGGGATGCGATTACGC
The DNA here is from genome assembly GCA_026315105.1 of Locusta migratoria. NCBI lineage: Eukaryota > Metazoa > Arthropoda > Insecta > Orthoptera > Acrididae > Locusta > Locusta migratoria. Next base: position 316,762 of record JAOYRU010000101.1, on the reverse strand, counting down.
AGAATATTCAGGACCCCAGAATTAGAGCAGCAATTCTGAAACAGTCTGACCCCTCATTAGACAGTGTACTGCAGCTTATAGATGCGCATGATACTTTTGACTTAGCAGATGTAGAAATGCAAAGCCACAGTGTTAATTCAGTGCGCCGCAACGGTCGCTTTCCTAGCCGTAGTTCTCAGTGTAGCACTAGTGATTCTTACAATAGAACAGGCCGTGCTGAACAGACAGTGAACAGTAGCCGGTGTAAAAGTGCGACACAAAGGTCGCTCCGTCGTGTTAGAAACAGAGATTTGAATAACGGGCGCCAACGCTCATTTCAGAAAAACGTACGTAAATCTTGCCCCCAGTGTGTGTCTCGCCACAAGCGTGCTCATTGCCCTAGTCGCAACGCAACCTGTTATCAATGTGGCAAATCAGGACATGTACAGTCTGTGTGTATGCAAATTCAAAACTCAAAGAACGGTACCGTTTGAAACAGTGCTTCGCAGAGTGCGAGAACAGTTCATTCTGTAAATGTTATACGGGCTGTGGAATTGAACAGTGCTTTCCTTGGATCTCAATTGCAAGAAAGTAGTTCTACGCCAATGGCAAAACTATATAGTGCACCACTTAGCAAGCGCCGACGAGCGCGTAAAACAGTGCAACGGAAAAGGGTTCGGGACAAGCAAAATGACTATGAACAGTGCATTCCTGTAGTGAAAATAGTGCCTTCTGCAACTGCTCCTTGTAATAGTGCCCAGTACTGTGTAGCTAGTGACAGTAGACTTGTTGTAGATACTGAAAGTAATTTTAGTGCAGTAGCCTCGCATTGCGCGGACGCCGATCCGGCGGTAGTGCCATCTAGTGACAGTGTTGTTAATCCCCTGCGTGCCGAGTCTGAGCCGCTTCCTTCACTACGCGGCCTGCGCAAGCGCAGTAAACAAACCGTAGTAGACGTTGCCCACATCCGCGCACCTGTCGAGCGCCGCAAGCAAAAACCGTTTGTGACTCTCTTCATAGAAAATAAGACGGTGCAATTTCAGCTAGATACTGGTTCCGCTGTCACATTAATAAATAAAGATACTTATGAACTTCTGGGTTCGCCAAAATTGTCGCCGTCACAGCAAGTGTTAACAGCTTATACAGGTCAAAATATTCCCGTGCTAGGAACGTGTAGCCTGCCCGCCTCTTTTCAAGGTGTAACAAAAACAGTTGCTTTTGTAGTTCTTCAGGCCAAATCTACACAGAACATTTTTGGACTAGATGCTTTTGACTTGTTTGGTTTATCAATTCAAAGCGATGTGCTTCAAATTTCGTCAATAGTGCCTCATTGTGTGACAAATATAGTGACTTGTTTTCGCCGGAACTAGGTTGTGCAAAAGACTTCGTGGCACATGTAACTTTAAAAGAATCTGCAGTTCCAAAATTTCGTAAAGCTAGACCAGTGCCTATCGCAATGCGTGATACAGTTGCCGAAGAACTTAAACGTTGGCAAGATAGTGGGGTGATTTCTCCTGTTTCTGCGAGTCAGTGGGCCTCGCCTATAGTAATTATACCCAAGCCGTCAGGAAAACTTCGTCTCTGTGCGGACTTCAAATCAACAGTGAACAGTCAAACAATTGTAGACACTTATCCCCTGCCCAGACCTGACGAACTATTGGACAAATTAGGACAGTCTCGTTTCTTTTCTAACATTGTTTTAGCAGAGGCATACTTACAGATTCCACTTGATGACGAGTCAAAACAGTTTTTCGTCATTAATACTCACATGGGCCTTTTTCAATTTCAACGCCTACCCTTTGGCAGTTCTTCCGCCCCCGCTATTTTTCAGCGGTTTTTGGAACAGCTGACAGTTTCTGTACCGTGTTGTTCGAACTATTTAGATGACATTGTGGTATCCGGACGTACAGTTGAAGAACATTTAGCAAACCTGGAGTGCCTTTTCAAAGTTTTGACTGCAGCAGGTCTACGTTGCAATAAAGCAAAGTGTTCGTTTTTTTCAAACTGAAATAGAGTACCTAGGCCATGTGATTAATACCCAAGGAATTCATCCCTTACAGTCGCATCTTCGAGCAATCAAAGACTTGCCTCCTCCTAAGAATGTGCATGAATTGCAGGCAGTGATGGGAAAGCTTAACTATTATTTCAGGTTTATTCCCAATGCCTCTCAGATTGCAGCTCCACTGCATCACTTACGTAGGAAGAATGTTCCTTTTGTATGGTCTAAAGATTGTCAGGTTGCCTTTGACAAACTGAAGTCTGCACTAATCAGTGATGCATGTTTGATTCCCTTTGAACTCTCGTCGGGTTGCACAGGAAACAGCTGCGGATGCAGACCTAAGTGTGGTAGCAAGTTTTGTTCGCTTTGGTTAGCCTGCCAGAGCCAAAGACATTGAGCGGCCTCTGGTTCGACGTTATTTTGCACAACGTCATGCATTATCCTTAAGTCAGGGTGTTCTGTTGTTACATACGGACAACGACCAAGCAAGAGTGATTGTTCCTCGTCCCCTGCAACGAGAAGTATTACGCCTCCTGCATCAAGGACATTGGGGCATTGTTAGGACAAAGCAACTGGCCAGACGTCATTGTACCTGGGTTGGTATGGACGCTCAGATAGAGAGCATGACATCACAGTGTACAGTTTGTGCGGAGCATCAGGCGGCTCCTCCGCAACGTTTCTCAGACTGGCCACGCCCCAAGGGACCATGGCAACGTTTACATATTGACTTTGCCGGACCTTTCTGGAATACGCGCTGGTTAATTGTTGTAGAAGCTTTCAGCAAGTTTCCTTTTGTGATTGCCATGAACTCAACGACAGCTTCTAGTACAATCAGTGCCTTAACATCAGTGTTTTGCATCGAAGGCTTGCGTGAAACTATCGTCAGTGACAATGGACCTCAGTTTGTTAGTGCGGAATTTCAACAGTTTTGTCGTGTGCATGGCATTCAGCACATCACCACCGCACCTTTTCACCCTCAGTCCAATGGTGAAGCAGAACGTTTCGTTCGAACATTCAAGTCTCACATGGAGAAGATGAAAGGTCACCACTCCAGGCAGCAAGCTCTTCAAATTTTCCTGTCTACGTATCGATGCATGCCACGTGACGGCCCGTCTCCTGCCGAGCTGCTACACGGCCGCCGCACCGCACTCTCCTTCACCTGCTGCAGCCTCCCACGCACCGAGTCGGTTCGTATGGCGCTACGCGTTTTCAGGTTTCTACGCCGGTGCTGTACAGGGTGTTTTCTGGAAACAAGAAGAAACTATGGATGCTGGGCATCATTCAGCGCGTGCTCGGTCGCAATATGTATGTTGTACGTTCTTCCACAGGGTCGGAGCTGCGGCGCCACGCCAACCAATTGCGCTTGCACAGCCCGCGCGATCCTGTCTCCGGTTTCTTGATTCCAGACCCAGTTCACCGCCAGGGAGCACAGCCACATCGTTCGTCCCCGGACTACGACATCCCTATGGACGTCGACGCATCTCCGCCGCAGTCGTCGCCGCCGCTGTCGCCGCCGCAGATGACAGCGTCACGGAGAGGGGCTCCGGGACCGTGCGTGCCGCCGCCGCCTGGGCCACGCACCTCAGAAGAAAATGACCTGCTCCCTCTGGGCGGGGGCGGGCGCCCTTCCGCTGGTTTTCGCGGGTTTTCCAGCGGATCGCAGTGTGTATACCGGGGCGCGGACGGCGTCTCGATCCCAGCCTCAGCTACGACGCCCGTCCCACCAGTAACGCCCCGCCCAGGCCCTCCTGCCAGTGCCGTCGCCGTGGCCCTCAGCCATACGCCACGACGGCGCGGCGGTTGGGGGGGTGTGGTGTCGCACAAGTACAAAGTGCGCGCCACCTACTTTCGCCGCGCGCCGCCATGCACGCACGGCGCGGCGTTCTCACGACGACAGCCACGAGCGCCCTCTGGGACAACTCCGCTCGTGGCCACCACTGAAGGACATCGTCACTTGGGACTGAGTTAGCAACCAGTTAGGACCTTCGTAATCAGATAGGCACCAGTGAAGACTTTGCTATCGTACAGGCACTAGGCAGGCCTCTGACAACTATGTATCAACATTCTGCAGTACTATGTAAAAGTTAAGTATTGTTACATTCTGTGCAATATATATCTCTTTCTAATTTACTCGAGTGTTAATAGTTTCTGGCTGCTCCCCTCCGTACCTGCACCAGCGTGCTATCTGTATTCCTGTGTCGGTCTCATCCACCCGGCCACCGACACCTACGACGAGGCTGGGACACAAAAGCGGCGACGAAGTCGGGACACAAAAATTTTACTATGGTTGCCAGCCGAGTGGAATGAGACCGACACAGAAATAAAGATAGCACGCTGGTGCAGGTACGGAGGGGAGCAGCCAGAACTAGAAACACTAGAGTAAATTAGAATGAGATATATATTGCACAGAATTTATACAATACTAAACTTTTACATAGTACTGCAGAATGTTGATACATAGTTGAGCTAGAGTCCTGCCTAGTGCCTAACTGATAGCCAAGTCTTCACTGGTGCCTATCGGATTCCGAAGTCTTTACTGGTTCCTAACTCAGTCCCAAGTGAACGATGTCTTTCCGTGGTGGCCACGAGCGTGGTTGCAGCAGAGGGCGCTCGTGGCTGTCGTCGTAAGAACGCCGCGCCGTGCGTGCATGGCGGCGCGCGGCGAAAGTAGGTGGCGCGCACTTTGTACTTGTGCGACACCACAATAAGGACACTATTGTAAGTGGACAGTTTCGTGGGGACACTTGAAGTCTGCAATTCAGTGGTAAATGGCACACATGCGCAGAAATCCTGATGTTTTGACAGCTAGTGAGTCGTTTTGTGTTAAGGCACGTGACTGGAAAGAAAATCCAGGCCGTTTTGCACTCGGCGGGAGAAGCCCTGTTTGGCCTTGGATTTAATTATTTATTCCTCAAACTTGTACATATTACATATATTGGTGGTGGTTTCATGACACAAATCAAAATGTTCAAATGTTTGTAAATGCTTATGGGACTTAACTACGGTTCATCAGTCCCTAAACTTACAAACTACTTACGACATAGCTAATACTAAGGACGGCACAAATATCCATGCCCGAGGGGGGATTCGAACCCCCGACCGTATTCATGACACAGAATTGTTTGGTGCTGAAGGCAATTCAAACATAAACATCTACGAAAGGTCCTAAGTTCTTAGTCACTCTTCACACAGCTGCATATATTATTCTTTATGCTCATTCTTTTCCAACTAAGATATCATAGTCTTTAAATCTTTCTTCTTATCATTTGCAATTGAATGGATTGAGGAAACAGATTGAAAGGTAGCAGATTGAATGTTTCCTGCATGTTTCCCATTTTTCAGCTCATGCACCTTATGGGTCCTATCAATGTTGGTGTAACATTCTTTTATTCCTACATGTGCTACATCTGTTGAATCACATGTAATGATGACAGCTTTTGAAATGTTCAGCTTTTTTCTAAAGAGTATCTCGTTTGCCACTGCTTGAATATTAAAAGAATCTGAAGTATTCATAGAAATTATGTTGAAAGGTGTAACAACTTTTGCTTCTTCGGCCATTTTGCAAAGGTCATTGGGTACATATGCCTTCGTCGCCGATTTCCTTCTCTCTATCACAGCAAACTTAGTCACAGGGGAGGAAGAAGATTCCTTGTGTTGAGTAATCTTGCTCATAGAACTTAGAAAACAAATCTATTTTCAATGCAGGTGTGAGCTCACTGCACCTTAATCTACATATGCATAGTACACAAAGGAAAGAACAACATAACATTTTTTAGGACATTGGGTATATGTAACCATTCAACAGCAATAATACCTTGGATAGATTTAAGTGTCAGCGAAGGGCTTAAAATCATACCTGCAGTGAAGGACGGTTCTTAGCTGGTGTAACTATTTTTTGTGTGTTTCATATTCCAAACCTTTCCTCTTTAATTTCTTCTGTTCATCTCGGAATGATCCACTACTATTCTTCCTCAGCCTCCTACCCATTTAGCTTTCATCTGCCATTCCCTAACATATGGACACCACATATGTAGAAAATGATTTAAAGATAATACATGGGTATATAATATTTGATTTATAAGACAATGTTATTTGATTAAACATGGTCGTAATTTTATGCAGTTATTATACACATACACATATCAAGTTGAAGTGCAATGATTCGCAATAAAGAAGGTAACAGAAGACTTTGCACACACTTATACCGGAATCAAAGTGAAACAAAGACAACTGAATGGCACATTGTACCATTCTTATGAAATCAGCCGGCAACTCAGCACCATTACAATCTACTGGTGGGAAGTATAACCACTTGGAATACTCGATGAACACAAGCCGCTTCATATGTCATCCTCTTCGGTATCTTGCCCCTTTCAAACCACTTATCACGTTTTTCATGAATTTGGCACTTAGTACCTTTCTACAGTTAAGTATTTAATTGTAAATGAGATCTTTGGGAGAGCCAGTCTTGAAGAAACTGTTCCATCTTTTGCTCAATCTGTATGAGACAGGGGAAATACCTCGGGTTTAAGAGGAACGTATTAATTCTAATTGTGAAGAAAGCAAGTGATGTCAAGTGTGAAAATTACAGATTGTTGTTGTTGTTGTTTGGGGTTTAGAGGGGTCTAAACTACATGGTTATCAGTCCCCTGTTCCTAGCGAAGACAAGACATCCAAGTAGGGAAAGGTAAAGTATAGCTCAACCCCCAGAAGAGAAGCGTAAGGGCACACAGTGCCAGTGAACTTGATACTCTCAACAACCCTAAGGTAGCCGAGAATAAGAGATACCAAGTGTTGAATTAAACTAAAATAGAGCAGGCAACAGTGGCTGGCTGATCACAAACAAATACAAGATGAGCCAGTCACTCTGCACAGACTAAAACTGAGGTAAAAACAGGGTAGAAGTAAGAAAAATATCAGAGTAAAATATGAGAGGTGGGAGCCTGAGACACCAGGCACAAGGCCACCACTAAATAGAATGATAAAATCCAGCTGTGCACATAAAACCTAAAACTCGGTCAGCCATAGAGGCATTGTCAAATAAAATCAAGGCAGGCGCAGTAGGTAGATTAAAAGACTGCCGCAAGGCGGCTAAAAGCGGACATTCCGACAGGATGTGTAGTATCAATGGTGAAACTAATGCCTTTGTATCGCAGGACAGTTGCAAGTGAAGCTTCAAACAGGAAATGGACCAAGGAGGAAGACGGGATGGGCAGTAAAAAGCGTCAGGGAGAGGTAGGGAATGAAGTGAGGAAAGGAGTGTATGAACCCGGACCGCGATTGGAAGACCTGATCTAGGCCGACGTGGTGGAAAAGGAGGGGTAACAGTCGGAAACAAAAGCCTGCGATTTGGATGGTGTGGCGTGGCATGGACTCGAGCAACATAGCTAGCAAGAAGCTGCTGCCGGCGAAAGTATAAAGGAGGGATCCCTGCTTCGGCAAGAAGACTTGGCACAGGGCTGGTGCGGAAGGCCCCAGTCGCCAGCCGGATACCACTATGGTAGATAGGGTCAAGGATCCTCAAGGCGGATGGTGCTGCCGAGTCGTATACCAGGCTCCCGTAATCAAGCCTTGATTGTATCAAGGACTTGTACAGCTGCAGGAGGGTGGAACGAGCAGCGCCCCAAGCAGTAGGGCTCAAGCAGCGGAGAATATTAAGATGTCGTGAGCATTTATGTCGCAGCTGACGCAGATGTGGCACCCAAGTAAGTCTGTTGTCGAATACCATGCCAAGAAACCGATGCGTCTCTTCGACGAGGAGCAATTCACCACCGAGCTATAACTCCGGATCCATGTGAACTGCCTGACGGCGACAGAAATGTATCACGCGGGTCTTCTGTGCTGAAAACTGAAAAGAATGGATAGAGGGCCATGATTCAGCTTTCCGGATGGCTCCCTGTAGCCGCCGTTCAGCGACGCTAATACTAGACGAACTAAAATATAAACAAAAGTCATCAGCAAACAAGCTACAATAGACAGAGGATCCCACAGCCGTGGCAAGCCCATTTATCGCGATTAAAAACAAAGGCACACTGAGGACGGAGCTCTGGGCGACACCGTTCTCTTGGTTGTGTGAGGAACTAAGAGTGGTACCCACCCTAACCCTAAAAGAGCGGTGGGAGAGAAAATTTCCGACAAAGACCGGAAGTGGGCCTCGTAAGCCCCAGTCGTACAATGTAGCCAGTATGTGGTGGCGCCAGATTGTGTCGTACGCTTTCCGAAGATCGAAAAATACAGCAACAAGGTGTTCACGTCGGGTTAAAGCTGTACGTATAGCCGACTCCAATGACACAAGATGTCAATTATGGAGCGGCCCTGCCGGAAACCCCCTTGTTGTGCAACCAAGAGTCCCCGGTCTTCGAGGATCCACATAAGGCGCCGACTCACCATACGTTCAACGAGCTTGCATAGAACGTTCGTCAGGCTGATCGGACGGTAACTTTCAGCCACCTGTTGGTCAGCGTCAGGTTTTATCACTGGGATGAGTGTGCTTTCCTGCCATTGGGAGGGAAAAACACCTTCTGTCCAGAGACGGTTAAACAAGGCGAGCAGTTGGTTCTGAGCGTCCACAGGAAGATGCCGAAAAAACTGGCTATGGACACGATCTGGTCCTGGACAAGTATCGAGGCATGCAGCAAGGGTACACTCAAAAATTCCCACTCGGTAAAGGATGCATTGTACGGCTCCTGGCGACGCGTCTGAAATGACAGTGGCTTCCGCTCAACTCGGTATTTTATGGTGTGGAAGGGTGCACTGTAAGCTTCAGTCGAACTGACGCCTACAAAAAACTGTGCCATGTGCTCGGCGACAGCAAGCGGGTCTGAGCAGACAGTACCCTGTAGGCGAAGACAGGGGATTCCTGCTGGAGGGCGGTACCCGAAAAGACGTCGAACCTGGGTCCACACCTGAGAAGGTGAGGCACGAGATCCAATAGAGGCGACGTACCTCTCCCAGCAATCTTGCTTACTTTGGCGTATAAGCCGTCGTGCTCGGGCCCGAAGCTGTTTGAAGACAATCAGGTGATCGATGGTGGGATGACGTCGGTAGCGCTGAAGTGCCCTACGCCGATCCCAAATGGCTTCTGCTATGTCTTGTGAGCACCAAGGCACAGATTTGGCCGAGGGGACCCTGAGGTGGTTGTAACAGTAGCCTCAGCAGCGGAAACTATGGCGACAGTCACCTGTTGGACCGCCACTTCCACATCGGCTGGCAGTTGGGCAGGAATGACAACAGCAGAGGTGTAACGCTGCAAATCAGCCCTATGGAGGAACCATCGAGGCAGTTGTTCCGCCTGTTGAGACTGTGGGAGCGACAAAAAGATAGGAAAATGGTCGCTCCCACAGAGATCATCGTGGGCCCTCCAAGTGAGGTGTGGAAGAAGGATTGGGCTATAGACCGAGAGATCGCTGGCTGAAAAAGTGCCATGCACAACACTGAAGTGTGTCGGGGAACCAGTATTTAGAAGGCAGATGTCGAGTTGTGTAAGAAGAGTTTCAACATCCCTACCACGTCGAGTCGTCTCTGTTTCGCCCCATAAATGGTGATGGGCATTAAAGTCACCCAAAAGTAGAAACGGTGGGGGCAGCTGTGCTACCAGAGCAGCAAGATCAGTGGGCAAAACATCCCTGTCTGGAGGAAGGTATATAGAACAGACAGTGAATTCGTGTGTAGCCCGAAGGCGAACAGCAACAGTCTCAATAGGTGTGTGGAGAGGCAAAGCAATACTGGGGACAGTGGCAAGGATGTAATACAGACACCGGCAGAGGCTCTGTCACAGTTGGCACGGTTGTTGAAGTAGCCCCGGTAGCCACGAAGGGCTGGGGTCCGCCAAGAAGGAAACCAGGTTTCCTGCAGAGCCATACACAATACTGGGAAACGGCACAATTCCATTGGAGAATTTGATTCACTCCTCGTTGGAAAGCCATGATGTAAAACTAAAGATCGTCAGTCCAAGGATTTGCGGTCTGGTAGGCGTTGTGCATCTACATCATCGAGGACCATTGGTTCGAGTGTTTTAGTGTGGGCCAGATCCTCGAGAGACGCGAAGATCTGCACCTCATCTTCTGAGGCCGATGACGTAGGAATTGATTTTGTAGTCATCGAAGTGACTTTCTTCTTAAGCTTCTTCTTCTTAGGCCTCTCTCTGCCCTTTCGGTCTTAAGGGCTGGGAGGACTTCTCGCAAATGGTTTCCAGGCCCGATGTCGATCAGGAAACCCGTCGACTGGGAGCAGGTGGATCCTGCAGCCTGTGGCTGGGATCCTCCAATCCACTCGTGGAAGCCTCAGGAGTGGGTGCCACAAGGGACCCCTTCCGGGCGAGAGGGGCTGGGGAAGACTGTTGCTTCCCTGGCTGAGGGGTGGGGACTGGAGTCCCCGATGGTTGGGTGGGTATGGCTCCCACAGGTTTTGGGGGACCAATGGACGTAGATGGTCCCCCACCCATCGAGGGGGCAGTAGAAGGCGTTTGGCCCATAGGGCGAAGAAACCGGCGCTCCTGCGACTGCAGCAAAAGATGTCATCATCTTAACAGAATGGAGCCGTTCATATTTTTTACGTGCCTCACAGAAAGTGAGCCGGTCCAGGATCTTTATCTCCATGATTTTTCTTTCCCGATGAAAAATAGTACAGGACGGCGAGCATGGCGGATGATGTTGCCCACAGTTAACACAAGTGGGAGGTGGGGTACATGGGGTTTCCGGGTGTGATGGTCGCCCACATTCCCTGCAGTTCGGGCATAGGGGGAGGGACATATGGCTTTACATCAACCCGGTATATCATTATCTTCACCTTCTCAGGCAGTGTATCACCTTTGAAGGCCAACATAAAAGCACCGGTGGCAACCCTGTTTTCCTTAGGTTCCCTGTACACTCGACGGACGAAATGAACACCTTGACGCTGCAGGTTTGCTCGCAACTCTTCATTGGTCTGGGACAACAGATCTCTCTGGTAGATTATACCCTGGACCATGTTTAAAGACTTGTGGGGCGTGACACTCGCCGGGATCTCATCCAGCTTATCGCAGGCAAGTAATGCACGCGATTGAGCTGAGGACGCCGTCTATATCAGTACAGCCCCACTTTTCATCTTGGAAAACGACTCCACTTCGTCAAATTTGTCTTCTAGATGTTCAAAAAAAACTGTGACTTAGTTGACATAAAGGACTCTCCATCAGAATGGGCACACACCAGATATCGTGGCGAGTATGGTTCGGAACGGCGAATTCCTCTACGTTCCTCCCAAGGGGTGCCATGGGAAGGAAACGTCTTAGGATAATAAACAGTTGCATCAAAATCAGTTTTACCATGCTTTGAGACGCCAGGTTTGCGTGTGGCGACGCTATTGTTTGCTCGTTTCATTCTGGTCCCACGAGCAGCTAGGGAACTAAAGGTCCACCCAGGCAGAGCCCAGCTTGCCTCTGGGTGCGGCAGGTTCCTCAGAGGTTGCTTGCTAGCGGCTCTTCAACCTCAACAGCCATGCATCTCCTCGGAACGTAGCACACCTTGAGATTGAGGTTTTTTTTATAGATGTTTGTACCGTCCTCGCGACCCGGGCGATTAAGCCAAGATCCCTGGGCTCTGAAACGACAACGTTCCACCGTCGCGCCGAACGATGATCGTTGAAGCACGCACAGAGCTTACGGTATAGTGGACTGTTGGCGCGACACAGCCCACGGCTAAGGACCCCGGGTTCGCCAAGCCCGTACCCAGCAAATTAATGCTAAGCCCCTGAGGGGAAAATTACAGAATTATCAGTTTCATACGTCACTTTTGCAAAATACTAACAGAACTTATTCACAGACAAATGTAATACTGGTGAGAATTCAATTCGGAAGAAGATCAGTTTGGTTTTAGGAGAAATACAGGAACATGCAAGGCAATACTCACTTTACGACTTATCTTATAAGGCATGTTAAAGAACGCAAACATACGTTTTTAGTATTTGTAGATATGGAGAGAGCTTTTGACTATTTTGATTGGAAAACATATTCCCAAATTCAGAGAGGTCCAGGGGTAAAATATACGAAACAAATAAGTTAAATTCGCTTTGTACAAAAAGTCGAATGGCATGAAAGGGACGCAGTGGTTGGTAAGGGAGTAAGGGTTGTAGTCATTTCCTAATTTTATTCAATCTGTGCATTGAGTAAGATGTGAAAGAATCGAAGGAGATATTTGAAGAAGGAATTAAAGTTCAGGATGAACAAATAAAAACTCTTTGGTTGCCAATCATATTGTCATCCTCCAAGAGCCAGCAAAGAACCTAGTTGTTTTGAATTGACAATGTCTTGAAAGCAGATTATAAGATGAACAGTTGTTGTTGTTGTTGTTGTTGTGGTCTTCAGTCCGCAGACTGATTTGATGCAGCTCTCCACGCTACCCTGTCCTGTGCAAATCTTTTCATCTGAAAATATGTTTGGCAACCTACTTCCTTTTGAATCTGCTTACTGTATTCGTCCCTCGGTCTCCTTCTATGATATTTACCCCACACACTTCCTTCTAATGCTAAGTTGACAATTTTTTTGATGTCTCAGAATGTGCCCTATCCCTTCTCTTAGTAAGGATATGCCAGAAACTCCTTTTCTCCCCGACTTGCACCTTCTCATTAGTCACGTGATCTACCCATTTAATCTTCATCATTCATCTGTAGCACCACATTTCAAAAGCTTCTATAATCTTTTTGTCTGAACTCCTCATCGTCCACGTTTCACTGCCATACAATGCTACACTCCAGAAAAATGCTTTCAGGTACGACTTCCAAACATTTAAATTAATATTGGATATCAACAAGTTTCGCTTCTTCAGAAACGCTTTTCTCCCCATAGCCAATCTGCATTTTATATCTTCTTTACTTCGGGCATCTTGTCTCTGCAAACCGCAAACTTTTTATTTCTTCTACCTGAACTTTAATTCCCTCTCCAAATTTCTCCTTCCATTCCTCCACTGCTTGCTCAATGTACAGATTGAACAACATTGGGGAAAGGATGCAACCCTGTCTTACTCCCTTTTCAACCTCTGCGTCCGGTTCTTGCCCTTCGACTCTGTCGGAAATATTCTGTATGAATGATACGTGATTATAAGAGATTTTGGAACAATACAGATACTGTGAGAGAGAGAACCGTTTTAACGCGAATACTGATGTGATCTATCCCAAATTATCTATTAAGATAATAATTTATACAGCAACACAAATGATAGCAAAAAGCTGCTTTATGTGTTGGATGTTATTTAATGCTTTATATACAGCAATAGGAGAATTTCGGCTCTGTGGACATCATCAGGCTATCTGCGGAGAAAGAGTTTACGTCAAAATGATTAAAATAGAGCTACTTACAATTTTTGGTATATTTGTTCGTGACATATTAGTCCATACTTAAATCCATATTGCATAGTAGAGATGTAATTTTATTGCAGTAGCTGCATATAATTGCCGTCCATATATTTTTCAGGTCGTATTTATATAAATTTACGCTTGCCGGATTATTACTTTATTATTGCTTGTTATAATATTTGCGTTTGACTGCTGCTCCAGCGATGCTCTATGGCTAGAGTTTGTTTATTTGTTTGTATCGTAGAATCTATGGTATGGTATCAATACCTATGGTACAGTCAGTCACGGTAACTTTCTACTTCTCAGGATATCTTTGTACCACTTAATATTTCGATTTCAAATGGCTGATGTTCCACCTATTACCAATATTTTTTCGTAAAGATAATTTTTAATAGTGTGTCATACATAATTCCCCAGCTCGTGGAACATCAGCCATATGAAAGCCAAATATTAAGTGGTACAAAGATACCCTGACTGGTAAAATGTTGCCCTGATTGACTGTATGGTTCTTGTGATCGTTATTATGATATGGTCAAGGAGGTTAGAATACAGGTAGACGTCCTTACGCAGAAAAACTGAAGCCTGCCTCCGCCATATAGCTAAGTTTCGAACAAGTGTCCGCATTGTAGAGCTAATGTTTTATTTCAATTACAACAGAAATAAAACGTCCGATGGTTTTGCCGTGTTCAAAGAGTGCAAATTACCCGTTAAAAATTAAGTTTTCAAATATATTATGTTAACTATTTATTACTATTTTTTTTTTTCAATTTAATGCAATAACAGGAAGAGGGTCGACTTAACGGTTAGTTTTAACGGATAAATAGCGTCCCAAAAGTGACCAAGATGGCGTATAGGCTTTAAGTGACGTATGTGCTCAGCATAGATTATACCATTCTGACCTCCTTGGTTGCCGTACTGGACGTATATCTCTGTTTTTATCTCGATTCTAAAATTACAATAACATTATGTAGATAATTTTTGTGTTTTACCTCTGTTTGTTCATTTAAAATTTCGTCGGGGTTTTTCTTCGAGTGTGAATAAATTTCTATCTCTTCCAGAAAGTTCATGTGATAACCTTTTGGTGTTATGTGTAATATTTTCATTGCGTTTGTTATATGATCTGCTTAGTCATTTTTCTGCTTTTAAGTGGTTGAAGAATACTGAAAGATTTGTGTCGTAATTTCTCGTATGTTCTCCGTATTGAATTGTTTGTTCTATATATAATTTCTCACAATATTTACAAATAATTCTGTATATGCCTGGTATAATGGTATTTTTGTTTCTGTGGAACGGATTAAGGTTCTTATGTTCAGCTCTGTAGGCGAATCTTACTAGTCTTTTTTAGTAATGTGTTCAGTTAATCAGATGTTCGCTCTATATAATTTTGTTTTGAGGACCTACCTTTTGATGGTTTTATCACGTGTTTTTCGTATACTTTATTTCTATACTTGGATTAAAATAATTTTTGATGGCTGTATACGTAAGTATTGCTAGCTGCTTTCTATAACTGTTCCTTTACATGATATACTCCTTAATCTATTGATCATTGTGTTAAATTGTTCATTGTAGGTTTTCTATATGTTCACTGTTCTTATTTCTAATTGTTAAGTCCTTAGGTCCTTAAAAGACATAAAGAAAGCTGCAGGTACAAATAAAATGAAATTATTGACGCTGATGTCATAGGATACTATGGGGTAATTTCTGCACTTTATTCGCATAAAATCAAGATGACAAAATTAATTGTAAGTGTGAGATTCAGACTATGCATCAAAAATAAAATCATTCCAGTACATGTAACAATCACGATTATAACTGCGTCAAAATTCACCAGAAGAATGGAGAATTTCGCTGCAAGACTCTGGTTGGAAGACGAAATACGTAAAAAGCTCGAGAGGAAACAAATATTAAATCAAGAAATGTACGTAGGAGACCTAGCTCTTAGTTATAACCTAAGTCCAATAATTTTTTATCACCACACAATTTTACAGACAAATATAGACAAACCATGAAAATAAATCCGAAAATTATTAACAAAACAAGACCCGATAATGTCACAACAAGTAATAATAAAATTATCATCTTACAAGCGTAAATTTATAAAAATACGATCAAACAAAATATTTAGACGGCAATTATATGCTATTGCAAAAAATTACATCTCCACAATATGGACATAAGTATGGACTAATATGTCACGAAAAATATATCAAAATTGTAAATAACCCTATTTTAATCATTTTAACGTATAATCATTCTCCGCAGATATCCTGATGATGGCCACAGAACCCAAATATGTCTATTGCTGTATATGAAGCATTAAATAACGTCCATCACAAAAAGTCTATTTTGGATATCATATGTATTACAAATATTTCCTTAAAAGAGATATACAAGGCTGCAGACCCAAATGAAATGAAATTATGGTAATAATGTTTAAGCAAAAAGAAGTCTGAAAGCTGCAATACAAAAATTACTATTTAGGGTAAGTTCCACGTATTCTCTACATTGGTAAGTATTTTTAATGTTGAGAAGAGAAACGATGAGCATGCAGCTTATTTTAAAATTAATAGTGAGGCAGTTGTTTCTGGAACAAAGAAGTGTCAAAGAAACTACTGCCTTAAATTATAGCTTAAACAACAAGGTTTAAATAAATAGAACAGAATGGCAGAAGTAAAAAGACACAATTAAAAAAACTTGCCGCAAATCTTAAATACACACAAGGTATGGAATTTATTTTCTGAGGAGAGCATAGGTGACATTTCAATTCAATATACTTATTAAATCTATTATAATGTGAGGAATAAAATAATCATCTATTAGATATCTTATGATGAGATGGTAAAAACTAGTTACACGTAAAATGTTTGTTAGTTCATTGCATATTAACAGGCAATTTCTAATTACCTTTATTTACTTTCCTCACATTTTGTCACCAAATTAAAGTTGGGGCTTACCTGGGATTAAAAGTTCATCTCAAAGCTGCTTCAGATGGAGACATGGAGAAGGAACGTTTGTGGAAAGACTTGTCCACAAACTTAAAATGAAGCCTTCAGAAGTTTAATAAATATCCAGGCGGAAGTGTAGAAGGGAACGTTAAGTTCATGAATAATCAACTTTAATCAACGAAACAAATTAGAAGAACATTTTAATCATACAAATTATGAAATTATATGTGAGGATTGCCCATAAAGTAATGCACTACAATTTGTGTCTTCGACAATTATTTATTGCACATAAAGAGAACTTGATACAGGAAAGAATGGCGTTCGCTCTACACAACTTATTTTTCCACTTTATTTCTGTCCCATTCCGTGGGCATTCAACAACATGAAAAAGGGCTTGTCAGTGTCGGTACCAGTCATTATTCTGGTCATGAAGCTATTTCTCCACTGAGGAAACCATCTCCTCGTTATTCTCAATATTTCATCCACGAATAACATCGATTGATGACCCAAATAAATGGACGTCGGGCGGTGTTAGGTCAGGGACGTAGGGCGGATGGGGTGTGACAGGCGGGGGTGGCCTCCCCACTGCTGCAACTGTTACAGCCCCTCTGAACCACCTTCTGATGACGCTATCGTCCTGGGCTGAATGATTAACAATGCTCCTGTTACAACAGTTGCGTCATAGACTGCACAAACGATTGTGAATATTCCTCGCAGTTTATTTCCTTGCCGTAAGAAATTTAAGGACGACACATTTCTTTTAACATACTCACTCACAGATGACACTTTGAAACGGTCTGCCAGCTTGCAACTCAGCAGTCTGGTTGGATCCACCGAAAACCAGTCAATTCATAGTTTCACTTACCTCATGACGATTGTCTTCTTCAGAAGTCCATCCAATGCCGACCGTAATTCCACTGTAAAAAGCGGTGCCAAAAAACTAGTTGGTTTTCATTCGGATGCATTTTTCTTAAATAGTTTATAAATGATGGGATCTATTGCATTAAAATGATGTTAACGTGGGATTTAGTACGATGTAATTATTACGTTTAAAAAAATTCCAGGATACAGTTCACTGCCAAGCCCGTGCTAATGATGCACGCACTCCATTTCATTTTAATACGCTCGCAAAATGCTAAGCAAATCGGTCCACATAAATCTTCACTCGTTCATGATGAGCGTAACACGCCACACGGTTTCAATATTTAATAATCTCATAATTTTCATATTAAAAACTTAAATACGTAGTATTTTTGTTCCACAATATTATTTATTTGCTTATTATTAGCAGCTTTCGGCTTCTCAGGCCATCGTCAGATAACTTCATACTAAACAGATAGTCCACGCGTAGCATTGAGGTTACATACACAAACATGGTTTTTTTTTTTTTTTTTTTTTTTTTTTTAAGATATGTGAACTGCAAATTAATTATGTTTATGAATAGATACTACATAACAAGCGCACTCCTAAAAAAAACAAATGGATTTTAAATGAACACATCTTGGGCTACAATGGCATTACAATATTAAAACTGTGTTATTTTATGAGAAATTATTGTCAGAAGTTTTAATATTGTAATACCATTGTAGCCCAAGATATGTTCATTTAAACTCCATTTGTTTTGTAGGAGTACGTTTGTTATTTAGTATCGATACATAGACATAATTAATTCGCAGTTCACATATCTTTGAAAAACCATCTTTGTGTATGCCCTCCTGAACCCACCGATCCCATATTCCGCTTACAGTCTTTGGATCGCGACCAACGCGAGCAGCTATGTCACCATACGATAAACCGCAATCACGATAGGCTACAATCAGACCTTTATCAAAGTCGGAAACGTGATGGTACGCATTTCAACTCCTTATACGAAGCATCACACCAATGTTTCACCAGGCAACGCCGGTCAACTGCTGTTTGTGTAGGTGAAATCGGTTGTAAACTTCCGTGATGTCAGCACGTTGTAGGTGTCGCCACCGGCGCCAACCTCGCGTGAATGCTCTGAAACGCTAATCATTTGCGTAACTCGGCGTATTCTTCCTATCGGTTGTGAGAAGTGTGTATGTGCAGCACTCACCGACGGCCAGGGCAGACTCGACCATGGGCCCCCCCGCGCCAGAGACGAGCGCGGCGCCCAGGATGAAGAGCGGCAGCGGCTGCGGGGCCAGCACCGCTAGCAGCCGGCCGGCCACGAACGCCGCGGCGCACGACACCTGCTGCGGCCGCCGCCCGCACCTGCAGCGGTCAGCTGATCAGCCGGTGACGACTGGTGGCACAGGGTATCTTAAAACAACTTATAAAAGGACTAAGACTGTGGATGAAACATTGACACATGTATGTGACTACTTAAAAATAAAGGGTGACCCAGCCACGCTGACAAAATATTAAAATCGATCACCCAGTGATTTGATTTTTTGTTTTTTTGTTTTTTGTTTTTTTAAGACGCCCCAGCGTCATACAAAATCTTAAGACACGATCCACAAACGCCTCATCATCACCTAAAATAGGAAATAGATTTCAGGTCCTGTGAGAGACCTGATACCAGCATGTAAAACGCACTCTGTTAAAATGCGTCGTATCGCCAGTTGTGTCCCACACCACGGCTGTCAGACCGAGCGCACGACTGCCAGGTAGCACTGGCAACCTGCTCACCATGGGCCAGTGCAGTGGCGTACGCTGGGTGTGACACTTGGGCGATCACTGCTGTCTCACTTCTTATGGTTGTACCGAGAAAGAAATGCTGAAAAAAATATAAACGATATCTTGCGCTGTTTCCGACATATTGATAGTAGCCGTACCAAATATCACAATAAATTAGCAGCAAACGAAGAATCGGTTACCGGCAAATGTTAAAGCGTTGATGGTGACTATACTCGCCCCCTCTCCCTATGGAAATCCGTGATGGGTGGTGGGAGGCAACTTTGAAATCTTTTATAGGAACGTCTACTTTTTATTGCAGATTCGGATTCTTCGTGAAAAAATATGTAACTTTCGTACGAAACATCTTTTTTTTCGTGCCGTGGCTGAGCGGCCGAGCGCATTGAGGCCCTATGTTCTGATGCGCGAGGCCGGTCCTCGTCGGGGGTCCGAATCCTCCCTCGGGCATGGATTTTTGTGCTGTCTTTAGTATAAGGTAGTTCATAAGCAGTTTGTAAGTTTAGGGACTGATGACCCCGCAGTTAGGTCCCATAAGGCTTAAAAACATTTGAACTTTTTTTCGGTTCATGATTAATAGCGTAGTAATCGGCAAAAATGAAAGTGTAGCATACCTGTGGGCCTCATAGTACCAGGAAATGATATCTACTCTCTCTGGCTGCAATCGTTAACATCGGGGAACAATTGCATAGAGGTGGTACCTGTCATAATTATTAATGTGCCTTTTGTAAGGGTTCTTTTTTATTTGCCTTCTGCTCACACCGCAAGTGCGAAAGAGCTGGATTAGGCCTTTCCTGATTTAAAATCACCAACTTGTCTTCGTATTTGAGCTGCGAAAATGGTCTGTTCAGTAACTGTTTAATTACAAATTGCCCATCCATTCTGAAGAATTAGCACTAAGAACTGTCAAAGTACACTGCACACTATGGAATAACACCAATACAGCTGTTGTCAAACGTAACAAACACGCTGTTGTTTTAAGCTCATGTTGAGTACGCCAAGAGCTAGTCGGGTCCGTTCGGCACATTTCGGAAGCGCTCGTGCTTCCTAAGCGAAGGCATTATAAGATAGGCGTGAGCAGTGAGCGTCCGAAGCTCCGTTCTCTCACTATTGGAACGAAGCCAACGAAACATATTCCACATTACGCGCTAATTCTTCATGACGGAAACTGGCTTCTATTGCCATTTTGGTTAATATTGGTTCTTAATTTCTGATTTGCTTTACATATGGGCTTCAGTGGTAGCCTTTGATAGCCCATTATATACGCCACTGGCTCAACAATATTTTTCATAACACAGTACTAGCCATCAAAAATTCATCACCGACAGGGGCCAGAGATGTGGTTGTTGTGGCCTTCACTCCAGAGACTGGTTTGATGCAGCTTATAACAGCCCATAAGACCTCAACTACTAACTGAACCCCTCAATACCATATTAAGAACCAATCGATCAGCTATTTTTCGGTTTATTACTGATTTATAAAGTACAGAGGCATTCTAACCTTATCTTGTTACGAAGTTCTCTCGGCTTTTACAGACACTATATTTCGATCTAGAAAGTAACGCAGAACACTGATTACACAATTGAAAGGTACTTTAAAGACAGGATAAATTACGAAAACACTTGTAAAATATGAAAGTAATCATGATGTTACGAACAACTAGGCAGATAAACTGAAATGATCAAAACCTGTTATTTCACTACGACACTGACGGTGGATTCATACTGATTTCATTACTGTTTTTGTATATTTCACACATAATTTCATCAAATAATACTAATATTAGCGGATGTAGAAGATAAATCAGGTATCAGATTTTGACGATTTTCCGAATACAGTATTTTGACACACACATTTCACTTCACTGCTTGTTTATAACTTTATGTTTTCATGTAATAACATTTATTTGAAATATCACTGCCTGTCTTATAATGCTATGATTTTATTTTGTAATTATATATGTTAGTTTAGTCACAAATCCAAAGATAGTGGGCCATTTTTCGACGATCTTGTAAAAGAAATATGCCGAACTGATTCACCCCCATTTGCTAGTGTGATGATATGTTGAGTGGACGTACTGGGCTGTGTTTTGTAAACAGATATACTTGACAAAAGCACTTACTAGACAGCTATCATAGTTTTCTTTACTTATGTGCTTTGCCCAGGATGGGACCTCTTCCAGTATTGTTCTATATGTACTACAGAGTGAATAGAATTATACAATGAAAATAATTGCCATGAAACCTAATTTCAGCCATAATCGACAATTATACATCGAGACCATCAAAACTTCAATAATCAGTAACATCGATTTGCAAGCGCAAGGTTTGCAAGTCGATTCTGTAACCTCGGTGTCAGCACTAAACTCTTGTGCCATATTCACAGTTTTGCTGATGACATAGTAATTCTATCAGAGACAGCAAAGGACCTGGAAGACCAGTTGAACGGAATGGACAGTTTGTTCAAAGGAGCATAGAAGATGAACATTATCAAGAACAAAACAAAGGTAATGGAATGCAGTCTTAGAAACGCAGGCGATGCTGAAGGTATTAAATTAGGTAATGAATCAATAAAGGTAGTAAATAAGTTTTCTTAATTGGGCAGTAAAATAACATATGAGGATATAAAATGCAGAATGGCAATGGGAAGGAAAGCATTTTTGAAAAATAGAAAATTGCTAACATCGAATATTAATTTAAGCGTAAGGAATCTCTTCTGAAGGTATTTGTGTGGAGTGTTGACTTGAACGGAAGTGAAACATGGACGATAAATAGTGCGGGAAAGAAGAGAATAATTGGCTTTTGAAATGTGGTACTACAGAAGAATACTGAGGATTAGGTGGGTAGATTGCGTAACTAATGAAGAAGTACTGAACAGAAATGGCGAGAAAAGGTATTTTTGATACATTGACTAAAAGAAGGGATCGCTTGGTAGGACACATTCTTAGACATCGAGGAATCGTAAATTTAGCATTGGAGGGAAGTGTGTGGGGTAAAAATCTCAGGGAGAGACCAAGAAACGCATGTAGTAAGCATATTCAAATGGATGTAGGTTACCGTTCTTATGAGATGAAAAGGCTTACTCAGGATAGAGTAGGGTGGAGAGCTGCATCAAACCAGTATCCGGACTGAAGACCGTAACAACAACAACTCTCAGTATTACCATTGAAACGAACACAGATGAGTATCAGTGACAATTTTGGCAAGTAGGAAACTGGTACTGTTGCGAAGTGGAGGATCATCGTGGGATCTTTGAAGATGAACTGGAATTCGTGATTATAATGTTGGCAGCACATTAATGTCTAAAAATGTATCCTAACAACCGATCCCTTCTTTTAGTTAAGGTATGCCAAAAATTCATTTTCTCCCCAAGTCTGTTCAGTACCTCTTCATTAGTTACGCGATGTACCCACCTAATCTTCAGCATTCTTCTGTAGTATCACATTTCAAAACCCTTTATCCTCTTCCCGTCAGAACTCTTTATCGTCCAAGTTTCACTCAGGTAACAGGCAACACTCCACACAAATGCCTTAAGAAAATATTTCCGTAGACTTATATTAATATTCGATGTTAGCAAATGTCTCTTTTTCAAAACAGGTTTTCTTCCCATTTCCAATCTGCATTTTATATCCTCTGTAGTGCGACCATCATATGTTATTTTACTACCGAAGTAACAAAACTCATCTACCACCTCTCTTTTTTCGTTACCTAATCTAATTCCTTCAGCTTCGACTCATTTTCTAAGATTGTTTTGCTCTCGTTAATGTTCATCTTACACGGTCCTTTCAACACACTATTCATTCCGTTCAATTCTTTCGTGTAAATCTTCAGTACTTTCTGTCAGATTCTTTTCTCAGTATCTCCCACCTCTTTCGACTACTTCCTCTGTTGTCTATAATATTGTCTTCAAGGTCATTTACCTTATATATTCATACATTTTTCATCTTCATGATAGCATTCTTCTCTTCGCTATGTGTGTTCTTCATATTCAGATATGTGCTTCTCTTTTCTACAAAAGTTTGATTTTCTTATGGAACATCATAAACATCAAGGAATCGTAAATTTACTACTGGAAGGGAATGTGTATGGTATAACTTGCACACAAAGCAGATTGAAATGGATCTGGGTTGCCGGTTTTGAAGAGTCTTGCTCATTATAAAGTAGGCTGGACAACACCATCAAACCAGTCTCCGGAATGAAGAGTATAACAACAATTACGCAATAAAAGTAGTCGACGAGTTTTGTTATTTGGTTAGCATAATAACTTGTGATGGTTGAAGTAAAGAAGATATAAAATGCAGAATGTTTATGGAAAGAATAGCATTTCTGAGGAAGCGAAGTTTGTGGACACCCAATATTAATTTGAAAGTAGGAAGTCCTTCGTACAAAGCATTGTACAGGAGTGATGCGTGGATGATAAGGAGTTCATACAAAAGGATGATGAAGCTTTTTAAATGTCGTGCTACTGACGAATGCAGAAGATTAGATAGGTATATCGCGTGACTAATTAATGGATACCAAACAGAATTGGGGAGATAATAAATTTCTCGTGTATCTTGACTAAGAGATCGATTTGTGGGACACACTATGAGACATCAATGTTTGTATAGCTTATGGGACTTAACTACGGGGTCATCAGCCCCTAAACTTACAAACCACTTATGAACTAACTATTTCTAAGGACAGCACAAATATCCATGCCCGAGGGGGGATACGAGCCCCCGACTGTAGCGGCCGTGCAGACCGTGACTGGAGCGCCTCAGTCCCCTCGGCCACCGCGGCCGGCATGAGACATCAGGGATCCTCATTTAGCACTGGAGGGAGGGGTAGAAATCACAGAAGGCCGAGAGACAAATGCAGTAAGCAGTTTCAAATGGACGTAGGTTGCCTCTGTCATTCAGATATGAATGACAGAGGATGGCGAGCAGAGCTTCATCAAATCAGTCTTTGGACTGAAGAGCACATCAACGACCTCCTCCCACACCACCTTTCTGATTTTACTTTCTCTCGGGCTAATTTCCCAGGAAACTGTATTCCCTTTAAGTAAATTCACTGCAGCATTGCTGTATTTTATACTGTCATCTATTAAATTCAGTACCTTCTGGCCTCATAGTTTGACCTGGCCCTATCATTGATTCATCATTTATTTCATTTCTTTCCCTGTTTCAGTGAATTCCTAAAACTCCCATGAAACTCTCAAGAAATCTGGTTTCCTTGCTTTTGGTCTTCAGTCCATAGACTGGTTTGATACAGCTCTCCACGCTACCCTGTCCTGTGGAAGCCTCTTCATCTGAGAATACCTACGGCGACCTACATGCTTTTGTGTGTGCTTTCTGTGTGACTCTCGAAGGGGTACCCTCGTAAATGAGTCATCGTGGTGAGTTTTCGCGCAGTTTCGTTATTTACGACGGTACCCCTTCGAAAGTCACTAGATTTGATTGGTCAGAAGTTTGACGAGAAGACCATCGAACTTTTTAAGCATGCATTGATCTCCACGTATCTTCTTTTCAATGGCGAATACTACGAACAAACGGAGGAAGTCGCCATGGGTAGCCCACTCTCCCCAGTGGTCGCAAATTTGTACATGGAGAATATCGAGTAGGAAGCCCTGGCATCATCTGAAATGCAACGTACTTACTTTTTCCGTTACGTGGACGACACTTTCGTCATCTGGCCACATGGTATGGATAAACTCCTTGACTTTCTTACACATCTGAACTCCATACACGCCAACATCAAATTCACTATGGAGACTTAAACGCAGGGTAAATTGCCGTTCCTTGGCGTCTTGGTCAAGAGAAGAGATGATGGCACCCTGGGTCATGGCGTGTATCGGAAAACGACGTATTTACACACAGATAGCTTTCACCACCTTTCACAGAGGAATGGGGTACTTAAAACAAGTACATAGGCGCGCACTATCTCCGACGCAGAGATTGGAACACCTGAGAACTGTATTCCGAAAAATTGGGTATTCATAGTGGCACATTCAGCGAGCTCTCCGCCCAACCACTACAGTACAACCTGTAGAAACGGAGAAAACACAAGGGAGGACGTAGGCACTGCGTTTATTCCATATACCGGCGCACTCTCTGGGAAGGTCACCCGCATTTTGAAGAAACTATCTTTTATCCGCTGAATAAAATTCGTGCACTGGTGGGGAGCGCCAAAGATGATCTCGGTTTGAGGAAGGCCGGCGTGTACCAGATTCCGTGTCAGTGTGGCAAGTCATATATTGAACAGACGATGAGTACCGTCGAGGATCGATGCGTTGAACACCAGAGGCACACACGACTGATGTATCCGAGCAAGTCGGCGGTCGCTGAACATTGTTTGTCGGAAAATCTCACGATGGAGTATCAACGGTTATCAGTCCCTTGTTCCGGTCTTAGAGATAAAACATTATGTTAAGCGTTCCTAAGGAAATGCATTAACATGTCAAGGATTAAAAATCAGTGGTAAATATGAGGAAACGATACAAGTAAAAACGAAGAAGGGAACACATAACCATCACATTATAAAAACCAGCTGCGCGAATAAAATCTAAAACACGTTCAATCATAGCATCATCGTCTCCTAGCATAAAAGAAAGCGCATCTGGCACATTAAAAGATTGTCGCAAGGCAAACAAAACTGGACAGTCCACCAAAATGTGGACCACTGTCAAGGGGGCGCCACAGTCACACTGTGGAGCGCCCTCCAGCCGAAGAAGGTGGCCATACGTCTGCCATGTGTGGCCGATTCGTAGGCGGTAGAGAACAAACGATTCCCTACGAGACGACCGCAGTGAGGACTTCCATGCGACCGTAGATAGCTTCACTACACGAAGCTTGTTGGGTTGAGCAGACTTAGCCCACTCGGAATCCCACAGGCCAAGGATCTCCTGATGGAACTCTAGTCGGAGATCGCTCTCCGGAAGACCAATCTCCAATGGACTGGAGGTAGTAGCCCGCTTAGCCAGCTGATCCACACATTCGTTTCCAAGAATGCCGATGTGGCCTGGGGTCCAAACAAAGACTACAGAGCGACCAGACCGAACAAGCCTGGAAACAGACTCCTGTATGGATTGCACCAAAGGGTTTTGGGAAACATTTGACGAGGGCTTGCAAGCCATTCAGGGAGTCAGAACAGATGACCAGAGACTCTCCAGGGTACACTGAGATGTTCAAGTGCCCGATAGAGGGCAACCAATTCCGCAGTGAACACGCTATTCCCACAGGGCAGTGAATGCTGTTCGATATGCTCACCATATGCATATCTAGTATGGCCGTCGCCCACCGAACCATCCATGTACACGACTTCCGCGCCACAGAACGACTCTAAAACCGCCTGAAACTGGCGACGGAGACTCAGTGCCGATACAGAGGCTTTCGAGGCATGCGACAAGTCCAGCCGAAGCTGTGGACGTGAAAGAGACCAAAGACCAGTATGGTAAGGGCATTGAAAAGTAGGAGGGATGGGAAGGGACTCGAGGGGTAACAGGAGGGAACGAACACAGACCGCGATTGGAAGACCCGACCTCGGAGATGGGAGTGCAGCAGCTGGAAAAAGAAGCCTGCGATTTTGGTTTTGAGGTATTGCATGAACATGGGTAGCATAGGAGGATAACAGCTGCTGCCGGCGAAATCGCAGGGGAAGGACTCCATCTTCAGCAAACTGGCTTGACACTGGACTTGTCCGAAAGACGCCACTCGCTAAACGGACTCCACTGAGGAGTACTGGGTCCAAGACCTGCAATGCAGATGGGGCTGCCGAACCACACACAAAGCTCCCGTAGTCTAAGCGTTATTGAACCAGTGCCCTGTAGAGCTGCAAAAAATTCGCATGGACGGCTCCCCAACTAGTGTGGCTGAGGCAGCGTAGAATATTGAGGCACTGCACGCACTTCTGTTTGAGCTGACGGAGATGGGGCACCCAAGTGAGCCGGCTGTCGAAGAGCATACCAAGAAATCGGTGAGTCTCTTCGACACGAAGAAGTTCGTCATATAAATAAAGCTCTGGGTCCAAATGGACACTTCGACGGCGGCAGAAGTGCATAACCCGGGTTTTCTATGGAGAAAACTGGAACCCATGGGTTGAGGCCCACGACTGCGCCTTTCGAATGACTCCCTGTAGACGCCTTTCAGCGACCCCAATGCTACCTGAGCTGAAGTGTAAGCAGAAGTCATCAGTGAACAAGGAGGAAGAAACTGATGACCCCACTGCCTCATCAAGTTTATTGATGGCAATTAAAAACAGGGGGACACTAAGGACGGAGCTCTGTGGACGCTGGGGGAGCTGAGGGAAGTAGCAACCCGCACCCAAAAAGATCGGAAGGATAGAAAGTTTTGAATAAAAAGTGGGAGCGGACCTCTAAAGCCCCAACCGTGCAGTGTAGCCAGAATATGGTGGCGCCAAGTGGTGTTGTATGCCTTTCTGAGGTCGAAAAAGACTGCAACAAGGTGCTCACACCTGCTAAATGCCGTACGAATGGCGGACTCCAGAGCTACTAAGTTATCGACAGTGGAGCGGCCTTGGCGAAAACCCCCCTGATGTGGGGACAACAGACCTCGATGTTCAAGTACCCACATAAGCCGCCGACTCACCATACGATCGAATAGCTTACACAAAACGTTGGTGAGGCTGATTGGGCGGTAGCTATCAGCATCCTATGGATCAGCACCAGGTTTGATCACCGGAATAATGATGCTTTCTCGCCATTGTGACGGAAAAGCCCCCTCTGCCCATAAACGGTTAAACAGGGCGAGAAGCTGGTGTTTAAACTCCACGGAAAGGCGCCGGATGAACTGGCTGTGGATCCTATCCGGTCCCAGAGAGGTATCAGGGCATGTGGCAAGGGCAGATTCGAATTCCCATACACTGAAAGCGGAGTTGTACGATTCTGCTCGACGCGTGTGAAAGGACAGCTGTCGCTGTTCAACCTGCTCTTTCAGTGCATGGAAGTCTACACTGTATCCTGATGATGCAGAAGTGCGAGTATAATGCTCTGCCATGTGTTCAGTGATGGAAGTCGGGTCAGTGCATAGGTTGCCCCGGATGTGTAGGCTAGGGATTGCTGCTGGTGGACGGTATCCAAAAAGACGCCTAACCTGGGACCACACCCGAGATGCAGATGCGCGACAGCCGATGCTGGCGACATAGTCTCCCAACAGTCCCATTTACTCTGCTGGATGTGCTGTCGATCTCGGGCCCAGAGCCGTTTGAAGGCTATCAGGGTTTCTACTGTGGGGTGTCGACGATGGCGCTGGAGCGCCCGACGACGATCCCGGATGGCCTCAGCGATCTCTGGCGTCCACAAGGGCACAGACTTACGCTGTGGGCAGCCAGAAGTGGTGGGAATGGTTGCCTCAGCGGCTGAAACTATCGTACTGGTGACCTGGAGAATCGCCATGTCCACGTTGGCTGGCAGTCGGAAAGGAACCGTAGCAGATGAGATGTAGTGTTGCCAATCAGCTTCATGAAGAGACAATCGAGACGGGCAGCCCGCAGATTGAAAATCCAGGAGCGACATGAGAACAGGAAAATGGTCTCTGTTGCAAAAGTCATCATGGACCCTCCACTGGAAATGCGGGAGCAGGCTCGGGGTACACACAGAGAGATCTATCACTGAATACATGCCTCGCGCCACGCAAGAATGCGTGGGTGCATCAGTGTTTAACGGGCAGATGTCGTGCTATGATAAAAGCGTCTCTATGTCCCAACCACAGCCTGTTGTCTGCGCTCCACCCCACAAGGGATGGTGAGCACTGAAGTCCCCCAGAAGCAGAAATGGTGGGAGAAGTTGTGCCACCAGGGCAGCTAGGTCAGTAAGTGAAACCATCTCATCTGGAGGAAGGTAAAGAGAACAGATTGTCAGTTCCTGCATAGCCCGGTTTCGAACAGCCACCGCCTCAAGAATCGGCGCTTAGTGGCACTGGAGACAGTGGCAAGGACATAAATGCAGACACCTCCAGAGACTCTGTCATATATGAAACGATTTTTGTAATAGCCCCGATAGCCATGAAGGGCTGGGGTCCTATGTGCAGGAAACCAGGTTTCCTGCAGAGCTACACAAAACGCTGTGGAAACGGCACAACAATTGCTGTAACTCTGGCAGATGGCGGAAAAAGCCGCTACAGTTCCACTGGAGGATCAGAAAGCCTCCTGGTCGCTGGGACATGCTGGCTTCGACTCCGCAGTAGGAGTCACAGTATCTTCTGCCGTCGCCGATTTCTGAGGCAGAGCCTCAACGTCCATGACTTCCGAAGACTCGGCAATTGCCAATTCTTTGGGGGCCGCGAGGATCTCTGTCCTCAGAAGAAGAGGTGGACGGGGGTAGTGGAACGGTGGCCACCGGGGTGTCCTTCTGCTTAGGTGGTATCTTATCTTTTTTCTTCCGTGTTTCACGCTTCTCTTTAGGTTTCTCGTGCTGGGAGGATCCTGCCAGCTCAGTCCCCGGCACTGAGGAGTGGCGTGAAGCCCTACGACCAGCTGTCGGTACTTTCCACCATTCACTGGCATCCGCTGATTCAGCGGGAGAAACCTTAGAGGGAAGGGATCCGAGCGACAGCTTCCTGGCGCAAGGAGCCAGAGCAAGCTGTTGTGACTCTGGCTCTGGGGCGGGGACCGATGTCCCCGTCAGTTGGTGGGTTACCGCTCCCAAAGCAGGGTCTTTGGGGGCGATGGAAATGGAGGTGCCCCCATCGGTCAAGGGTGCAGAGGAGGATGTTTGGGCCTGGGAGCCCACTAGGACAGACTGTACGGGTGGTATGACTTTAGACGAAGATGCGGTTGCAGTGAAGGATGTTTTCAAACTGATGGGATGCAGTTTTTCGTATTTCCTCTTTGCCTCCGAGTGAGACAGCCCATCCAGTGCTTTATATTCCATGATCGTACTTTCCTTATGCAGAACAGAGCAGGTTGGCGAGCAAGGGGAGTGGTGTTGTCCACAGTTCACACAAAATGGAGGAGGTACACAAAGGACATTAGGGTGTTCCGCATGTCCACACTCTCGACAGGTGGGGTTGGCAGTACACCTGGAGGACATGTGTCCAAACCTCCAGCACTTAAAATAGCGCATAGGGGGAGGAACGTAGAGCTTGACATCGCAACAGTATATCATCACCTTGACCTTCTCAGGCACATAATCGCCCTCAAAGGCCAAGATGAATGCACCGGCAGCGACCCTATTGTCCTTTGGACCCCTATGCACTCGCCGTATAAAGTGAATTCCTCTACGCTCCAAGTTCTTACGAAGCTCGTCATCAGTCTACAACAGAAGATCTTTATGGAATATAATACCCTGCACCATGTTGAGGCTCTTATGAGGAGTTATCGTTACAGGAACATCACCCAACTTGTGCAAGCAATGCTCGTGACTGTGCTGGAAATGACGTCGTAATAAGGACAGAGCTGGATCGCATCTTCGACATGCCCTCCACCTCGCCGAATTTATCCTCAACGTTTTCAACAAAAAACAGGGGCTTTGTGGTGGTAAACGATTCACCGTCAGTCCGGGAACATACTAACACCGGGGGGCATACACCTCACCTCGACTTCTCGCCCTACGTTCCTCCCATGGCGTTGCCAAGGAAGGGAACGACTGAGGTTCATATTTCTCAGCATTGAATTCGACCTTACCACGCTTTGAGACGCCGTTTCCGCGACCGGCCACGCTTTTATTAGCTCCTTTCATTCTGGTCCCACGCACAGCTAGGGAACTACAGGTCCACCCAGGCAGAGCCCCGCTTGCCTGGTTAAGCCTTATACAACTGACGTGCGGCAGGTTCCTCAGAGGTTGTTCGCTAGCGGTTATTCAACCTTAACAGCCATACATCTCCTCGGCACGTAGCACACCTTGAGAATATCCCCGGGCTCTGAAACGTACAACGTCCCACCGTCGCGCCGAACGATGGTCGTTGAAGCACGCACAGAGCTTACGGTGTAATGGACTGTTGGCGCGACACAGCCCACTGCTCAGGATCCCGGGATTGCCAAGTCCGTACTCAGAAAATTAATGCTGACCCCTGAGGGGCACTAGTGACTACCTCATAAACCGTAACTGTGGCTGTAATCTTAGCAAATCTTGGGATCCAGCGATTGGGTTAGTTAAGAGTAAATCTAGCAAACGTAGCGTAGTGACGACCATAGCGGACAGAGCCGTCACATCGACGTCATCTCAGACGCCGTCGGAATCGGTTCCACTGCGCGACCGCGGCGCGGGGCGCGGACGACGGAGGTTTCGCTCCGCGGGCCGAGGGTATTTAAATCGCCCGCTACCGGGCTGGAACCTAGTTCCCTTCGAGCCGCCGTAGCGTGCGGATCTCCTTACCGACGCGTTTCCAAGGGCTCAGTCCGTCAGTTCACCTGATGATGGCGTCATGTATGATCGCCGAAATATTGTGCCCATTGGACACTGTAGACCAGCAGTACACCTGTGGATACTTTGATTATTAAATACGTCGGGAGAAACTCAAGAATCACAAGTTCTCATTTGTTACGTGTTCTACCCATCTAATCATCATCATTCGTCTGTAGCACATTTCAAAAGCTTCTATCATCTTCTTGTCTGAACTCCTTATCCTCCACGTTTCACTCCCATACAATGCTACACTCCAAACAAATGCTTTCAGAAACGACTTCCTAACATTTAAATTAATATTGGATATTAACAAGTTTCGCTTCTTCAGAAACGCTTTTCTCCCCATAGCCAATCTGCATTTTATATCTTCTTTGCTTCGGGCATCAGAAGTTATTTTGCTACCCAAATAATAAAGCTCATCTACTACTTTTATTGTCTCGTTACCTAATTTAATTCCTTCAGCATCACCTGATCTTCTGACACTACATTCTATTACCTTTGTTTTACTCTTGTTAATGATATTATATATCTTCCTTTCAAGAAACTGTCCATTTCATTTAATTGCTCTTCCAGATACTTTGCTATTTGTGACAGAATTACAGCGTCATCAGCAAACCACAAGATTTTTATTCCCCCTCCCTGGACTTTAATTCCCTCTCCAAATTTATCCTTGCATTCCTCAGAGTACAGAGTACAGAGTGAACAACATTGAAGAAGGGCCACAAACCTGTCTTACTCACTACCCAACCACTGCGACCCTTTCATCTACATCTACATAGATACTTTGCAAATCACATTTAAGTACCTGTCAGAGGGTTCATTCTCGACCGTTCCATTCTCTAATTGCGCGCGGGAAGAAAGAACACCTAAATCGTTCCGTTTTCGATCTGATTTCTCTTATTTTATTGGGATGGTCATGTCTCCCTAAGTAGGTGGATGCTAGCAAAATATTTTCGCATTCAGAAGTAAAAGTCGGTGATTGACACTTCGTAAACAGTTCACGCTGCAATGAATAACGTCTTTCTTTTAATGATTTCCACCCCAATTCGTGCAACACAGTGACCAACCTGTGGTCACTGTTTCCTCGGTGGCGGAGTGGTCAACGAGTCTGCCTAGTAAGCGGGAGATCCCGGGTTCGAATCCCGGCCGGGCACAAATTTTCATTTGCCGCACTTCGGTATTTCATCTAAAGCTAGTGCAGTGAAGCAATATCTGATCGCAAATTGCGATTTATTTCACAAACGTTGCGGTTTGCCGGTGACATAGTAATTCTGTCAAAGGCCGCAAAGGATCTGGAAGAGCAATCGAATGGAATGGAGAGTGTCTTGAAAGGAACATATAAGATGAACATTAACAAGAGTAAAACGGAGGTAATGAAATGCAATGTCACAAAATCAGGCGATGCTGAAGGAATTACATTAGGTAACGAGACAATAAAAGTAGTACATGAATTCTGTTATTTGGGTAGCAAGATAACTTCTGACGGCCGAAGTAAAGAAGATATAAAATGCAGAACGGCTATGGGATGTAAAGCGTTTCTAAAGAAGCGAAAATTCTTAACATCCAATGTCAATTTAAATTTTAGGAAGTCCTTTCTGAAAGCATTTGTTTGGAGTGTAGCATTGTATGGGAGTGAAAAGTGGACAATAAGGAGTTCAGATAAAAAGATGATCGAAGCTTTTGAAATGTGGTGCTACAGACGAATGATGAAAATTAGATGGGTAAATCACGTAACTAATGAGGAGGTGCTTAACCGAATCGGGGAGAAAAGGCATTTGTGGCATATCCTGACTAAGAGAAGGGACAGACTGATTGGACACATTCTGAGACATCAAGGAATTGTCAACTTCACATTAGAAGGAAGTGTGTGGGGTAAAAATCGCAGAGGGGGACCGAGGGACGAATACAGTTAGCAGATTCAAAAGGATGTAGGTTGCTGAACGTATTCTCAAATGAAGAGACTTGGACAGGACAGGATAGCATGGAGAGCTATATCAAACCAGTCTGCGGACTGAAGACCACAACAACATGTATTCTACAAGGTTAAACTAAATTGGTCTGGATGGTTAATAATACTGTAGACTGTTGTTACTATGGATATATTTTGTAATATGGGTTGTTGTATACGATATGTGCAATAAGAGTTGAATAACGAAGAGAGTGTTCTGTCTCTCCATTGTGTGTTTTTATCGGGTTCTCAGAGGTATGCTGTGTGATCGTAAACGTCTGCATCGCCTTCCATGTGGAAAACATAGTCGATGATTGTTCGATTCAGTGGTTAGTATAGTCCTGGCCCTAAATTGAGGCTTTTATATTCTATTTTAGCAGCTCTGTTCCATCCTCTATACCCTGATATAACATACAAAGGATCGAGTGGTAAGATATATCCAGTTTTTGCATGTTGTACTTACCTGTGTGGTGTCTGAACTATCGACGCAAATTCCTCTTAAATATAAAGACGTTGGTAGTTACAGAAGTCATACGACCTAGTGATGTATTAGAATTTAAATCGTTCTTCAGCTGCAATATGACAATAAAGCATAATTCGACGAACATTCCGCTGTCTTAATAGATTAATCGAAGGTTGTGATGTGTGTATTTCTTTGATGTGTGTGTCTATTTACTTTAAAGTGGATCTTTTCTTTTTTTTTTTTTTTTTTTTTTTTTTTTTCTCTGTCAATTTTCGGGATGCAGAATAAAATAAACAGCCTAGATGGAGCGCTGATCAAAACTTTACCTTTAGTGGGCATAAATTATAAAAAGAAACGTTACTTGTTGTTCTGTTAAGCTGCATTTTAGCATCTATCTGTAAATCCGTAAGCATTTAGTGTGTGCTGGCAGCTTGAACCGTAAGGATTTCGAACTTGTTGTGTAGCGTGTATCCGGATTTTCAGGGCTATAGGGTTGTTACGGTGTACAAAAGTATGTACTTAGGGTCGGAATAGTCGAACAATACCGTTCTGTGAGTCTTCAGTTTCTCCTGGCGTATTTGATAATCAAAATATCCACGGGTGTACTGCCGGTCTATAGTGTCCAACTGGCACTATAGACCGGCAGTACACCCGTGGATATTTTGATTAATACCGTTCTGGTTTTGACTTTAAATAGTTCTTCGTATAGAATTATCATGCAAAAATATATTCCAAGTAATATTTGGGTATCTTATTTGGTGTGGTTCGTTTTGTACTAAAAAGGGTTCGATGTGGGTGTGCTGTGTTATAATCCTATAATTTTCGAGTTAAAATCATCGATCTTTGGGTCACTTTATCCTAAAAAGGATTAGAGTTATATCTAATGTGTTGTAAGGTGTTCTAGCACAGTATCTTTTTCGTGATGTGGGAATCGAGTTGGGCGCATTATAGGTTTCTTCCCTTCGTGGAAGGAGCCTATTACTCTTCCGCGGTGAATATAGACCAGCATTACGAGTTGTTTGCCGTAGATCATAAGATCTGTAGGGGATTAAGTGTGTTGAGAAGCACTCCAGCGACGATGTGATTGCCTAAAATATGTAGTAGTTTGCATCTGCAACAGCTATTTGTTGTTAAGACTTATAGAGTCCAACATTTCGGGTCTACAGGTCAACGGATATAGTAAAAAAATACCATAAGACAAGTTGCGTGTCAGAAGAGCAGTGCTTCTGTTGATCGAGCATCTGTTGGTCAGTTTTGGCTTTGTATTTTTGTGCTGTTCTAGTCTACAGCTAAGCAAGAATTTGTTAAAATCGATGTTGTGTTGGTGTATGGACAGGAGTTTGACTTTACATCGCAATTTAGCGCTCATTCAACAGTTTGTGCGTTTGTGTATAAAATAGGTTATCGCAAGCTATATTGTCATCATGCAAGTGCAACGATTGTTGTAGTCACCTACTATAGTAAATACCTCGTTTGGGTCAACTGCGAGGAAATGATCCATAGAAGTGTTGCAGAATTTGTCGATAGTAAGATTGTGCGCCAATGCCTCTTTATGTCCTGTAGAAATGGCTTTTATTGTGTTGATGGTACTACCACGCGCAAAAATATCCGAACGACCTGAATTGCGTTTCGCCTGATGTGCATGCAACACAAATAATGAAAGTGTCTTAACTTATATTAAATCCAATTTATTACAATGATATATCTTAAGTATTATCACATTTATTACAGTCTGATATAACAAACTCCGTCAGATAAAACATTAATTAATCCTTAAACAACATTTAATATTGTTACAAACAACATAGTTTACTATAGTATCGGAAATCCTAAAGTCCTGTAGAAATACGATGTACTTTTGTTCTCTAAATCGTTTTCTCGCAATTGCAAAACGTCGTTCCACTGGCGAGCGGATTTTTATTAACCGATTGTTCAACTAACCAGATAACAAAAACTCAATTAACAGCAGCCAACGCACTATGGAAACTTCAATATTAACTGCGTATCACCAACATTTTTTTCGTATTCATACCTGAACAAATATTTATACACATCTTTGAACTTGAATTGATATGACAAACTACCTTGTTCTGGAATCAGACCAACCACCTGTATCCGTAGCTAACGAAGCAATGCATTCATCTCTTATAGATACTCGATTATGCCTAAGATTCTCACAGCTGACGGAGCATAAAGATGTGAGATATATTGGAGATTTCCTCACAAATATCAGAACGCGCAAATCAAATCATATAAAATGCAATTCTTAAAATATTTTTATTTATTTATTTATTTTTTACTGAACCAAGAACTTAATAATCACCGTTATGTCCCTAATCACAAGTGCCAAGACTCAGTTCTGTGTGGGACTTACATACTAGGCTGCTCCTGTCGGAGGTTCGAGTCCTTCCTCGGTCAGGGGTGTGTGTGTTGTCCTTAGATTAGTTTAAGTAGTTCTACGCCTAGGGACTGATGACCACAGTAGTTTCGTCCCATAGATTTACAAACATTTGATTACAGGGTTAAATTGGAGAGGGGGTGTTTTTCAAAAATATGTTGCTATTTAGGCAGTTTTGAAGTTAGAACTACAAATTTTCGGATTTGGATTCGGGGTTCGAATTTAAAAGACACGTGTTTCGGCATTTTTTGAAATTCAACCAATAAGGGGGTAAAATAGAGGACGCAAAAAATTGATTTTCAAAAATATGTTGTTCTTAACTCAAATTTCAAGCTATAACTACGAAACGTAGGATATGGACTCTTGACCAGGATTAAAAAGACATGTGTTTCGGTATTTTTGGAAATTAGACTAATAAGGGGGTGAAATATGGCATGCAAAAATTGATTTTTGATGTTGCTGTATACTCAAATTTCGAGCTATAACTACGAAACTTAGGATATCGACTCTTGATCAGGATTAAAAAGAAACAACTGGTGCAGACCAACCAGCCTACGCATGCGAAGCAGCGGAGGTTCAGCTAGTATAATGTAAAGAAAGGCGCGATTGTATGTCTGATTTCGGAGCGCAAGAATTTATAGTACGTGAGTAAAACAATACACACGGTATTGATGGGTCTTAATTTTTTGGTATAAGTTGGTTTCAAAGTGAATGGTAATTTTTTCGAGTTTATTACTCGTACTTATCTGTTGATAGTGATATTGTCATGAAGGGAAGAGTTTTTCTTACGAAAATGGAGAACTTGTAGTTTGCTGCTTAATTATATTCAGCCTGATGGGAAAATTACACACACCTGTTATTTTTTGGTGGGATATTTAAAGTAAGTATAGAATAATTTTACGTAGCAGGCAGTCGTAATTTTTAAGAGGAGAGAGGAAGAGAGGTTTGTGGTGATAAAGGATATTGTCGGACTCTGCGGGAGATCTGAGGTATCCGGGAGTGTGACTGGGCGTCCACTCTTTTATTGTGATTGGTGTTGGTATAGTAGAGACTGACCTGTGCTATGTACCTTTTAATTTTTAAGGTAGAGATGGTAAATATCCCACAGGCGGGGTAATTAATCCAGTGATCTTGAAAGAAAATAATTATTGAATTGCTTTCATGACCGGATTGCAATTTCTTGTGCAGAAGGTTGCTTAATAAATTACTGTGTGTTCGCTACTCTAAAAGAATTTGTTTGATGGTGAAGTTGGTATGAAACATTTGAGGTGGCTGTAAAAGAAAAAACTTCGTATGGGAATTACTAAATTCAATTCTTACCCTAGGCTGTTCTCGTATTGGCAAGACTCTTAGTTAAAAGGGGAATTAATAATATCTAGATAGATAGGTTGGCAGCTAACACCTGAAATGCGGCCTCACTTTATTTTTGTATGAAGTTATTCATAGAGGTGACAGCCAAATGGTGGTAGCAACAGTAGATTTTATTTTTTAATTTTTTTTAATTCAAGAGATAGATGTTAGGGAGTATAATTCATCTGATAGGACGAGTCTGCCATGAATATTTTTGTTGATTGAGGTACTTATTGAGTATATTAATAAATAGGAGTCCTGGATAAAAAAGAAACAAAAATTTGACTAATTTTTCCATTTGTAGTTTGTGGTAACTTTTTGAATCACGGCCGGCCGCGGTGGCCGAGGGGACTGAGGCGCTTCAGTCTCGGTCTGCACGGCCACTACGGTCGGGGGTTCGAATCCCCTCTCGGGCTTGGATATTTGTGCCGTCCTAGTTCGTAAGTAGTTCATAAGTAGTTTGTAAGTTTAGGGATTCATGACCCCGTAGTTAAGTCCCATAAGCTTAACAAACATTTGAACATTTTTTTAATCACGACCGCTCATGATATAGCAAATAACATTAGAGATCGTATAACGTAAAGGCTGAGAGACTTGAATTAGCGGCAGTTATTACGATCGATTACTTTCAATCGATAGTGATAGCTTCCTATATATTTCATATTTACTCTGAATTGGAGAAAGTAATTTACCAGAGATTATTTTTCTTCACGAGTGGGAAAGTGTTATTGAGACCTCAGAAGCCGTCAGTAAAAGTTACCGAGTGTAGATATTATAGTAACAGTGATTTTATACCTGGTAATAAAAATAATATTGTATATCATCTTCTCCCGATGAGCAGAATTACTCAGAGATATTATAACAGTTCCCGACTGGTATCGCCAAGTACAGGTGTCGTAGGCTACCCATAATTATAGTTAGTCACGATAGTTGTACTTCACAATAGGCTGACTGACCTGTTTCAATGTGATTTCGCGAAACCTTACTACTTTTATGTGTCACTAGCTGAAAACCCGGCGTTTCCCGGGTATTTATTTATTTATTCCTGCCATTTTTCAGGTATATATTCATTTGTATAAAGGCTGTATGTCTGTAAAATGTCTTGGGAAGTAGTAAAGAAGTAATAGAGTAAAACATGGTGGGTGATTAGACGCTTTTCCATGAACGTTACTGTTTATGTGCTCATATCTCATGAACTACTTGTCGTACTGTCACATAATTTAAAAGGTACAGTCAACTATATGTGTGTATACTGTCTGTAAAATGTGCTGTCGCTACAATTTGTAGTGTTCAAATTATAAATTGTAACGTCATACCGAGAACCGTAGTTTTACTCCATAAACAACGGAAAAATAGGAAGCGAGAAACTTTTTTCCTTTCATCATTTTACTATGGTTGTCAGGGAGAAAAAGTTTAATAAAGGTATGAAATTATGTTTAAAGTTTGATGCAAGTCGCTAAGTACTGTCATTCTAACACAGTGTATTTCGAAAGTCTCGCCGCATTATATGGCATTTTTTGCTATTTATATTGGTTGTGACGTAATATCTTTTGAACCATGTGCCGCATGTGATTCTTAACCCTGCAGCAATTGTTACCTCACGGTAAGGAATGTGTGTACCAAATTTGATTGAAATCAGTCCAGCGGTTTAGGAGATAATTAGCAACATTGTTGCTAAATACAGCAGTTTATGACGTCATAGCTCGTGAACTATGTATCGTACGTGATTCTTACACTTACGGCGACCGTCCTTATGGATTGATGCTTACGTGTACAACATTTCATAAAGATTGGAAGAAAACTGTAGATTTGTATGCAACGCGTACAAATATACGGACCCTCTGATTTATATATTAGACTAGCTGAAAACCCGGCGCTGCCCGGGTATTCATTTATTTATTCCTGCCAATTTTCACGTATATATTGATTTTTATAAGGGCTGTACGTCTGTAAAATCTCTTGGGAATACAATTAGTGGTAAAGAAGTAATATATTAAAACTTGGCCCGTGATGGGGCAGTTTTCCATGAACGTTATTGCTTACGTGCTCATATCTGATGAACTACGTGTCGTACTGTGATACAATTTATAAGGTACATTCAACTATATGCGTGTATACTGTGTGTAAAATTTCCTGCGGCTACAATTTGTAGTGTAGAAATTATAAATTGTAACGTCATACCGAAAGCCGTAGTTTTAGTCCATGAACTGCGGAACGTTACTATTTATGTGCTCGTATCTCATGAACTACGTCTCTTACTGTGATACAATTTAGAAGGTATATTCAACTAAATGTGTGTATGCTGTCTGTAAAATTTCCAGCAGCTACAGTTTGTAGTGTACTAATTATAAATTGTAACGACATAC
The DNA here is from genome assembly GCA_026315105.1 of Locusta migratoria. Lineage (NCBI taxonomy): Eukaryota > Metazoa > Arthropoda > Insecta > Orthoptera > Acrididae > Locusta > Locusta migratoria. The sequence continues at coordinate 276,995 of JAOYRU010000101.1, read as the reverse complement.
CGAAAGCCTTAGTTTTACTCTTTCTTCCTTTCATTATTTTACTATGGTTATATTAGATTTATACCATAAAACCGGATCGGTACACAGGCCAGAAGTTGGTAGTATTTTAAAACATCGATTCAGTAATCATTATTGGAGATTTCAGTGCTTGATAGAAAGGCAACATCACTCTTAACGGCATCGTGTAGAACTGACTTTTAATTTCGTAACATGTAAGTTTCTGTTGCCTCCAGGTGTAATTAGTATTAAATTCGGTATTTCACTTTTCGTTTTCAACTATTTGAATTATGACTGCACAGTGATATAATAACGAAAGTGTATAGTTTCCATGTCTGTTTGTCCTTCTGTTTTTCAAGTGATTTCCTTAAATTGCAAATGGCAACGTGGTTCCTTTTCAAAAGCATAGCCAATTTCCTTCCACATTCTTAACGAAACAATCCGAGCTTGTGCTCCATTTCAAATAACCACGACGTCGACAGAATATTAAATCCTAATCCTCCTTATCTGGTTTCGTAAATTTTACGTGATACTCAACCAAGTCGATGAACAGGTGATTGGACGACTAGTTAATGTGAACAGGGTCTACTCTAAAAGCGTTTTAATGGGCTTCAAGATGAAATTACAGTAGGCTTTGACCACTGAGCTATATTCGACTGCAAGTTAGTAAATATTTAACAATTAATAATTATCGCTGGAATGTGATTATCTAGAGAGTTCATGAGAATGGAACAACCGAGTAATAAACTACGAAGAAATTACGCCACCTGTGAGATACTATATGGAAATCCCGACTCGCACACGCTGAGAGAAACCTCTTGCTGTTTCCTTTGTCCCTTTGTGGAGTCTGGAAATGGCAAAGCTCATTCATCAAGTGCTTTTAAATTTTATTAGCAGCAACACTGTAAACTGAATTACATATTTTGACATTAGTGACGCGACGTCTTGTTCCTTGTTTCATATTCTCATCATAAATGCTTCTCCTTTCACTTAGAAGCTGTAATCGAACTAACATTGAAATTGTTCAGATGCTTAATGTTCCCGCAGATGATAAGTCTTATTTTTCAGTCACTGGTAAAGGTTTATATGCACAGTTCCTTTGACTGGAAATTATATGCTCGAAACTTATGAAATTTGTTTGTGAAGTTGGCGTTTTGAAATCAGTGCCATGCATTTATGTGTTAGAGGTGGTGCCAATGAAATCATTCATAAGGAAAATCGTATTCAGGTAGACCTATGTAAAATTTAAATGTATCTTACTCATAATATTAATATAGTCTGGTGATGTTAGTATTACAAATCGCTTCTGACGAAGCAATTTGCTTAAGACAGAAACAAAAGAATACCTCCGACAGCTACTGATCAAGAGAGCCGCTCAAATGAATTCCGAAAACGTTTATTTACTAAGTTCGGGTAGCAGTCAGCGCATCGTAGCTACGCTTTTGACACAGCTTACAGTTAAAGAAATGCGATTAAGACTTATTCTTCTATGCTAGGTATATCTCTTCTCAGTCAACACAGGGGCAGGCTGCGCGCCGCGCCTTCGAAGCAGCTATCTCCGTCAGCGCTAAGGCAGCGCGAGGAACAAAGACGCCGAGCAAACGTTTCTGCCTTTCGCTAGTCTAATGGAGACTTGGCAACATTGCAGAGTACTTTTGGCAACTCTGTGAACGGCGACTTACTTCCTGGTTAGCCCAGGATTAATCTGATAAATTCACTTGATTTTTCATGTCCTTTCCATTCAACAATCTGAGTGTTTTTGAGTACAGGAAAGTAGTTTCACGCGAAAATTGCAACCAGTCTCCTATTTTACGTTACGTTTCGCTTCATCTGGTCTACTAACTAGTCGCCCAGTAAGTTAGAACCTCATACTGTAAGTCTTCGCTAGCCTTGATAGTCGCCTGCGATGCAACGGTGCTTGCGGCTCGTGGAGCCAGTCTCGTTCGTAGTAAATTTTTTAGCTGTTCTGTGATAGAACTAGAATTATCCACATAGAAAATCAATAGGAAAATCTCAATAAAACCTTTAACTCAAAAGTGGTTAAGCTATTTCCAGCTATATCTGGAAGAGTCTGAAATTACTTAGGTAGTTTACTCAGTTCGTGCCCACATAAACAAACTGTTCCGAATTAAATAAGTCGTAAAATGATGTTTAAGTGCATTTTCGTCTGGAATGAATTTTTGTTGAAGATTGTTCGATTAGGAGCGGGAAAGGTAAATATTTGTGAGCAAGTGATCAGAAAAATAAGTCAAATAAATATTTTAAAAACCGAGTCTTGGAGGGTTCTGTTTGTGAAATCAGTAGAGAACGGTATCGTTTAGTAGCAATACGTTATGAAATTCTGTAGGTTGTTTCGCTCACAGTGCTACTGATCAATTCCATGCTTATTGGCAGCCCATACCAGCACAAGGGACGCACCTCGGGCGAGGTGTTTGCTATGTAAGTGCATGTGCGGGGCAGTAGGTGAGTCGGAGCATCGTTGATCTACAGGAAACGGGTTGGAATCCTGTCTCTAACTTGAATTTTAATTGAGGATACAGGAGGACAAAGACAACTGTAGTCATTAAAGTATTCTTATTCGCATAACTGGGGATGTAGTCGACCCAAACGCTCGCGTCTACCAGCTGGCCTTTCAACACTTTTAAAAATGAGACCTCTCTTATTATTTTATCTGTACTGGTACCCTGCCTACATCTAAATAAACAGAACATTAATATATAAAATGCCTTCTTCAATTGATAAAAAAAGTAAATAGTTCTTTCTTTGATGCCTTCATTGGCATCGACGTCATAAGCCTTCTTCATTTTCATGCTGGTTTTGGTTTTTCTTAAAGTTCGTGTAATAATTTAAGATGAAATACTTTATTACAGAAGGGTTTAGATTAACACAAAATAATTTTTCTTTTCTTCGAAGTAATTTAAATCTACAAGAAAAATAATCAAGAAAATAAGACACTTCCATTTAATATAAACAAAGCTTTGTCTCTGATGACAACATAATTTAGTATCGTGGCCAGTTTCCTTTCTCCTCTACAACTGCACTTAGCCGCCGGGGAACAGAGGTAACTAGTTTTCTTACGAACCCATTATTCTGATACAGCTCTTCCCATGCATCCTGAACTGCTTCAGATAACGCTGCCTTCATTGCTGGCGCAGGTCTTCGGCTCCTAATAATCTTCTCCATCTCTGCCCACACGTGCTCTATGGGATTGAGGTCAGCACCTTTGAGAGGCCAGTCCAACATATCAACGTCTCCGTTCACTCGAAACCACTGTTTCACACAATTTGCTGTGTGGACCAGGGAACGGTCATGTTGAAATATTATTCTGCCTTCCGGAAACGTCTCACGAACAGAAGGAAGCATTATGTTATCCAGTATTTCACAGTAGTAACTACTGGTAAGCGGACGGTCCAGTTTCCACAAAATGCCGCAACCATTTGCCGACATCCACCCCCAAACTGTGACAGCAGTTCGGCCACACATTTGCCACTGATGAACATATTTTCTGTCGAATCTCGCTCCAGTTGGACGAAACACATGGACAAAACCTTTTGGTGCTGTGAAAAAAAACCTTCTCGTCAGTAAATATTACTTGCTCCCAGAATGAAATTCGTTTTCTTACGTATGCCAGTGCGAAGTTTAGTCTGGCAGTCTTAGGTTGTTCTGTCGACATTTCGTTTATCGCCGATTTTCGTCCATATCTTCCTTCCTCGTTGAGACGACGGCGGATGGTCGATCTACTTACAGGTAGTTGTAGAACGTTCATAATTTTGGTGCTGGTGCGGAATGGGTCTTCATCACTGCAGCGGAGTATATCATTGCCTTGCTCCTTTGTCGTAGTGCGTGGACGTCCGGGGCGACGACGACTATTGACTTGGCCTCCTCTGCCATCCTCTTCACCCACAGGTGTATCGTGGATTTCCTGTATCCAAGAGCACGGGAAATGGCGCTGATACTGTATCCCTCTTCATAAAGTGCAAGACTGCGACCTTTATCAAAGATATTGAGTTGTGGCATTTCACAAGAAAGCACATATCGACAAGGCAAGAGGAAGCGAAGTGCCATACGAGGTGGAGAACACTTTCTTTACCACAGAAGTCAAACTCATTCCCAACTACTTGCTCTGAAAAAGCGTTCATAAACAAGTTCCTAGTAAGTATTATTAAGAATATCGTGGAAATAAATTTGTCTCTAAATTTCATACGTAGTAATACTGACAGTGTTTCTAAGATTAAAGGTAAAATTTAGATGCATATAGTGGTTCAAGTCGTATTGTCCCGGCTATCGTATCTTCTTAAGAAAGTGTGTTACCTCACGTATGACATTATACCAGTCAGTAAGGTTAGCGTATTCTAATGGAAGGGTGGCGTAGTAAGTAAGACGGTAAGTTGGTAATCTGTCATAAATGGGTTCAATCCCGTCATGCCTAGTAATTTTAATTCGTTGTTAACAAAGGATTATTTTTTGAAGAGTCAACGTAAATGTAGCGTTCGAAGTATTCATAACACATTATACATTTTTGCATACGCCTTAGATACTCGATCGAGGAAGGTAAGGACAAAAAATACACCTAAGTGTGAGCATTAGCTCTGCCTTCGGTTGATAATCGTTTTGCATTTTTATCTGTACCGTACTTTATGGTCTTTATTTCAGCTGATGATTTCCATAGCTACAGAAACACAACTTATGATATTTCTTACGGCAAAATACTTATGCTATCAGAGGAAAAGATTAATCTGGCCCAAACCTCATCCTACCCTGACAACGAGCTTTTCTTATTTAGAAAATTTGTGAGAGGAGGTATATCGGGCCCGGTGGTCTCGGGGTAAAGCGTTCGAGTGGAAAACGAAGGTTCGCGAGTTCGTTACCCGGTCGGACCTCGGATTATTTTCAAGTCTGCGTTTTAATCCGGCCGTCGCCTCTCCTCGATGTGAGGAGTCCCCAGAAACGACAAGTGGTTCGGATTCCACATTAAGCTCTAGGTCCCATTTCCCCTGTTGGATAACTGGGGTCACTACGGTCGGGGGTCCGAATTCCCCCTCGGGCATGGATATTTGTGCCGTCCTAGTTCGTAAGTAGTTCATAAGTAGTTTGTAAGTTTAGGGACTGATGACCCCGTAGTTAAGTCCCATAGACTGTACAAACATTTGAACATTTTGATAACTGGGGTAGGCTAGGGACGCGCAAGTCGCCAAAGTGGCGTCCAATCGAAAGACTTGCACCAGGCCAATGAGCCACGCGGAACTTTAGCACGTTTTAAGAGAACATGAAATTCCTGCACGAAATTTCTTAACAGCGTGAATTAGTCGTTTATGAATCAATTGCCGGGTTTATTTCTCTGGTTACAAAGTAAATTTACCAGGAGGTAAGGACGAGATAAAGATCTCGTACTGGAAAGTAAGGCAATTTTATCTCAGCGAGTACAAAAATCAAGTAAAACAAACAATGAAGTTGCAGTTTAGGTCAAGCAAATACAGAAATGTTAGAAACAGTACAAGTAAATTCTCGAATCCATATGCATTGCATACTCGCGCAATAAGTGTTGTAGTGTTGTTATGGAGCCAAATAATCCGATGCCTTATTTCCCGGTAAGAAAGAGCAGAGGTTAACAGTCTTCACTACATCATACTGCTTCAGCTGACGCGACTGACAAGGAAAGGGTCTGGCATGTGTATATTTTTAACTGGCACGATCATGTCTACTTCACCTATGGTAACACCAAGTGAAGATCGTCAAGTTGCACCGTAGTAAACAATCCGTATTAAACCGAATTAATTCGCTATCAACTCGGACAGGGCCAATTTATCGTTTCCAGTAAACCAATCGTCGTTTAAGGTCACGTGTCTCGTATTTAATTTTAACTTGAGACGTTAAAAATTATGGTGGTGAACTGGGATTCTAATTCGGATCTCCTCTTTTGCCGCACTCGACCCTCTCGGAATCGTATACTTGAATCATTTCGTTGCTTTCTCCGAGACTGTTGACTCCTCTAGGTCTCCACGAAAAGCACGTATACGGATTCCAATCCAGGTCCAGCACAAAATATTCATAATTTCATTTGACGCCCTAGATAGAGCACACTGGACTATTAGTAAAAAATTATTTTGAATGTCTCTTCGTGCATTATCCACGCCACCCACGGTGTTGAGGTGGTCTTGGGGTAAAGCGCTTGAATGGTAACTGCAGGGTCGCAGGTTCGAAACCTAGTCTGATCACCGCTTTTTGTCAATCTGTGTTTTAACCCAGCAATCACGTCTCAACAATGTGAGGAGTCGTCATAAAATACACGTGGTTTGGATTTCACGTTAAACTGTAGGTTGCCTTTCCCGGTTGGATAATTTGGCAGGTTAGGGACATGCTAGTCTCTGAAGTGGCGCACAGTTGAATGACTTGCACCAGGACACTGAGCCACACGAAATAATAATTATTATTATAACAATGATAGGTGCTGTTGTTACTAGTCAGACACGCACGCAACGTCATTCCGGTTAACATAACGTAATTATAACGTAATTATATCCTAATTGCAGATTCAAACATCCCGCTGCTGGTGAAATAATTCGACTACAAACATCTGACTTCACTTAGTTATCTTCCATTTAGATACCGTGTATGTAACTCAAAATCAAATGTTTGTAAATCTATGGGACCAAACTACTGTGGTCATCAGTCCCTAGGCGTAGAAGTACTTAAACTAATTTAAGGACAATACACACACCCCTGCCCGAGGAAGGACTCGAACCTCCGACAGGAGCAGCCTAGTATGTAAGTCCCACACAGAACTGAGTCTGGGCACTTGTGATTAGGGACATAACGATGATTATTAAGTTCTTGGTTCAGTAAAAAATAAATAAATAAATAAATATATTTTAAGAATTGGCATTTTATATGATTTGATTTGCGCGTTCTGATATTTGTGAGGAAATCTCCAATATTTCACACATCTTTATGCTCCGTCAGCTGTGAGAATCTTAGGCATAATCGAGTATCTGTAAGAGATGAATGCAGTGCTTCGTTAGCTACGGATACAGGTGGTTGGTCTGATTCCAGAGCAAGGTAGTTTGTCATATCAATTCAAGTTCAAAGATGTGTACAAATATTTGTTCAGGTATGAATACGGAGAAAATTTTGGTTATACGCAGTTAATATTGAAGTTTCCATAGTGCGTTGGCTGCTGTTAATTGAGTTTTTGTTATCTGGTTAGTTGAACAATCGGTTAATAAAAATCCGCTCGCCAGTGGAACGACGTTTTGCAATTGCGAGAAAACGATTTAGAGAACAATAGTAGTTCGTATTTCTACAGGACTTTAGGATTTCCGATACTGTAGTAAACTATGTTGTTTGTAACAATATTAAATGTTGTTTAAGGATTAATTAATGTTTTATGTGACAGAGTTTGTTATATCAGACTGTAATAAATGTGATAATATTTAAGACATGTCATTGTAATAAATTGGATTTAATAAACGTTAAGACCTTAACAACGTGTTTCCTTTTATTTGCAAAATCGTGGCTTTAATTTATATCTGGAATTATTGAAAGAGTAGTTGCCTGTAGTGGATCCATTTTGAATAGTCGAACCACTATACCACGGAACGATTGCAGCGGTGGAGTAGCCGAACGGTCTAAAGCGTCACGCTGCGGAGAGCGCGGTTGCTCGGCGTGGAGGTTCGAGTCCTCCCTGGGGCATGGGTGTGTGTGTTTGTCCTTAGGTTAGTTTACCTCGGTTTAAGTAGTTTGTAAGCTGCGAACTGATGACCACGCAGTTTGGTTCGATAGAATTACAAACATTTTTTTTTTTTTTTTTTTTTTTTCAAAAAATCGGCCTTTAAGGGAGTGAAATAGGGGATGAAACGATTTTTGAAAAATGCTGTTATTAAGCTAGTTTTCCGGCCTGAACTACAAAAACTGGTGTTTGGAGTCTTGGTTACAATTAAAAAAAGGTACGTGTATATCACCGCTCCCCTCTTCGTCATTGCCTACCCTTCCTGTATCTCGACTTATAAATCTAACTTAGAACGATGTTTAGTCTTATGTTCAAAATCTTATATCTCTGAAAGTTCTTGACCGAATGTTTTGAAATAGTGATTCAACGTACTACTGGATTACGTGGATGTTTTTACATATATATTATTTAAATATATATCACATACGAATTTATATAAATTTTACCCACCCCCATGAACCACAGACATTGCCGAGGTGGGGTGGCTTGCGTGCCTCAACGATGCAGATAGCCGTACCGTAGGTGCAACCACAGCGGAGGGGTATCTGTGGAGAGGCCAGACAAACGTGTGGTTCCTGAAGAGGAGCAGCAGCCTTTTCAGTAGTTACAGGGGCAACAGTCTGGATGATTGACTGAGCTGGCCTTGTAACATCAGCTAATGTGGCTTTGCCACACGGTTACTGCGAACGGCTGAAAGCAAGGGGAAACTACAGCCGTTACATTTTCCGAGGACATGCAGCTCTACTGTATGAAAATATGATGATGGCATCCTCTAGGGTAAAATATTCCGGAGGTAAAATAGTCCCCCATTCGGATCTCCGGGCGGGGACTACTCAGGAGGATGTTATCATCAGGAAAGACAATACTGGCATTCTACGGATCGGAGCGTGGAATGTTAGATCCCTTAATCGGGTAGGAAAATTAGAAAATTTAAAAAGGGAAATGGATAGGTTGAAGTTAGATATAGTGGGGATTAGTGAAGTTCGGTGGCAGGATGAACAGGATTTCTGGTCAGGTGAGTACAGGATTATAAATACAAAATCAGTTGGGGGTATCACAGGAGTAGGACTGATAATGAATAAGAAAATAGGAATGCGGGTAAACTACTATGAGCAGCGCAGTGATCGCGTTATCATTGTCAAGATAGATACGAAGCCAACACCGACAACAGTAGTACAGGTTTATATGCCAACTAGCTCTGCCGATGATGAGGATATAGAAGAAATATATGAGGAGCTAAAGGAAATTATTCAGACAGTTAAGGGAGAGGAAAACTTAATTGTGATGGGAGACTGGAATTCGGTAGTAGGAAAAGGAAGAGAAGGAAAAATAGTAGGTGAATATGGACTGGGCAGAAGGAATGAAAGAGGAAGTCGCCTGGTAGAATTTTGCACGGAACATAATTTAATCATAACAAACACGTGGTTTAAGAATCACAAAAGAAGGTTGTATACGTGGAAGAGACCAGGAGACACTGGAAGATATCAGATAGATTTTATAATGGTAAAACATAGATTCCGGAATCAGGTTATTAACTGCAAGACATACCCAGGGGCAGATATAGACTCTGACCATAACTTGTTAGCCATGAACTGTAGGCTGAAACTGAAAAAACTGCAGAAAGGTAGGAAAACTAGGAGATGGGACCTAGATAAATTGAAGGAAAGTGAAGTTCTGGAGAATTTCAGAGGGAGATTTAGGCAACAATTGACAGAAACAGGGGGAAATAAAACAGTAGAAGAGGAATGGGTAGCATTGAGAGATGAAATAGTGAAGGCAGCAGAGGACAAAATAGGTAGAAAGGCAAGACCTGCAAAAAATCCTTGGATAACACAGGAAATACTAAATTTAATTGATGAAAGGAGAAAATATAAAAATGCAGTAAATGAAACAGGCAAAATGGAGTACAGACGACTAAGAAATGAGATTGATAGGAAGTGCAAAATGGCTAAGCAGGAGTGGCTAGAAGCCAAATGCAAATCTGTAGAAGAATGTATAAGAAGGGGAAAAGTAGATACCGCCTACAGGAAAATCAGAGAGACATTTGGGGACAGGAAAAGCAATTCTACAAATATCAAGAACTCAGATGGGAAACCAGTTCTCAGCAAAGAAGGGAAGGCTGAAAGATGGAAAGAGTACATAGAGCAGCTCTACAAAGGAAATGAACTGAGAGACGATGTTGTAGGAAGGGAAGAGGAAGTAGATCAAGATGAAATAGGAGATATTGTACTGAGAGATGAATTTGACAGAGCCCTGAAAGACCTAGGTCGGAACAAGGCCCCAGGAGTAGATGACATACCCTCAGAGCTACTAAAGTCTCTGGGAGAGCCAGCCATGACAAAACTATTTGAACTGGTGTGTAGGATGTACGAGACAGGCGAAATACCCTCAGACTTTAAGAAAAATGTAATAATCCCCATTCCAAAGAAATCAGGTGCAGACAGGTGTGAAAATTACAGAACCATCAGTTTGATAAGTCATGGTTGCAAAATTTTAACACGAATTATCTACAGGAGAATGGAAAAGCTGGTAGAAGCTGACCTAGGGGAAGATCAGTTTGGATTCAGGAGGAACGTTGGAACACTGGAGGCAATACTCACTTTACGGCTTATCTTAGAAGATAGATTAAGGAAAGGCAAACCTACATTTTTAGCCTTTGTAGATTTGGAGAAAGCGTTTGACAATGTTGACTGGACTACACTCTTTCAAATTCTGAAGTCAGCAGGGGTAAAATACAGGGAAAGGAGAGTTATCTACAACTTGTACAAAAGCCAGACCGCAGTTATTAGACTCGAAGGGCATGAAAGGGAAGCATCAGTTGGGAAGGGAGTAAGACAGGGTTGTAGCCTTTCTCCGTTGTTATTCAATTTGTACATTGAGCAGGCGATGAAAGAAAGCAAGGAAAATTTTGGAATAGGGATTAAAGTTCAGGGGGAAGAAATAAAAACATTGCGTTTTGCTGATGACATTGTAATTCTGTCAGAGACAGCGAACGACCTGGAAGAGCAGTTGAATGGAATGGGCAGTGTGTTGAAGAGAGCGTACAAAATGAACATTAACAAGAGCAAAACAAAAATAATGGAATGCGGTCTTAGAAAATCAGGCGATGGTGAAGGAATTAGATTAGGTAACGAAACAATGAAGGTGGTAGATGAGTTTTGTTACTTGGGTAGTAAAATAACATGCGATGGTCGCAGTACAGAGGATATAAAATGCAGAATGGCAATGGGAAGAAAAGCATTTTTGAAAAAGAGAAATTTGCTAACATCGAATATTAATTTAAGTGTAAGGAAGTCTTTTCTGAAGGCATTTGTGTGGAGTGTTGCCTTGTACGGGAGTGAAACATGGACGATAAGCAGTGCGGACAGGAAGAGAATAGAGGCTTTTGAAATGTGGTGCTACAGAAGAATGCTGAAGATTAGGTGGGTAGATCACATAACTAATGAAGAGGTACTGAACAGAATTGGCGAGAAAAGGAGTTTTTGGCATACCCTGACTAAAAGAAGGGATCGCTTGGTAGGACACATTCTTAGACATCGAGGAATCGTAAATTTAGCATTGGAGGGAAGTGTGTGGGGTAAAAATCGCAGAGGGAGGCCAAGAGACGCGTATAGTAAGCAGATTCAAATAGATGTGGGTTGTCGTTCTTATGAGGAGATGAAAAGGCTTTCTCAGGATAGAGTAGGGTGGAGAGCTGCATCAAACCAGTCTCCGGACTGAAGACCATAACAACAACAACAACATAAATTTTACAATGTGGAAACGTTGAGGCCAAAAATTGCAAAAGTACCATATATATAGGTTATGAGTAATATATTAAACAAATAGGTGTCTAAAAACGTTTCTGTGTTACAGTGCAACGTTGTGACAAATTTGGAACTTTTTAGATTTTCAAACACACACAAACCAACACCTTACAACCAACAACGCCAAATAGTCTACACTGTTTCAAACTAATACAACACTCGAAAAAATTTATCGAATGCCAAGAGCAATCCTTTCGAGACTAAACTAACAATTAATACGCCTCAAAACGAAGGTAACTACACAGCTTTAAATCGCCTAATCATAGGGTTTATTGAAGTCGATGCTTATCGACCGATGAACAACAATTTACCACTGCAAGCGGTTCCGCCAGGCGCCAGTCAGGCGTCCATTCGTAAATCAAACAGCAATGACGACAAGATAAATACACCACAGCCCTAACACATAACCATACTAGTAAGTATCAATATGTAGTCCACAAATGTAGATCACTGCTAGGTTGCAATGAACTGTACGACAAAACAGATTAAAATCGGTTATTTCGCACAAGCCAGGATACCTTTCACATACACGAGACCTATTTTATACACACAAACACACATATACACAATCGGATAAGCGTTAAATTGCGATGTAAAATCAAACTCCACTCCATACACCTATGTATCGCACAACGACGATTTAAACGAACGCTTGCTTAGCTAGAACAGCATAGAAATACATAGCCAATAACTGACCAACTAACAGATATCCGATAAAACAAAGCACTGCTCTTCTGACACGTAACTTGTCTTCTAGTATTTTCTGCTAGATCCATTGACCTGTAAATCGGAAATGGTCAACACGAAAAGCTATGTCTTAACAACAAATAGCTACTGCAGGTGCAAGCTACTACATATTTTAGGTAATCACATCGACGCTGGAGTGATCCTCAGCACACTTGATCCCCTACAGATCTTATGATCTACAGCAAACACCTCATAAGGTTTGTCTATATACACCGCGGAAGAGTAAAAGGCTCCTTTCACAAAAGAAAGAAACCTAGAATGCGTCTAACGCGATTCCCACATCACGAAAAAGATACTGTGCTACTACACCTTACAACACATTAGATCCAACTCTAACCCTTTTTACGATAAAGCGACCCACAGATCGATGATTTTCACATGAAAACCGTACGATTATAACACAGCAGACCAACATCGATCCCTTTTTTTAGGAGAAAACGAACCACACCCAGTAAGATACACAGATTTTACTCGAAATATAATTTTTGCCTGATCATTCTACACGAAGAACCATTTAAAATCGAAACTAGAACGATATTGTTCGACTATTGCGACCATAAACACATCCTTTTGTACACCGTAACAAACCTATAGCCTTGGAAATCCCGATACATGCTACACAACAAGTTCCAAATCTTTATACCATGAAACGACAACCTCTAACTCCCAACCTAAAAGTAGGCCACTGTACGAAATATAAGCTTAATTCTGGTAGGAGGTACCCAAATAAGAATTTACTGTCATAAAAAGCTTAATTTTAGCAGCAAAATTAGCAAAAGGACCCTGTGAACTACCGGCTACTCCCTGCTGTAAAACCTTGTTCCCTGGCCCTAATTGAGAAATGACTTGGTTCAAATTACTCTAATAAAAGGGAGTTAACGATACAGTGACGAATATACGTAGCAGATCACACGAAATTACAAACAAGCATTAATAAACAAGCCACCACAATTAAAGCTATTTCATTAAGGGGGCTAAAGAAAAACATTTATGGCGCAACGGAACTTAAACACAAAAAATTGCACCTGACCTTGTTCTCAGCGCTAGTGAAAAACAATATTAAATAAAAATGGGGGATGGTGCTCGAAAACTACAATTTATAGACAAGTCAAAATTATACAGAACTTAAATTATTTATTTAGGTCGAACGCAAGCAAAATGGGGAACCAATTTTGTTAATACAATAAAAAGCAGGAACTATTACTGAAGATGCCCAGCATTGAAATTAACATAAATTACTCAGAAGGTAACGCTACTGGAGGGGGGGGGGGATTTACAAACAACACTGACCAAAATCAGCGAGCTGAAACGAGGCAGAAGCAGACGCCGCAATCGGAGGCGAAATTCAGCAAAGCCGGAGGTACCACCCAACACGATATACAATAAAACTGCAGAGACAGGTCTGGTCTCCCGTGTCTGACTTTAGATGGTGCGTGAGTACAGCAAAGTTAAGTTGCATTTAGATTAGACCGCGAGCAAACACGCTAACGGCGACACACTGCTACGTTACATGATCGCACTGCACTGAAGGTGAAGTGGTTAAAATCGCATTCATTAAATAAAATCACAGCGGACTCTTAAGTTGTAATTAGAGAGTAAACTATGTAGGCACTGGTTTTATGAGAAGTGGCGTGAATTCAGGTGGCTAGCTGCAAACCCCAGAAGTCGGAGTTCGGACCCACGTGGTTCCGAAAACCGATAAAAATGAATAAATTCACCTTCCGAAAAATAAAGAAAATTAACTACAGCATGCAACCCATAGAACTGCGTAGAATTCCATAAGGAAGCTAGTGAAATGCAGCAACATGCGATTGGGAGCGTCCACAGAGACGGAAGATGTCCAGTCTCAAAAACTGGAAAAGTGGAATAATTACAAAGTCGAAAAAATAAAAATAAAAACTACATCATGCAATCAATAGAAATGTTTAGAATTACATAAGGAAGCGAATGAAATGCAGCTACACGCGATAGGGGCGATTACAGAGATGAATGAAATACAGTCTCAAAAAACCAGAAAAGTGAAATAATTACAAAGTCGAAAAAGTGAGAATACAAACTACGGCATGCAACCCTTTAAAATACACAGACTTCATAAACAAGCTATTGAAGGAGGCTGTACAAGGCTCAGAGAGAATTACTGACAACAATGAGTGCATACTACAAGTTCGGAAAAGAAACAGCAAAATTAAAAACAAGGTGGGGGGACAAGATCGCGAAATGTTAGTGGAAATCAGAAGGATACACGCATAGTTACTTGCCTGATGGGCAGGGAACAAACAATAGTAGAAGCTGAAGGCTTTGTTCTAAGAACCAACCATGTGGAACATATACCACTCACGGAAGAAAACGATAAGAAAGATTTCACATGCTCTGTACAAAACTGAACATATCGTCTGTTAGAAATCGGGCCCCACAAATCTAGAAAGAATTTACACAGAGTTCGTACACCGCCACATAATCACAAACGGTTTGAATATACCACGCCGTTATCAAACTGCAACTAGTAACACATACACCGCGTTTATCTGATGGAAATCACTGGATTGAAAAACTAGCACACATTTCCACGCACGATCGGAAGGAATATTCAAAAAAATTAATCTAAATTCAAGAGTCTAAGTTAAACATGCTAGACAACGAATCACAACCATCTCCGCAGACACAAGAGAAGAACCAATATTACCTCACCACGATCCCAGCAAGAAGTGAAGATTGCCAGCCGCGGTGGCCGAGGTGACTGAGGCGCTCCAGTCACGGTCAGCACGGCCACTACGGTCGGAGGTTCGAATCCCCCTCCGGCATGGATATTTGTGCCGTCTTTAGTCTTAGCTAGTTCATAAGTAGTTTGTAAGCTTAGGGACTGATGACCACGTAGTTATGTCCCATAAGTTGTACAAACATTTGAACATTTTGAAGTGAAGATCGAGCGGCCAGGAGACAGGGAAGCTACCGGAAAATGGGAAAAACCCATGATAACAGCGGTGGTGGGGATAGAAGATCGTGAGACTCGCCCTGGAGAAGGCTCGTCGACTAACTTGTAACCAAAGGGTGTAGAAACCTCTTTGGTCGCATCAGCAGTAGGGGTTGATAACGACTAACTATCGACTCTGAGCCAGAGAGAACCATGCAAAGCGAGCTATTACCACCCACATTCAGACAGCCTCACACACCCACTTAAAAGTAAAACAAGTACACATTCTCACAGGGACAATAATAAATTATTAAAATAACATAATCCTAGAAATATTAACTAACATTTCAGAAACTAATATTTTAAAAGATGAAATAAAAATGCTATTCCTCATGCCCTGACAAGAGTGGGATTCTAATTTAAGAAAATGCTAATCTAGCAACATCAAATAAATTACAATTTTATAAAAGAAATTTATGGAAGACGACAAACGGTCGTCTTTCAAACCACAAGGCTATCCCATTCGGTCAAGCCGAGCCCCGTGCGTCCGCAGCATCCAAAAGCCGCGTCACGGCCGAGTCCGCCGCACGATGGCGCCGCCTCTGAGGGCCTGCAGCGCCGCCACGCGGTGTGCGAGGCGTGCCTCAGTTCAGGTGTAGCTCTCGCCGGTCTCATATGTCAACATTAACCACCGTCCATGAGTGTTCAATAAATTATACTGTTACAACAGTTTAATTGGCGACGAGTTTCGTTCTTACGCGTGTTTTCAGTTTACGCTGTTATGGATCCGGCGTTGCTTCAGTTACTGCAAAAGCAGCAGCAACAGCAACAGCTAGATTTGGTTACATAGAGTTGGTTACGTCTTTTCGTCCCGCTGTGGCCCCTTCGCCGCCGCCCCAGGCCAACCCCCCCCGCCCGCTCCTCCGGCTTTTACCGCTTTCCAAGAGTCTAAGGAAGACTGGGAGTCCTACGTGCGGCGTCTACAGCAGCATTTTGCGGCTTTTAAGGTAACGGATCCTGACTTACAAAAGTCTTTCTTCTTGTCGTGGATCGAGCCCGATACTTTTCGTTTACTACGAAAACTAGCTCCGCTGTCAGAGCCCGCCGAGTTGTCTTTTTCCCGTATGTCGGAATTGCTTCGTTCTTATTATCGGCAGCAAACGCACGTGGTGCTTTCCCGGCTGGATTTTCATCAAAGCAAAAAGAAACCTGGTCAGTCGAATCAGTCCTGCGTGGCAGACCTCCGCGGTTTGAGTCGTAAGTGTGATTTTGTGTTTGCAAATTGTCAGCAGTCGTATGCAGATTCCTTAATTCGCGACGTGGTTGTCCGTTCGGCTCCTGATAGGGCTGTGCGTCGCGAGGCTTTTTCGGTTACAGGATCCCGCCATTGACGAGGTTCTGTCTATTGCACAAGCTTTTGAGGTGTCTAAGGCGGCAGCGGATCAGTTTGAGGAAATGGTAGAGGTGGCGGCGGTACAGTCCTCGCGCCCGCACAGGCGCCGTTCTTCGCCCTCCTCTTCGTCTTCGTGTTCTTCACGATTGCCTCCCGTCATTCCATACCGACAGCGTGATTTTCCCTCTTGTCCGGATTGTTTTCATGCGCACGATCGCCCGCGCTGCCCCTTCCGCCGCGCGCGGTGCGCGTCCTGCCGTAAGCAAGGCCACGTGGCAGCTGTTTGTCGGACTTCTCCACGCGGTCGGCCGCCGTATTCTGAAGAGTCCCAAATGGAAGTAAACTGTCTTTCTACCGGACCTGGACAGGAGCAGGTCACTTCTTCAAAGATTTATGTCACACTTCTAATTCAAAATGGTACTTTCCGTTTTCAAGTCGATACGGGTGCCTCTGTCTCTCTCGTAAATTTGGATAAGTACTTGGCACTTAAACAACCTGCGGCTCTTGTTCACGAAATTGCACGCAACAGGCCTCAAATGCAATCTTCAATAATCACAGTTCTTTCAACCTGAAATTGAGTATTTGGGACACCTCGTGTCACGTGATGGCGTCCGCCCTAGCTCAGAGTTGGTTACGGCGATTGACCATCTTCCTCGTTCTACGAATTTGCAGGAACTCCAGTCCTTTTTGGGCAAGGTCAGCGACTACTCCAAATTTCTTCCTAACGTGGCGGAGGTCACACATCCTTTGAACGCACTTCGAAAGAAAGGTGTTCCGTTTGTGTGGTCTGCTGCTTGTGAGGCGGCATTCGCACGCATCAAATCAATGTTAAAGTCTTCACCTTGTCTCGGCACATTTACACTAGGCCGACAGCTAGTCCTAGCTACGGATACTTCTCAGCATGGGATTGGAGCGGCGTTGGCCCACAGACTGGATGATGCTTCCGAGCAGCCCATTGCCTACGCGTCTAAGACGTTGTCAGATGCCCAACGTAATTATCCTCAGATTGAGAAAGAGGCTTTGGCGATTGTTTACGCTGGTTGGATGTTTCATGTGTTTCTCTGGCATTAAATACCACCTTATCACGGATCACAAATCCCTGGTGGCACTGTTTGGTCCACGTTCTCATCTTCCAGACCGGACTTCGCAACGTGTCCAACGTTGGGCTCTGTTTATGAGTGCCTATCACTACGAAATTCATTATCGGTCCTCGCCGCACCATACCAATGCCGACGCCTTGTCCTGTCTGCCCATGGGTCCCGACCCTTCCTTCGACAAAGACGAGGTAGCGATTTTTCAGATTGATGAACGTTTGTACGACGCAGTTGAGCGACTTCCGATTACGGCCAATAGAGTCGCGCAAGCCACCTGTCGGGACCCTGTGCTCCGGGAGGTGCTTAAGCATGTCACTGCCGGGTGGCCTGAGCGATTGTCCGCCAAAGAGGCTGGCCCTCTGCGTACCTATTTCCAGCTTCGACACCGGCTGTCAGTTATCGACGGTGTCCTCTTCCTCAGTACCGATTCCGACAAGCCTCTCGTCGTTATTCCGTCTGACTTACGGGCTCTGTTAACTCTGTTACATCGGGGTCACTGGGGTATCACACGCATGAAGGTACTTGCACACCGTTTTGTCCATTGGCCAGGAATCGATGCCGCCATCAAGCAGTTGGTTCGTTCGTGCACTCAGCGTGCTACCCAGCAAGCTGCCCCCCAGCGCAATTTTTTCCCTGTGGCCTACTCCGGAGCTCCCCAGGGACCGCATTCATGTGGACTTGGCCGGCCCTTTCTGTCAGTCAATGTGGTTCGTGGTGGTAGATGCACTGTCTAATTATGCTTACGTTGTGCGTATGCGCTCCACTACGGCAGAAGATGTGGTCAGAGCCCTGGTACAGATCTTTGCTATTGAAGGCCTTCCTCGGACGCTCGTCTCTGATAATGGCCCACAATTCACGTCGTCTTATTTTCGACAATTCTGCACTAATAATGGTATTTCCCACCTCACCTCGGCTCCTTTCCACCCCCAATCTAAATGGGGAGGCAGAGCGTATGGTGCGAACTTTTAAATCACAACTTCGTAAGTGCCTGGAAAAGTCATCCGCCGAGGCGGCGCTCCCCTTACTTCTTAGTACTTATCGGACAACACCAATTAATGGTCGGAGCCCGGCGGAGGTCCTCCACGGCCGCCAGCCCCGGACGCTGTGGCACCTGCTGTGCCCGGAGCCCCGACCTGAGGTGCCCACCCACACTCGGCGTTACGCACCAGGCACTCCTGTCTGGGCACGCACCCATTCTCGCCCCCTTCCCAACGTCACGACGACGCCTTACCGTCGGAGCCCCTCCGTCGCGCCCGCCTCCTGCCTGCTCGGGTCCTGCTACGGACGCGGCCGTGTCGTTTCCAGCACCGGCGGTTGGGGGAGGGCCGGCAGGGGAGGCGTTTTCCTTCAGTGGCGACGTCGAGATGCGACCGGCCTCTCCGCCACTGTCACCTGTGCTAGCGGGGACCCTGCCACGACCTGGTCGCCGCCGGCGTGGGCACTTCCGCCCCTACGTGCCCCCGGACTGGTTGGCCGCGCAGCGACGTGCTGACGACATCCCCTTGGACGCATATGAGCCGATGGAGGCGCTCGCCGTCTCCGGCAGGCTCCTGCCCCGCTGCGGTCGCCACCGCCGCAGGGTCACGTGGGCGACTCCCGTGGCCGCCACGACCCAGCGTCGCCGGCCATCTTCCGCCTCCACCTGCGATGTCGGCTTCCCGGAAGAGGGGAGGGATGTTGGAGCGCGCCACTGCAAGCCGCGTCCTGTGCGTCCGCAGCATCCGAAAGACGCGCCACGGCCGAGTCCGCCGCACGATGGCGCCGCCTCTGAGGGCCTGCAGCGCCGCCACGACCGGGCGAGCTCGCGGTGTGCGAGGCGTGCCTCAGTTCACTTGTAGCTCTCGCCGGTCTCATATATCAACATTAACTGTGTCCGTGACTTGCCACCACCGTACCGTGCATATATGTATATCTTGTACTGTCCATGAGTGTTCAATAAATTATACTGTTACAACAACTCCAATCTTATTACACAACAGACCAGGACCATTTGTCTTATGTTCTCCTCCAAAAAACAAGTAACGTTTGTTTGTGTAATTTATACGCACGAAAGGCAAAGTTTTGATCAGCGCTGCATCTAGGCTGGTTAGGTGTCACAACCTGCATCGCGAAAATTCCACAGAGCTATAAAAAAAACACAACAGACGCACTTCTATAGCTTTTTAAGGTATATAGACCCACAGATCAAAGAAATAGAAATCACAACCTTCGATTACTTTTCTATTACGACAGCCGCGGTGGAGTAGCCGAGCGGTCAAAAGCGTCTCGCTGCGAAGCGCGCGGTTGCTCGCCATGGAGGTTCGAGTCCTCCCTGGGGCATGGGTGTGTGTGTGTTGTCCTTAGGTTAGTTTACCTAGGTTTAAGTAGTTTGTAAGTTACGGACTGATGACCACGCAGTTTGGTCCGATAGATTTACAAACATTTATTCTATTAGGAGAGTGGAATGTTTGTCGAATTATGGTTTATTGTAATATTGCACCTGGAGGACGATTTAAATCCTATTACAACTCGAGGTTGAACGACTCCTGCAACTAACCACATCCTTTGTTTAAGAGAAAAATCACTGTTGATAGATCAGACATTTAGACACCACACAGATAAATACAACATGCAAAAGCTTGATGTATCTTACCACTCGAACCTTTGCATGTTAGATCAGGGTTGTTGTTATGGTTTTCAGTCTGGAGACTGGTTTGATGCATCTCCACACTAGGGTGGGCCGACAAAAGTGAATTTTTGAGTATCAAGTTGTAATAGGGCTCGAAAGTTGCGTATATGTGTGCTGATTAACGAAAAAATAATTTAAAAAATCTAACTTAATATCTTCAGTTCGCGCAAAGGGCTTAAAGTTTCTAAAAAAACGATAAATTTATAGAATTTCTTAAAGGTCATCTATACTAATAATAAATCTGTAAATGTAGGCCTATCGCTGTTCCCTTCAATCTTCAAAACTACTGAACGAATCATCATGCGGGTTTTACAGGAAACATGAGAAAAGTGTGGGTCAACATATAGGCATAATTTTATCGGAATTGGATCACGAAAACAAAAGATATCATAATTTTACATGTTTTCAGTAACCGCTGTGTCTGGTTTCCTTTTTTTTTTTTTTTTTTTTTTTTTTTTTTTTTTTTTTTTTTTTTTTTTTTTTTTTTTTCCAACTATGGAGAACCGCTTATCTCCAAAACTACTTCACGAATTTGCATGGGATTTTACAGGTAACTTGAGCGTAACTGGACAATATATAGACTTAGTTTCTTTAACGTCGGATCAAGAAAAAGAAGAATATCGTAATTTAAATTTTTGTATCTATAACCGTCATGTCAGTCTCTTTGAACACGAGTAGCTCCAAAACGTCTTGACGAATTTTCATGGGGTTTTCTCACATAACGTTAGAATATCTTGCGGTTACATAAAGGCTCAATGATTAAAATCGGATCACAGAAAATAAAGATATCATAATTTAATCATTTGCTTAAAAGCCCTCGTGTATATCTGTTTGTTGAAGGTAATCTCCAAAAGTACTACACGAACTTTCATGGGTTTCCACAGGTGAATTGAGAATAGTTTGGAGAGTAACATAGGCTTAGGTTCATCAAAATCGAATCAGAAGAAGGAAAGATATCGTAATTTGAAGTTTTTATATATACTATGCCTATAAGTATGGTGTAGTACAGCACATCTCCATGAGTACTACACAAACTTTTATGGAGTTTCATAGGTCAACTAAGAGTACCTTGGGCAACATATAAGCTTCATTTCATTAAAATTGGACCAGGGGAAGAAAATTGTTATTTGTAGTTTCTGGTGTATGTTATGCATGAAATTCAACATAGTATAGCAAAGACCCGATTGAGACGCTGTTACTGACATAGTATACCAAATAACTAACAGATGTCGCTGCTGTGTTGTTTATTCTCAGAACTGAAGTGCAATACACTGAAACAAGGGCTATAATTTTCCTCGTGGCAGCGGTATAGTGTATCGATATTGGTAATGGCCGTTGAATTTTTTTTTTTTTTTTTTTTTTTTTTTTTTTTTTTTTTTTTAAATCAGTCACGTACAATGAAGGGAATAATTCTTAGTGTTGATAAAGAAATAAATAATTAATGTAGCTCTGCCAATAATTAATGATCCCCCTAAACCGAATATTTCGTTGCCAACGTTAACATACTACACCGCTGCCACTGCAAGTAAAATTTAACCCAGGTATGGCACAAAAAAATAATATTTTTACTAGCTGTATCCCACATGCCTTGCAATGCCATAAAAAGAAAAAAATGTGCTTATTTCCGCAGGTATAATTTGAATCTAAGACATAGCGAAATTCTTTCGCGTCTGTCCATGCTCTAATTTACATAAGAATTCTTTCCAAGCAAAATGGAATTTATGTAGTTTCCTTTCTGATTTCGGTGTATCCTCATTACATTTTAGAGCGTTCTGTTTAGGAATGCCTCGAAAACGCCACACTACAAGAAAGGACAAAGTGAGGCGACGTTAGTTACATAGTACACCATAGTACACAACTAATTATGGCGTTGCTACGTTTTTTTCATTCTCATAACTATGGTGTAATACACTACAAGAAGGGGTACAATTTTACTTACGGCAGCGGCGTTGTGCGCTGATGTTGGCAACGGTCATTCAATACTTTTTCAAAAATCAGTCACTTAGAATAAGGGGGATAATTGTTTATGTTCACGATGAAAGAAATAATTCATGCTGTTCTGGTCAGTAAATTAATCATCCTCCTAAAGCGTATAGTTCGTTGCCATCTATAGCAAACTAAAACTGCTACCATTGCAAGTAAAGTTTAGCCCAAGTAAGACACAAAAAGTTTTTTTTTTTTTTTTTCTGCTAGCTGTAACCCATATGCTCTGCAATGTCATGGAAAGAGAAGAAGTTCATCCTTCGACGGGTATAACCACTAAATTATACAAAGAGTAGAAATACCTATGTTATTTTACCACCCAAGTGACAAAACTCGTCTACCACCTTCATTGTTTCGTTACGTAATCTAATTCCTTCAGGATAGCCTGATTTTCTAAGACTGCTTTCCATTACCTTAGTTTTGCACTTGTTAATGTTCATTTTATACAATCGCTTCATCACACTGTCCATTCCATTCAACTGTTCTTCCAGGTCCTTTGCTGTCTCTGACAGAATTACAATGTCATCACCAAGACGAAATGTTTTTATTTCTTCGCCCTGAATTTTAATCCCTATTACAAATTTTTCCTTGCTTTTCTTCGCCGCCTGCTCTATGTACAAATTGAATGACATCGGAGAAAGGCTACAAGCCTGTCTTACTCCCTTCCCAACTAATGCTTCCCTTTCATTCCTTCGAGTCTAATAACTACGGTCTGGCTTTTGTGCAAGTTGTAAATAAGATCAGGGTATAGAGGATGAAATAGAACTGATAAAATAGAATATAAACGCTTCTATTTAGGGTCAGGACTATACCACAGAATCGAACAATTATCGATTGCGTTTTCCAGATAGAAGGCGATGCAGACGTTAACGACCACACAGCATACCTCTGAGAACCCGATAGAAATACACAATGGAGAATAGAACACTTCATTATTCAACTCTTCTTACATATATCGTATACACAAAACCACCCAACAGAATATATCCATAGTAACAATAGTCTACAGTATTACTAACCATCGAGATCAATTTAATTTAACCTTGTAGAATACATGCAACATCGTATTTTAGGTAATCATATCTTCGACTACAGACGCATCGATTACTCTGCAAAAGCAGTATAAGGTAGGCGTACAACGCCAATAGACAACTCGTAGGAGTCATATACACACACCACCGAAGGGTAAAGTGTCTGTCAACAGAAAAATACTCCTTGGTTGCTTATATTCGGAACCAAAAACACGAAAAATTGGGCAGAGGCACGTAAAACGTAAAATGGGACAGATCGTCTCCAGCTCTTTTTTAGGGTAAATCAAACTAATTAACTCAAAATTTCACATTACAACCAACGGATCATGTCGAGACGTGTGTTATAGGGACAGACCGATAAAGTGACAGAATTTTTAGAGTAAATCAAGCCACTTATCACAAAATTCACGTGACAACCAGCAGATGTTGTGCCGGCAAGACTCCAGGATGATCCCGAAATGACGCTTTGAGTAGTATTTCCACGTGGAGCACCAAATAGCCCACACACGGCCGGGTCATGCGTCCGCCGCGGCCGACGACCAGAGGGCGAGGCACGGTGAAGTGCGGCCTCACCTGGGCGACACGTGCGCGCGTCCAGGCGCTGCGAGGAACAGTCCACAGAAGTGGGCCATCGGACTGCACACACTGCGTGTACCACACAGTCTGAAAACTCACGGCACTGTCAGGGAAACTGAGCAATTTTTTGGCTATTTCTTATAAAAATAATTTCCTCAAGATGGGAATTATTAGCATTTTGCTATAAACATTTACAATAATTTCCGTGGCTGGGGGAAAATTAACACTTTATTGTAAACATTAACACGAGCTGGCCAATATTAACATTTTACTGAGCAATTAATTTAGCAGTTTGAATCTGAACAACCGTCAATTGATATTTTCTGATGAATCAACAGTCTGCTGCGTAGTATGGGTTACGTAAACAGTTTGGCTTCATACTGCCGTCAGCTAATTTGTAATGACTCATTCTCTGATTGCTTGTCCTCCCCTCCACACTTGTGTAATATGGGTTATTTAATCAGTTTGAATTTGTCCACTGTTAGTTGATTTTTTCATGTCTCAGCAGACTTCCATCTTCTCCCTTTCCTACTATCGAGTTGCTGTCCACCATCACAATCATGTTTGCTTCTCCTCTAACGGTCTGAATAATTTTCTTTATCTCTTCATACATTTCATCTGTCTCCTCATCATCAGCAGATTTATTTGGCATATAAACTTGTCCTACCGTGGTTGGTGTTGGCTTTGTGTCTACCTTTGCTATGATAATGCGTTCACTATACTGTTCATAGTTACTAACCCGCATTCCTATTTTCTTATTTATTATTACACCTACACCTGAATTACCACCAACTGACTTTGTATTTATAACCCTGTACTCACCTCACCAAATATCATGTTCATCCTGCCACGCAACTTCACTAATCCCAACCATATCTAACTTTCAAAAATGTTCAAATGTCTGTAAATCTATCGGACTAAACTGCGTGGTCATCAGTCCCTAGCTTACAAATTGCTTAAACCTACGTAAACTAACCTAAAGACAAACACACACACCCATGCCCCAGGGAGGACTCAAACCTCCACGGCGAGCAACCGCGCGCTCCACAGCGAAGCGCTTTAGACCGCTCGGCTACTCCACCGCGGCAATCTAACTTTAATCTATGCAATTCTCTTTTCAAATTTTCTAACTTACCTGCCCGATTGAGGGATAATAGTTGCCACTATTCAAGTTCCAACCCTCGTATATCAATAATGACTAAGGTGTTCATCCAATACGATTATGAGCGCCCAATCCGTAAAGAATGTGATCTAGGTTTGTTACTATTGTAGCATTATCTGAAAACACGGCGTTGGCCCGGGTATTTATTCATTCTACACTCTGGTAGTTCATCTCTTCCTATTCCATCTCTTTGCTCATCTCCACCCCACCCCTCTGACTCGCCCCATTTCTTCCACACCCCCTGCTCCTTTGCACGTCCTCGGTTCACCCCTACCCACTCCCATCGACGAATATTTTTGTCTATAGAACTTCCTTGGTAATCAGTGAAACAAAGTTTATTGCAAGCTATACTATGGAATGCACGTACGGTGGCTTGCAGATTAGAAATGTTCAAACGTTTGTGGTCCTAATTAACTTAACTGTTGAGGTCATTGGCCCCTAAACTTGTTGCTCAGTGACCGACGGCCAGTGCACACGTGACCAGCAGCAGCTCTACATTGTACGGTAACCGGCTTCTTAATAGAAACGACTCATTTACATTTCGTGTGTGCTTTCTCTTGCAGCTCTTTATACTTTAGTGTGCTCGCGTGTTTGTTTATTAAGAATCGCGTTTATTTGTCAGTTTAGTTACCGAATTTTTGATTTATTAGCTCGCGTATATAATTTTTCAGATTCGCCGTTAATAAACAGTTCAGCGTTAGGTTTATACTTTGAAAAGCTCACTGTTTATCAAACTTCTCTTGTTGCTGTGTATATTTACTTAGATTCGCGTTCAACTAGTCAGTTCAGTGTATTCATCCGCAGTGTAAATCCGCGACTCACAGCTTCTGTTTTGTTTTGATCGTACACGCGGTTGGTAGTCCTACACTTCAGTTGCTCAGTGACCGGCGGCCAGTGCACACGTGACCAGCAGCAGCTCTACATTGTACGGTAACCGGCTTCTTAATAGAAGCGACTTATTTACATTTCGTGTGTGCTTTCTCTTGCAGCTCTTTATACTTTAGTGTGCTCGCGTGTTTGTTTATTAAGAATCGCGTTTATTTGTCAGTTTAGTTACCGAATTTTTGATTTATTAGCTCGCGTATATATTTTTCAGATTCGCCGTTAATAAACGGTTCAGCGTTAGGTTTATACTTTGCAAAGCTCACTGTTTATCAAACTACTGTGTCCTCTGACGTACTTACTTGGAAGAAACAAAGGTTTTTAGAATGGCTAGGAACTGTGACTGCTGCGAACGGATGGAGGCAGAGTTGGTGACTCTTCGCTCGCAGCTTCAGGCGGCGTTGGCTTCGCTGGCAACGCTTGAGACTGCGGTGGGTGGGCGCCGCTGTTGTGGGCCGCTCGCGGGGGTGCAGCAGACGCCCAGTGCGTCTGTTGTGCCCTCCGATCGGCCTGCGGCTGTGGCCAGCCCACTCACTGCCCGCGAGGAGGTAGCACCCCAATCCGTGGTGGATTGGGAGGTCCCCTCAGCGCGTGTCAGGCGGCGTAAGACTTCCCGGGGGACCGAAGTGGAGGCCTCCCCGGTTAGTCTTGCCAACAGATTCGAGGCGCTGTCTGTGGCAGGGGATGTTCCTGATGCGGATGGTGTCGCTTGTCCTGTACTCGCCCCTCTGCCTTCAAGATCCGGGCACTCACAGAGGGTGGGTTTGTTGGTAGTTGGGAGCTCCAACGTTAGGCGGGTAATGGAGCCCCTTAGGAAAATGGCTACTAGGGAGGGGAAGAATTCCAATGTGCACTCCGTGTGCATACCGGGGGGAGTCAAACCGGATGTGGAACGGCTCCTTCCGGATGCCATGAAGAGCACAGAGTGCAGCCAGCTGCAGGTGGTGGCTCATGTCGGGACCAATGATGTGTGTTGCTTTGGATCGGAAGAGATCCTCTCTGGTTTTGAGCGGTTATCAGAAGTGGTTAAGACTGCCAGTCTTGCTTGCAAGATGAAAGCGGAGCTCACCATCTGCAGCATTGTCGACAGGACTGACTGCGGACCTTTGGTTCAGAGGCGAGTGGAGGGTCTGAATCAGAGGCTCAGACGGTTCTGCGACCGTGTGGGCTGCAGATTCCTCGACTTGCGCCAAAGGGTGGTGGGTTTTCGGGTTCCGCTAAATAGTTCAGGAGTCCACTATACTCAGGAAGCGGCTACACGGGTAGCGGGGGCTGTGTGGCGTGGACTGGGCGGTTTTTTAGGTTAGATGGCCTCGGGAATACACAAAATGGGTTTCAGTCTCAAAGGGGGCAGGTCAGACACCGGAAGAAAGCAGACCTAAAAACCATTGGTGTAACAGTTCTAAATTGTCGTAGCTGTGTTGGGAAAGTTCCAGAGCTCCAAGCGCTGATAGAAAGTACTGAGGCACAAATCGTTATAGGTTCTGAAAGCTGGCTGACGCCTGAGATAAATTCGGCCGAAATTTTTTCAAAGGGCCAAATGGTCTTCAGAAAGGATAGAATAAATAAAACAGGGGGTGGCGTGTTTATTGCTGTTACAAACGGTTTATCCTGCAGCGAAATTGAGGCAGATACTTCCTGTGAATTGGTTTGGGTAGAGGTTATACCTGACCACCGAAATAAATTAATAATTGGATCTTTTTATCGGCCCCCTGACTCAGACGATGCGGTTGCAGAAATGTTCAAAGAAAGCTTGAATCATATTTCAAATAGGTATCCGAAGCATACTGTTATAATCGGTGGCAACTTTAATTTACCCTCGATATGTTGGCATAATTACGTATTAAAAACCGGGGGCAAATATAAAACATCGTCCGAACTAGTTCTGAATGCTTCATGCTTAGTTCATGAACCCTCTAGAATAGTACGTGGTTGCGAAAATACTCTTGATCTCCTAGCTACAAATAATCCCGAGATAGTAAAGAGCATCAAAACAGATACAGGGATTAGCGAACATCAAGTTGTAGTAGCGAGACTGAATATCGAAATTCCCAAATGCACCAAAAATAAACGAAAAATATATCTATTCAATAAAGCAGATAAAAATTCACTTCACGCTTTTCTGAGTGACAGTCTCCAGTCCTTCAAAACTAAAAATGCGAGTGTAGATCAGTTGTGGCTTACTTTCAAAGACATAATATCAGTAGCAATCGAGAGATTTATACCAAATAAATTAATAAAAGAGGGGGCTGACCCCCCGTGGTACACAAAACAGGTCAGATCACTGTTGCAGAAACAAAGAAAAACGCATGCAAAATTTAAAAAGACACAGAATCCGCAAGACTGGCAATCTTTTACTGAAACTCGCAACCTAGCGCGGACTTCAATGCGAGTATCTTATAGTTGTTTCCACAACGAAATCCTGTCTCGTAATCTTGCAGAAAATCCAAAGAAATTCTGGTCATATGTGAAGTACACTAGCGGCAAAACACAAGCAATACCTTCACTACGCGATATCAGTGGTAATACTACCGACGACAGTACTGCTAAGGCAGAATTACTAAACACAGCTTTCCGAAATTCTTTCACCAAAGACGACGAAGTGAACACTCCAGTATTCAATCCAAGTACAGCTGCCAGCATGCGAAACTTAGAAGTAGATATTCCTGGAGTAGTAAAACAACTTAAGTCACTAAACAAAAATAAATCTTCCGGGCCAGATTGTATACCAACTAGATTCCTCTCAGAGTATGCTGATGCAATAGCTCCGTACTTAGCTATAATTTACAACCGATCACTCAGCGAAAGATCCGTACCCAAAGACTGGAAAGTTGCCAAAGTTACTCCAATATTCAAGAAAGGCAATAGGAGTGATCCCCAAAATTACAGTCCTATCTCATTGACGTCGATTTGCAGTAGGATTTTGGAACATATACTTTGTTCGAATATTATGTACTACCTCGAAGAGAACGACCTATTAACCAATAGTCAGCACGGATTCAGAAAGTATCGCTCTTGCGAAACACAGCTTACGCTTTATTCACATGAAGTGTTAAGTGCCATCGACAAGGGATCTCAAATAGATTCCATATTTCTGGGTTTCCGGAAGGCTTTTGATACTGTACCCCACAAGCGGCTTCTAATGAAATTGCGTGCTTATGGAATATCTCCCCAATTGTGCGATTGGATTCACGATTTCCTATCAGAAAGGACACAGTTCGTTGTAATTGACGGTAAGTCATCGAGTAAAACAGAAGTGATATCTGGCGTTCCACAGGGAAGCGTTATAGGTCCCCTACTCTTCCTCGTGTTTATAAACGATTTAGGAGATAATCTGAATAGCTCTCTTAGACTGTTCGCGGATGATGCTGTCGTTTATCGGTTAGTGAAGTCAACAGAGGATCAAAAGCAACTGCAAAGCGATTTAGACAAAATTTCTACTTGGTGCGAAAATTGGCAATTGACACTAAATAAAGAAAAGTGTGAAGTAATACACATGACCACTAAAAGAAATCCGCTGAACTTCAATTACGCGATAAATCAGTCAAACCTTAAGGTCGTAAATTCTACCAAATACCTAGGAGTTATAATTACGAACAACTTTGACTGGAGAGAACACATAGGAAATATTGTGGGGAAGGCGAATCAAAGGTTACGTTTCATTGGCAGAACGCTTAGAAGATGCACCAGCTCCACCAAAGAGACTGCCTACATCACACTTGTGCGTCCTCTCTTGGAGTACTGTTGCCCCTTGTGGGACCCTCACCAGGTGGGACTGACGGAAGATATTGAGAAGGTTCAGAGAAGGGCAGCTCGTTTTGTTTTATCTCGCTACAGGGGAGAAAGCGTCACGGAAATATTGCACGAATTGGGATGGAAATCATTAAAAGAAAGACGTTATTCTTTGCGGCGTGATCTGTTTGCGAAGTTTCTATCAGCGACTTTTAGTTCTGAATGTGAAAATATTTTGCTAGCACCCACCCACCTAGGGAGACATGACCATCCCAATAAAATAAGAGAAATCAGATCGAAAACGGAACGATTTAGGTGTTCTTTCTTCCCGCGCGCAATTAGAGAATGGAACGGTCGAGAAAAGATATGAAAGTGGTTAATGAACCCTCTGCCAGTCACTTAAATGTGATTTGCAGAGTATATATGTAGATGTAGATGAAACTTACAAACTACTTAAACTAACTAATGCTAAGGACAACACACACACAAAAGCGCATGTCAAAGGGACGTCTCGAACCTCCGACAGGAACTGCCGTGCAATCCGTCATATGGCGCCTAAGACCACGCGGCCATCCTGCGTAGCTGCAGATTAGAAATGCCCTCTCAAATATATATATTCTATCGTGAGCTAAATTTCGTGGTAATTGGTGAAACGCAGTCGCGAAGTCTCTTCAATGTTCCCACTCCCGTAAACCATCTCGAACATTATATAGACAGAGGGTTGAAAGTTAAGTGAGTAAAAATCGGAATAAAGATTAGATATGTACCGGGTGATCAAAAGGTCAGTATAAATTTGAAAACTTAATAAATCGTGGAATAATGTAGATAGAGAGGTAAAAATAGACACACATGTTGTTGTTGTTTTTGGTTGTTTAAGGGGGACAAAACTACAATGGTCATCAGTCCCCCATTCCATCTCTAGGCGTCAAAAGTAGACACACATGCTTGGAATGACGTGGGGCTTTATTACAAGCACATCTACAGTTATCGAGGTTCAATAATGATCAGGAATTTCATTAATAGATAACATCATTAAACACAATATTAGTACAATAGACAATTAAGAATATTCTAATAAGGTCATGCAAGTGTAATAGTTCCTAAATTGCAAGGTAATGCAAGGTAAAATCGATCAACAGGGACCTGTAGTATCATAATGGTTTGTCTTCACTGGTGTAACAACTTTGGAATCGGTAAAGTACTTGAAAGCGGGCTCAAACCCGAAACCTAGGTCGTAAAAATAAAATTTTGTGAAACAAGGCAATAACAAGTGTTCAGTTATTTAATTTGAAATGTTTCACTAAGAACCGACAGTAGAATCAATCAATATGCTTAAGGGACGTAACTGCAGGGCCATTAGTCCCTACACTTACAAACTACTTATGAACTACCTTATACTAAAGACGACACACACATCCATGCCGGAGGGGGGATTCGAACCCCCGACCGTAGCCGCCGTGCAGACTGTGACTGGCGCGCCGCAGACCGTACGGCCACTGAGACCGGCAATAGAAACAAATGCCGTGGTAGAATAGCCGTGCGCACTAAGGCACCCTGCTGTGGTCGCGCAGCCGTTCGCTGTCGGGGATTCGCATCCTCTCTGGAGCATGGGTATTTCTGTTGTTTTTAGCATGAGTTACTTTAAGTTAGTGTAAATAGTTTGTAAGCCTGGTGGACTAATGACCAACGTAGTTAAGTCCCTTAGATTTACAATAATTTGAACATTTGAGAAGCAAATGAGCTTGTAACCTATAAGAGTTAAAAGAAGCTGTCTCCTGGTGGATTAAAGCAACTGTCAAGTATATACCAAGAAAACGAATATGTAAGTACATGTCACCAATGTAGCCGAAGAGCAATCCTAAAGCTACTCCAATGTTCTGGGAGTAGAACAAGACGTCAGTGACGGCGTGCTGGTTGTCGCAGACCCAGTCCATCTGCGATGGCGCCGTCAGGGAAAACCAGGTGTCGTCGTAGTCCCAGCCGTGCTGACACTTCACCACTGCCGTCTCGCTGGTGAAATTACTTGCATCGCTTTGGTTGTACATGAGGCACTTGCTGAACGTATCTCCTTCCCTGTATAGGTGAAGAAATTTCCAAATTAGCCAATGGTAAGTAAAGTTGTAATGAAAGTTTATTACAAAATATTGTTTGTGTCAATACGGGAAATATCCATTCTCAAACACCAATATCCAACGTGCGTCTGGACAGTTCGCTGAATGGTTCCACATTTTACAAACCGCGCTGGCGAGGATGAGGCGCCCGCGCGCACACCGAGGGCCACGGGAACAGCGCCGCCTACCGTGGAAAGCACTGCAGTGAAGCGGCAGCGGCGGTACGCGCTGCGACCTAGCTAGCAGGTCAGTGATCTCTGTATAACCTACATGTATAACTCCGTTGTCTGAGCGTACAACTGTAGCGTGCCTGCCTGCACATTCATATGTTTTGCGCACGACTTTGCATTGTCCACCATGTCGTAGTTAGTCACACGAATTTCCATCTGTTAGTACGTGACAAATAATAGCTAGATTACCTCCGGATTTGAACTGTGTGTCGATATGCGTGAGTACGGAATAGAAACATATTTCCTTTTGGTTTTCCTGTAATTCTTTATAGCAGCCACGTTGTAACTAGTAAAGAAACAGAATATGAACATCTTTGGAAGGCACGCTCAGAAATCTGCAGTTCCACATCCAGGTAGTATAGAGATCAGTGTGCGAACTGCTGTGGTTGCAAAATTCAGGGAAAATTGGAGCAAGCCTTAAAATAACTTTTGTTTTAAGTTGAATCGCTGATTATAAAAAGGAAGAAAGTCCA
Source organism: Locusta migratoria (assembly GCA_026315105.1). NCBI lineage: Eukaryota > Metazoa > Arthropoda > Insecta > Orthoptera > Acrididae > Locusta > Locusta migratoria. The sequence continues at coordinate 244,473 of JAOYRU010000101.1, read as the reverse complement.
GATTTACGGAAAATACACTGAGATACACATTTTCTTACGCAACTGTCCACTTATCGAGTTATGAAATAGGGAAGAAACAACCGGCAATAATGCCGAAAGTACAGCTTGTGAAAGTTTTTAATTGTTGGAATAGGGAAGAATGTCCGGACATTCTTCTGTTTTACAATCACTGGTCATAGCAGCACCGCCAGATGTCAGGGAAGGAGAGTTTCAACAATGTTACTAAATAGCATTTAAACACATTGTTTATGTTTTACTGTCCCACATTATTATCAGTGTGGTTACGTAAGTCTGTAAACTCACAGCATAATGAGTAGAAGTGAAAGTGATAATGAACAAGTACAGCACAGAAAAAAGGTGTACGAAATATAGGCGAATATGTCAAAGAAAATGCAAGAGAGCTAGATCACTAGGAAAAGAATACATAACTTCAAAAGGTTTTGTTCTGCCAGCGAAACGGCCTAGTCCATCATGCAAGTAAGTTTTATTCATGCATCTTATGTTATTTGTATACATTTCATTGCAAAATATTTATTTGCTGTGTATTGGAGTTGTATACTCTATAATTTGTTTTATTGCAATTGTTCAAAAACGTGCTTTGAACATTTCAAAGATGAGGATGAAATGAAAATTATTACAAAATTGTCCGATGGTGAAACTGAAAAGAATAAATATCTGTATTAAATGGGAGTGATAGAATATTCACCTGTTCAAAGGAAAAGGAGCAGAAATGAAAATCCATAATCTGGAAAACAATACTGTACAGTTTTATTGCTAACACGAAGGGCAAGGTAATCGAGGTCCCAATGAAGTGTGTATTTTCCTCAACAACTACATACACGAACAGCTACCTGACTCGGTGAATGAACTACATGTGCGGTACCTGATGTATCTGGCAATGACTGGCAAATTTCAAATTATTCATCGTTATTATCCTGTATGTCACTCCTTCTTCCCATGCTATAGGGATTTTTCTGTATTAAAGAGTGATACAAAAACAAGACAAAATTTATTTTGTCAAACAGGATATTGAAATGATAGCTAATTCAAGAAAAACACTGAATTCGTTTCAAGTCAAGATTGTTGAGCATCAAGATATCATTGACATTAAAGAATGGTGGCCACAACACTTTAAAAAATCGTCTTTTGTCCTAAATTGTCAAACGAAGAAGAGGTTTTCTCTTGCTAAGTTCTGGCATTTGACCTACATACATCAAAACGCAGGATATGTCGTTTGTATAGAATGGGTAGATGGACTTCGTCACAACGGATATAGTCTTTTTAAGGCAAGAAAAGTACCTGATTATCCGAGAAATATGGCATACAGCAAGAAGATTCCTATTATTCACAAGAAGCTACAAAATCTTAATACAGTAATAAAGTTCATTCCATCAGAGTATCAGGAGTTTTATGACAACATTCTTCAGTGGCCCACATGAAATAATCATGTCCTATCTGAAGGAGAGGATTAGTATTTCCAGGAAACAAAGCTGTAACAGCTTCTGAATGAGATTAAAATGCGTTAAAATTGTTAATTAAAAATTTTAATACTACATCAAAATAAATTATTGGTCTTAAGATGTTGTAGTAAATTGAAATCAGTATTATCAGTTTTAACAAAAATGACAATAAATAGCAGTTTAAATCTGTGTTACTGCGAATTTCTTTTATTGCAAAAAGGAAGAATGTCCGCCAAATTCCAAAAAGGTCATTATAGAGTCTTTTCCTTTGGTTCTTCTGTTCCATATACTACAGCCATCCCCCGCGCTGCCAGGAACCGCCAGCCGGCACGGCGCTGCCTCTGCTTCCAACGTCCTGTCCGCTCCACAGCTGCAAGTGCGCATGCGCGCTGCCAATCTGTCCCCTTGTCTTCCGTCTGCCGAGGCTTTGATTCGGATTCCAACGCTTTGCGTTTGATTGTTGTTTCCGAATTGCGCACGAGTGTATTATTACTAATCCAACCAAGTCATGAGTTTAAATACTTAATATGAACAATTAAAAAGGTGGAAAGACACTTTTAAACACCAGGTTTTCATCACTGCCCCCCCCCCCCCCCGATACACTGCAGAGTGTCTCACGAAAGACGCCTGGGAGAGGTCCGCGTTTGCCGGCTACTGCCGCACCGCCTGCCGGTCGCCGCTATGCGTGTTCTGGGACACTTGGCGACAGCGCCGAGTCACAGGGGCTTAGATCTGAAGAGCGAGGAGGCCCATCAACTATCCTATCATCAAAAACACTTCGCATTGCTGCCATAGAAGCATTGACGATGTGTTGTCTTGCATTTTCCTGCATGAAGTAAACCGTACAGCTTTTCATTGGGTGCAAGTTCTTGAAAAAACGGATGCAGGAAATTGGTCACATACCTGTCAGAATTTATTGTTTCATGAAAAAAGATTGGCTGAATTATTCGCCACGCACTATCTTTGGGGAATGTTAAAAGACATTGTGTATGCAAACAATCCCCATACAGTCGAACAGTTGGAAGACAGAAATCGACTAGTCATTTCCCAGATTTCGGCAGCCGAAATTCGTCGACTGTTCGCAAATGTGTTCAAGAGATGTCAGGCCGCTCTTTCGGATCAAATCTAGTCTCCGATACCACTTTGAGCAATGACGTCATGTTTTACGTCAGTCCGTCCCGCGCGTGGTTTCGATACCGGTACTCACTGTTTACGTGTCTGATATTTTTGAAGACACCCTAACTTTCGCTTTAAAAAAGTTATTTGTAGCGTAGCCCTAAGAAGGTTAGGTATAGGTTAAACAAGTTTTTTTTTTTTCTTTTGTATCTAGTAAGTGAGGGCGCGTAGCGCCCGAATCTACGGTCAGTAACACTCAATCGATTTACAGTTGTACGTTCGACATAAATATATCATTTCAGGCTATACAACTTCGAGTACAAGCTTTCTTTCAAATTACCTAATTATTAAATGAATTTTGAAGACGTGGTATTCTTAATTAGATTTGAGCTATTTAGGTGTGTTAACATGTATGACGTCATTGGTCAAAGCGATATCGGAGACTAGAGTTTATCCGCTTTTTCTACGTCTACATCTACATCTACATGGGATACTCTGCAAATCACATTTAAGTGCCTGGCAGAGAGTACATCGAACCACAATTATACTATTAATTATACTATTTATCTCCCATTCCGTTCTCCAATAGCGCGCGGGAAGAAAGAACACCAGAATCTCTCTGTTCGAGCTCTAATTTCTCGTATTTTATTCTGATGATCATTTCTACCTATGTAAGTGGGAGTCAACAATATATTTTCGTATTCGGAGGAGAATGTTGGCGATTGGAGTTTCGCAAGTAGCCCACGCCGCAGCGATAAGCGCTGCTGTAGTAATGATACCCATCCCAGATCTTGTATTATTTCCGTAACGCTGTCTCCCCTGTACCGTAACAATACGAAACGAGCTGCCCTTCTTTGGACTCTTTCGATGTCCTCCGTCAAACCCACCTGATAAGGATCCCACACTGGGCAAAAATACTCAAAAAATGGACGGACAAGCGTAGTGTATGCAGTTTCTTTTGTAGTTCTGTTGCATGTTTTAAGGGTTCTGCCAATAAAACGATATTATCTATGTGTTCTTTCTAATTTAAGTCTGAAGTAATTGTAATTCCTAGGTAGTTTGTGGAGTTTACTGCCTTCACATTTGATAGATTTATCTTGTAAACAAAGTTTAACGGAGAATCACGCCATGGAGTATGAACACACTAGGATTCTGGTACAGACGTCGAGATACTGGGACTGCGTCGTTAGAGAGGCCATTGAAATTCGCACAAGTGACGACCTCATAAACCGTGACTCTGGCTATAATCTTAGCAAAGCTTGGGAACCAGCGATTGGGTTAATTAAGAGTAAATCTAGCAGTCGTAACGAAGTGACGGCAACGGCGGACAGAGCCCTCACACGGACGTCATCTCAGACGCCGGCGCAATCGGTTCCACTGCGCGGCCGCGGCGCGGGGCGCGGATCGCGGAGGGGTCGCTCCGCGGGCCGAGGGTATTTAAATGGCCCGCTACCGGGCTAGAACCCAGTTCCCTTCGAGCAGCCGTAGCGTGCGGATCTCCGTGCCGGCGCGTTTCCAGGAGCTCAGTCCGTCAGTTCACCTGATGATGGCGACATGCATGATCGCCGAAATATTGTGCCCGTTGGACACTATAGACCGGCAGTACACCCGTGGATATTTTGATCATCAAATACGCCGGGAGAAAATGAAGAATCACAAAGTTTAACGGATTTCTTTTCGTACTCATGTGGACGACTTCACACTTCTCATTATTTAGAGTCAATTGCCAATTTTTACACCATACTAATATCTTATTCAGATCGTTCTGCAGTTGGTTTTGATCTTCAGATGATTTTACTAGACGGTAAGTGACGGCGTCATCTGCAAACAACCTAAGAGAGATACTAAGATTTTGCCCTAAATCGTTTATGTAAATAAGGAACAGCAGAGGACCAATAACACTACCCTGTGGAACGCCCGATATCACCTCTGTTTTAGTCGATCATTTACCATCGATTACTACGAACTGTGTCTTCTCTGACAAGAAATCCCCTATCTAATCGCAAATTTGGGGCGATATACCATAACCACGCAATTTGATTAATAGCCGTTTGTGAAGTACGGTGTCAAAAGCTATCTGGAAATCAAGAAATACGGAATCGATTTGCGAACCTTTGTCGATATCACCCATCACTTCGTGTGAATAAAGAGCTAGTTGTGTTTCGCAGGAACGATATTTTATAAATCCGTGTTGACCTTGGATCAATAGCTCGTTCTGTTCGAGATAATTCATAACATTTGAATACAGGATATGTTCCAAAACCCTGCTGCAAATTGACGTCAATGAAATAGGCCTGTAGTTTAGTGTGTTATTCCTACTGCCTTACTTGAATATAGATGTGACCTGGGCAACTTTCTAATCTTTTGGTACAGATCCTTCTATGAGAGAGCGGTCGTATATGACTGTTAAGTAAGGAGCTATCGCTTCAGCATAATGAGATAGAAATCTAATAGGTATACAATCCGGAGCAGAAGACTTGTTCTTGTTAAGTGATTTTAGTTGCTGCACTACTCCGATGATATCTATTTCTACGTTACTCATTACGGCCTCTGTTCGTAATTAGAAATCTGGAATATTGTTTTCGTCTTCTTTGGTAAATGAGTTTCTAAAAGCTATGTTTAGTAACTCTGCTTTAGTAGCGCTGTCATCGGCAGGATCGCCATTACTATCACGTAGTGAAGGTATTGTTTGTGATTTGCCCCGAGTATATTTAACATATGACCAACATCTCATTGGGTTGTTAGTCATATTTCGAGAAAGAGTTTCTTTGTGATAAATATTGTAAGCATCTCGCATTAAAATCCTCGCTAAATTTCGAGCTTCTGAGTACGATCGCCAATCCTGGGGATTTTGTGTTCGTTTAAATTTAGTATGCCGTTTCCTTTGCTTTTGCAACAGTGTCCTGACCTGTTTTGTGTACCAAGGGGGATCGCCTCCTTCTGTTATTAATTTATTTGGTATAAAACTGTCAATTGCTGTCGATACCACTTCTTTGAATTTGAGCCACAACTGGTCTACACCTACGTTTAGTGTTAGAAACGAGTGGAAGCTTTTCGCTATTGTATCGTCAGAGGCGGGAGGCCGATTATTAACTTCTTACGATCAACTATCAACTTCAACTTCGCTACATGAAATACTACTTTTGACGGCAACAAACACGCCCCCACCTATTTTGTTTAATCTATCCTTTCTGAACACCGTTAGATCTTTTGCAAATACTTCTTCTGAACTTATTTCCGGCTTGATCCAACTTTCGATGCCTATAATGATGTGTGTTTCGGTGCTTTCTATTAACGCTGGAAGTTCTGGTACTTTCCCGACACAGCTACGACAATTTACAACTGTTATACCGATAGTTTCCGGATCTACATTTCTCCTGTGATCCGCCTGCACCCTTTGAAATTGCCCATTTTGTTTTTCCCCGAAGCTCTTTATCCTAAAAAACCGCCCAGTCCACGTCACACAGCCCCCGCTACCCGTGTAGCCGCTTCCTGCGGAACCCGGAAACCCACCACCCGATGGCGCAAGTCAAGGAATCTGCAGCCTACACGGTCGCAGAACCGTCTGAGCCTCTGATTCAGACCCTCGGCTCTGTACCAGAGGTCCACAGTCGATCCTGTCAAATATGCTGCAGATGGTGAGCGCTGCTTTCATTTTGCAAGCAATACTGGCATAGAGGGAGGTCATTTTAAACATCTACTGTAAATAAAGGTAAGCTTAGGTTACTCAGATGGCAATGTTTTTCAGTCTTTAACTCAGTGTATGCGCCCGTGCCACAATGGAGTCCGAGAATCGGGCGCTGTCGTGGCCGGCGGATGCGGTGGCGTCTTTCGTGAGACACCCTGTATTGTATGGGCGCCCTTGCTATGTCGTTTAGCCGAATTGCAAAGTGGCCAGTTCGCCGAATTTGCGGGAGGAGCGCCATACATAAGGCAGAAATTTTGAGTGTAAAATTGTTTTCCTTTAGTTTATTACATCCCTTGTATCCGCATAATGATGTAGGCCTATCGTTCGAAACAAATATTCGCACCACCCTAATTACGTACTGTTTGGTTGCATGTTCACAGATCAGCAGGTGGTGCCCTTCGCTCCATGCCGTATGGTGTCTTGCGGGCAAAGATTTTGATGTACACAGTAGCCTAGTGAGGGAATAATTTTACACTGTTGCTGACCCTACCTGATAAAATGTAGATTGGGCATTGAAAACACCAATGTTAGTTTCGCTTCAGGGGTACTGAAAAAAAAAACTAGAACAAAAAGTTGTCTGGAACTCCCTTTCCCCTCCCCCCGTTCATCGAAAGCCACAAGCCCAACGCCCAACAGATTTGTTCACGAGACTCCACTGATGGGATGTTAGTGCAAGTTTTGAGGCGGAGAGTAAAAAGCGTGTGTGTGTGTGTGTGTATTGATCGCAGAGGCTAACTTAACGCCCACCCATACCGCGAAATACGTTCCGCCAAGCGTATCCCCGCTTCCTGTGGCCCCACCAACTTAATTATTTTACTGAATCTGCATCCTACATCGAACAGCTCCTCACTGAGGGGACTCTCATATATGATTGCTGCCACAAGGTGGATCTGTCCTGCTTCCGTCCCCAGTCCTATCGTTGTGGACGATGCATCAACTACAATGGCCACATAACTCAAAATTGCCTCAAGCCCCACCTGCTCCCACTGGAAGTCGGCCCACTTCCTGAACCAATGTCCTTAGCTCGCCTCCCCTCCCAACTGTGGCAGTCCCCACCCCAGCTACTACTACAAATGTCAGGCTGGCCTCGCTTATTTTACTCCAGAGCTGATTGTCCCCACATTCCCCATCCACCTCCAATAATTCCCTTTGTCCCCATCCTATAGTTGAGGAGGTCAACGTCTATTGATCACCATCCTCCAAAACATCCATTCCTTCCAATGTCCCCACACCCTCCAGCAGATCAGCCTTGCTACCCATTCTATCTTCCAACTGGAAACCATCGCCACCTTCTCCCTCAACCAGCCGACTTCACATTCTCCCAGCAGGTTACCCTAGTTCAAAGTTCACCCATACCTTTTCTCCAGTGTGCTCCTACCTGCCCCTCCCACCTTGCAGACCCTATGGCACGCCATTCTGTACTCTCCTTTACCACAATGTGTGCTCCCTTCCTACCAACAAACCCCTCTTGATGCACACCATTTACCAACACCGCATGATCACTCCCTTCCTAAACTTGACTTTCCTCCAAGACCGTCACTCCATCTGCACAGCTCCTTACTTCCTCCACCACACAGATGGCCTCTCTTTCCACCCTTACTTAAGGTGTAGTGGTGATTGGCCACCTCCACCATCACCCTGTCTAGTTTCAAACTCTCCTGAACGATTTCACTGAGTATGTTATCCTCAGCCTCCTTCTCCTATCCCTTACTGTTACTCTGGCCACCATATACATCTGCACCAACACTCCCCTCCCTTATGACAGTTTGTCTCCATGCTTAGGAGCTATCCTGTTCCTTGACGTTGTCCTCGTCTCTTACAACCTTCTCGGGCGCCTTTAGGCGGATATTCTTGGCCTCATTGGCAGTGACAACAACCGCATCCTCCTGACCATTGACCCCGCAGTAGCCTAGGCTGTACTCCCCATCCCAAACCCCTTTTCAAGCTTATGCATGACTACTCCCGCACCGACAGAGATACCTACCATCACTCCATTAACATCTCGGTCGCCAGCTACCTCCTACCACTCCACACCCCACCGACATCGACCACACCTCTTCCTTCCTCCACTAGAGCGTTGGTGACGATTTCAAGCCCATATTCCTACCAAGCCATCAAACCCCACTGCCCCACTCCCCTTCCAAAGGCCGCCCTCTCTGACGTCTTCCCCACTCCTGACAAGCCTGGATTTGACTTCTCATTTTTTACCGACATCTGTATCAGAAATCTCGCACTAGTTGTCAATATGATAACACTTTAGTCGTCACGAGATGTTTCGAGACCACGTTGCCCCATTTTCAAGTGCTAAAAACAAGGAATCACATAAATCATATATAAATACGAAGTTTTTTAAAAAACTGAAACCAACGAACTGAAAATACACCAAAGACACCCACCTTATAAATTAAATAGCCATTCTGCCAATGAGTAACGTCAAACTCTAAAACGTACGTAAGTTTCGTGCATGTCCATCGTAAAATTAATTTAGAATGCACTAGTGAGGGAACGTAACCACAATGTTGTTCGGTCGAAAGCAGTACGACAACTGCTCTTACCTGTCAAAGAGACAAGGAACAGTCATGTTGTGACGGGATCAAAGATAGTGTTTAGGTATGGCGAGGTTTAAATAAACGGTGTAAATTAGAAAAACACGTTCCTATCTATTGGTAAACCAAACGGATAAGTCATTATTTCTAAAGGAGGGCATTACTAAAACGGGACCAAAAATGCTCATTAGTCAATTCTGTCTTTTCATTCAGCATGGTGTCACATCCCTCCTTAAGAGCGCAAAATATCTCAATTTCCTCCTGATCGTCCTTTGGCCGCAAAATGAACTGCTCTCATACTGTCACTGTTGTTGCCTAATGAATGTCTTTCTGCCTTTATGTGCTTCGCCACCGCCGATGTACCATTCTCCTTATTGCTATGGTCTTTAAATCTCACTGTAAAGTTTCTACCCGTTTGTCCAACATACTTCATTTCGCAATCTTGACATTTAATTTCATACCCTCCCGCTTCCCCCATCCAATTCTCCCTTGTGTCAGTTTTATGTATCACCCTCTGCGCCAGTTTGTTATCTGTTCTAAAAGTGATTTGCATACCTTTCATATTAAATCATTGCGCAAGTTTATATGAGATAGTTTTTTTATAATGGCATGACACAATATTTCTGCGCGGTTCTCTGAGTTTGACGCTGCTCATTTGGCAGAATGGTTATTTAATTTATAAGGTGCGTGTCTTTGGTGTATTTTCAATTCGTTGTTTCCGATTTTTTTAAAAAGATGTTATACATAAGTGATGTAAGTGGATTTATTTATTTATTCTTTTATTTATGTCCTACTTGACCCACCGCCTAAGAAATAAGGTGAGTCGTGGAATGGCCTCTTAGCCGCTGCGACTGGACACGGGCCCTGAAGGACGCTGTGCTCGGCATCCTCCAGTTCCCGCTACACTCGCACCGTTGCCCGTATCCCACGGCGTGAAGGCGGGCCATTCCTTTTTGCATTACACTATTTTTATTTTACAATATTCTTATACAGCTTTGGAAAAATGTGTGAACAAAAAGAAATAAAAGAAAGTAAAGATACAACCGAAAAAGGAATAGTAAGAGAGAAAGATAGCGTAAAAAATCAGGGGTATATAAAGTATTAGAGGGGATAATAACAAACAGATAACAATTAGGATTCCCGCTAGTTTAACTGGACAGGTCTCAGCGGCTCGAAATATACATCGAGCCGGTCAGCCCTGTTCAGTTTTAAATTCCATTACATTGTAGTGTTACATGCACCTCCACATACAAAACAATATTTATTTGCCCATATTTAAATTAATTATGCTTATATTTGTATATGTTTCCTGTAATTTCGTATCATTTTCAATGTGTCACTAAATTCTTAAAGACGCAATATATTCTTTGAAAAACTTAAGTCAAAGACTAACTCTGAACAAAGAGCAATTAGAATAATACATAGATTTAACTATTCTTTTTTTTAAAAAAAGAAAGGAGTAGTGACGCCATTTTTCTCTTCTGCATTATACTCTCGTCTAGTAAACTTCTCTTCCATATTACGCTTGTATGAACTGATGAATTGTGAAAATGTCTCTACGATATATCTCAATGAGAAAGTTGTAATTGAAATGATGTACTGAATTTATGACCAGATCCTGACTGTATGAATTTAATCAGATTTCGCAAAGGTAACTGAACTTTGAATGTTATGTATATGTAGACATGCTTCATTTATTTTAATAATAATTGTTTCGTGAGTTTACCGAAATTTGTCCGAGTACTTATTTGTAGTGAGATTGGAACCTTATTTTTTCCTTTCACATTTTTCATTTAACTGTGATGCAATTTATTTTTCAGGACAAAAGAATAATGAATTACACTGATTTACGAATCTAATTGTTAGAGATGTGTACCATAGGACCCATTTTTTTCACGTTCTTTTATTAAATAATTATTCTAACTGCGACCCTGAGATTAAAAGCGGCTTGCCATTTTCGATTAGTAACAGATCAACTAGCCGCAAACTTAGTTACAAAATCAGCAATAGTGATAATGTCTCCAACAGTTAGGTCCACGTTGCTTATCAGTATCAGCCAGGTTAGAAAAGGATTTTAACTACTTTCTTGGTGCGTAGCTCATTAATTTCTCTGAAAGTACAGCATAGTAGATTCATTTCAATAGATAGATGGCTTTGCTACGTAACCAGTAATGAAATATTTCTCCCAACTACTCTTTACAGTTATTCTATTTTGTGCTCACATTAACTTGCAAAAATTTATACAGACTTAAAAATTTAAATTAAAAAAAAAAAAAAAAAAGAAAGGGGGGGGGGGGGGGGAGTGTTTCAATTTGGCGCCCAGCGTGGGACCTCGATTGAAATTTAAAAAAAAGCTGCGATCTAATTTGGACATTTGTTCTTGTTTCATGCTCTACAAATGTACGAGATATATGAAAAGTAATCATAAGACTGAACCGAATTTTGAAAAAAAAGAACGACGGAAAAAAGGACTTCATCAATGCAGTAAAGATAAGGTAAGGAACACCAGTTACGAATATTTCAGTTGTTATGTGTGACAACTTTCTTCGGGAAATATCAGTTTGCTCATGAGTAATTAAAGTTTTAATACTCTGAAAAAATTTATTTATAGCAATTTAACTTCTAATGCAAAGGTTGTCAGACATGGCTTCTGCCGCTCATATCAAGATGGACGCGCTCTGTTCATGAACTATTGTATTGTTGAATGTCTTTCTTGTGACTTAGAAAATTTATATATATATATATATATATATATATATATATATATATATATATATATATATATATATATATATATGTGTGTGTGTGTGTGTGTGTGTGTGTGTGTGTGTGTGTGTGTGTGTGTGTGTGTGTGTGTAAAATTATTGTACCGTGTGAAGATATTAGTTAACTGTGGTGAAATAATTGTTAGATCTGGGGGCAGTGCTAGCTTCATTTAATTTTGCGTAAGCAAATTATGGTAAAAACTAGACTAGCATTTAAATTAGAAATGATGCAATCAACACAGAATAGCGATCAGAATATTGTCGATACCAGCCAAAGTGCTGATCCGACGACTAGCAACACGCAGGAAAGTGCGGGAAACGAGATTAATGTAGACAGGGGTACCACAACCGAAAATCCTACTCGGGAGTCCGTAACTGAAATTGAAGTCAGGCAACCTCCATTGTCTAATGAGGCAATGTTAGCTGAAATTGCAAAAATGTTCGCAGATAATTAAAAACAAATAGAACAAAACACTGATAAAAATTTTGCGGAAATAAGATCCGATTTTCGTACGCATATAGAAAACACACAGAAACAATTAGACGAAAGATTTTCATCACAGGATGAAATGCTGAATAAGTTTACGACTGAAGTTAAAGCCAATTTGGCTAATCAGCACCAACACATAAAACGAGTATTAAATTTCACATTGACAAACACAATAAATAATATTCAGATACACATACAAGAGGAGTTAACTAACATTAGATCAGAAATAGCAACCATTATCGATCCATACAAAAAAGTACCAGACAGTGTCACTCGATTAACCGAAGAGGTATCGGAAGTAAAAGATACATAAACACATTTGCAAACAAAAATTATTGATCTTTCTCAACAAGTAAATGATCTTACAATATCCACAGAGCGGACAATTACACAGCAATTTCTCCGACAAGAAAAAAAATATATGAAGGATTTCTCGGAGTGGATAGATAGAAAAAATACGGAAATAACGAACAAAGCATTTACGAATCTAATTGTTAGAGATGTGTACCATAGGACCCATTTTTTTCACGTTCTTTTATTAAATAATTATTCTAACTGCGACCCTGAGATTAAAAGCGGCTTGCCATTTTCGATTAGTAACAGATCAACTAGCCGCAAACTTAGTTACAAAATCAGCAATAGTGATAATGTCTCCAACAGTTAGGTCCACGTTGCTTATCAGTATCAGCCAGGTTAGAAAAGGATTTTAACTACTTTCTTGGTGCGTAGCTCATTAATTTCTCTGAAAGTACAGCATAGTAGATTCATTTCAATAGATAGATGGCTTTGCTACGTAACCAGTAATGAAATATTTCTCCCAACTACTCTTTACAGTTATTCTATTTTGTGCTCACATTAACTTGCAAAAATTTATACAGACTTAAAAATTTAAATTAAAAAAAAAAAAAAAAAAAGAAAGGGGGGGGGGGGGGAGTGTTTCAATTTGGCGCCCAGCGTGGGACCTCGATTGAAATTTAAAAAAAAAGCTGCGATCTAATTTGGACATTTGTTCTTGTTTCATGCTCTACAAATGTACGAGATATATGAAAAGTAATCATAAGACTGAACCGAATTTTGAAAAAAAAGAACGACGGAAAAAAGGACTTCATCAATGCAGTAAAGATAAGGTAAGGAACACCAGTTACGAATATTTCAGTTGTTATGTGTGACAACTTTCTTCGGGAAATATCAGTTTGCTCATGAGTAATTAAAGTTTTAATACTCTGAAAAATTTTATTTATAGCAATTTAACTTCTAATGCAAAGGTTGTCAGACATGGCTTCTGCCGCTCATATCAAGATGGACGCGCTCTGTTCATGAACTATTGTATTGTTGAATGTCTTTCTTGTGACTTAGAAAATTTATATATATATATATATATATATATATATATATATATATATATATATATATATATATATATATATATGTGTGTGTGTGTGTGTGTGTGTGTGTGTGTGTGTGTGTGTGTGTGTGTAAAATTATTGTACCGTGTGAAGATATTAGTTAACTGTGGTGAAATAATTGTTAGATCTGGGGGCAGTGCTAGCTTCATTTAATTTTGCGTAAGCAAATTATGGTAAAAACTAGACTAGCATTTAAATTAGAAATGATGCAATCAACACAGAATAGCGATCAGAATATTGTCGATACCAGCCAAAGTGCTGATCCGACGACTAGCAACACGCAGGAAAGTGCGGGAAACGAGGTTAATGTAGACAGGGGTACCACAACCGAAAATCCTACTCGGGAGTCCGTAACTGAAATTGAAGTCAGGCAACCTCCATTGTCTAATGAGGCAATGTTAGCTGAAATTGCAAAAATGTTCGCAGATAATTAAAAACAAATAGAACAAAACACTGATAAAAATTTTGCGGAAATAAGATCCGATTTTCGTACGCATATAGAAAACACACAGAAACAATTAGACGAAAGATTTTCATCACAGGATGAAATGCTGAATAAGTTTACGACTGAAGTTAAAGCCAATTTGGCTAATCAGCACCAACACATAAAACGAGTATTAAATTTCACATTGACAAACACAATAAATAATATTCAGATACACATACAAGAGGAGTTAACTAACATTAGATCAGAAATAGCAACCATTATCGATCCATACAAAAAAGTACCAGACAGTGTCACTCGATTAACCGAAGAGGTATCGGAAGTAAAAGATACATAAACACATTTGCAAACAAAAATTATTGATCTTTCTCAACAAGTAAATGATCTTACAATATCCACAGAGCGGACAATTACACAGCAATTTCTCCGACAAGAAAAAAAATATATGAAGGATTTCTCGGAGTGGATAGATAGAAAAAATACGGAAATAACGAACAAAGCAGAAGCAGAAATTCGTGTAGCCGTTCGTTCAATAGCTTCAGAAATTGTATCGGAGCCGGGAACAGATGCCGGAAACACTTTTCGTACAGAGTTAGGTGAAATAAAAAGGGTCATTCAGAACGAAATACCGTCTTGGCGTTCTGAATTAAGCACACAGATAACAAATTTAAAAAAGGAGTTCGAAAAAGTAAGATTCGGTCGAGCAGAAGTACAAAACTCACCAACAAGTTTAGACGAAAATGCTATTTGTACAAACAGATTATAGCGGAAATTAACACCACGAAATTTAATTCCACAAGGTGATATAGCAGAAGCTACTAAATGTCTTACAAATGTAATAACCGAACAAACCCAGTTTCAAAATAGACCATTTCAGATATTTTGCCCTGAAAAGAAATCGCCACATCCACAAGCATTTATCAAAGCATTTCGTGGTGTGTTAACATCTAACTGGTCAGATAAACAGAAAATTGTGTTTGTGGCAGCCTATATACAAGGTGGAGCCACACGCTGGGCATCTGAAAATACAGATACATGTGACACTTATGAAGAATTTGAAGGGCATTTTCGTCCGAATTTTGGTCTGCGAATGACCAAGCTAAAGTTCGTAGGCAAGTTTACAATCCGCCAATGTATAACCCAAGAAACGAGTCATTACGAACATATATTGAAAGATATGTGAACAAGGTCAGATATCTTGAGCAGCCAATGGCAATTTGTGATGTGCTCGGGATTCTGAAGGAGCGTGTCCCCACAGAAATAAGACCTTGACTTATAAGAGCACCTCTGTACGATCTGAAAGAATTTTTATCAGTCGTTGATGAAGTAGATAGTGTCTACGAAAAACAACGTATAGGTAACAACGGAACCAACAATAACAACACAAATCATAATAACGGGAATAATAATAATTCAAACACACAAAACCAATCAGGGAATAATGGCAATATGTTCAACAGAGCGAATAATAGTAACAGGAATAACCGAAACACTGGAAATGCCATAAATGGTCATAACGGCGCTTTGCTTATAAAACGCACATTTGACAATAGGTACCATCCGGGTTACAACCAGCCAAGGCAAGGTAATCAAAACCATAATGGGAACTATAATAATTGAAACAATCAAAATAATACACGGAAAGGTCATTTCAGGGGTCCACAGTCGTGGAATCATGTACAAACAACGCATGAACAACCGACAAGTAGTCAGAACTTTAACCAAACCCGACAACAAGATGATATTGAACCGATACGAATTGTGGGGGTGATAGAATCAAACGAGGCATCTCCGCCTACCGAACAAGCGTCAAACTAGAGGCGGTCGTATTTGGCCCCTGAATATTGGCCGCGGAGGGGAATGGGGGCGACCAGAATAAGTATGGTAGAATTTTGTTCTTAAAGTATAATGAAGGAAAGGACATAAGAAATGAACTAATACAAGGAAAACCTTGTCCGCACAAAAATAGTAAAGATATAATCCAAGCAGCTGTATTAGCTAGAATCGCGGGAATTTCGACTTTCGTTATTATTGACACAGGTGCTAATATGAATGTAATTAGTGAAGATTTATTTAACAGAATTAAGCAAGAGGTCAAGGTACCTACTTTACCTGTTCAAAACTGCGTAGTCTCGAGTGCAATTGGGTCTCGTGTGCAAAGAATACAAAAGCAAGTGTTGTTGGAGGTTTATTTTGAGAACGGCACAGTAGAATGTTCGTTTCTCGTTGTAAATGGATTGTCAGTAGGATGTATTTTAGGTATGCAATTTTTAAGGCAAGGCAACGCTGTAGTTGACCTTCGCCAAGGAAAGTGTATTGTTGAGATTGAGGGGAAGACTTTATGTATAGATTTGCTGCGGACCCAAAGCACAGACAGTAAGTTGTGTAACAAGTTTAATATCAAGTTAACGAATGTAGAATTATGTATGTGCCAGGAAGAGGATCCTATGACAGGTTTAAATCCAACAGATACTGTGTCAATAAATTTAGAAGAAGACATTCCTACGATAGATCAGTTGAAGGAGAAGGTTTCAGGAAGTAGTTACCTATCTAATGAACAGAAAACAGATTTATATAACCTTTTAGTTAATTTTATAGATGTTTTCTCTACAAAACCTGGTATCATAAAGGGATATGTTTATCATATGAATGTGGCACCTCATTTAACTTATTGTTGCCGAACCTATTCCATTCCATGGTCAAGGAGAGAGGAGGTTAAAAAAGAGATAAAGAAAATGTTAGCATGGGGAATCATTGAAACATCTTTGTCACCGTACTCAAGTCCACTATTGGCTGTTTCTAAAGAAGGAGGAGGTGTAAGATTGGTGCTCGATGCCAGAATGATAAATAAGATTCTAATACCAGTATGCACACGCCCTGAAGTGCTTGATGAACAATTGCAAAAGTTCCACAAAGTAAAGTATCTTACTACTATAGACATTCGTGCATCCTTTTGGCAGAATGCTTTAGACGAAGATAGTAGAAAATATACAGCATTTATTTTTGCAGGTAGAACATACCAATTTAAAGTTCTTCCATTCGGGCTTAATGTAAGTTCCGGGGTATTCATTACAGCCTTAGACACAGTTCTAGGACCAGATCTACTTGATAAAGTCAATGTATATGTTGACGACATATTAAATTGCAACTCAAACGTGGGGGGAACATTTAGAAATTGTATCCACTGTACTACAAAGATTTCAGAATGCAGGAGTTACTGCTAACTTAGAGAAATCCAAGTTTGCAAAAGAAAAAGTAATGTTCCTGGGACACATTATCACACCGACAGGCATAACACCAGATCCGGAGAAGATTAAGGCCATACAACACCTTCCTACACCAACGACAAAAAGACAATTAAAAGCATTCGTGGGGGTAATTTCCTTCTTTCGTAAGTTCGTACCAAATCAATTGTTGAATAACAGTGACTTGCTACATTTATTAAAGAAAAACACCACTTGGGTGTGGACCACTCAATGCCAGGTAGCTTTCGATTCTTTGAAACAAGCACTTGTACTATCTAATTTCCTTAGTCATCCTGATATGTCCAAACACTTTTATATAGCTTCTGATGCATCCTGCATAGGCCTTGGTGCATTTTTGTTCCAAACAGAGAACATAAATGGCAAAATAGAAATTAAACCTATCAGTTTTGCTAGCAGAGTACTGACAGAATGTGAAAGATCGTATTCCACCACAGAGCTTGAAGCACTTGCTGTTATTTTTGCATTCAAGAAATTTCATTATTATGTCTTCGGAAATCATGTTAAGGTACTATGTGATCACAAAGCCCTAAGTTTTCTTCTAACCTGCAAACTCATGCATCAAAGATTAACCCGATGGTGTATGGTTCTGCAAGAATATGACTTTGAAATACTGTACATTAAAGGTAGCGAAAACATTGCAGCTGATGCCCTTAGGAGACTTCCACAAGGACTACCAGAATTTGCTGAACTAGTAGAACAGATTACAAATTTTCCTGTATTACTTATGAAGGATCAAGTGCATAGAAAATATTATCTTGAGATGTGCAAGAACATGATACAGTTACAAAACGATGACACACAATGGAAAGGCATAATAGACATTTTAAAACAAAACCCACAGAATAAATTGTCACAACATTATACACTTCATCAAAACATTCTTTTCCACAGGAAGCAAGCTAATAGCCAGAACTGGAGAGTGTGTATACCAAAGACACATGTTGAGACACTCATAAATCACACACACTTAGCCTGGGGTCATTTTGGTGTAGAAAAGTGTACACAAAAAATAGACAGTTATTGCCATGTACCAAATCTTCGGCGCAAGGTATATAAAACCGTAAGCACTTGTCTTGTTTGCCAGAAAGCAAAACCTATGACCAAGTCATCAAAAATTCCATTACATGCTATTAAAACACTAAGACCAGGACACATTGTAGCAGTAGATGTAGCAGGACCATATCCGCAAGCCAGAGGAGGCATTAAATATCTTATTGCAGTGCAAGATTTATTTACCAAACATGTGCAATTATATGTCAGTAAATCTACACGTTCTAAACCAATCATTAAACGCATATCACAGGAATACATTCCCACATATGGTAAACCAACAGCTATTCTTTCAGACAATGCTTCGTATTTTACTGGAAATGCATGGAGAACATTTCTTCGAAATAATAACATCCAACAGATACTTATCAGCAGGTTTCATCCCGAAAGTAACCCCACAGAGAGAGTTTTCAAAGAGTTCAATAGATTTATCCGTACCTATATACCACAAAAACAAACAAGTTGGATAGAATTTGTCACACCAGTCCAAGAAATAGTAAACGATTTGCCACATTTATCCACTGGATTCCCACCAAATCAATTAATATCTGACATATCTGACAAACAAGAACAGAATAGTTGGACAAAACCATTACCACAATTCACACATCATATTACAACCACAGAAGACCGAATCAGACAGGAAATCATCACATTAAACAAAAACGCAGAAAAACGAAAAACTTTTTATGATAAGGGACTAGGTAAAGTGCAAAAATACAGTTTAGATGAACTCATTTTGTTGAAAACCCATCCAAAACCTTCACTAAGTAAACGTATGAACAAAAAATGGCAAGTGTTATACACAGGGCCATATAAAATTGTAAGGATCCCACATGAAGCCTGTTATCTTTTGGCATATCCTAGGTCAGGTAGAATCAAGGGTCTATTTCATCACAGAGACTTAAAGAAGTTTATTCAGTAGCCAGGCAAGATGAGATTTTTTTTAATAATTTTTTTTATCAGTGGTCATGTCTGTACACCCTAAGCTGCAACCACATTTTATTTTAATTAGTCAAATTGTCATGGAGAATGAATGGAGGAAAGGAAATATATCCTTCATAATTAAAAGGTTGGTCTAAGACTATTCCTGAACCACAAAAGGTTCTATTCATAAATTTTGATGCAGTGATATAATATGAAACAGGACATGTATAGAGTGAAGATTTTTATTCATTGTGAATCCAAGTGTATTTACTATTATTATACTGGATTAAATGTATATTTAGTCATCTTAATGAAAAGATGTTCATGAACATTATAAGAAACAAGCAAGACTGGTATAGAAATTTATGATACTATTATGAGAGAACATTACTATCGGTGATAAAGGAAAGTGTGTTAGAGCGATACAGTGATTTAATAAGTAAAACATGGACAGGAACATTACGTGTGAAAAACCATTTTTCAAAAGAATGACAAATCATGCAGACACTGCATAGTAAAGAGGTAGAGAAATTCTGACCTACTCAAAAGTCAGCACATTACCAATAATGACTATTCTCTTTTTGAAAGAAACTACAATTTTAGATGTAAGTTCATGTTTTAAACCATAAGGTACATATGTCATGTAGCCTAGTTCTTAATTTTCAATGTATTAGTATAAAAAGTAGCCTAAGTTATGTAAATAGTATATCATGAGCCAATTGATATGTCCATGTAGGAAGAATGTCTTCCAGTTTTCTTTCTCAGTGAATACACATCATTCTGACTAAGAAAATACGAGTAGGAAATCGCACATGACACTTCAGTAAATTGATTTACTCACACAAGGTTAGGGAACAGGTGTTCCATACCTTTACCTTATTACTTGAATTACTGTTATTTTATTTATGAATATTTTTGTGTATTTTAATTGTCATGCTAGCCATGTGTGAATCACAGGTTGACACAACCTTCACCACACACAGAAAAGAGCATAATTTTGCCTATATATCACAATATGTGATAAAAAAATATGCACCATGTAAACTTCAATTTGAAGTAAACAATAAAAATAGGAAAGAATATATGTGAAAAGGAAAAAACAAAGTTTCTGCTCACGCGAATAATCTTTACAGTTTTCTTCCATTTAAAAGTTAACTCTCACGAAAGTTCTATTTATTTAAAGCAGTCTACATAATACTAGCACTTACAGACAAAGGTAGACATAAACCAGTTCAGATACTACCTACAGACTGAAACATTACATAAAGAAACGAAAACAAAGACTATCTGTGCTCAAAGACGGAGTTGGGTAAAATCTTACTTAGCGGCACACAAAGAATGTGTTGGTAAGGTTGGCAACACAACCCAACTCAAGGAAATTACGCCTGCCTACCAATACGCAGCAATATCAGTACTTCAGCATGTAATGAAAGGACATTAACCAGAGCTGAAGTACGGATAACAATGAGCATTTTTAAATGAAATACTCTGTTTAAGAAACAAAAATGAAGATCGGATTCAAAAACAATTAGTGTGGTTACCGTGTAATATGAAAAGGACGTACATGCACAAATAGTAACACACGTAACTCACACAAACACAAAGCCTGTGATGACGCAGGGCATTAAAATTTGATGTAAAATATATTAAAAAAACTGATGTGCGGCTGTGACTTTGTATTTTTCATGCCGAGCCTGTAGACGAGGGGGCGGACAAGCGCAAATGCGGCTTGCACGCCATTACCTACGCCGCCTATCAACGGCAGCCAATCGAAAGCCAGATGTAGGTGAGCCGACACCCTATAACAGACTAATCATAGCCATCGGGGCCGGGGCCCATCATCTAGGCTCATCATCCTGTCGTCAGCTGATAGTTCCCACGCTGCAGCTGACATACGTCAAAAGTGCGTAAAAGTGTAAGTGTGTATCACAAAATTCTACTAAGACGACCAAATGTCGCAAGTGAACGCGTGTGACGCAAAATTTCTATTCAGACGACCAAGTGTCGCTAAAATCTAAAAAATAGATAGTGCCCACTATGAAATTGGTGGTAACAAAGCCACACGAAGAATGGAACGTGTATGTAAAAATAAAATAAAAATCTCACTATAAAAAATTACAACATTTTGTCATAAATCTCATTTTTATTCATTTGTCTTGTCTTTTCTGTGTCCTGTAAATATTTATATGTATGTGCTTATGTGAACAATTTATGTCGATTTATTCATGCCAATTAACAAGAAACAAACTTAAATGAAAAGTAGTAATCTCTACATATGTGTATGTGTATCTATGAATTATGTCTATACACCTATACTAAAAAAGGAAAATGTATACAAGCAATGAGCAATTGATAACCAAAAATGCAATCACTAATGAGCTTTGACAGTAAATACTTATTTTCACTGAGGCAGGTTAATACGCTTATGTGACTGATTTATGTCCATAAATGTAGGCCTAATAGTAACCACATAAAAACAATATGTGATTATTATAAATCATTTTACCTTTTGAACATACTGTTTGTCTAATATTGCAGTGATATACTTGTTTTTTAGTGATGTATTCATATATGTCTAATGCTTGATCAGAAATGATTCAATACGTAATTATGTTAACTTGACGAGGTCTGTCGATAACAAAGTGACCTCCAGACCTCGTGGGGGCCATGTAGTGTTACATGCGCCTCCACATACAAAACAATATTTATTTGCCCATATTTAAATTAATTATGCTTATATTTGTATATTTTTCCTGTAATTTCGTATCATTTTCAATGTGTCACAAAATTCTTAAAGACGCAATATATTCTTTGAAAAACTTAAGTCAAAGACTAACTCTGAACAAAGAGCAATTAGAATAATACATAGATTTAACTATTCTTTTTTTTAAAAAAAAGAAAGGAGTAGTGACGCCATTTTTCTCTTCTGCATTATACTCTCGTCTAGTAAACTTCTCTTCCATATTACGCTTGTATGAACTGATGAATTGTGAAAATGTCTCTACGATATATCTCAATGAGAAAGTTGTAATTGAAATGATGTACTGAATTTATAACCAGATCCTGACTGTATGAATTTAATCAGATTTCGCAAAGGTAACTGAACTTTGAATGTTATGTATATGTAGACATGCTTCATTTATTTTAATAATAATTGTTTCGTGAGTTTACCGAAATTTGTCCGAGTACTTATTTGTAGTGAGATTGGAACCTTATTTTTCCTTTCACATTTTTCATTTAACTGTGATGCAATTTATTTTTCAGGACAAAAGAATAATGAATTACACTGATTTACGAATCTAATTGTTGGAGATGTGTACCATAGGACCCATTTTTTTCACGTTCTTTTATTAAATAATTATTCTAACTGCGACCCTGAGATTAAAAGCGGCTTGCCATTTTCGATTAGTAACAGATCAACTAGCCGCAAACTTAGTTACAAAATCAGCAATAGTGATAATGTCTCCAACAGTTAGGTACACGTTGCTTATCAGTATCAGCCAGGTTAGAAAAGGATTTTAACTACTTTCTTGGTGCGTAGCTCATTAATTTCTCTAAAAGTACAGCATAGTAGATTCATTTCAATAGATAGATGGCTTTGCTACGTAACCAGTAATGAAATATTTCTCCCAACCACTCTTTACAGTTATTCTATTTTGTGCTCACATTAACTTGGAAAAATTTATACTGAATTAAAAATTTAAAGTAAAAAAAAGGGGGGTAGAAATGTTTCAACATGAAATAATTATAGATCAAAGAGTGGTAAAATCCATAATTTTTACATTGCATTGGTCCATTGACATTTACATAGAAAAGTAATAAACAACATTGAGTATCAGGTACTGGCGGAAGTAGAGTTGTGAGGCGGCATCGTGAGTCGTGTCGTGGTAGCTCAGTCGGTAGAGCGCTTGCCCGCGAAAGGCAAAGGTCCCAGGTTCGAGTCTCGGTTCCGACACACAATTTTAATCTGCCAGGAAGTTTCAACATTGAGTATATTTAACATTAGACAATAATAGCTATAGACTATTGAGTAACTGTGAGTAACAATTGAATTCACTGACACTACTAGTATTTACAAGGTTACAAAAAGAAATAATTAACAATTATCCTACAATATTCCATCACCAATTGTACCATTACAAATATCGATATATTTTATTTCTTTACATGAATAATAGATGTGATCAACAAATATCTTGATATAATGTGACACCAAAATTACCATTTCAAATATCAATTTCTTGTTATTACTTTACATGAATTAAGTGAGTTTTCATTGTTCTGATACATTAATTTATGTGATTCCTAGTTTTTAGCACTTGAAAATGGGGCAATGTGGTCTAGAAACATGTTGTGACGACTAAAGTGTTATCATATTAATAGCTGGTGTGAGATATCTGATACAAATTGACCAACTGTTGTACGATGGCGGCAATTCGGAATATTTCTAGACATCGTTGAATGAACCGTCACTTCTACACCCTCCCCACTCGCCCCTGGCTTAGACTCAACACGCCCATTACTGCCCTGGACATTCAACTCACACTTCACTCCAAAATAAACAGCGCCCCTCGTCACGATCGCCTAACCTACAGGCACCTGTGTGCCTGCCCCATTCCTTTCATGCTGCTCTCACCTCCCTTTACAATGTCATCCTCCACACCAACTTATTCCCTGACCTGTGGAAGACCTCTTGAATGCTCATGTTCCTCAAACCCGACAAGGCTTCCTCTGACGTCTCATCCTATCACCCCATCAGCCTCATCTCGATCTTCAGAAAAGTCTTGGGAAACATCCTCACGCGCTGCATACACCAACATCTCCGTCAACACCAACTCCTTCCCTCCGGCCGCGGGGCCGAGCGGTCTACGGCGCGCCAGTCACGTTCTGCATTTCCACTACTGTCGGGGGTTCGAATCCCCGGCCTTAGTATTAGCTAGTTGATAATAGTTTTTAAGTTTAGGGACTGATGACCTCGTAGTTAAGTCCCATAAGCTCTACAAACATTTGAACATTTCAACACCTCCTTCTCATTTCCCATTGCGGCTTCTGATCCTCCTTCTCTGCCAACGACTAGCTCCTTCACCTCTCCCACCTTTTGTCCAACTGAATTCCTGCTGTGCTGCTATTTTCGTCTCCTTGGCATTGAGAAGGCCTACAAGAAAGTATAGCTTTCCAGTCTCCTTTTGCAACTCCAAACCTACGCCCTACCTATTAACTATGTCCATTTTATTGCATCGTTTCTATTCCACCGTCCATCCTATCTCATTGTCAACCACTCCGATTCCCATTTGTTCTACCATATGCTGGGGTACCCCAGAGCTCCAACCTCTCGCCTCTCCTATGCCTCCTTTAATTGCAAGATGTGCCACAACCTTGGCCTCCCGTCCATCTCATTATACTGCCTTCCTCATCCTGACCCCATCCATCACTCCCTCCTCACCTCCACTTGGTATAACTAGTGGTTCCTTTCTGTCAACCCCACCAAATCCCAACTACGTTGTACCACCGACTCCTTCCATCACCTGTACCTTACATTACATGATCGTCTCATCCCACAAACTTCCACCCTCAAATACCTTAGCCTCACCCTTAACAGCACCCTATCCTTGAAACCTCAGCTCTATACTGTCCATCAGGAAGCCTTCTCATGTCTCAACCTTCTCAAGATCCTCTCCAGACTTTGGGACTTAGCCCCTTCACCATCCTCCAAACACACCATTCCATCACTCGTCCAGTGCTCAGCAGTTCCCACCCCACTTTGGTTTCCACTACTCCCGCCTACTACAAATTCCTCCAGGTCCTTGAATGCCACGCCCTCCGCCTCCCTCCCCCCACTGGCTCGTCTATTACCTTATTGCTCTTCCTCACCTAAAGTTCCTGAACATATCCAGAACCTTTACGCCACCTGAAAGAATCCCTTCAACCTATTGGTGTTCTCCTTCTCTTGAATTCTATGTCTCTGCCACGCTGATACAAACATATCCCTCAACATCCTCACTCTCCACATCCTGTCCAAGGGTAACTTTCACCACCTCCCTCCTCCCCCCCCATGCATTACCCCCTATCCTGATATCTATCCTTCCTACCAGCCCTTATCCTTCCCCATATTCCATACATGATGAGCCTCTGTACTCCCCCTCCTCATTATCTTCCCTCCCCCACTTCTTTTCCCCTCCCTGCCCTCTCCTGTAGAGTCCTTACGCCCTCCTTCCCACCCCCCTACTGTGGCTCCATTACTTCTCCTTTCCCCTACAGAGCTAGACCACTATTTGCCATTTGAATCATGTGCTATGTCTATCATTCTCTGTCACATTGTGTTCTTACATTTTATTCACAACCGTGAGTCAGAACAAATTCTGTTACAAGTGTTTTGGTTGGTTGGTTTGGGGTTTTTTAGGGGGACTAGACTACCATGGCCATCAGTCCTCCATTTCATAGCTAGGCGACATGCAAAAAACTCAATCATCGATAGATGCACCTGAGCCGGATTAAAAATACTGTAGAATGAAAGAACCCATTGTCAGCCAAATATTGACAAATTCAACAAGAGATGATACAAAAGACGCCAGACATATGGTAACAGATATGAGATAAAAATCGGATAAAACAACAGAACCAATGTATTTGATTGACCGACCATAAGGATAAAAGTGGAAAAGCCAACCACATAGCTTACACAAGAAAAGCTGTAGTCGGAAGACGCGTCAAGTGGAACATAGATAATGAACTAAAAGACCAACCAGAGAATTCATAGCAACTGCTAAATCCCCTCGCACGAAGAAATCGTAAAACAATATTAGGCACAGAGGCATCGTCGCGAAGCACCAAGGAGAGTATGTTC
Organism: Locusta migratoria; assembly: GCA_026315105.1. Classification (NCBI taxonomy): domain Eukaryota; kingdom Metazoa; phylum Arthropoda; class Insecta; order Orthoptera; family Acrididae; genus Locusta; species Locusta migratoria. The sequence continues at coordinate 218,470 of JAOYRU010000101.1, read as the reverse complement.
AGGAGGTTAAAAGAACGCTGTAGTGGAGCTAAAATGGGACACTCCAGTAGGAAATGGGCCACTGTCAATGAGGCACCACATTGGCACATGCGGTGAATACGCTGCTGTCGGGTAGTAAATAGCGTTGCTCAACATAAGCGCCGTGCATGTAGGGACGTCCAGTGCGGCTTCTATTCAGAGAACCATCTGTGTAAATGACTTCGAAGTTGCGGAACTCGCAAAGCATGGGATAGAACTGTTGCTGGAGGATGAGAGAAGAGGTGGAGGTCTTCAGCTCACGGGAGAGATCCAGACGAATCTGAGGTCGAGGAATGGTCCATGGAGGAGCATGGGAAGTAGAGCGGAAAGGGGGGCTAAGAGGGAAGGAGTCGAGGATCGAAAGGAGTGATTGCACCAATGTCGCTTTCGGGAGCCCAGACCGGGGTCGCCTCTGCGGCAAACGAATGGCTTCCCCTGGGAAAAGTATCCTGTGATTTTAATGCTGAGGGCAACAGTGAACTCTGGCAACATAAAGGACGAGTAGTTGTTGACGCCACAATCGCAGTGGGACGACTCCAGCCTTTTGTGAGAAGACTCGTGACAGGGCTTGCATGAAAGGCCTGAATGGCCAGATGGATACCTGTATGGTTAACTGGGTCAAGAGCTCTCAGAGCAGAGAGGGAGGCTGAGCCATAGACCTGGATCCCATAGTCCAGACGTGACGGCACCAGAGCGTTATACAGCCAGAAGAGGATAGGGCGTGCTGCCCCCAGACTGTATGGCCTAGGCAACAAAGGATGTCAAGGTGTCGTGAGCCCGTTGCTTAAGCTGGCGCAGATGAGGGAGCCAGGTCAAACGTGAGTCAAAGAGGACACCCAGGAAGCGGTGAGTGTTCACGATCTGAAGCAGTTCACCATCGAGATAGAGCTCTGGATGTGGATGAATTGCCCGACAGCGACAAAAATGCATCACCCTCTCATTAGCATAGAGAGAGCAAGACACTGACGGCCCTACCGCAGCAACTAGGCCGTTTATGGCTACCAGGAAGAGAGGAACACTTAGTATGGGCTCTTTGGTACCCCATTCTCTTGGATATGGGTGTAACTGAAGGAGATTCCAACTCGAACTTGGTGTGAAAGTAAAAAGTTCTAAATAAAAATTGGGAGGTAGCCACGGCGACCCCATCCATGTAGTGTTGCAAGGAAGTGATGATGCCAAGCGTGTCATAAGCTTTCCGGAGGTCGAAAAAGATTGTGACGAGGTGTTCACATTGGGCAAATGCACTGCGGATTGTTGACTCCAAGGAGAGGAGATTATCAATAGCAGAGCGACCCTGCCAGAAAGCACCTTGTTGTGGGGCTACTAGACCCCGATGCTCGAGAACCCACAGCAGTCGCCGGCTCACCAAACATTCAAAGAGCTTACATAGAACGTTTGTGAGACTTATAGGGCGGTAGCTATCAACGTTCAATGGGTCTTCACCTGGCTTCAATAGAGGGATATTGATACACTCCCGCCATTGAGACAGGTATGCTCCCTCGACCCAAAGACGATTGAAAAAGTCCAAAAGATGGCGTTGGGTGTTTACAGAAAGATGTATCATCTAGCAATGGATCCAGTCCGCTCCAGAGATGTATTGGGGCAACCGGCAAGAGCACTTTGAAATTCCCACTTGCTAAATGGAGCGTTATATGGCTCCCGGCAGTTTGTGTGAAACACCAATCGCTTTCGTTCAGATTGCTCTTTCAGGGTACGAAAACCTGAGGGGTAGGTGGCGTATGCCGAATTGAGAGCGAAGTGCGCTGTTAAATGCTCGGCAATGATAGTCGGGTCGGTATGGACAGTAGCATGGATGGAGAGAGCCACGACCCCTGAGGGAGGGTGGTTGCCTGATATTCGGCGAATCGTCGTCCATATCAGGGTCCAATGGTGGAAACGTATTCTTCCCAGCATGTCTGCTTGCACTGCCAAATGAGTTGCCGCGTCTGGGCCCGAAGATGTTTAAAGGAAACCGTGGGGTGGCGCCGGTACTGCTGAAGAGCTCTGCGGCGATTGCGAATTGCTGCAGCTATCTCCAGTGACCACCGGGGCACTGGCCTTCGATGGGGTAAGCCAGAAGATGATGCTATAGTGGATTCAGCGGCAGAGATGACCACAGAAACAACATGATCAGCAGCCACAGTTGCGTCAATGAAGAGAGGGCTATCCAGCATTGCAGCTGAGGTGAACGCTACCCAGTCTGCCTTATGGAAGGACCAGCAGGGTAGGCGGGCATGCAGTTGGCGGTAAGGAAGCGAAAGGAGGATGCAAAAGTGGTCGCTTCCACAAAGGTCGTCATGTACACACCAGTTAAGAAGCGTCCATAAGCCTCGACTGCACACAGAGAGGTCTATGACTGAAAAGGTGCCATGGGCCACACTAAAATGGGTGGGGGCCCCAGTATTTAAAGTGCAAAGGTCAAGCTGGTTTAAAAGTAGTTCAATGTCTTGACCACGTCTTGTAGTCACATGATGAGCGTTAAAATCTCATAAAAGAAGGAACGGCGAAGGAAGTTGAGTGATCAGGGCTGCTAGGTCGGCTGGTGCCACATCTGCATCAGGAGGTAGATAAAGGGAACAGATGGTAATGTCCCGTAGTGCCCAAACCCTGACAGTGATGGCCTCCAGGGCAGCTTGAAGTTGCATTGTAGAACTGTAGACAGAGGCATGTACATATAGACATACCCCACCTGACACCCTATTGTACACTCTGCGGTTATTGAAATACCCCCAGTAGCCCCAAAGGATGGGGGTCAGATGACCAGGAAACCAAGTTTCCTGGAGAGAACACAAAGAGTTGGCAAGGAGCTCAACAGCTGATGCAATTCAGTCAAGTGTCAGAAAAAAAACCTCCACAATTATATTGGGGAATCAGGCTGTCTCCTGATTGATGGTCCATGAAGACGAGGAAGATGGAAGAGGGATGGCACGAGCACTAGTCTCTGGCTGTGAAGTCTGATCCTCTGTGTCCATGGTGTCCCTGAGGTCGGCGAAGGCCAAATCTTTAGGTGTCACAAGAAGGATGACTTCATCCTCAGGAGCGTCAGGTGCAAGGGCTGAGGGCACTGGGGCCGCCAGTGTCTCCTTGCGCTTTCCGGTCTTTCCCTTCTTTTCTTTCTTGGCTTCCCACCGTTCCTTGGGCATAGCAGAGGAAGGGGGTTTCTCTGGAGGGGCTTGAGGAGCGTGGGAAGACTGAGGAACCAAACGGCTTTCTGGATGAGGGTCCTTCAGTCGCTGGCCAGGGTCCAACTTCTTCGGGGAGACTGGTGGAAGGGACACACAGGTCCCCTTCCCAGAATAAGAAGCCAGAGAAGGGGAACCCTTTTCTGGCTGGGAAGCAGGGGTAACTGCTCCCGACGTGGGGGACAGTATGGGCCCCGCAGAAGATGGTATGCCTCCAGATGTCTGAGAGGCCGAGGTAGAAGGGCCCACAGAGGGAGGTAGAGCAGGTCGAGAAGTGGCCACCAGTGGTGCCGTCATCGTAGCTGCAGCGTAAGATGTTAGCAGAGAGACTGGGTGCAACCTACGAGCCTCAGAGTATGCCAGGTGGTCCAATGTCTTATATTCGACAATCTTTCACTCTTTCTGTAGAACAGGACAGACCTGCGAACATGGAGAGTGGTGACCTTGTTAGTTGATGCAGTAAGGAGGGGGAGGGGCACAGGCATGTACAGAATGGCCACAGTCCCGACAGGTTGTGGCAGCATCACAACGAGAGGACATGTGCCCAAAAAGCCAACATTTGAAACACCGCATTGGAGGCGGGATGTATGGTCTGATGTCACTTTGACCTTTTCGGGTAGAGTGTCACCCTCAAAGGCCAAGATGAATTCGCTGGTGGCCACCCTATTGTCTATTGGTTCCCAAAAGACACGTTGGACTAAATGGACGTCACGTCGATGTAAATTCTCGCGCAACTCCTCATCAGTCTGTAGCAATAGGTCTCGGTGATAAATTACCCCCAGCACTTTATTCAGGGATTTGTGGGGCGTTATCAATACAGGAATCTCGCCTAGGTGGTCACATGCTAGGAGGTTTCGTGATTGAGCTGGGGTTTCTGCCTGTAGTAGGACCGAACCATCACGCAGTTTGGACATTCCGGCAACTTCTCCAAACCTTTGCTCAAGATGTTCAACGAAGAAGGAAGGTTTTGTTGCCTGGAAAGATCCCCCATCGAGTCTTGTACACACTAGATATGTGGCGAGTATGGATCAGTCTGCTTTGTGGCCCCATATTCCCCCCCATTATGGATTAGGAAAGGAAATGATTTGGGGTCATATCTTTCTGCGTTAAATTTGCCATGCTTAGAGACACCTGACTTGCCAGGATTTTCAGAGGTTTTGTTCCTCTTCATTGCGAAATGTACGCCCCGATGCCACCCACTCTGAAACAGGGGCTCTCTTCAAGGGCGCCACCCAGCCACAGCAGTCACCTGGCGGGATTCCTGATGCCCCACAGAGACAAGCATCGACTCCTTGACTTTCATGAGGAGATCACAGCTCAGGTATCCGCAGTGTCATCCCTGTCAAATTTAGGGGGCTCAACCATGAGGGTACATAACAGCCCCTCCACACAGACTGGCTACACGCGATGGCGACCTAGCGGGGGTGGGGGCTACGGCGAGGAAGGAACCAAGAAGCAAAGGGGAGGGAATCTGCACTGTAGGGGCTAGGGTGGTTCTTCCTCAAATAGCTTACTCTTAGACTGAAATTTGGATGGAGGTCAATCCCCTAGGGGGATCTAACTTGGCCGAAATTGATGAATACGGAAAGCAAAAACATAATTGCAGAACCAGCAGTACCGTGGAAATAGCCAGACCGTCAACACGAGAACACCTAGAGATGGGTTTGGAGATGGGTAGTGGGGAGGAATGGGATTGGGGAAGGGAGGGAGCTGGGTAGGGGGAATGCGGCCTGGGAAATAGGAAATAGGAATGAAGGCAGCAATGGCTCGGGGCCCGTGCACGCCACACACGTACCCACAAAAGAGCTGTGGGCCCCCTGGATGGACATGTGTTTTAAACAGTGTCTCCATCAGTGTCGCTGTCCGGTTTTTAAGAACTCATCTCATTGTATTTTAGCCACCGTGGCATCTTTTTAATGTGGATACTTTGTTTCTTTTATGCTCCATTTGGTTTTAAATTAATTCATTGTCAGTCTCTGGGCTGCAGACCGCTGCATAGACCGCTGACAGCCTGATACTCAGGGGGCTTTAAAACCCAATCTAAAAAATACAGGAAGAAAAATGGTTGCAGACATCCAAAAACTCCTGACCTCAGTGCTTCGAGCGATTCCACAAGAAGCGTTTGCTGACAGTTTCCAACAGCTGTACATCCGAATTCAGAATTGTGTTGTAGCCAATGGCGATTACATTGAAGTCCATTAAAGTTACTTTGTTTGTAACTTTGTAACTCTTCATTCCTATATTTCCTGAGACCATTCACCGAACTTTTCAGATGCACCTTGTACGAATTCTAAATCAGTAGACAATAATACTACTACGTTTTTGTTACGATCAGTCTGAAATGCATCTTTCCTTAATCTGAACTTAGTTTTCTAAAAATATTTAAAATAAAATAAAACTATTCAGGTTTTCGGTATATTATGTCAGATGCGCATCTCATGGTACCTCACGATCATGCCCTTCAGATCTACCTTGCTTTCACTTCAGGCTCATTAACCAGGATGTATACTGTGCAAACTCAAGTGAGGTATGACTTAAGACAATATTAGAAGGAAGCTAACATTGGTTGATTTCGTGGAGGATGTTTTTCTGTGATGAAGTAGAAATATGGGACAGAAGTATTAGGTTCCTGCATTCCTTGTTTATACAGGGTGTTACAAAAAGGTACCGATAAACTTTCAGGAAACATTCCTCACACACAAAGAAAGAAAATATGTTATGTGGACATGTGCCCGGAAACGCTTAAATTCCATGTTAGAGCTCATTTTATTACTTCTCTTCAAATCTCATTAATAATGGAATGGAAACACACAGCAACAGAACGTACCAGCGTGACTTCAAAAACTTTGTTACAGGAAATGTTCATAATGTCCTCCGTTAGCGAGGATACATGCATCCACCTTTCGTCGCATTGAATCCCTGATGCGCTGATGCAGCACTGGAGAATGGCGTATTGTATCACAGCCGTCCACAATATGAGCACGAAGAGTCTCTACATTTGGGACCGGGGTTGCGTAGACAAGAGCTTTCAAATGCCCCCCTAAATGAAAGTCAAGAGGGTTGAGGTCAGGAGAGCGTGGAGGCCAAGGAATTGGTCCGCCTCTAACAATCCATCGGTCACCTAATCTGTTGTTGAGAAGCGTACGAATACGTCGACTGAAATGTGCAGGAGCTCCATCGTGCATGAACCACATGTTGTGTCGTACTTGTAAAGGCACATGTTCTAGCAGCACAGGTCGAGTATCCAGTATGAAATCCTGATAACGTGCTCCAATGAGCGTAGGTGGAGGCCGAATCAAGACATCACCAACAATTCCTGCCCAAACGTTCACAGAAAATCTGTGTTGATGACGTGATTGCACAATTGCGTGCGGATTCTCGTCAGCCCACACATGTGCGATTGTGAAAATTTTCAATTTGATCACGTTGGAAAGAAGCCTCATCCGTAAATAGAACATTAGCACTGAAATGAGGAGTGACACATTGTTAGATGAACCATTCGCCGAAGTGAACCCATGGAGGCCAATCAGCTGCTGATAGTGCCTGCACACGCTGTACATGGTACGGAAACAACTGGTTCTCCCGTAGCACTCTCCATAAAGTGACGTAGTCAACGTTACCTTGTACAGCAGCAACTTCTCTGAAGCTTGCAATATGGTTGTCGTTGACTGCATGAAGAATTGCCTCGTCCGTTGCAGGTCTCCTCGTCGTTCTAGGTCTTCCCCAGTCGCGAGTCATAGACTGGAATGTTCCGTGCTCCCTAAGACGCCGATCAATTGCTTCGAACGTCTTCCCGTCGGGACACCTTCTTTCTAGAAATGTGTCTCGATACAAACGTACCGCGCTACGGCTATTGCCCCGTGCTAATCCATACATCAAATGGGCATCTGCCAACTCCGCATTTGTAAAAATTGCACTGACTGCAAAACCACGTACGTGATGAACACTAACCAGTTGATGCTACGTACTGATGTGCTTGATGCTAGTACTGTAGAGCAATGAGTCGCATGTCAACACAAGCACTGAAGTCAACATTATCTTCCTTCAACTGGGCCAACTGGCGGTGAATCGAGGACGTACAGTACATACTAACGAAACGATTGGGTATTTTGAATATTATCTGCACGAATTATTTCAATTTACATTTAAAGATAGATACTAAAATGAGCTCTGACATGGAAATTAAGCGTTTCCGGACACATGTCCAAATAACATATTTTCTTTCTTTGTGTGTGAGGAATGTTTCCTGAAAGTTTGGCCGTACCTTTTTGTAACACCCTGTATAACACGAGATTTTCTTAAGTTTTCACTTCATTGTAACATGACATCAACTCATAATTTTTCTCTTGCACATTTGCCTTATTTATTATAGTTTAAAAATATCAAAACAAAAACCGAATGAGGTGGGTTTGAAATATTCATTTCATAGAATGCACAGTATAACTTTCAGACAACACAGATAGCAAAATTAAAACTACAAACACTACAGCTATAATGTAAGAATAGTCACTACTATAGTGTACCTGGGAATAGTAATATTCTTCCATTCCTCAAACGACAGATTAGTTTGTTCTCTGCCAGGCACGTGGCACCAGTGGTCAGGCGTTTGCATTCCGAGGTAGAACATGTGGGCGGTCATCAGGTTCACACATGGGCCAATGCAGACAAAAACAATGTTTAGCCTTCTTTGGAACTTTCCTCTGGATCCGATGCATTCCAGCACCTCCTCAAATGCTAGAGCAGATTTCGGTTTTGAACTGCCATCTAATGTTTCAGTTGTCTCCTGCAAAAAAGTAAAAAATGTCATGGAGAAATGTGGTCCTAGTTTACAATCATGTCAGAATATGAAGTAAAGCTAATCGAAAACTGTCTTGAGAAGTTAAACCGGCAACCCACGCGCAATGGAAATATTCTAGACCTAATATCCACAAAAAGGCCTGATCTTATTAACGATGTCTGTGTAGAGACAGGAATTAGTGATCATGATATCGTCATAGCGTCGATGGTGATCAAAGTTCATAAACCAATCAAAAAGGCTAGGAGCGTGTTTTTGTTGGGAAGAGCCGATAAGCAAATGTTACGATTGCACTTAGAAAATGAATGGGCATCGTTTAATTCCGGGACTATGGATGTAGAGGAATTGTGGACTAAATTTAAGTGCATTGTTAATAAAGGGTTACAGAAATATGTGCCAGTAAAGACGATTAAGGATGGAAAAGATCAACAGTGGTATAATAATAATGTTAGAAAGCTGCTGAGAAAGCAAAGTCTGTTGCACTCTCGATTCAAAAAAGAACACGCAAATGATGACAGGCAAAAGTTAGTAGAGATCGATGCGCGAAGCATAGAATAATTATCACAGCCATACCTTAGCAAAAGATCTTTCCGAGAACCCGAAAAAATTTTGGTCCTATGTAAAATCGATAAGCGGGTCAAAGCCCACTGTGCAGTCATTCATTGATCATTTCGGGGCAGTAATAGAAGAAAGCAAACGTAAAGCTGAAGTTCTAAATTTAACCTTCAAGAAATCTCTCACGCAGGAGGACCGCACAAATGTACCATCATTTGATCAGCGTACTAATTCCGAAATGGGGGACATAGCAATAGGTATTTCCGGTGTAGAGAAGCAGCTGAGAGAGCTAAATACGAAAAAGTCTGCTGGTCCGGATGGAATATCAGTTCGGTTTTACACAGACTATTCTCCGGTGTTAGCCCCCTACTTAGCTTGCATTTATAGCGAATCTTTAATTCAGCGCAAAGTTCCTAGTGATTGGAAAAAAGCGCAGGTGACTCCCGTGTATAAGAAAGGAAAGAGAACTGACCCATACAATTACAGGCCAATATCGTTGACATCAGTTTCATGTAGAATTTTGGAGCATATTCTCAGTTCGAATATAGTAAATTTCCTTGAAACAGAAAAGCTTCTTTCCATGAATCAGCACGGGTTTAGGAAACATCATTCATGTGAAACTCAGCTTGCCCTTTTCTCACATGACATCTTGCGAGCCATGGACGAAGGGCAATAGGCGGATTGTGTTTTTCTCGACTTCAAAAAGACGTCCGACGCGGTGCCACACTGCAGACTGCTAACGAAGATACGAGCTTATGGAATAGGTTCACAGATTTGTGACTGGCTGGAAGACTTCCTAAGTAATAGAACGCAGTACGTTGTTCTCGACGGCGAGTGTTCATCAGAGACGAGTGTATCGTCAGGCGTGCCCCAGGGAAATGTGATAGGACTGCTATTATTTTCTATCTATATAAATGATCTGATGGACAGAGTAAGTTGCAATTTGCGGCTGTTTGCTGATGATGCTGTGGTGTATGGGAGGGTGTCGTCTGTAATTGACTGTAATAGTATACAGGATGACTTAGGCAAAATTTCTAGTTGGTGCGAAGATTGGCAGCTAGCTCTCAATGTAGAAAAATATAAGGTGATGCGCATGAGTAGAAGAAACAATCCCATAATGTTCGAATACAGCATTAGTAGTGAGCTTCTTGATGCTGTCGTGTCGTTCAAATATCTAGGCGTAACATTACAGAGCTATATGAAATGGAACGAGCATGTAAGGACAGTTGTGAATAAGGCGGACAGCCGACTTCCGTTTATTGGGAGAATTTTGGGAAGATGTACTTCACCTGTAAAGGAGACCGCGTATAAAACGCTTGTACGACCACGTCTTGAGTATTGCTCAAGTGTTTGGGACCCGCAGCAGATCAGTTTAAAGGAAGACATAGAGATGGTTCAGAGACGAGCAGCTAGATTTGTTACTGGTAGGTTCGTCCAATGCACGAGTGTCACGGAAATGCTCCGGCAACTCAATTGGGGATCGCTGGAAGAAATACTACGTTCTTTTCGTGAATTTCTTTTAAGTAAATTTAGAGGGCCGGAATTTGAAGCTGAGTGTAGTACGATCTTGCTGCCGCCTACTTACATTTCGCGTAAAGATCACAAAGACAAAATAAGATAAATTAGGGCTCGTACGGAGGCATATAGGCATTTTTTTTTCCTCGTTCAGTTTGGGAGTGGAATAGGAAAGGAAATTCCTAGTAGTGGTACAGTGTACCCTCCGCCACGCACCTTAAGGTGAATTGCGGAATATGTATGTAGATGTAGATGTAGAATTACAGTGTTCTGTGTATTCATGCGCCACTCACAGCCATTGTTTTGTTTTGATCGTACTTGCGGTTTGTAATCCTACACCAGAGCTTTCCAAAATGGGTGTCACGACATCCTGGGGTGTCGCATAGTAGTATCAAGGGTGTCGTGAGAGTAAGATATTTAGACTGTAAACAAAAAAACTTGTCATAAAATAACACAAAATATGCTTTTCTTCATACTACCCTGAAGACGCACCTGCAGTTAATCATCCTTCTGTTCATTCAGAGCACCACAGATCACGTATGAAAGGAATGATCGGTGCACAATAATTGCGTGCTCAGCCGCTAGGCGGCAGCTCTGCTTCAGCAGCAGTAGGCCCTCAGGGTTCGTTCAAGCAGCTGCCAGTTGCTAGATTCCAGCAAACTGCGCATGGCAGTTTGCTGGTGATAATCGATAACAGCTCTTCCCATGCGCAGTATTCTGTAACTGGCAGCTACTTGAACGAACATTCACTGTAGTCTGCTTTCCTTCTCAAAAAGCTGCACCTGAGCGTTTTTTAATGGATTTATCAAAGCCACGTCACCCTCTTTAGCGTTTCTTACAATTAAATGCCAATAAATGACACAGTGGCTGTCACAGATTGTAAAAGCAGTCACAACTGTCCAATGAGAAGCTATTCAGTAGCGATGTTTAGTATGGAGTATGGCTGGGTGATTAACGGAGAGTAGTGTTTTAAATGCAGTGATAGTTGGTTCGAACGCTGGTATGCGTTAATATTTTTTTATCACTCAGTTTCCTGTATGTAACAGATTCTGGGACCAGAAATGACATTGATATTCTTACTTGTCACAAACATTTATCCATTGTTTCCGAATATGTCGGGACTTCCGAGGTCGTGGTGAAGCAAGAACCTAACAGTAGGACTTGAATAATAATTCATCACTTGTCATAAATACATCCTCTTTATTTCTAAAACTAATGTGATAAAATTGAACTGAAAGGGAACAGCCACTTTGCTGTCTAACAGAAATCGGAGCAGCTAATTTCCAGATGCAGTTCTCTATCGATCTGGCCCTGACATGTACACACGACAGCGAAAAACGGTTTCCGAAATTCAGATTTCGTGTTTTTCGGAAGTTGGGTCGCATGTAGAAGAAGCAAGTATTACTGTGTGAGTTAGGCATTGTTGTCTGCGGTGTTACTCTGTTGTACATCCCCGTAGTTCCTAATGTTTCCTTTTCTTGCGGTGAGTGTACGTAATTCCTCCAGTCAGGATCAACATTAAACTTGTCAATGTGTACGAGGATTTCAGTTTCGTTTACAAACTCATTTAAGCGATACTTTATTTCCGACCCCCCCCCCCCCAACCCCGTCCCGCTAGAACCATCGAAATTCTAATGTATGTATTTATATTAGTGAAAGGGTGTCGCGCAAAACTGTAAGCTATAAAAGGGTGTCGCCGTGAGGGAAAGTTTGGAAAGTATTGTCCTTCACCTCAGTTGCTTAGTGACCGCCGGCCAGCACACTCGTCGCACAGCAGCAGCTCTGCACTGTAAGCTAACCGGCTTCTTGATAGAAGGGACTTATTTTCATTTCGTGCGGGCTTTCTCTTACAGTTCAACAAACTTTGATGTGCTTGCGTGTTTATTTATTGAGAATCGCGTTTAGTTGACAGATCAGTGTTGATATTTTATAAGCTCGCGTATATATTTCTCATATTCGCCGTTAATAAACAGTTTAATCTTTGGTACATATTTTTCAAAGCTGACTCTTTCTTAATCTTTTGTGTCCTAGATGGTATATTTTGTCAGCTTCGAATCAAAGGAACAGTTTAGTGTCCACGTGCATATACTTTCATTTGCGTCAAAGTCACAGTATGGGGTATTCTCCCACAGTTTAAATCACAACAGTCGTACTTATTTGGAACAAATGTAGGTCTTTAGAATGGCTAGGAACTGTGACTGCTGCGAACGGATGCAGGCAGAGTTGGTGACTCTTCGCTCGCAGCTTCAGGCGGCGTTGGCTTCGCTGGCAACGCTTGGGACTGCGGTGGGTGGGCGCCGCTGTTGTGGGCCGCTCGCGGGGGTGCAGCAGACGCCCTGTGCGTCTGTCGTGTCCTCCGATCGGCCTGCGGCTGTAGCCATCCCGCTCACTGCCCGTGAAGGGTTCGCCCCCCAATCCGTTGTGGATTGGGAGATCTCAGCGCGCGTCAGGCGACGTAAGACTTCCCGGAAGATCGAAGTAGAAGCCTCCCCGGTTAGTCTTACGAACAGATTCGAGGCGCTGTCTGTGGCAGAGGATGTGCCTGACTCAGATGGTGTCGCTTGTCCTGTGGTCACCACTCTGCCTTCAAGATCCGGGCACTCACAGTGGGTGGGTTTCTTAGTAGTTGGGAGCTCCAACGTTAGGCGTGTGATGGAGCCCCTCGGGGATATGGCTACTAGGGAGGGGAAGAAGTCAAATGTGTACTCCGTGTGCATACCGAGGGGCGTCATTCCAGATGTGGAACGGGTTCTTCCGGGATGCCATCAAGAGCACAGGGTGCAGCCAGCTGCAGGTGGTGGCTCATGTCGGACCAACGATCTGTGTTTTGGATTGGAAGAGGATCTCTCTGGTTTTGAGCGGCTATCATAAGTAGTAATGAGTGACAGTGTTGCTTGCAAAACGAAAGCATAGTCGACAGGACTGACTGTGGACCTTTGGTTCAGCGCCGAGTGGAGGGTCTGAATCAGAGGCTCAGACGGTTCTGCGACCGTGTGGGCTGCAGATTCCTTCACTTGCGCCACAGGGTGGTCGGTTTTCGTGTTCCGCTAAATAGGTCGAGTCCACTACACTTAGGAAGCGGTTACACGGGTATCGTGGGCTGTGTGGTGTGGGCTGGGCGGTTTTTTAGGTTAGAGGGCTTCGGGAACCCATAAAATGGGTTTCATTCTCAAAGAGTGCAGGCCCGACGCAGGAAGAATGCAGATCTAGGAACCATTGGTGTAACAGTTTTAATTATAGTAGCTGTGTTGAGAAAGTTCCAGAGCTCCAAGCGCTGATAGAAAGTACTGAGGCACAAATGGTTATAGGTTCTGAAAGCTGGCTGACACCAGAGATAAGTTCGGCAGAAGTTTTTAAAAAGGGCCAAATGGTCTTCAGAAAGGGTAGAATAAATAAAAGGTGGGGGTGGCGTGTTTATTGCTGTTACAAACGGTTTATCCCAAAGCGAAATTGAGGCAGATACTTCCTGTGAGTTGGTATTGGTAGAGGTTATACCTGACAACCGGGATAAATTAATAATTGGATCTTTTTATTGACCCCCTGACTCAGACATGCAATTGCCGAAATGTTCAAAGAAAGCTTGACTCACATTTTAAACAGGTACCCGAAGGATACTGTCATAATCGATGGCGACTTTAATTTACCCTAGATATGTTGGCATAAATACGTATTCAAAACGGGCGCCAAATATAAAACATCGTCCGAACTAGTTCTGAATGCTTTTTTCTGAGAACTACTTAGAACAGTTAGTTCATGAACCCAATAGAATAGTAAATGTTTGCGAACACATCCTTGAACTCCTGACAACACATAATCCTGAGCTGGTAAAGAGCATCAACACAGATACAGGGATTAGCGAACATAGAGTTGTAGTAGCGAGACTGAATGTCGAAATTCCCAAATGCACCAAAAATAAACTAAAAATATCTCTATTCAATAAAGCAGATAAAAATTCGCTTCACGCTTTCCTAAATGATAGTCTCTAGTCTTTCAAAACTAAAAATGCGAGTGTAGATCAGTTGTGGCTTACTTTCTAAGACATAATATCAGTACCAATCGAGGGATTTATATCAAATAAATTAATAAAAGAGGAGGCTGACCAGCAGTGGGACGTAAAAAAGGTCTTATCACTGTTGTAGAAACAAAGAAACACGCATGTAAAATCCGCAAGATTTGCATTTTTTATACAGAAATCCGCAACCGCTTCAATACGTGAAGCTTATATACACTACTTGCCATTAAAATTACTACACCAAGAAGAAATGCAGATGATAAACCGATATACACTGGACAAATATATTATACTAGAACTGGCAAGTGATTACATTTTCACGCCATTTGGGTGCATAGATCCTGAGAAATCAGTACCCAGAACAACCACCTCTGGCCGTAATAACGGCCTTGATATGCCTGGGCATTGACTCAAAGAGAGCTTGGATGGCATGTACAGGTACAGATGCCCATACAGCATCAACACGATACCACAGTTCATCAAAAGTAGTGACTAGCGTTTTGTGACGAGCCAGTTGCTCTACCACCATTGACCAGACGTTTTCAATTGATGAGAGATCTGGAGAATGTGCTGGCCAGGGCAGCAGTCGAACATTTTCCGTATCCAGAAAGGCCCGTACAGGACCTGCAATATGCGGACGTGCGTTATCCTGCTGATATGAAGGGTTTCGCAGGGATGGAATGAAGGTTAGAGGCACGGGTCGTAGCACATCTGGAATGTAACGGCCACTGTTCAAAGTGCCGCGATGCGAACAAGAGGTGACCGAGACGTGTAACCAATGGCACCCTATATCATCACGCCGGGTGATACGCCAGTATGGCGATGACGAATACATGTTTCCAATGTGCGTTCACCGCGATGTCGCCAAACACGGATACGACCATCATGATGCTGTAAACAGAACCTGGATTCATCCGAAAAAATGGCGTTTTGCTATTCGTGCACTCAGGTTCGTCGTTGTGTACACCATTGCAGACGCTCCTGTCTGTGATGCAGCGTCAAAGGTAACCGCAGCCATGGTCTCCGAGCTGATAGTCCATGTTGCTGCGAACGTCATCGAACTGTTCGTGCAGATGGTTGTTGTCTTGCAAACATCCCCCTCTGTTGACTCAGGGATCGAGACGTGGCTGCACGATCCGTTACAGCCATGCGGATAAGATGCCTGTCATCGCGACTGCTAGTGATACGAAGCCGTTGGGATCCAGCACGGCGTTCCGTATTGCCCTCCTGAACCCACCGATTCCATATTCCGCTAACAGTCATTTGATCGCGACCAACGCGAGCAGCAATGTTGCGATACGATAAACTGCAATCGCGATAGGCTACAACCCGACCTTTATCAAAGTCGGAAACGTGATGGTACGCATTTCTCCTCCTTAGACGAGGTATCCCAACAACGTTTCACCAGGTAACGCCGATAAACTGCTATTTGTGTGTGAGAAATCGTTTTGAAACTCTCCTCATGTCAGCACGTTGTAGGTGTCGCCACCGGCGCCAACCTTGTGTGAATGCTCTGAAAAGCTAATCATTTATATATCACAACATCTTCTTCCTGTCGGTTAAATTTCGCGTCTGTGCCACGTCATCTTCGTGGTGCAGCAATTTTAGTGGCCAAGGGTGTAGTTTCCACAACGAAACCCTGTCTCGTAATCTTGCAAAAATTCCAAAGAAATTCTGGTCATGTGTGACGTACACTAGCGGCAAAACACAAACAATACCTTCACTACGCGATACCAATGGTAATACTACTGATGACAATACTTCTAAAGTAGAGTTGCTGAACACAGCTTTTCGAAATTCGCTCATCAAAGAAGACGAAGTGACCACTCCAGAATTCAATCCAAGTACAGCTGCCAGCATGCGAAACTTAGAAGTAGATGTTCCTGGAATTGTAAAACAACTTAAGTCCCTAAACAAATACAAATATTGCGGGTCAGATTGTATATCAACTTGATTCATCTCAGAGTATGCTGATGAAATAGCTACATACGTAGCTATGATATACGACCGATCACTCAGCGAAAGATCCGTACCAAAAGATTATAAAGTTGCCCAAGTCAATAGCCAAAATTACAGGCAAATCTCACTGACGTCGATTTGCAGTAGAATTTTGGAACATATACTTTGTTCGAACATCATGAACTACCTCGAAGAGAACGATCTATGAACCAATAGTCAATACGGATTCAGAAAGTATCGCTCTTGCGAAACACAGCTTGCCCTTTATTCACATGATGTGATAAGTGCCATCGACAAGGGATCTCAAATCGATTCCATATTTCTGGATTTCCCGAAGATTTTTGCCACTGTACCTCACAAGCGGCTTGTAATGAAATTGCCTGCTTATGGAATATCGCCCCAATTTTACGATAAGGTTCACGACTTACTATCAGGAAGGACACAGTTCGTAGTAATTGACGGTAAGTCATCGAGTAAAACAGAAGTGATATCTGGCGTTCCCCAGAGAAGCGTTACACCGGGTGATCAGAAAGTCAGTATAAATTTGAAAACTCAATAAATCACTGAATAATGTAGATAGAGAGATAAAAATTGACACATATACTTGGAATGACATTGGGTTTTATTAGAACACAAAACCAAAGTTCAAAAAACGTCCGACAGACAGATTGCTGATCAGAGAACCAATAATTAGCATAACAAATTAAGACAATGCAAAGATGACGTTCTTTACAGGAAATGCTCAATATTTTCACCAACGTTCCGTAACAATAGCTGTAGTCGAGGAATAATATTGTGAATAGCACTGTAAAGCATTCCCGGAGTTATGGTGAGGCATTGGTGTGGGATGTTGTCTTTCAGCATCCCTAGAGATGTCGGTCGATCACGATACACTTGCGACTTCAGGTAACCCAAAAGCCAATAATCGCACGGACTGAGGTCTGGGGACCTGGGAGGCCAAGCATGACGAAAGTGGCGGCTGAGCACACGATCATCACCAAACGACGCACGAAAGAGATCTTTCACGCATCTATCAATACTTTTTTTTTTTTTTGTTCTAATAAACCCCCATGTCATTCCAAGCAGGTGTGTCAATTTTTATCTCTCTATCTACATTATTCCTTGATTTATTAAGTTTTCAAATTTATACTGACGTTTTGATTACCCGGTAGGTCCCCTACTGTTCCTTGTGTTGATAACTGATTTAGGAGAAAAGCTCCATTAGACTGTTCGCAGATGATGCTGTCGTTTATCGGTTAGTGAAGTCAACAGAGAATCTAAAGCAACTGCTAAGCGATTTAGACAAAATTTCAACTTGGGGCGAACATTAGCAATTAACACAAAATAATGAAAAGTTTGAAGTAATACATATGACCACTAAAAGAAATCTCCTGAACTTCAATTACACGATAAATCAGTCAAACCTTAAGGTCGTAAATTCTACCAAATATCTAGGAGTTACTATTATGAAACTTTGACTGGAGAAAACACTAGAAAATTTTGTGGGGAAGGCGAACCAAAGGTTACGTTTCATTGGCAGAACGCTTCGAAGATGCAACAGCTCCACCAAAGAGACTGCGTACATCACATTTGTGCGTCCTCTCCTGGAGTACTGTTGGCCAGTGTGGGACCCTCAGCAGATGGGACTGACGGAAGACATTGAGAAGGTTCAGAGGAGGGCAGGTCGTTTTGTTTTCATCACGTTACAGGGGGAAAAGCGTCACGGAAATATTGCGTGATTTCAGGTGGAAATCACTAAAAGAAAGACGTTATTCGTTACTGTGAGATCTATTTGCAAATCACCAACTTTTACTTCTGAATGTGAAAATATTTTGCTAGCACCCACCTACATGACCGTCCCAATAAAATAATATAAATCATATCGAAAAAGGAACGATTTAGGTGTTCTTTCTTCCCGCGCGCTATTAGAGAATAGAACGGTAGAGAAAGGTTATGAAAGTAGTTAAAGAACCCTCTGCCAGGCACTTAAATCTGATTTGCAGACTATCTATGTAGATGTAGATGTAGATGAAG
The DNA here is from genome assembly GCA_026315105.1 of Locusta migratoria. Classification (NCBI taxonomy): domain Eukaryota; kingdom Metazoa; phylum Arthropoda; class Insecta; order Orthoptera; family Acrididae; genus Locusta; species Locusta migratoria. Next base: position 200,400 of record JAOYRU010000101.1, on the reverse strand, counting down.
CCATTTCTACCTGTCTGTTCCTTGGGATTGTGGTAAGTGTTCATACGCAAGGTGTGAACAATGTCTCTTCGTTTTTGTCGTTTGAAGGTCGGCTCATAATCCTCGAGTTCGTATGTTAAGTCTGACAGGCGGTGTATAATACGATACGGACCAAAGTATCACTTCAGTAATTTTTCCGATAGCACAACCTTCCATACAGGGATAAAATTCCATACCAGATCTCCTAAGCTGTACATAATAAGTCGGTCCTTCTCCTGGGCGTCCAGCTAACTTGCATCTTCGACCCTGGTGGTGAGCTGTTTCACATAATCATCTTGAGTGTCGTCCGTTTGGAATGGGAACAGCGTATCCATTGTCGTCTCAGCTTCACGGCCATGGAGCAGGAAAAGCGGCGTGTACCCTGTGGTGTCTTGTCTTGCGATGTTATAAGCAAATGTCACGACTGGCAGTATGGTATCCCAATCCTTCTGCTCAACATCAACGTACATCGACAGCATATCTGCTAACGTCTTGATAAAACGTTCCGTTAAGACCATTTGTCTGAGAATGGTAGGCAGTTGTTATTCTGTGGGCAATGTCGCAATGTGATATTACCTCTGACACTAGTTTTTGACATGAACTACTTTTCATCGATGAGATATCATCACACGTGACGCACCATGCCTGTAGAATCATGTCTTCTACACGGAGTTTTGCGGTCCCTGTAGCTTCTGGAGTCGGCACAGGTTTGGTGACAGCGTAGCTTGTGAGGTAGTCAGTGCAGACTATTATCCATCGGATACCGGTTGTCGACTTCGAAAACCTCTCTAAAAGATCGTTCCCATCTCGGTGGAATGGAGCTGCTGCAGGTGGTATCGGTACGAGATGCCCTGGAGGTAATTGCAGCACTATATTCCTTATAGCGCCTCAAATAGTGCTTGACAAATCGGTAGAGATCTTGCCAGCAATACCTGTATCTGATACTGTTTAGAGCCTTCACTAATCCCATGTGACCAGATATTGGAACATCATGGAAATAATTGAGAATATCTGGACGGAGATGAACTGGAACGACCAGTAGCCATTTGGAGCCCACTGGATCTTAGTCCCATATACAAGCTGAAACTCTCCATCGGTCGGTTCTCCTTTCTTCAATGCTTCTGGTAGTGTTTGTAATAATGCCAGGTCTTCCCTCTTTTCAGCTGTAATGTCACCTAACTCAGTGAGGGATGAAACTTCATCCACGCTGTTGCGTTCGGCTAAAGTATTCATCTAAAGCCATTCAGCGTCCTTGAGCTTATGCCAGTTTTTGAATACCACTGTGACATTGTACTCTTGGAGTCGTAGTGCCCATCTTGCTAGTTGAAACTTCATCCACGCTGTTGCGTTCGGCTAAAGTATTCATCTAAAGCCATTCAGCGTCCTTGAGCTTATGCCAGTTTTTGAATACCACTGTGACATTGTACTCTTGGAGTCGTAGTGCCCATCTTGCTAGTCCAACCTGATGGAGCCTTCACATTGGTCAGCCGACATAAGTAAATGTGGTCTGTGACGACGGTGAATGGTTTACCAAATGAATACAACCGGAACTTGTTGATAGCCCAGATAATGGCGAGACATTCCTTCTCGGTTGTAGAGTAGTTCATCTCTGACTTTGAGAGAACTTTTGATACCTAAGCTATCACTTTTACAGCGCCTTCCTGAATTTCTACGAGCACTGCACAAATTTTATAACCGGTAGCATCTGTGTGATGTCAGACTAAGGTGTCGTCAAAGCACGGCAATGGGTAGACGTCTTTGTGATTTTGATCAGCCGACGATAGTCGACACAGAAACGCCACGTGTCATCCTTCTTCTTCATGAGGACCACCGGACACGACCAGGGATCTGTGAAGGTTGAATAATGTAATCGTGCAACATCTTCTCCACTTCCTCCAGAATTTCACGAATTAACCGTCTTTCAACTGGCGACATTCTGTACGAACACTGGGTAACTGGTGCATGATCCCCAGTACTGATACGGTGTTTCATCGTTGGCCGTTTCATCTGGATCTTCTGATGCTGGGCCCTGAATGCACCTGAAAATTGGTGTAGTATGGCTAACACCTGCTGACGTTGTTCCTGGGTCGTCCTGAACTGGTTCAGCTGTTCCAATACACATACAGTAAGCTGCGATGGGTTGCGCGGAAAGTGTTTCCGCTTCTTTCGCAAAGCTGGTCGTAGGTGCTGCTGCAAAAACGAACAGTAATGCTGTGCAATGATGGTCTGCAGTGGAGGAAAGTAATGCATTAGGATAACACCATCACAGTCGTACACTAGAATCACCATAACTGTCATCATACTTGTGCCCTGGCGCACTTTCGAGATTCGCGCGACCCATAATGGTGCCATTTGTTGGATTGGCGTTTCAGTTTCGGCTCGTAGGATGTGCGCCAGAGCAGCTTTTAACGTATCCATCTCTGAATTTCCGTCAATTCATGCGGAACCCATCGCGATGCAGGTGTTCCATCATGTTCGAAGCACAGTCGTGTGCGCTAATCCGGTTTTGTGGACGAGCTCACGAATCGTCTAGCGTCAATCACTGTTCACTAATGCGGCAACAAAATGTACTTATTCTTCAGAGACGTTGGGACGGCCTCTGCCATACTTTGCCGACCTTTGTTTAAGACTTATACCCACTGAGGTACTGTTCTGTACGGCAATGCCGATCTACGCACGCCTCTGTAAGACCTTTATGACGCTATATTGCTGTACGACCTATGGCACATTCACTCTTGATGCTGTTCTGTTGTTCCAGTTTGAAAAACATAGTGACATCGTTACGTTAGACCGCTCGCTTATAAGTGACTGTGAGGTAGGTATGTAAACAAAGTGTGCTTTCAGCGACAATAGTAGATTCCATTGCGTAGTTTCTCCACATCAGTATTGGCAATATTTCAGTTCCAACCAATATTTTGTAAACCTCCAGCTGGAGTCAGTCTATTCTCTGCTATTGTACGTACGTGACAAGTCCTGAATAAATCACTCCTAACTTTTAACAGATTTTTGTTAATCAACCTGCCACATCCTGCGACACTTTTACATGACGTTACTCAGGTGGAGACTCCGGGTAAAGCTAACCTGGAGTCGTACGCAATCTCCTTAGCAAAGTGGTTCCTATCAGACCTCAAGAGAGTCGTCGTTTACATGGCTAGAATCCAGAGTTAAGCGGAAGACGTCGGAGACTGGAGAAGAGAAGATGAATAACACGACGCCAACGGTGTGTCCAGTGTGTCCAACACGTGATACGTCCTTCAATGTTCGGTGGGGATAAAGGCCAAGGAGAAAACAAGTGATATGAGCGTGTCCCTAAATTCAACAACTGGGACAACACAATAGCAATACGCTGAGTACTGCTTCTACTTGTTGAGGACCGCCAACTAATAATATGAAAATCGGTTAGTGAAGTCAACAGAGGATCAAAAGCAACTGCAAAGCGATTTAGACAAAATTTTTGCTTGGTGCGAAAATTGGCAATTGACACTAAATAAAGAAAAGTGTGAAGTAATACACATGACCACTAAAAGAAATCCGCTGAACTTCAATTACGCGATAAACCAGTCAAACCTTAAGGTCGTAAATTCTACCAAATACCTAGGAGTTACAATTACGAACAACTTCGACTGGAGAGAACACACAGAAAATATTGTGGGGAAGGCGAACCAAAGGTTACGTTTCATTGGCAGAACGCTTAGACGATGCACCAGCTCCACCAAAGAGACTGCCTACATCACACTTGTGCGTCCTCTCTTGGAGTACTGTTGCCCCTTGTGGGACCCTCACCAGGTGGGACTGACGGAAGATATTGAGAAGGTTCAGAGAAGGGCAGCTCGTTTTGTTTTATCACGTTACGGGATGGAAACCGTCACGGAAATGTTGCACGAATTGGGGTGGAAATCATTAAAAGAAAGACGTTATTCATTGCGGCGTGATCTGTTTGCGAAGTTTCAATCACCGACTTTTAGTTCTGAATGTGAAAATATTTTGCTAGCACCCACCTACTTAGGGAGACATGACCATCCCAATAAAATAAGAGAAATCAGATCGAAAACGGAACGATTTAGGTGTTCTTTCTTCCCGCGCGCTATTAGAGAATGGAACGGTAGAGAAAAGTTATGAAGGTGGTTAATGAACCCTCTGCCAGGCACTTAAATGTGATTTGCAGAGTATCGATGTAGATGTAGATGTAGATGTAGAACAAGCTGGAGGGTATTTCAGTCGGAGCTGCAGAAGTACTTTGGAAACGCACAGTGACAGAAGTGTTAAACTTAAGAGAAAATGAAAAGCTTGGAGACTTCGATGCATGGAGAGACAGGTCCGTACCCTAGTTTTGCTAGGTATGAGCCGCTAAAATATTCTTAGGCAGCAGGTGATAAGCGCGTCCGGTTAGATAAGGCGTCTGCGACTATATAAGCTTCCTGTCGCTCTACCAGTCTGGATCGCGCCACGGGGAGACCATACTTCATGCGCAGAACAGAGATGTTTCCTCGTTCTGCACATTACGCCACCGTAGAGAAGGTCCGTTCAGTTCGTGCAGCCTCCTACGTGTTAGTGTTTATTTTTGTATTCTATTGAGTTTGTATTGTCTATTTAACATTAATTTTAGCCAATTGTGCAATATCTGTGTACGAAAAGATCTTGAAAGATGTACTCGCTGGGTTCATCTGTGTAGAAGTCACAGTTTCAACTGTCTATAGTACACATTTTGAAGATTACGAGTGTGGAAACGACTCGCTCTGCTATCGCTTCTCTGCACTGGCGCGCAGTCGCCCGATCGCTGCCAAACGCATTGGCCCGACCTTCACATCTACATATACATCTACATCTACATGGGATACTCTGCAAATCACATTTAAGTGCCTGGCAGAGAGGTCATGGAACCACGATTATACTATTTACCTCCCATTCCAGTCACGAATAGCGCGCGGGAAGAAAGAACACCTGAATCTCTCCGTTCCAGGTCTGATTTCTCGTTTTTTATTCTGACGATCATTTCTACCTATGTAAGTGGAAGTCAACAATATATTTTCGCACGCGGGGGAGAATGTTGGCGATTGGAGTTTCGTAAGTAGCCCCCGCCACAATGATAAGTGCCGTTGTTGTAATGATTCCCATCCCAGATCCTGTATCATTTCCGTAACGCTGTCTCCCCTGTATCGTGACAATCCTAAACGAGCTGCCCTTCTTTGGACTCTTTCGGTGTCCTCCGTCAAACCCACCTGATAAGGATCCCACACTGGGCAACAATACTCCAAAAATTGACGGATAAGCATAGTATATGCAGTTCTGTAGTGCATCTTTTAAGGGTTCTGCCAATAAAACGCAGTCTCTGGTTCGCCTTTCCCACGACATTATCTACGTGTTCTTTCCAGTTTAAGTCTGAAGTAATAATAATTCCTCGGTATTTTGTGGAGTTTACGGCCTTCACATTTGATTGATTTACGTTGTAAAAAAGTTTAACGGATTTCTTTTCGCACTCATGTGGACGACTTCATACTTCGCATTATTTAGAGTCAATTGCCAATTTCTACACCATACTGATATCTTATTCATATCGTTCTGCAGTTGGTTTTGATCTTCAGATGATTTTACTAGACGGTAAATAACGGCGTCATCTGCAAACAACCTAAGAGAGCTACTTAGATTTTCCCATAAATGGGTTATGTAAATAAGGAACAGCAGAGGACCAAAAGCACTACCCTGTGAAACGCCCGATATTACCTCTGTTTTAGTCGATGCCTTACTATTGATTACTACGAACTGTGTCCTCTCTGACAGGAAACCTCCTATCCAATCGCAAATTTGTGGCGATATACCATAGCCACGCAATTTGATTAAAAGCCGTTTGTGAGGTACGGTGTCAAAAGCCTTCTGGAAATCAAGAAATACGGAATCGATTTGCGAACCCTTGTCGATAGCACCCATCACTTCATGTGAATAGAGAGCTAGTTGTGTTTCGCATGAACGACATTTTCTAAATCCGTGTTGACCTTGGGTCAATAGATCACTCTGTTCGAGATAATTCATAACATTTCAATGCAGGATATGGTCCAAAACCCTGCTGCATATTGACGTGAATGAAATAGGCCTGTAGTTCAGTGTTTTCCTCCTACTTCCTTTCCTGAATATAGGTAAGACCTGAGCAACCTTTCAGTCTTTTGGTACAGATTGTTCTTTGAGAGAGCGGTTGTATATGGCTGTTAAGTAAGGAGCTATCGCTTCAGCATAATCAGATAGAAATCTAATGGGTATACAGACCGGACCAGAAGACTTGTTCTTGTTAAGTGAATTTAGTTGCTGCACTACTCCGATGATATCTACTTCTACGTTACTCATTACGGCCTCTATTCGTAATTCGAAATCTGGAATATGCAGTGGACGGCTAACAGAATGCGATGATTTACGGGGCATAGGCGCAATAAGGAATAAGGTGAAGACGAAAGGTATAGGCCCATAGGCAATACTTGATGGTCCTTCTGTTTTTGTTGGCGCTACTTCGAATTTTAGCATAGAGGAGAATAACGCTGCTCAAGCTGGTTCTGGGTTGTTGACTGCAGCGATTTTTCTTTGTGGTACTTTCAACGGAATTGTTGGTCTTGAAAGTATCAACGGCCGTGAATCATTACTTACAGTACGTTTAATGTTGGTGAAGGTTATAATAAAGTTACTCGAAACCTTTTATTATTATTGTAATTTTATTGTAAGGACTCGTAGTAGGCGTAAGGTAGATGAACATTCATTGTATATATTTGGGCTAAACGTTCTGGGGTATCTGATAATTTTATCTCTAATGGAAATTCAAAAAAGAACACGCAAATTATGACAGGCAAAACTTAGTAGAGATTCGTGCGTCTATGAAAAGATCGCTGTGCGAAGCATACAATAATTACCACAGCCATACATTACCTAAAGATCTTTCCGAGAACCCGAAAAAATTCTGGTCCTATGTAAAATCGATAAGCGGATCAAAGTCCACTGTCCAGTCACTCGTTGAACATTCCGGGGCAGTAATAGAACAAAGCAAACGGGAAGCTGAAGTTCTAAATTTAACCTTTAAGAAATCTTTCACTCAGGAGGACCTCACAAATGTACCATCATTTGATCAACGTACTAATTCCGAAATGTAGGAGATAGTAACAGGTATTTCCGGTGTAGAGAAGCAGCTGAGAGAGCTAAATACGAAAAAGTCTGCTGGTCCGGATGGAATACCAGTTCTGTTTTACAAAGAGTATTCTGCGGCATTGGCCCCCTACTTAGCTTGCATTTATCGTGAATCTTTAAGATCCTAGTGATTGGAAAAAGCGCAGGTGACTCCCGTTTATAAGAAAGGAAAGAGAACTGACCCACACAATTACAGGCCAATATCGTTGACATCAGTTTCATGTTGAATTTTGGAGCATATTCTCAGTTCGAATATAGTAAATTTCCTTGAAACGGAAAACTTCTTTCTATAAATCAGTACGTTTGATCACAAAGACAAGATAAGAGAAATTAGGGCTCGTACGGAGGCATATAGGCATTTTTTTCCTCGTTCTATTTGAGAGTGGGATAGGAAAGGAAATGCCTAGTAGTGGTGTAGTGTACCCTCCGCCACGCACCTTACGGTGGATTACGGAGTATGTATGTAGATGTAGATGTAGATGTAGAATTTGTACATTGTGTTATCATAAATAAAGTGTGAGCTTGTTAAATAAACTACTACCCCATGTCATTAGGCATACATTCAAGACGTCTTCGAGCAGTGAAAGATAGTCGACCCTAGGATGAAGGAGCAAAAGAAGATTGCACATCTTATGAAATATGTTTCTGAGAACATGTACAAGGAACTACTCATGAAGGAGATTTCGACAGTACATTGAGACTATTGGTCAAAACCAAATTGCGCATAACTAGTTCGAACACCTTACCGACGTCAGCCGTGGGGGAAGAAACTGATCTTGCAGATATCATATGTGAAATAAAATATTTCAAAATTCCCTTGGGGTACATGCAGAACCAAGGACAGAGACACTTCAATAGAAACAAAGAAGTAGCAGGAATCAAAGATGGCTCCGATCTCTCGCCGTCCATTTGTATCCAAAACGGTGAAACAGTCGAGGGCAAGGCGGATTATGCTACTACATTGTAGCGTGTGGAAGTTAGTATCCCCAAGGAAAACTGACGTTTGGATGTCCCAGGACATCCCCCAGTGTGTCTTCATTAAGGGCAATTGGGTCAAGCTACGCTACTGCCAGGAGCAGCGAAAAATATTTCTGATTCGTCTGCCCGCAGACTGCAGGTCGATCAAAGCCGACGCCAACCACAGGATGAAGGAGAAAGACAAAAGAGGGTGTATTTCAATGACGACGTAGACCACCGTCACCGCGAGCTGGCCGCTGGAGAGCACGCTCCCAAACTCTGCGATCAAGGTCTCCTTCCACCCAATCACCCAGCCGACGCAAACTGGCAAACTAAAATGTGCGACCTTTCTTTGAGATGAGGCTGCCGAAGATCAAAATCCTCCTCCGTCATTTACTGTCACATTGATAGGAAACTACATAAACATCATTATGAATGACTGATCTGCATGAGCTCTTGTTTACTCGAGTGCATCAAGGTACCATGGAAGTACCATCGCCATTTGCAGAAGACCATTTTTACGAGTAACAAAGCACTCAGCTGGAGGTGGCTAATGTGGGGTATATGCAGATGACAGGAACATGCATTATTAATGTCTGTATAAAAGACCAAACGCAGCCCTGGCGTCATTATCGGATCGGAGTTCCTAAGGGATTGTCAAGCAGTTATAGTTTATGGTCGCTATGAGATAAACGAGATGAGACTCTGTGGAGAGAAAGATAAGTGTGTGGAGGCTGTATGTGAAGTATCAAGTGGTTATCACAGGGTTCATTCTTTCGAAGGTACTGTAATGTGTCATGCACCACATCAGCCTATGGACATCATAGTAGAAGGAAGGATAAGTGGATAGACAGGTAGGCGGGTAGTCAGGTAGGAGGGTAGGCAGGTAGGCGGTTAGGCAGGTAGTTGGGTAGGTGGGTAGCTGGGTAGGCTGGTAGGCGGGTAGGCGGGTAGGTGGGTAGTTGGGTAGGTGGGTATATGGGTAGGCAGGTAGGTGGGTAGGCGGATAGGCGGTAAGGCAGTTAGGCAGCTAGGCAGGTAGTTGGGTAGGCCGGTAGGCGGGTAGACAGGGTGGCGGGTAGGTGGGTAGGCGGGTAGGCGGACAGATAAGCAAATGCCTGGGTAGGCGGTTAGAAGGGTAGGTGGGTAGGCAGGTAGGCAGGTAGGCAGGTAGGCAGGTAGTCAGGTAGTCAGGTAGGCGAGTAGGTGGGTAGGCTGATAGGTGGCTAGTCGTTTAAGTGGCTAGGTGGGTAGTCAGGTAGGCAGGTAGGCAGTTAGGCAGGTAGGTGGGTAGGTGGGTAGGCAGTTAGTCAGGTAGGTGGGTAGGTGGGTAGACAGGTAGGCAGGTGGGCAGGTATGCGGGTAGTCGGGTAGGCAGGTAGGTGCATAGGTGGGTAGGCGTGTTGGAGGGTAGGCAGTTAGGTGGGTAGGCGGGTAGGTGGGTAGGTGGGTATGTAGGTAGGTGGGTAGGCGTATAGTTTGGTAGGCAGGTAGGCGCATAGGTGCGAAGGTGGGTAGACGGGTATGTGGGTAGGTGGTTAGGCAGATAGGTGGGTAGTTGGGTAGGTGGGTAGGTGGCTAGGTAGGGAGGTGGGTAGACAAGAAGGCGGGTAGATGGGTAGACGGGTAGGCTGGTAGTCAGGAAGGTGGCCCGGTAGGCAGGTAGGCGGGTAGGTGGGTATGTGGGTAGGCAGGTAGGCAGGTATCAGGTAGGTGGGTATGTGGGTAGGCGGGTAGTTGGGTAGGCAGGTAGGCACATAGGTGCGTAGGTGGGGAGGCGGGTATGCGGGTAGGCGAGTAGGCAGTTAGGTGGGTAATTAGTTACGTGGGTAGGCAGGTAGGCGGGTAGGCGGGTAGAGAGGTAGGCAGGTAGGTGGGTAGGCGGATAGGCGGTAAGGCAGTTAGGCAGCTAGGCAGGTAGTAGGGTAGGCCGGTAGGCGGGTAGACAGGGTGGCGGGTAGGTGGGTAGGCGGGTAGGCGGATAGATAAGCAAATGCCCGGGTAGGCGGTTAGGAGGGTAGGTCGGTAGGCAGGTAGGCAGGTAGGCAGGTAGGCAGGTAGTCAGGTAGTCAGGTAGGCGAGTAGGTGGGTAGGCTGATAGGTGGCTAGTCGTTTAAGTGGCTAGGTGGGTAGTCAGGTAGGCAGGTAGGCAGTTAGGCAGGTAGGTGGGTAGGTGGGTAGGCAGTTAGTCAGGTAGGTGGTTTTGTGTCCCAACTTCGTCGCCGCTTTTGTGTCCCAGCCTCGTCGTAGGTGTCGGTGGCCGAGTGGAATGAGACCGACACGCTGGTGCAGGTACGGAGGGGAGCAGCCAGAAACTATAAACACTCGAGTAAATTAGAAAGAGATATATTGAACCGAAGGTAACAATACTTAACTTTTACATAGTACTGCAGAACGTTGATACATAGTTGTTAGAGGCCTGCCTAGTGCCTGTACAATAGCAAAGTCTTCACTGGTGCCTATCTGTTACGAAGGTCCTAACTCGTTGCTATCTCAGTCCGAAGTGGCCGATGTTCTTCAGTGGTGGCCACGAGCGGCGTTCCAGCAGAGGGCGCTCGTGGCTGTCGTCGTGAGATCGCCGCGCCGTGCGTGCATGGCGGCGCGCGGCGAAAGTAGGTGGCGCGCACTTTGTACTTGTGCGACACCACACCCCTCCCCCCCAAACCGCCGCGCCGTCGTGGCGTAGGGCTGAGGGCCACGGCGACGGCACTGGGAGGAGGGCCTGGGCGGGGGCGTTACTGGTGGGACGGGCGTCGTAGCTGAGGCCGGGATCGAGACGCCGTCCGCGCCCCGGCATCCGCCTTGCGATCCTCCAGGGAACCCGCCGAAACCTGGGGAAGGGCGCCCGCCCCCGCCCAGAGGGAGCAGGTCATCTTCTTCTGAGGTGCGTGGCCCAAGCGGGGGGGGGGGGGCCCGCACGGTCCCGGAGTCCCTCTCGGTGACGCTGTCATCTGCGGCGGCGACAGCGGCGGCGACGACTGCGTCGGATGTACGTCGACGTCCATAGGGATCTCGTAGTCCGGGGACGAACGATGTGGCTGTGCTCCCTGGCGGTGAACTGGGTCTGGAATCAAGAAACCGGAGACAGGATCGCGCGGCCTGTGCAGGCGCAATTGGTTTGCGTGGCGCCGCAGCTCCGACCCTGTGGAAGAACGTACAACATACATATTGCTACCGAGCACGCGCTGAATGGTGCCCGGCAGCCATGTCTTCTTGTTTCCAGCAAACACCCTGTACAGCACCGGCGTAGAAACCTGAAAACGCGTAGCGCCATACGAACCGACTCGGTGCGTGGGAGGCTGCAGCAGGTGAAGGAGAGTGCGGTGACGGCGGCCGTGTAGCAGCTCGGCAGGAGACGGGCCGTCACGTGGCATGCACCGATACGTAGACAGGAAAATTTGAAGAGCTTGCTGCCTGGAGTGCTGACCTTTCATCTTCTCCATGTGAGACTTGAATGTTCGAACGAAACGTTCTGCTTCACCATTGGACTGAGGGTGAAAAGGTGCGGTGGTGATATGCTGAATGCCATTCACACGACAAAACTGTTGAAATTCCGCACTAACAAACTGAGGACCATTGTCACTGACGATAGTTTCAGGCAAGCCTTCGATGCAAAACACTGATGTTAAGGCACTGATTGTACTAGACGCCGTCGTTGAGTTCATGGCAATCACAAAAGGAAACTTGCTGAAAGCGTCTACAACGATTAACCAGCGCGTATTCCAGAAAGGTCCGGCAAAGTCAATATGTAAACGTTGCCATGGTCCCTTGGGGCGTGGCCAATCTGAGAAACGTTGCGGAGGAGCCGCCTGATGCTCCGCACAAACAGTACACTGTGACGTCATGTTCTCTATCTGAGCGTCCATACCAACCCAGGTACAATGACGTCTGGCCAGTTGCTTTGTCCTAACAATACCCCAATGTCCTTGATGCAGGAGGCGTAACACTTCTCGTTGCAGGGAACGAGGAACAATCACTCTTGCTTGGTCGTTGTCGGTATGCAACAACAGTACACCCTGACTTAAAGATAATGCATGACGTTGTGCAAAATAACGTCGAACCAGAGGCCGATCAATGTCTTTGGCTCTGGCAGGCCAACCAAAGCGAACAAAACGTGCTACCACACTTAAGTCTGCATCCGCAGCTGTTTCCTGTGCAACCCGACGAGAGTTCAAAGGGAAATCTGCGACAGCGGAAGCATCTCTGGAGTCTATCTGACAACATGCCATTTCTGAAGAATCAAATGATACATCCTGGCCAACCGGAAGTCGGGAAAGTTTGTCCGCGTTGGCATGTTTAGTGGTAGGTCGGTACAAAATCTCATACTGATAATTAGACAATATCAAGGACCATCTCTGAAGCTTTTGTGCCGTTCGTGGCGGAATTGGCTTTGTGGGTGAGAACAACGACGTGAGAGGCTTGTGGTCCGTCAACAAATAGAATTTTCTGCCATAGAGATAATGATGAAACTTTGTGACGCCGTAAATGATTGCTAAGGCCTCCTTTTCTATCTGACTGTAATTCTGTTGCGTCGGCGTCAGTAGCTTGGATGCAAAGGCAATAGGACGATCGTGACATCCAATACGATGCTACAGAACAACACCCAGACCGTACGACGAGGCGTCAACTGCTAACACTACAGGCTTCTGTGGGTCAAAGGGAATCAAACATGCATCACTGAGTAGTGCAGACTTTAATTTGTCAAAGGCAACCTGACAATCTTTAGACCATACAAAAGGAACATTCTTCCTACGTAAGTGATGCAGTGGAGCTGCAATCTGAGAGGCATTGGGAATAAATCTGAAATAATAGTTCAGCTTCCCCATTACTGCTTGCAATTCCTGCACATTCTTAGGAGGAGGCAAGTCTTTGATTGCTCGAAGATGTGACTGTAAGGGATGAATTCCTTGGGCATTAATCACATGGCCTAGGTACTCTATTTCAGTTTGAAAAAACGAACATTTTGCTTTATTGCAACGTAGACCTGCTGCAGTCAAAACTTTGAAAAGGCACTCCAGGTTTGCTAAATGTTCTTCAACTGTACGTGTGGATACCACAATATCATCTAAATAGTTCGAACAACACGGTACAGAAACTGTCAGCTGTTCCAAAAAGCGCTGAAAAATAGCGGGAGCGGAAGAACTGCCAAAGGGTAGGCGTTGAAATTGAAAAAGGCCCATGTGAGTATTAATGACGAAAAATTCTTTTGACTCGTCATCAAGCGGAATTTGTAAGTATGCCTCTGCTAAATCAATCTTAGAAAAGAAGCGAGACTGTCCTAATTTGTCCATCAGTTCCTCAGGTCTGGGCAGGGGATAAGTGTCGACAATTGTTTGACTGTTGACAGTTGATTTGAAGTCCGCACAGAGACGAAGTTTTCCTGACGGCTTGGGTATAATTACTATAGGCGAGGCCCACTGACTCGCAGAAACAGGAGAAATCACCCCACTATCTTGCCAACGTTTAAGTTCTTCGGCAACTGTATCCCGCATTGCGATAGGCACTGGTCTAGCTTTACGAAATTTTGGAACTGCAGATTCTTTTAAAGTTACATGTGCCACGAAGTCTTTTGCACAACCTAGTTCCGGCGCAAACAAGTCACTATATTTCTCACACAATGCATTGATTTTATCCTGAGGCACTATTGACGAAATTTGAAGCACATCTCTTTGAATTGATAAACCAAACAAGTCAAAAGCATCTAGACCAAAAATGTTCTGCGTAGATTTGGCCTGAAGAACAACAAAAGCAACTGTTTTTTAACACCTTGAAAAGAGGCAGGCAGGCTACACGTTCCTAGCACGGGAATATTTTGACCTGTATACACTGTTAACACTTGCTGTGACGGCGACAATTTTGGCGAACCCAGAAGTTCATAAGTGTCTTTATTTATTAATGTGACAGCGGAACCAGTATCAAGCTGAAATTGCACAGTCTTATTGTCAATGGAAAGATTCACAAAAAGTTTTTGCTTGCGGCGCTCGACAGGTGCGCGAATGTGGGCAACGCCTGCTACGGTTTGTTTGCTGCGTCTGCGCGGGCCGCGCAGTGAAGTAAGCGGTGCAGACTCGGCACACAGGGGATTAACCACACTGTCACTAGAGGACACTACCGCCGGATCGGCTTCCGCGCAATGCGAAGCTACTCCAGATGTACTAACTACTGCACTACACTTTTGAGTAGCTACTTGGTGTCTACTGTCACTAGCTACACAGTACTGGGCACTATTACAAGGAGCAGTTGCAGAAGGCACTATTTTCACTACAGGAATGCACTGTTCATAGTCATTTTGCTTGTCCCGAACCCTTTTCCGTTGCACTGTTTTACGTGCTCGTCGGCGCTTGCTACGTGGTGCACTATATAGTTGTGCCATAGGCGCAGAACTACTTTCTTGAAATTGAGAACCAACTAAAGCACTGTTCAATTCCACAGCCCGTATTACATTGACAGAATGAACTGTTCTCGCACTCTGAGAAAGACTGTTTCTAACGGTACCGTTCTTTGAGTTTTTAATTTGCATACACACAGACTGTACATGTCCTGATTTGCCACATTGATAACAGGTTGCGTTGCGACTTGGGCACTGTGCACGTTTGTGGCGAGATACACACTGGGGGCAAGATTTACGTACATTTTTCTGAAATGAGCGTTGGCGCCCGTTATTCAAAATACTGTTTCTAACACGACGGGGCGACCTTTGCGTCGCACTTTTACACTGGCTACTGTTCACTGTCTGTTCAGCACGGCCGGTAGAAAAATAAGAATCACTAGTGCTATACTGAGAACTACGGCTAGGAAAGCGTCCGTTGCGGCGCACTGAATTTACACTATGGCTTTGCATTTCTACATCAGCTAAGTCAAAAGTATCATGCGCTTCTATAAGCTGCAGTACACTGTCTAAGGAGGGGTCAGACTGTTTCAGAATTGCTGCTCTAATTCTGGGGTCCTGAATATTCTGCGTAATCGCATCCCTCAACATCACGTCACTATACGAAAGTCCACAAGAGCAAGTAAATTTACATTGGCGGGTTAAGCCCTTCAATTCCGTAATCCACTCTTGGTGTGACTGCTGCGGTAATTTTTTAAGTCTGAAAAATCGGTACCGCGCAGCGGCTACAAGAACTTTTCTCTCATAATGAGCATTCAGTGCATCTACAATTTGTTCAAAGTCTACATCACGAGGAGATGCGAGAGGGAAAATTTTTTGCAATAGTACGAAAGTCTGGGGGCCCACAATCGATAAGAAAAGGTTCTTCACTCTCTGACCTGTAATTTGATGAGCCGCGACGAGTTCTTGAAACTGTGCGAAATAGTCGCTCCATTCTTCCTCACGTTCGTTGTACTGGCGGAACTTCGGAAGCGGTGCGGCGGCAGGTGTGGGCTGCTGATGTGACGACTGTTGTTGTTGGTGAGCAGCCTGTGTCGTCAACTGCGACACGGCCTGGAGAAGCTGGGTAATTTGCGCCGTCTGTAACTGAATAATTTCCATTAAGTTTGGGTTCGGGGTAGTGGCCATGCTGACCGATTAGGCGCCGCGCATACAAGTAAATTATAACAAAACACAAATGCAATATGAAAGAGGACTCGCTCTGCAACAAAAAAGTCCACAAAACACGTAAATGAATATATTCCCCCAAAAATCTTATAATAAGGGTGGGTGGGCGGGAGCAATTTCTGCGTGCTCCGACTGCTGCTGTCTGGCTGCTGTAAGCGGGCTGGTCCAAGGTTCTATCACTCCTCGTCGCCACTTTTGTGTCCCAACTTCGTCGCCGCTTTTGTGTCCCAGCCTCGTCGTAGGTGTCGGTGGCCGAGTGGAATGAGACCGACACGCTGGTGCAGGTACGGAGGGGAGCAGCCAGAAACTATAAACACTCGAGTAAATTAGAAAGAGATATATTGCACCGAATGTAACAATACTTAACTTTTACATAGTACTGCAGAACGTTGATACATAGTTGTTAGAGGCCTGCCTAGTGCCTGTACAATAGCAAAGTCTTCACTGGTGCCTATCTGTTACGAAGGTCCTAACTCGTTGCTATCTCAGTCCGAAGTGGCCGATGTTCTTCAGTGGTGGCCACGAGCGGCGTTCCAGCAGAGGGCGCTCGTGGCTGTCGTCGTGAGATCGCCGCGCCGTGCGTGCATGGCGGCGCGCGGCGAAAGTAGGTGGCGCGCACTTTGTACTTGTGCGACACCACAGGTGGGTAGGTGGGTAGACGGGTAGGCAGGTGGGCAGGTATGCGGGTAGTCGGGTAGGCAGGTAGGTGCATAGGTAGGTAGGCGTGTTGGAGGGTAGGCAGTTAGGTGGGTAGGCGGGTAGGTGGGTAGGTGGGTATGTGGGTAGGTGGGTAGGCGTATAGTTTGGTAGGCAGGTAGGCGCATAGGTGCGAAGGTGGGTAGACGGGTATGTGGGTAGGTGGTTAGGCAGATAGGTGGGTAGTTGGGTAGGTGGGTAGGTGGCTAGGTGGGGAGGTGGGTAGACAAGAAGGCGGGTAGATGGGTAGACGGGTAGGCTGGTAGTCAGGAAGGTGGCCCGGTAGGCAGGTAGGCGGGTAGGTGGGTATGTGGGTAGGCAGGTAGGCAGGTATCAGGTAGGTGGGTATGTGGGTAGGCGGGTAGTTGGGTAGGCAGGTAGGCACATAGGTGCGTAGGTGGGGAGGCGGGTATGTGGGTAGGCGAGTAGGCAGTTAGGTGGGTAATTAGTTACGTGGGTAGGCAGGTAGGCGGGTAGGCGGGTAGAGAGGTAGGCAGGTAGGTGGGTAGGCAGGTAGACAGGTAGGCGGGTAGGTGGGTAGGTGGGAATGCGGTTAGGCAAGTAGGCGGGTAGGTGGGTAGGCAGGTAGCTAGGTATTCAGGTAGGCGGGTAGGTGGGTAGGTGGGTAGGTGGGTAGTCAGGTAGGCAGGAAGGTAGGTAGGTGTGTAGTGGGGTAGGTGGGTAGGCAGATGGGCAGGTAGTCAGGAGGGCAGGTAGCAGGGAGGCAGGTAGGTGGGTAGGCAAGTGGGCAGGTAGCATGGATGCGAGTAGGCGGGTAGGCAGGTAGGCACGTAGGTGGGTAGACGCATAGGTAGGCGGGCAGGAGGTTAACCGGGTAGTTGGTGGGCGGATAGGCAGGTAAGCGGGTAAGGTAGGTGGGTAGGCAGGTAGGCAGGTAGCCAGTTAGTCAGGTAGGCAGGTAGGTGGGTAGTCAGTTAGGTAGGTAGGCGGGTAGGCAGGTAGGCGGATAGGAGGGTAGGTGGGTAGGCGGGTAGTTGGGAAGGCAGGTAGATGCGTAGTTGGGTAGGCGCGTATGTGGGTAGGCGGTTAGGCAGGTAGGCAGATAGGCAGGTAGGTGGGTAGACTGATACATGCGTAAGTGTGTAGGTAGTAGTTTGGTAGGCAGGTTAGTGCATAGGTGCATAGGCGGGTATGAGGATAGTCGGGTATGCGGTTAGGCAGATAGGTGGGTAGTTTGGTAGGTGGGAAGGCGGGTAGGTGGAAAGGTGGGTACGCAGGTAGACAGGTAGGTGGGTAGGTGTTTAGGTAGATAGTCAGGTAGGCAGATAGGCGGATAGGCAGCTAGACGGATAGGTAGGTGTGTAGTGGGGTAGGTGGGTAGGCAGTAAGGCGGGTAGTAAGGAGGTCAGGTAGGGGGTAGTCAGGCAGGTAGGCAAGTAGGCAGGTAGCAGGGAGGCAGGTACACGGGTAAACAGGTAGGTGCATAGGTGGGTAGGCGCATAGGCGGGTAGCTGTGAAGGAAGGTAGGCAGGGACTGCAGTAGGCAGGTAAGCGGGTAGTCAGGTAAGCAGGTAGGCAAGTAGGAGATTAGAGTGGCAGGGAGATAAGAAGGAGGGCGCGTAGTTACTTAGGCAGGTAGGTGTGTTTGCGAGTAGGCAGATAGACAGGTAGGTAGGTATGCGGGTAGGTGGGTAAACAGATACACACCTATCTGTCTACCCACCTACCCGCCTAACTGTAGGTGGGTAGGTGAGTGTTGGGTATGCAGATAGGCAGGTAAGGTAGGTGGGTAGGCGTGTAGGCGGGTAGGTGGGTACGTTGGTAGGTGGGTAGGCAGGTAGTTGGGTAGACGGGTAGGTGCAAAGTTGTGTAGGCAGGTAGACAGGTATGCGGGTAGGCGGTAGGTGGGTAGGCGGGTAGGCAGATAGGCGAATAGGGAGGTAGGTGGGTAGGCAGGTAGTCGGGTAGGTGGGAAGGTGGGTAGGTGGGCAGTGGGGTAGGCAGGAAGACAGGTAGGCAGGTAGGCACTTAGGCGGGTAGGCGGGAAGGTGGGTAGGGAGGTAGCGGGTAGGTGGATAGTCGGGTAGGCGAGTTGGCGGGTAGGCGGGTAGGTGGGTAGGTGGATAGGCAGGTATGCAGGTAGGCGGGTAGGTGGGTAGGCGGGTAGTTTGGTAGGCAGGTAGTTGCATAGGTTCATAAGCACGTAGGAGGGTAGGCGGGAAGGTGGGTAGGCAGGTAGTTGAGTAGGCAGGTAGACAGGTAGGCAGGTGTCCGGGTAGGCAGATAGGTAATTAGGCGGGTAACCGGGTAGCCGGGAAGGAAGATAGGCAGGTACTGTGGTAGGCAGATAGACAGATAAGTGGGTAGTCAGGTAAGCAGGTAGGTGGGTAGGCAGATAGGGTGGTAGGGGGGTAGGCAGGTAGGCGGGTAGTCAGGTAGGTGGATAGGCAGCTAGACAGATAGGCGGGAAAGCGTGTAGGTGAGTAGGCAGGTTGTTGGGTAGGCTGACAGGCAGGTAGGCGGGTAAGGTAGGTGGGTAGGCGGGTAGGCGGGTAGACAGTTAGTGAGGTAAGCAGGTAGGCGGGTAGGCAGTTATGCAGGTAGGCAGGTAGGCGGGTAGACGGTGGGCAGTTAGGCTGGTAGGCGGGTAGGCGAGAAGGTTCGTAGGTGCGTAGTGGGGTAGGCGGGTAGGTAGGAGGCAGGCAGGCAGTTAGTCAGGTAGTCGGGTAATCAGGTAGGCAGGTAGGCGGGAAGGCAGGTAGGCAGGTAGCAGGTAGGCAGGTAGCAGGTAGGTGGGTAGATGGGTAGACAGGTAGGTGGATAGGCGAGTAGGCAGTTAGGCGGGTAGTTGGGTAAACGGGTATGTGGGTAGTCGGGTAGTCAGGTGGGCGTGTAGCGGAGTAGGCACGTGGGTAGGTGGGTAGGTGGGTAGGCAGGTAGGCAGGTAGTCAGGTAGTCAGGTAGGCAGATAGGCGGTTAGGTGGGTAGTCAGGTAAGTGGGTAGTCAAATAGGTAGGTAGGGAGGAAGGCAGGTAGGCATGTAGCGGGTAGGCGGGTATGTGGGTAGACTGGTAGGCAGGTGGGTGTGTAGCCGGGTAGGCATGAAGGTGGGTAGGTAGGTAGGTGGGTAGATGGGTAGGTGGGTTGGCGAGTAGGCAGTTAGGCAGGTAGTTGGGTAGTCATGTAGGCCGGTAGGCGGGTATGCGGGTAGTCGGGTAGGCAGGTAATTGTGTAGGCAGTTAGGCACAAAGTTCAGTAGGTGGATAGCAGTTATACGGTTAGGCGGGTAGGTGGTTAGGCGGGTAGGTGTGAAGACGAGTAGGCGGGAAGGTGGGTATCCGAGTACAGGTGTAGGCGTGTAGGTGGGTAGGCGGGAAGGTTGTTAGCCAGGCAGGTGATCGGGTAAGCAGGTAGTCGAATAGGCGGCTAGGCATGTATGCGGGTAGGCGGGTAGTAGGATTGGTGGGTAGGCGCGTAGGTGGTTAGTCACGTAGGTGGCTGGGTGGGTAGGTGGGTAGGTGGGTAGGCAGGTAGGTGGGTGGGCAGGTAGGCAGGTAGTTGGTTAGGTGGGTTGGTGTGAAGTTGAGTAGGCATGTAGGCAGGTACGCGGTTAAGCGGGTAGGCGCTTAGGCAGGTAGTAAGGAAGGTGGCCTGATAGGCCAGTATGCTTGTAGGTGGGTAGGCATGTAGGTGGGTATTTAGGTAGGTGGATTGGCAGGTAGGTAGGTAGGTGGGTGGGCGGTTAGGTAGGTATGCGGGTAGGCAGTTAGACAGGTAGGCGGGTAGGTGCGTAGGTGGATAGGTGGGTAGTCAGGCAGGTAGCCTGGTAGGCAGGTAGGCAGGAAGGCGGGTATGTAGTTAGGCAGGTAGGCGGGTAGGCAGGTAGGCAGGTAGTCAGGTAGTCAGATAGGCGGGAAGGTGGAAAGGTAGGTAGGTGTGTAGTGGGGTTGGCGGGTAGGCAGGAAACCGAGTAGTCATTAGGGCATGTAGGCAGGTAGGCGGGTATTCAGGTAGGTGTGTAGGTCGGTAGTCATGCAGGTGGCCAGGTAGGCAGGTAGGCAGGAAGTCAGGTATTTGGGTAGGTTGGTAGGCGGGTAGGCAGGTAGTTAGGTAGGTGGGTAGGTGGGTAGTCTGGCAGTTGGCTGGATATTCCGGTAGGTGGCTAGGCGGGTAGGCGAGCAGGCAGGTAGGCAGGTAGTTTGGTAGTGGGGCATGCGGTTAGGCGGCTAGGTGGTTAGGCGGGGAGCCGGGTAGTTGGGTAGGTGGGTGTGCAAGTAGTCGGGTAGGTGGGTAGGTGTGTAGGTCAATAGGCATGTAGGCGAGTAGGCGGGTAATCGGGTAGGCAGGTGTGTGGGTAGTCTGGTAGGGGGTAGGTGCTTAGGCGGGTAGGTGGGTTGGAGGGTAGGCAGGTAGGCAGGTAGGCGGTTAGGCGTGTAGGCAGGTAGCGGATAGATGGGTACTTGGATAGGCGGGTAGGCGGGTAGACAGGTAGGTGAGTAGGTGGGTAGGCAGGTAGTCAGGTAGTCAGGTAGATGGGTAGTTGGGTAGGCAGGTAGGCGCATAGGTGCATAGGCGGGTATGCTTGTAGGCGGGTAGGCATGTAGGTGGGTATTTAGGTAGGTGGGTTGGCAGGTAGGTAGGTAGGCGGGTAGGCAGTTAGACAGGTAGGTGGGTAGGTGCGTAGGTGGATAGGTGGGTAGTCAGGCAGGTAGCCTGGTAGGCAGGTAGGCAGGAAGGCGGGTATGCGGGTAGGCAGGTAGGTGAGTAGGCGGGTAGGCAGGTAGTCAGGTAGTCAGGTAGGCGTGTAGGTGGAAAGGTAGGTAGGTATGTAGTGGGGTTGGCGGGTAGGCTGGTAAGCGGGTAGTCAGTAGGGCAGGTAGGCGGGTCTTCAGGTAGGTGTGTAGGTCGGTAGTCAGGCAGGTGGCCAGGTAGGCAGGTAGGCAGGTAGGCAGATAGGCAGCTATGCGGCTAAGCAGGTAGGTGGGTAGGCAGGTTGGTGGGTAGGTGGAAATGTAGGTAGGTATGTAGTGGGGTAGGTGGGTAGGCAGATAGGCGAGTTGTCAGGAAGGCAGGTAGGCAGGTAGGCAGGTAGGCGGGTAGTCAGGTAGGTGGGTAGGTGGGAAGGCAGTTAGGCAGGTAGCAAGAGAAGCAGTTAGGAGGGTAGGTGGGTAGGTGAGTAGATAGGTAGGCAGGTAGTCGGGTAGGTGGGTAGGCAGATAGGTGGGTAGGTGCATAGGCTGGTAGGCAGGTAGGCTGGTAGTCAGGTATGCAGGTGGCCGGGTAGGCAGGTAGGCAGGTAGGCGGGTAGCCAGGAAATAAGGTCAGCAGGTAGTGCGGTATGCGAATAGGTAGGTAAGCGGGTAGTCAGGTAAGCTGGTAGGTGGGTAGGCGGGTAGGGTGGTAGGGGGGTAGGCAGGTAGGCGGGTAGGCATGTAGGTGGGTAGGCAGGTAGTTGGGTAGGCGAGAAGTTGGGTAGGTGCGTAGTGGGGTAGGTGGGTAGGCGGGTAGGTGAGTAGCCAGGTAGGCTGGTAGGTAGGTAGACGGATGGGTGGGAAAGCGTGTAGGTGGGTAGGCGGGTAGTTGCGTAGGCAGATAGACATGTGGGCGGGTAGTCGGGTAGGTGGGTAGTCAGGTAGGCAGGTAGGTGGGTAGGTGGGTAGGCATGTAGCGGGTAGTCAGGTAGGTGGGTAGGCGGGTAGGCAGGTAGGCGAATTGACGGGTAGGTAGGTAGGCGTGTAGGCAGGTAGGTGGGTAGGTAGGTAGTCAGATAGTCATGTAGGCGGGTAGGCGGTTAGTCAGGAAGGCAGGTAGGCATGTAGGCAGGTAGCATGTATGTGGGTAGGTATGGTCGATGGGTAGGCAGTTATCTTGGTAGTTAGATTGGCATGTAGGCGGGTAGGTAGGTAGGTGGGTAGATGGGTAGGTGGGTAGGCGAGTAGGCAGTTAGGCAAGTAGGTGGTTTGTCGTGTAGGCCGGTACGTGCGTATGCTGCTTGTCGCGTAGTCAGGTAATTGTGTAGGCATTTATGTGCAAAGTTCAGTAGGGGGGTAGCAGTTATACAGGTAGGCAGGTAGGTCGTTAGGCATGTAGGTGGTTAGACAGGTGGGCGGGAGGGCAGGTATGCAGGTATTGGTGTAGGCGGGTAGGTGGGTAGGCGGGAAGGTGGATAGTCAGACCGGTGGCCGGGTAAGCAGGTAGTCGAGTTGGTGGCTAGGCGGGTAGGTGGTTATTTGGGAAGGCATGTAGGTGGGAAGGCGGGTAGGCGAGTAGGCAGGTAGGCGGGTAGGCAGGTAGTCAGTTGGTCAGGTAGGCGGGTAGGCAGGTAGGCGGGTAGTCAGGTATGCGGGTAGTCAGGTAGGTGGGTAGGCGGGTAGGCGAGTAGGCAGCTAGTAGCATTGGTGGGTAGGCGAGTAGGCAATTAGGCTGGTATTCGGTTAGGAAGTGTAGGCGGGTATGCGGGTAGGTGTGGAGGTTGGCAGTTGGGTAAGCGGGTAGGTGCGAATTTGCATATGTGGGTAGGCAGGAATGCGGGTAGGTGGGTAGGCATGTATGCAGGTAGGCGGGTAGTAGGGTTGTCTGGTAGGCGCATAGGGAGTAGGCAGGTAGGCGGGTAGGTGGGTAGGCAGGTAGCGGGTAGGCAGTTAGTCGGGTAGGCAGGTAGACGAGTAGTCAGGTAGGCGGGTAGGCAGGTAGGCATTTTGCTTGTAGGCGGGTAGGCGGTTAGGTTGTTAGGTGGGGAGATGGGTAGTTGGGCAGGCGAGTAGATGGGTAGTCAGGTAGGCGGGTAGGTAGGTAGGTGGGTAGGCAGGTAGTCACGCAGGTGCCCAGGTAGGCAGGTAGGTGGGGCGGTTAGGCGGGTTGGTGGGTAGGTGAGTAGGTGGGTAGGATGGTGGGCAGGTAGTCAGGTATGTGGGAAAGTGGGTAGGTGGGTAGTGGGGTATGCGGGTAGGTGGGTAGGCGGGTAGTCAGGTAGGCGAGTAGGTGGGTAGGCAGGTAGGCAGGTAGGCTGGTAGGCAGGTAGCGGGTAGGCAGGTAGGTGGGTAGGCAGGTATGTGGGTAATCAGGTAGGCAGGTAGGGAGGTAGGTGGGTAGGTGGGTAGGCGGGTAGGCGGGTAGGTGGGTAGGCGGGTAGGCGGGTAGGCCTGTAGGCAGGTATGCAGGTAGTTTGGTAGGCAGGTAGGTGCATAGGTGGGTACGCGTGTAGGTGGGTAGGCGGTTAGGCGAGTAGCAAGTAGACGTGTAGGTAGACCTATGTATCGCACAAACACAATTTAAACGATCGCTTGCTTATCGTTAGACTAGAACAGCACAGAAGTACATTTCCGATCACTGACCAACTAACAGATACTCTACTAATCGAAGTACTGTTCTTCTAACACATAACATTGATCCATATACCTTCCTCATTTGGAAGAGACGCCCCAAAATAACATTTAGCTCATCTACTGTTGTTAAGATTGTCTTGTGTTTAATGATGATAACACTGGAAGAATAAGGACCCTTACTAGACTAGGGTTTGTTGCTATTTGCTTCACCGAGAAGCTACTGAAGAAGATAGATAATGCGCGTGTTGCAAGATCTGAAATGTCCGTGAAAGACATAGCTAAAAGGGCATTCAAGAAATGTCATTGCAAAGAAAATGTGTCCAAGAAGAGCAATATTACAAAGTGGTTATAGTCAACATTAAGGTATTATTTTATGATGTAAATCTGTTATGTGCATTTCCAATAACTTTCATTTTTCGCCGAGGTGGAGTAGCCGGGCGGTCTAAAGCATCTCGCTGCGGAGCTCGCGGTTGCTCGCCGTGGAAGTTCGAGTCCTCCCTGGGGCATGGGTGTGTGTGTTGTCCTTAGGTTAGTTTACCTAGGTTTAAGTAGTTTGTAAGCTACGGACTGATGACCACGCAGTTTGGTCCGATAGATTTACAAACATTTGAACTTTTTTTTCATTTTTCGCTGTATAAAGAACATTTTTTCCTGAACTACTGGAGATAGAAAAGTAAAATTTTATGCAGACTTTGTTCATAGTATAACACAACTTCCTGTGGTTCGAATTTTTTTAAATTGTATGTCTGTCAAAATTATTTCCATTTTTGGGAAATTGAAATTGCTTTGTTTGAAACAAATAATTTTTAAAAATAAATTGTAAGACCTCTAAAAGTGACATTAAAAAACTGTTACACACGTTTGCTTATCTGATTACTAAGAATTAGCTACCACAATATGAAAGTTGTAAGTAAAGTAATTTTTGAGAAAATGTGTTGCGAAAATTTCCAACAACGCCAAGAATAATTTTTTGAGAAATAATTCCAGATTGTAGCCCGTACCACAATTACCGCAAGTGCCAAATTTGGTTAAATTATCTTTCAAAAACCGAAAACTATGTTAGATTATGTAATCACATACTCCCTTAACACAAATACGTACTACCTCAACTTTAACAATATACCTCTCTGCCCCACTTCTATTCTCGCTCGGAGTTTCTTCTGCGTCCTTTGGCTGTTGCTCCAAGCGGTGGGTCACCTCATCATTCGTCTCTGATTCGTTGCTGTCTTTGTCCGACGAAAGGCGGTGTTTCTTCCGCCGTTTTGTTAATCACTGCTTCCGTTGTCTGACCTCCGAATCTGAGGTCAGTATGGCCTCCTGATTTTCGTTTTTAAATTCCATTCCCTGCTTTTGGCGCTGCCTTTTTTTCATTGGCGCCACGGCCTCGATTCATTGGATTGGTCTCCCGACGTTGCCCGATGGTTCGGTTTTAGTGTTGTTCTCGCTTGCTCATGGAAGGCCGCAGCATACGTCAAGGGGAGCACCATCGTCTGCTGCGGATGTTGTGGATCCTCACGTGGCAGTTGTAACAGCCTCCTTTGTGTGCATTCAGATTCCACACCCTTTGCGAGTTCTTTGTTGTCCGTCGTAGATAACGACTGCCCGACAACCACCGATATACAGGTACGACGGAACGTGTTTGCGTAATTCACTCTTTATCTCTCGTACGCCATTCAGGACATGATATGTTTCAAAAGTCGCCCATTTCTCGGATTCATGTGAGATAACCGTGCCGTACGGACTCAATGTCTCTTTCACCAGAGACAATTCGAAAGGCAGCTCGAAAACGCGAATTGTTCTTAATCCCAACCACTGTAACCACTCCCATGTGTTATTCTATAACACGCAGTTTCATCAATGAGCTTGCAGTAAGCGACGCTACTATGGTCAAGTGTATTCCTACTAGAACGTCCGGTTCGATTTTTTACCTCATCTCGTAGAAGCGATCTGTTTCGTAAGCCTTTGGTCTTGCAAAGTCGTTACTGAAAGTGAATTTCAGTGTCGATTTACGATATGCCATAGTTCGATCTGTGCA
Source organism: Locusta migratoria (assembly GCA_026315105.1). Taxonomy (NCBI): domain Eukaryota; kingdom Metazoa; phylum Arthropoda; class Insecta; order Orthoptera; family Acrididae; genus Locusta; species Locusta migratoria. The sequence continues at coordinate 174,692 of JAOYRU010000101.1, read as the reverse complement.
CTATTAAATTACGCCGCGGTGGAATAGCCGTGCGGTCTAAAGCGTCTCGCTGTGGAGCGCGCGGGTGCTCGCCGTGGAGGTTCGGGTCCTCCCTGGGGTATGAGTGTGTGTGTTTGTCCTTAGGTTAATTAACCTAGGTTTAAGTAGTTTGTAAGCTACGGACTGATGACCACGCAGTTTGGTCCGCTAGATTTATAAACATTTGATCATTTTTTACTAGATTACACCGCTACACGCTCCGTGTAAACAACTCCCGCGTTGTGCCTGTGGCCGGGACGTAAACAACGTCCTGGCCGGTGCACGGCCGAAGCCCGAATTCACTTACTGACTGAGCTATCTCGGCACGCTTCACGGTCCGCCCTCACAACTTTACTTCTGCCAGTACCTCGCCTCTTACTTTCCAAAATTCACGGATGCTTAGGTATTGTACAAATGTTTATGTTTACCAGGCAAGAATGCCGAGTTAGATGTAACAGGGGGCTAATAGACCTAATTTTGACAGATAAATGCAAAATTTATCACAATTCCGAATTGGCTTGCTAAACGCAAGATCCGTTTAAGAGTCTTTTAACCGACTGATATAAACAAGGATCTTGGGAGTACCTTTAGGGGCTGCGATTCGCCATTGTGGACTGCTTCCTCCTTCTCTGCACAGGACATCTTGTCCACGTGGGAGATCCGTGCAGGAAGACGCTCGGACGCCGAAGGCAGGTCGCGAACTGATTGTAGCCTCTTGTTAGTTACTTACCTGGCTCAGTTCATAATTGTTAACGTTAGCGAAAGTGGAACTAGAACTTCTCAGTCCACCCGGTTCAAGATAAAAATAACAACACAGCTGATAAAACTCTCGTTAAATATTTCACGACCAACCAGCAAACGCAGTATGGCCTATTTCAACAGCAAACGATCTGAGATTGGGAAGAAATACGACCTAACCTATTCAATTCGCGTCATTGCAGTTGGAAATTTAAAAAAAAAAAAAAAAAAAAATTAAATTAAAAAAATAAAAAGAAAAATAAAGAAAAAGTTAAAATGTTTGTAAAGCTTATGGTACTTAACTGTGGGGTCATGAGTCCCTAAACTTACAAATTACTTATGAACTACCTTACACTAAAGACGGCACAAACATCTATGCCCGAGGGGGCATTCGGACCCCCGACGGAAAACGGCATCACGCATCGTGGCACAACGCCTCAATGCACTGGGCCGCCTCTCCACGACAATAAACAAAGGAACCGACAGTGCATCAACTGTGTACTCTGTCTCTGGATAGTAAACTGGTGATGATGATGATTTGCGTTTTAGGGCGCTCAACAGCGAGGTCATCAACGCCGGGATAGTAAACGATCATAAGATTAGACACGACCTGATTTAAAGCGCGTATTTCGGCTTCCAACACAAATTACTCTCAGGAGGAATCTGCTGCACAGCGCCTAAGGGCCTAACTAGCGTGGCGAGGTACTGGGACACGTGTTTACACAGGAACAGGGCTGCACAAAACTATCAACACACCAAAAACACAACATATTGCTGTGACTAATAGGGTACAAGCAATCGTTGAAATTCGTATAAGATTGTGTTAATCACCGACTTTCGTATAATTGTATAAGCAGATCAACAAAATGTAGATACGTCCAAAATTAAATCGCCAAATGTGATCTTCTCCATAGAGAAACTAAGGGCAGAAAACTTACAACATTAGAAATTCTACCGATAAACATCAATCTAAGAATCCATAGCCAGTCCCCAATGACCAAACACAGTTTCATTATTCACCAGTATTGAAGAAGGCCTAATGGCAACTTGTTTCTGTCCGTCTGACAGTGTGCTGGTAATTTGGTTATAAATGTTCCATACGCACACTCCAGAGACTCCCCTCTTCCATAATTCGCCTCTCCCCCCTCCAACATTTTTGTACATTTGAACACATTGTTAATTTTAACCCACTACTCTTGTAGTCCCTTTGACAGAAATTCATAGTCTTTTTACTACTTTAATGATAATGTATACCGTAATTTATTTCAATGTTTCTCTGGGATTTCATTATTCTTTTACTATTACACACCAGGACAATATTTTAATTTTAATTGTATACAAAGTTTTAAAGTTCATATTCAAAGAAAGATAATATAATGGTGAATAACGCAACGCGCCACACATGCTGGCACTTTTGTTGTTATGGTCTTCAGTCCGGAGACTGGTTTGATGCAGCTCTCCACCCTACTCTATCCTGAGCAAGCCTCGTCATTTCCTTATAAGAATGGCAAGCCGGCCGCGGTGGCCGAGGGGACTGCGGCGCTTCTGTCACGGTCACGGTCCCTCGGGCATGGATATTTGTGCCTTCCTTAGTTCTAGCTATTACATAAGTAGTTTGTAAGTTTAGGGACTGATGACCCTGTAGTTAAGTCCGATAAGCTCTACAAACATTTGAACATTTTGAAGAAAGGCAACCCACATCCATTTGAATCTTCTTACCATATGTGTCTCTTGGTCTCCCTCTGCGATTTTTCTCCACACACTGCCCTTCAATGCTAAATTTACGATTCCTCGATGTCTAAGATTATGTCCTACCAATCGATCCCTTCTTTTAGTCAAGCCAAAAATTACTTTCCTCAACAATTCTGTGAGGTATTGTTGAAAGGAGAGGGCGAGTATTAATTGAGGACAAATTAGATGAAAGTCAGTGTGGGTTTAGGCCTCTTAGAGGCTGTCAGGACCAGATCTTTAGCTTACGGCAGGTAATGGAAAAGTGCTAAGAGTGGAATAGGAAATTGCATCTATGTTTCATAGATCTGGAAAAAGATTATGACCGTGTTCCTAGAAGGAAGCTACTGTCAGTTCTTCGAGATTATGGTATAGGAGGCAAACTTCTGCAGGCAATTAAAGTGCTTTACGTAGACTGTCATGCAGCAGTTAGAGTAGATGGCAAATTAAGCTCATGGTTCGCGATAGTTTCAGAGATACGACAAGGCTGTAACCTGTCACCAATGTTGTTCGTACTATTCATGTATCTTATGTTGAAAACAGTAGACTGGCAGGGCGGGATTAAAGTAGGTGAAAACAAAATAAGCAGTCTCGCATATGCGGATGACTTAGTTGTAATCGCCGATTCGATTGAAAGGTTGCAAACTAGTATTTCAGATCTCGATCAGAGGTGCATGGATTATGATATGAAGATCAGCATCTCCAAAACGAAAGTAATGTCTGTGGGAAGAGATTCAAACAGATTGAGTGCCAAATAGGAGGAACAAAGTTAGAACAGGTAGACAGTTTCAAGTACCTGGGGTGTATTTTCTCACAGGATGGCAACATAGTGAAAGAACTGGAATCGAGGTGCAGCAAAGCTAATGCAGCGAGTGCTCAGCTAAGATCCATTTTCTTCTGCAAGAAGGAAGTAAGTACCAAAACTAAGTTAGCAGTGCACCGCTCTATCTTTCGACCAACTTTGTTGTATCGGAGTGAAAGTTGGGTGGATACAGGTTACCTTATTCATAAGATAGAGGTTACAGATATGAAAGTAGCAAGAATGATTGCAGGTACCAATAGATGGGAACGATGGCAGGAGGATGTCCATAATACGGAAATCAAAGAAAAGCTGGGAATGAACACCATAGATGAAGCAGTTAGAGCGAACAGACTGAGATGTTGGGGTCATGTTACACGCATGGGAGAAGCAAGGTTACCCAAGAGACTCATGAGCGCGTCAGTGGAGGGTAAGAGGAGTCGAGGTAGACCAAGAAGGAAGTACTTAGATTCGGTGCAGAATGATTTTGAAGTGAAAGGCATAACATCAGACGAGGCAACAATGTTAGCATTGAATAGGGGATCATGGAGGAATTTTATTAGAGGTACTATGTTCCAGACTGAACGCTGAAAGGCATAATCAATCTTTAATGATGATGATGATGATGACCAATTCTGTTCAGTGCCTCTTCATTAGTTACGCGATCTATCCACGTAATCTTCAGCATTGTTCTGTAGCACCACATTTCAAAAGCCTCTATCCTCTTCCTGTCTGAACTATTTATCGTTCAAGTTTCACTCGCATACAAGGCAACACTCCACTCAAATGCCTTCAGAAAAGGCATCTTACCTTTACTTTTAGTGCGCCTCGGTTGCACAGTGGTAGAATGCCAGACTATAAATCCAAATGTCGCGGATTCGGTCCCCCGCCAGGTCCTAGGATTTTTCAGTCACTTTTCACTTCTTTCACCTCTGGCAGTATTGCTCACGTGAAAAATACCGAGTAGCACCGTGATTCGGAACCCACTTTAAACTGTAGGTCCCCTTATATCTGGCTGGTCACGTCAGTTCGGAGGTCGGAGGAAGGCAACGGCATACCACCTCCAAACAGGACCATGTCTAATAAAGCACTGTAGTGTTCAAACAAATCTTCGGATTGTTGACTGCTTTACCTTTTTTACCTTACACTTACATTTATATACGATGTTGGCAAATTTCTCTTTTTCAAAAACGCTTTCTTCACCATTGCCATTCTGCATCTTCTATCCTCTGTACTGCGACCGTCGTATGTTATTTTACTACCCAAGAAACAAAACTCATCTACCAGCTTTATTGTTTCGTTACCTAATCTAATTCCTTAAGCATCGCCGGATTTTCTAAGACTGCATTCCATTACCTTTGTTTTCCTCTTATTAATGTTCAGGTCAGTACAGGACCTGCAACATTATTGTAATGAAATGTAGGGTTTCGCAGGGATCGAATGAAGGGTAGACCCACGGGTCGTAACATATCTAAAATGTAACGGCCACTGTTCAAAGTGCCGTCGATGCGAACAAGACGTGACCGAGACGTGTAACTAATGGCACCCCATACCAACACGCCGGGTGATACGCCAGTATGGCGATGACGAATACACGCTTCCAATTTGCGTTAACCGCGATGTCGCCAAACACGGATGCGACCATCATGTTGCTGTAAACAGAACCTGGATTTATCCGAAAAAAAAATAAAGTTTTGCCATTCGTGGACCCAGATTCGTCATTGCGTACACCATCGCAGGCGCTCCTGTCTGTGATTCAGCGTCAAGGGTAACCACACCCATGGTCTCCGAGCTGATAGCCGGCAGCGGTGGCCGAGGGGACTGAGGCACTCCAGTCACGGTCTGCACGGCCTCTACGGTCGGAGGTTCGAATCCCCCCTCGGGGCATGGATATTTGTGCCGTCCTTAGGATTAGATAGTTCATAAGTAGTTTGTAAGTTTAGGGACTGATGACCCAGGAAGTTAAGTCCCATAAGCTATACAAACATTTGAAACATTTCTCCGAGCTGATAGTCCATGCTGCTGCAAACGTCGTCGAACTGTTCGTGCAGATCGTTGTTGTCTTGCAAACTTCGCCATCTGCTGACTCAGGACCGAGACGTGGGTGCACGATCCGTTACGGCCATGCGGATAAGATGCATGTAATCTCCACTCCTAGTGATACGAGGCCGTTGGGATCCAGGACGGCGTTCCGTATTGCCCTCCTCAACCTACCGATTCCATATTCCGCTAACAGTCATTGGATTGCGACCAAAGCGAGCATCAGTGTCGCGATACGATAAATCGCAATCTCGATAGGCTACAATCCGACCTTTATCAAAGTCGGAAACGTGATGGTACATTTCTTTTGCTTACATGAGTCATCACAACAACGTTTCACCAGGCAACGCCGGTCAACTGCTGTTTGTGTATGAGAAATCGGTTTGAAACTTTCCTCATGTCTTGTTGTTGTTGTCGCCACCGGCGCCAACGTTGTGTGAATGCTCTAAAAAGCTAATCATATGCATATCACAGCTTCTTCTTCCTGTCTGTTAAATTTCGCGTTTGTAGCACGTCATCTTCCTGGTGTAGCAATTTTAAAATTTTAATGGCCAGGAATGTGTGTCTTACCATTATAAAATCTATCTGATACCTTCCGGTGTCTCCTGTCCGTTTCCACGTATACATAGGGAACATAGCGCGATTAACCACACATAAGCACACACACAAACAAAATGTTTTCGTCACTTCCTCCATATAAGTGTTTCAAAAAGTGTTTACTTCAGCAACAGCTGCAGTAATCAGTGAAACAATCTAATGGAACCGACTTTTCGATGGCACCAAAGAACCATAGTCTTTTCACTACAAGAAAAATTATCTGTATAAAAGATAAATGTGACATTTGTGTGGACGTAAACAGCCGTCTGATGATGAACTGAAAGGCTCGAAACCGGTAACGGCTCTATTTAGTTAATAAATAACATAATCAAAAGTGGTTGGTTGCTGTCTTCTTTATTATAAAAATCACTCGGTATTTCATACACAGCTATGGGCTCGAAATGTCAGTTTTTGACAAAATAGCTTTTGTATTGTTATGTAAAAAGAATGATTACTATGTATAAATTTTGAATGCTTACCATACTTTCAGCCCTGGTCAGGTAACTAGTTTACAATCCTTTGCTGTGTTGAAAATTGAACTGAGAAACAAACGTCGTTTAGAAACTGGAAGTGTTTTTAGTGGTTCTGCGTTGTAAAGTGACATGTAATCAGTTATTTCAAAACACACTGATAAAACAAGCGAAATAGGAGGAACAGGTGTAGGACGCGCCAGATAGCACTCAAGGAAATACCTCAACCGATAGCGCTGCCACCAGAATGCAACCGTGTGTAGACTACAATGCATAAGTTAGCGACCAAATTAGAATGTAGAACCCACTGCAAAAATCACAGGAGACAAATAAGGTTGAGAATTGTGGGAATGTTTTATTGAAGATAGTGGGTATGGAAACGAGTGACTACTTATATCGAGTCCTTCACAAATAATGAAAGAGTTCAAAGAAACACAAGAACTGGAATCAGAACATGAAAATTTGTCAGAATAAGACAGTCAGAGACAATTAACTGTTAATGACCTATTCAAAAACTGACTGATCATATTAGTAACCAATTTAAATTACAGATTGGTAAAACTATGTTAACATACTAATTAAATCCCTGAATACTCTAAGTCCCAGAAGGCTAAAACTGAGACAAACATTGGTAATATCAACTCTCAAATTAAGACATTAACTGACGATCGTACAATACATTTTTTAAATTTTTATTATCATAATGTATTTCACAATTTACAACAGTATATACCATTAAATGGCACTGTCAAAATTTGACAACCGGTCTAGACCACTTGGAGTCACTCGATATGAACTCCCAGATCACCATTAAATACTCGCATCAGACAAAGTTTATTATTGTGTTCTATGGTTTGCTTCTCCGCTCGTAGTCATTATCATAAAGTAGGAGGAGACCCAACTTATTCATAGGGTCAACACACAACCCTTGAAGCGTCTTGATGCGGTTCAGACTCGACCAGGTCTGGCGTTGTGATGGGCTCAGACAAGCTTATTTGATGGATCTTGAACCAGGTGGACGTTGTGCGGTGGATGTTCATTCCAGCGTTTTAGGCACTTGAAGGTCACGACGAAAAAACTGATACTTTCTGTATTACACCACGGAGATTTCCGTACTTTGAGATGACAAGCTGGGAATCCTGTAGAAGAAGAAAGAGTTCATACATCTACATGGGATACTCTGCAAATCACATTTAAGTGCCTGGCAGAGGGTTCATCGAACCACCTTCATACTATTTACTCCCATTCCATTCTCGAATAGCGCGCGGGAAGAAAGAACATCTGAATCTCTCCGTTTGAGCCCTGATTTCTCGTCTTTTATTCTGATGATCATTTCTACCTATGTTTAGGGAATCAACAATATTTATTCGCATTCGGAGGAGAATGCTGGCAATTGGAGTTTCGTAAGTATCCCAAAATGCAGCGATAAGCGCCGTTGTTGTAATGATTCCCATCCCAGATCCTGTATCATTTCCGTAACGCTGTCTCCCCTGTATCGTGACAGTACAAAACGAGCTGCCCTTCTTTGGACTCTTTCGATGTCTTCCGTCAAACCCACCTGTTAAGGATCCCACACTGGGCAGCAATACTCCAAATGAGGTCGGACAAGCGTAGTGTATGTAGTTTCTTTAGTAGTTCTGTTGCATCTTTTAAGGGTTCTACCAATGAAACGCAGTCTCTGGTTCGCCTTTCCCACGGTATTATCTACGTGTTCTTTCCAGTTTAAGTCTGAAGCAGTATTAATACCTAGGTATTTTGTGGAGTTTACGGCTTTCACTTTTGATTGATTTATATTGTAAACAAAGTTTAATGGATTTCGTTTTAGTACTCATGTGGACGACTTCACCATTCTCATTATTTTGAGTCAATTGGCAATTTTTACATCATTCTGCAGTTGGTTTTGATCTTCAGATGATTTTACTAGACGGTAAATAACAGCGTCATCTGCAAACAACCTAAGAGAGCTATTTAGATTTTCTCCCAAATCGTTTACGTAAATAAGGAACAGCAGAGGACCAAGAACACTACCCTGTGGAACGCCCGATATCATCTCTGTTTTAGTCGATATTTTACCATCGATTACTACAAACTGTGCCCTATCTGACAGGAATTCCCCTATCCAGTTGCAAATTTGGGGCGATATACCATAACCACGCCAATTGATTAAAAGCCGTTCGTGAGGTACGGTGTCAAAAGCCTTCTGGAAATCAAGAAACACGGAATCGATTTGCGAACCCTTGTCGATAGCACTCATCACTTCGTGTGAGTAAAGAGCTAGTTGTGTTTCGCATGAACGATATTTTCTAAATCCGTGTTGTCCTTGGGTCTGTAGATCATTCTGTTCGAGACAATTGATAATATTTGAATACAGAATACGTTCCAAAACCCTCCTGCAAATTGACGTCAAGGAAACAGGCCTGTAGTTTAGTGTGTTACTCCTACTTCCTTGAAGGTCTTATGAGTCTTGATGCTTTTGAACAACTTTACCTTAGTTGCATTCTTCCTTAGATCTTGCGGACGAATAGTAGCCAGGACATGTGATCATTGATTGGGAGTAGATCTAACAGTACCATTGACAATTCTCATGGCTTCATTAAGCTGGACATCCTGTTGTGTGGGAGCTGTTTTCCCACACTATGCGCAGTATTCCCTAGAAATGTTTGTATACCTTATGGGACTTAATTGCGGGGTCAAACTAATTACGAACTAGCTAACACTAAGGACGCCACAAATATCCATGCCCGAGGACCGTAGTGGCCGTGCAGACCGTGACTGACGCGCCGTAGTCCCCTCGGCCACCGCGGCCGGCCACTAGCAGAAGACTCAAGGGCCACAGCACAGGGTATTGGCGTCCACGCAGGCTTGCGATACACAGCAATATGTATGCAAGAAAACACAAAGTCTTCCCTCAGTCAAAAATGCTCAAAGTCGAGAGACACGTAAATGCATTGACGACACTATTACCGACGTGAAAACACACATTAACAGCATAAATGCGCATGTTACTGTTGTGCAAGAACAGCACATAGAGAACATAAATGATAGGTTCGACTCAGAAATTCTAAACAAACAGAACTGTGTTAAACCTCTCGTTCTAATAGAAGTAGATGAAAAAGAAGCTGGAGACTGAAGAAAAAAAAATGATTCCGCCTTTGCTGACCATGTCTGAATGAATGCCATTCATTCCTAAGATATTAAATGTGATGCTCTCCATAAAGGGAAAAAGGGTAGAAAATTCACATTGTTGGAAATTCTGGACATTAACCAACACCAGCCCAAGAATCCTGACCTAGTGCTTAATGACCAGACACAATTCAATTATTCACCTTTACTAAAAAAATGTCAACTTATTAATAGGCCTATAGTTCTCACTGTGTGTAAATAATTTTGTCATGTGTTCCATAGCAATACTCAATATACCTTTCTCCTCCTTGCCATAATTTACAGTTTGATTGTACAATCGATATATGTCTGTGGAGCTATTCTAGAAAAGAGCTCTAAACACACATACATACATGGGCAGAATCTGCTAAAAATATGGTCTCATCTTCAACTAAGAAAGAAGCGCGGTTATGGTCATGAAAAGATCTGGACAACCTATGGGACACATAGAACTGGAAGGGAAATCATTACGGATGACTCATCAGTTTAAGTACCTTGGTAGTGTTATCTCCAATAATGGTTCTATAGATGAAGAAATCACACACAGAATTGAAACAGCTATCACGTTCTACAGAATAGTTGGTTGGTTGGTTTGTTTTATTTTAGGGGGACAAAATACGGAGGTCATCCGTCCCACAGTCTATCACAAAGCAGTACAAGAAAATGACCGATATAAAATGAAAGCACAATAAATGAAAGTAAGCAATGGGAGGAAAATCCCACTCAATAAAATGTCGACGAAGTCGACAAGACAAAACACGAAATAGAGCGATCACACAAACACAGAACAATCACTAAAGGAAACATTACAACGAAGTCCTGAGACTGTAGTTAACCGATCATAAGATTTTAAAAAATTCAACCACATAGCATGGCATGGCATGGGGAAAACAAATGGGGGAATGAAGCAAAGCTTCACAGAGAGCGATAAAACCCCTCAGCTCGAATAAAACATAAAACTAAATAAGCCATAGTGGCATTGTCACATAAAACTTCAGATGAAACGCCAGGAAGATTAAAACCCTGCCGTAAAGGGGTTAAAAGAGGGCAGGCCAGCAATATGTGTGCCACTGTCGAATGTGAGCCACAGAGACATTGGCACAGGTCCGCACCGTGGAGGAGATGGCCATGGGTCAACAGAGTGTGGCCAATGGGGAGCCGGCACAGGACTAATGACCGCATTGAGGAGTGCCACACAGCCAGAGTCCTCTCAATAGTCCTTAGTTTGTTGGGTGTGGTCAGACTACGTCACTCAGTAGCCCAAAGTCCACAGACCCAACGTCGCAGAATCGATCGGCGATCAGAGGCCGGAAGGCCGATCTCTAAGAAGAAGCATTGGCAGCCTGTTTGGCAAGCCCATCGGTACGTTCGTTGCCTGGTATGCCGACGTGACCTGGAGACCAAAGAAACACCACTGATCTATCAGATCGACCAAGGGCAAAAAAAGTCTTTTGGATAGCCATCACCAATGCGGAACGCGGGTAGCACCAGTCCAGAGCGGAGTGGCTACAGAGAAGAAAAGACTCACCTGAGCAGGAACGCATATGCTTGAGAGCACGGAAAATGGCTACCAGCTATGCAGTATAATCACTGCAGCCATCTGGCAGAGACTGCTGCTCAATGTGGTACCCATGAACGCAGGCAAAACCAACTCAGCCATTAACCAACGAGCCATCAGTGTAAATTATGTCACAGCCGGGGTGCTCAGCAACGGCATAAAAAAACCGACGACGGACAGCCTCTACAAAATAGTCAACATTAAAATACCACTAAAATGCAAGAGAGTCATCTATGAAACATATTACATTCCTGTTTTGACATATGGTTGCGCATCATGGACCATGATGAAGAAGGATGTCAGCAAAATCCAAGCAGCGGAAATGAAATTCGTTCGTAGTATGGTCGGAAAGACACGTAGAAATAAAGTTCGGAACGTAGAAATCCGTAACCAGGCTCAAGTCATAAAATTACAAAACCGAATAACCACACAGCGGCTGAGATGGTATAGGAGTAGTATAGCTGTGGGCACTGAAGTCCACTGAGATTCGCGCGTCTTTTGTTTTTTTGGCGGGAAATTTGAATTACCCCCACCCCTACTCCCTCGGCCAATTGCCGGAGATCAAAGGATCAAAGGATGTCGCCACAGGATGATTGATAGGTCTTCCCGGAAGAACGAAAGATGATTGACAGTTTACATTTAGGTTCTTTTGATTCGCTACTTGTCCGACCGCTAATCAAAGGACGCCGCCATAACGCACTTAAGGATGATTGACAGGTTGCAAGTAAACAACACCTCCCTCAGCCACACACATGGCCTACACGACGCCCCCCGCCTCCGCCCCTCGGAGCCGCCGCCGCCAGACAGGCAGCACCTCCGACAGGTCCAGACCTGTAGACCCCTCGACATGTATGTACTCGCACTCTCTCCCACACACGTGCCCGATAGAGCGACCCCTACTCGCTCGGCCGATTACCTGACCGCCGCCTCCGCCGCCGCCGCCGACAGATGCTACCCCCTCCTTCTCCACGCTCGCGACCGCTTCTCAAAGGACGCCGCCACCCGCCCTACCAGCGAGAACAAACAATACCGCGATGATTGTCTTGACCGCATCGACACCGCCCCCGCCGGCCGACCTCTGCGCCCAGGACAGGGGCGTACTGCTCTCTTTTTACGGCGACAGCGCCCCGCCAGGTCAGCAGTCAATTAAAATGCTTATTTATTATTAAGCGCGCCGCAGCGATCCGTACGCCAGATCTCGATTTATGTAACAACAATTTCCGCCGTTTATTATTATTATTCTCGGAAAAAAATAAAGCTACCATAGTGTTCTTCATATGTATTTTTAACAAGAATGTCGGTGTAATGCTAAAAAACAATTTAGAACAGTAATGCTTAGTTGGCCTCGTATAATACAGCATGTAGTAGTAAAATATTAAAACTCGTATGCAAAAGTTGCAAGTAAGAATTTACACTCCCATCTCTCTCTCCATGCTCTTCGCATAGACTACAGCTGACAGACGTGTTTAATAATAATAGCGCGGGTTACGGTAACGAACGCCACAAACTTACGTATCCATCTTCACATATACTCTTTCGATATACAAAAAATATTCTAACCAGAGCCAACCTACCAAAACAAAACAAATGGCCGTTTCGCAACTCGACCACAACCTTAGATCTATAAATGTATCTCTTCGTTTACACGATGCAAGCAACAGCCATCGGACGGAATGTAACTTGTATGCCACCCACTCTCTCGATAAAACATCAACAACAGCAGCAGCAGCAGACGGCATATTGTTTAAACAAAATTCCAAATAACAAAAATCGGCAATGACATCTAACACAACGTCTGTTAATATACATCTGCAAGCACCGTTAACAATCGTCCAGAACGCAGAGTGCTCTCTCAGCAGGCTACGTAAAAGAAACATATGCTAAGTGTTTAAACAAAAACACCTAAGTTACATCATGATCAGGTTGGGTAGGGTCGGTTTGGGTCAGGTCGGGTCAAGGCAGGTCGGGTGGGGTCGTTTCGCGTGGGGTCGGGTTGGGTGGGGTCGGGTTGGGTGGGGTCAGATCGGGTCGGGTCGGGTCATCGGATCGGGTCGGGTCGGGTGGGGTCGGGTCGGGTCGGGTCGGATCGGGTCAGGTCGGGTTAGGTTAGGTTAGGTTAGGTTTAGGTTAGGTTAGGCTTAGGTTAGGTTAGGTTAGGTTTAGGTTAGATTAGGTTTAGGTTAGGTTAGGTTTAGGTTAGGTTAGGTTTAGGTTAGGTTAGGTTTAGGTTTAGGTTTAGGTTTAGCTTTAGGTTTAGGTTTAGGTTTAGGTTTAGGTTTAGGTCGGGTCAGGTCAGGTCGGGTCAGGTCGGGTCGGGTCGGGTCAGGTCGGGTCGCGTGGGTCGGGTCGGGTCCGGTCGGGACAGGTCGGGTCGGGTCGGGTCGGATCGGGTCGGGTCGGGACGGGTCGGGTTGGGTTGGGTTGCGTTGGGTTGGGTTAGGTTGGGTTGGGTTGGGTAAGGTTAGTTTAGGTTAGGTTAGGTTAGTTAGGTCAGGTCAGGTCAGGTCGTGTCGGGTCGGGTCGGGTCGTGTCGGGACGGGTCGGGTCAGGTCGGGTCGGATCGGGTGAGGTGGGGTCGGGTTGGGACGGGTCGGGTTGGGTCAGGTCGGGACGGGTCAGGTCGGTTCGGGTCGGGTCGGTTTGGGTCGGGTAATGTCGAGTCGGGTCGGGTCAGATCGGGTCGGGTCGGGTTGGGTTGGGTTGGGTTGTGTTGTGTTGTGTTGGGTTGGGTTGGGTTGGGTTGGGTTGGGTTAGTTTGGGTTGGGTTAGGTTAGTTTGGGTTAGGTTAGTTTAGGTTAGGTTGGTTTAGGTTAGGTTAGTTTGGGTTAGGTTAGTTAAGGTTAGGTTAGTTAAGGTTAGGTTAGGTTGGGTTAGGTTAGGTTGGGTTTTGTTGGGTTGGGTTGGGTTGAGTTGGGTTGGGTTGGGTTGGGTTGGTTTGGGTAGGGTTGGGCTGGGCTGGGCTGGGCTGGGCTGGGATGGGATGGGCTGGGCTGGGCTGGGCTGGGCTGGGCTGCGCTGGGCTGGGCTGTGTTGGCTTGGACTAGGTTGGCTTGGGTTGGGTTGGCTTGGGTTGGGTTGGCTTAGGTTGGGTTCGGTTGGGTTGAGTTGGGTTGGGTTGGCCTGGGTTGGGTTGCGTTGGGTTGGGTTGGGTTGGATTGGGTTGGGTTGGGTTGGGTTAGGTTAGGTTAGGTTGGGTTGGGTTAGGTTAGGTTAGGTTAAGTTAGGTTAGGTTAGGATAGGTTAGGTTAGGTTCAGTTAGGTTGGGTTATGTTTGGTTGGGTTAGGTTAGGTCCATTAAGGTTGGGTTTGGTTAGGTTGGGTTAGGTTAGGTTAGGTTAGGTTGGATTAGGTTAGGTTAGGTTAGGTTGGGTTAGGTTGAGTTACATAAGGTTGGGGTTGGTTAGTTTGGGTTAGGTTAGGTTAGGTTAGGTTGGATTAGGTTACGTTAGGTTAGGTTGGGTTAGGTTGGGTTAGGTAAGGTTGGGTTAGGTAAGGTTGGGTTAGGTTGGGTTAGGTTAGGTTGGGTTAGGTTAGGTTAGCTTGGGCCGGGCCAGGCCGGGTCGGATCAGGTCGCATTGGATTGGGCCGGGTCGGGTCGTGTCGTGTCATGTCTGCTCAGGTCGGGTCGGGTCGGGTCATTTAGGGTCGTGTTGGGTCGCGGCCGGTCGAGTCTGGTCGGCTAGGGTCGGGTCGGGTCGGGTCGTGTTGGGTCGGGTCGGGTCGGGTCGGGTCGGGTCTGAACGGGTGGGATGGGATCGGGTCGAATCGGGTCGGGTCGGGTCGGGTCGGGCCAGGCTGGGTCGTGTCGGCTCGGGTCGGGTCGGGTCGGGACGGGTCAGGTTTGGTCGGGACGGTCGGGACAGGTCGAATTGTGTTGGGTTGGGTAGGGTTGGTTTGGGTTGGGTAAGGTTAGTTTAGGTTAGGTTAGTATAGGTTACGTTAGTTAATGTCAGGTCAGGTCAGGTCGTGTCGGATTGGGTCGGGTCGGGTCGTGTCGGGTCGGGTCGGGTCACGTCGGGTCATGTCGGGTCGGGTGAGGTCAGGTGGGGACCAGTCGGGTCGGGTCGGGTCAGGTCGGGTCGGAACAGGTTGGGTCAGGTTGGGTCGGTTCGGGTCGGCTCGTGTCGGGTCGAATCGTGTCGGGTCGGGTCGGGTTGGGTCGGGTCGGGTCGTGTCGGGTCGGGTCGGGTCAGGTCGGGTCGGATCGGGTGAGATGGGGTCGGGTTGGGACGGGTCGGGTTGGGTCAGGTCGGGACGGGTCAGGTCGGTTCGGGTCGGGTCGGTTTGGGTCGGGTAATATCGGGTCGGGTCGGGTCAGATCGGGTCGGGTCGGGACAGTTCAGGTCGGGTCGGGTAGGGTCGGGTCGGGTCGGGTCAGGTCGGGTCGGGTCGGGTTGGGTTGGGTTTTGTTGTGTTGTGTTGGGTTGGGTTGGGTTGGGTTGGGTTAGTTTGGGTTGGGTTAGGTTAGTTTGGGTTAGGTTAGTTTAGGTTAGGTTGGTTTAGGTTAGGTTAGTTTGGGTTAGGTTAGTTAAGGTTAGGTTAGTTAAGGTTAGGTTAGGTTGGGTTAGGTTAGGTTGGGTTTTGTTGGGTTGGGTTGGGTTGAGTTGGGTTGGGTTGGGTTGGGTTGGTTTGGGTAGGGTTGGGCTGGGCTGGGCTGGGCTGGGCTGGGCTGGGCTGGGATGGGCTGGGCTGGGCTGGGCTGGGCTGGGCTGGGCTGCGCTGGGCTGGGCTGGGTTGGCTTGGACTGGGTTGGCTTGGGTTGGGCTGGCTTGGGTTGGGTTGGCTTGGGTTGGGTTTGGTTGGGTTGAGTTGGGTTGGGTTGGCCTGGGTTGGGTTGGGTTGGGTTGGGTTGGGTTGGATTGGGTTGGGTTGGGTTGGGTTGGGTTGGGTTAGGTTAGGTTAGGTTGGGTAGGGTTATGTTAGGTTAGGTTAAGTTAGGTTAGGTTAGGATAGGTTAGGTTAGGTTCGGTTGGGTTGGGTTATGTTTGGTTGGTTTAGGTTAGGTCCATTAAGGTTGGGTTGGGTTAGGTTGGGTTAGGTTAGGTTAGGTTAGGTTGGATTAGGTTAGGTTAGGTTAGGTTGGGTTAGGTTGAGTTACCTAAGGTTGGGGTTGGTTAGTTTATGTTAGGTTAGGTTAGGTTAGGATGGATTAGGTTACGTTAGGTTAGGTTGGGTTAGGTTGGGTTAGGTAAGGTTGGGTTAGGTAAGGTTGGGTTAGGTTGGGTTAGGTTAGGTTGGGTTAGGTGAGGTTAGCTTGGGCCGGGCCAGGCCGGGTCGGATCAGGTCGCATTGGATTGGGTCGGGTCGGGTCGTGTCGTGTCATGTCGGCTCAGGTCGGGTCGGGTCGGGTCGGGTCATTTAGGGTCGTGTTGGGTCGCGTCGGGTCGAGTCTGGTCGGCTAGGGTCGGGTCGGGTCGGGTCGTGTCGGGTCGGGTCGGGTCGGGTCGGGTCTGAACGGGTGGGATGGGATCGGGTCGAATCGGGTCGGGCGGGTCGTGTCGGGCCAGGCTGGGTCGTGTCGGCTCGGGTCAGGTCGGGTCGGGTCGGGTCAGGTTTGGTCGGGACGGTCGGGACGGGTCGGATTGCGTTGGGTTGGGTAGGGTTGGTTTGGGTTGGGTAAGGTTAGTTTAGGTTAGGTTAGTATAGGTTACGTTAGTTAATGTCAGGTCAGGTCAGGTCGTGTCGGATTGGATCGGGTCGGGTCGTGTCGGGTCGGGTCGGGTCACGTCGGGTCGTGTCG
Source organism: Locusta migratoria (assembly GCA_026315105.1). Classification (NCBI taxonomy): domain Eukaryota; kingdom Metazoa; phylum Arthropoda; class Insecta; order Orthoptera; family Acrididae; genus Locusta; species Locusta migratoria. The sequence continues at coordinate 157,842 of JAOYRU010000101.1, read as the reverse complement.
GGTCGGGTGGGGTCGGGTGGGGACCAGTCGGGTCGGGTCGGGTCAGGTCGGGTCGGAACAGGTTGGGTCGGGTTGGGTCGGTTCGGGTCGGCTCGTGTCGGGTCGAATCGGGTCGGGTCGGGTCGGGTCGGTTTGGGTCGGGTCGGGTCGGGTCGGGTCAGGTCGGTTCAGGTTGGGTCAGGTCGAGTCGGATCGGGACGGGTCGGGTCGGGTAGGGTCGGGTCGGGTCGGGTTGTGTTGGGTTGTGTTGGATTGGATTAGGTTGGCTTGGGTTGGGTTAGTTTAGGTTAGGTTAGTTTATGTTAGGTTAGTTAAGGTCAGGTCAGGTCACGTCGGGTAGCGTCAGGTCGGGTCGGGTCGGGTCGGGTCGGATTGGGTTGGGTCGGGTCGGGTCGTGTCGGGTTGGGTTAGGTTGCGTTGGGTTGGGTTAGGTTGGGTTGGAAATGTCAGGTCGGGTCAGGTCGGGTAGGGTCAGGTCGGATCGGGTCGGGTCGGGTCAGGTAGGGTCGGTTCAGTTCGGGTCGGGTCGGGTCAGGTCGGGTCTGGTCGGGTCTGGTCGCGTCGGGTTGGGTTGGATTGTGTTGTGTTGGGTTAGGTTAGGTTGGGTTGGGTTGGGTTAGCTTACTTTAAGTTAGGTTAGCTTAGGTTAGGTTAGTTAAGGTCATGTCAGGTCAGGTCGGGTCGGGTCGGGTCGGGTTGGGTCGGGTCGTGTCGGGTCGGGTCAGGTCGGGTCGGGTCGGGTGGGGTCGGGTTGGGTGGGGTCGGGTCGGGTCGGTTCAGATCAGGTCGGGTCAGGTAGGGGGGGGGCGGTTCGGGTCGGGTCGGTTCGGATCGGGTGGGGTCGGGTTGGGTCGGGTCGGGTAGGGTCTGGTCGGGTCGGATCGGGTCAAATCAGGTCGGGTCGGGTCAGATCAGGTCGGGTCGGGTCGGTTCAGGTCGGGTCGGGTCGGGTCAGTTTGGGTCGGGTCTGGTCGGGACGGGTCGGATTGCGTTGGGTTGGGTAGGGTTGGGTTGTGTTGGGTAAGGTTAGTGTAGGTTAGGTTAGTATAGGTTATGTTAGTTAACGTCAGGTCAGGTCAGGTCGTGGCGGATCGGGTCGGGTCGGGTTGGGTTGGGTCGGGTCACGTCGGGTCGTGTCGGGTCGGGTGCGGTTGGGTGGGGACGGGTTTGGTCGGGTCGGGTCGGTTCAGGTTGGGTCGGAACAGGTTGGGTCGGGTCAGGTCAGTTTGGGTCGGCTCGTGTCGGGTCGAATCGGGTCGGGTCGGGTCGGGTCGGGCAGGGTCGGGTCGGGTTGGGTTGGGTTAGGTTGCGTTGGGTAAGGTTGTGTTGGGTTGGGTTAGGTTGGGTTGGGTAGGTCAGGTCGGGTCAGGTCGGGTAGGGTCAGGTCGGATCGGGTCGGGTCGGGTCGGGTCGGGTCAGGTCGGGTCAGTACGGGTCGGGTCGGGTCGGCTTGGATTGGGTTGTGTTGGGTTGGGTTCGGTTGGGTTGGGTTGGATTAGCTTACATTAGGTTAGGTTAGCTTAGGTTAGGTTAGTTAAGGTCAGGTCAGGTCAGGTCGGGTAAGGTCGTGTCGGGTTGGGTCGGGTCGTGTCAGGTCGGGTCGAGTCGGTTCGGGTCAGTTGGGGTCGGTTTGGGTGGGGTCGAGTCGGGTCGGTTCAGGTCGGGTCGGGTCATTTCAGGTGGGTTTGGTTCGGGTCGGGTAGGGTCGGGGCGGGTCGGGTCGTGACATGTCGGGTCGGGTTGGGTTGGTATGCATTGGATTGTGTTAGGTTGGGTTGGATTAGGTTAGTTTAGGTTAGGTTAGTTTAGGTTAGGTTAGTTAAGGACAGGTCAGGTCGGGTCGTGTTGGGTGGGGTCGGGTTGGGTCGGGTCGGGTCGATTCGGGTCGGTACGGGTCGGGTCGCGTGGGGTCGGGTTGGGTAAGGTCGGGTCGGGTCGGGTTGGGGCAGGTTGGTTCAGGTTGGGACGGGTCGAGTCAGGTCGGGACGGATCGGGTCTGGTAGGGTCGGGTCGGGTCGGGTTGTGTTGGGTTGTGTTGGACTGGGTTAGGTTGTGTTGGGTTAGGTTAGTTTAGGTTAGGTTAGTTTATGTTAGGTTAGTTAAGGTCAGGTCAGGTCACATCGGGTAGCGTCAGTTCGTGTCGGGTCGGGTCGAGTTAGGTTGCGTTGGGTTGTGTTAGGTAGGGTTGGGTAGGTCAGGTCGGGTCAGGTCGGGTAGGGTCGGGTGAGGTGGGGTCGGGTTTGGACGGGTCGGGTCGGGTCTGGTCGGGTCGGGTCAGTTCGGTTCGGGTAGGGGCGGTTTGGGTCGGGTAATGTCGGGTCGGGTCGGGTCAGATCGGGTCGGGTGGGGTCAGTTCAGGTCGGGTCGGGTAGGGTCGGGTCGGGTCGGGTCGAGTCAGGTCAGGTCAGGTCGGGTCGGGTCGGGTTGGGTTGGGTTGGGATGTGTTGGGTTGGGTTGGGTTGGGTTGGGTTGGGTTAGTTTGGATTGGGTTAGGTTAGTTTGGGTTAGGTTAGTTTAGGTTAGGTTGGTTTAGGTTAGGTTAGTTTGGGTTAGGTTAGTTAAAGTTAGGTTAGTTAAGGTTAGGTTAGGTTGGGTTAGGTTAGGTTGGGTTTTGTTGGTTGGGTTGGGTTGAGTTGGGTTGGGTTGGGTTGGGTTGGTTTGGGTAGGGTTGGGATTGCCTAGGCTGGGCTGGGCTGGGCTGGGCTGGGCAGGGATGGGCTGGGCTGGCCTGGGCTGGGCTGCACTGGGATGGGCTGGGCTGGGCTGGGCTGGGCTGGGCTGGGCTGGGTTGACATGGGCTGGGTTGGCTTGGGTTGGGTTGGCTTGGGTTGGGTTGCCTTGGGTTGGGTTGGGTTGGGTTGAGTTGGGTTGGGTTGGACTGTGTTGGGTTGGGTTGGGTTGGGTTAGGTTAGGTTGGGTTGGGTTAGGTTAGGTTAGGTTAAGTTAGGTTAGGTTAGGATAGGTTAGGTTAGGTTAGGTTGGGTTAGGTTGAGTTAGGTAAGGTTGGGGTCGGTTAGTTTGAGTTAGGTTAGGTTAGGTTAGGTTGGATTAGGTTACGTTAGGTTAGGTTGGGTTAGGTTGGGTTAGGTAAGGTTGGGTTAGGTAAGTTTGGGTTAGGTTGGGTTAGGTTAGGTTAGGTTAGGTTGGGTTAGGTTAGTTTAGCTTGCTCCGGGCAGGGCCAGGTCGGATCAGGTCGTGTCGGATTGGGTCGGGTCGGGTCGGGTCGTGTCATGTCGGCTCAGGTCTTGTCGGGTCGGGTCGGGTCATTTAGGGTCGTGTTGGGTCGCGTCGGGTCGAGTCTGGTCGGGTCGGGTCGGGTCGCGTCGGGTCGGGTCGTTTCGGGTCGGGTCGGGTCGGGTCGGGTCGGGTCGGGTCGGGTCGGGTCTGAACGGGTCGGATCGGATCTGGTCGAATCGGGTCGGGTCGGGTCGGGTCCGGTCAAGCCGTGTCGGGTTGGGTCGGGTCGGGTTGGGTCAGGTTTGGTCGGGTCGGGTAGGGTCAGGTCGGATCGGGTCGGGTCGGGTCGGGTCAGGTCGGGTTGGTTCGGGTCGGGTCGGGTCACGTCGGGTTGGGTCTGGTAGGGTCTGGTCCGGTCGGGTTGGGTTGGATTGGGTTGTGTTGGGTTGGGTTAGGTTGGGTTGGGTTGGGATAGCTTACTGTAGGTTAGGTTAGCTTAGGTTAGGTTAGTTAAGGTCAGGTCAGGTCGGGTCTGGTCGGGTCGGGTGGGGTCAGGTTGGGTCGGGTCGTGTCGGGTCGGGTCGGGTCGGGTTGGGTGGGGTCGGGTCGGGTCGGTTCAGGTCGGGTCGGGTCAGGTCAGGTGGGGTCGGTTCGGGTCGGGTCGGGTCGGGTCAGGTTGGGTCGGGTCGGGTCGGGATGGGTCGGATTGGGTTGGGTTGGGTAGGGTTGGGTTGGGTTGGGTTAGTTTAGGTTAGGTTAGTTTAGGTTAGGTTAGTTTATGTTAGGTTAGTTAAGGTCAGGTCAGGTCACGTCGGGTAGCATCAGGTCGGGTCGGGTCGGGTCGGGTCGGGTCGGGTTGGGTTAGGTTGCGTTGGGTTGGATTAGGTTGGGTTGGATAGGTCAGGTCGTGTCAGGTCGGGTTGGGTCAGGTCGCATCGGGTCGGGTCGGGTCGGGTCAGGTCGGGTCGGTTCGGTTCGGGTCACGTCGGGTCGGGTCGGGTCGGGTCTGGTTGGGTCTGGTCGGGTCGGGTTGTGTTGGATTGTGTTGTGTTGGGTTGGGTTAGGTTGGGTTGGGTTAGCTTACTTTAAGTTAGGTTAGCTTAGGTTAGGTTAGTTAAGGTCAGGACAGGTCAGGTCGGGTAAGGTCGTGTCGGGTTGGGTCGGGTCGTGTCAGGTCGGGTCGAGTCGGTTCGGGTCAGTTGGGGTCGGTTTGGGTGGGGTCGAGTCGGGTCGGTTCAGGTCGGGTCGGGTCATTTCGGGTGGGGTTGGTTCGAGTCGGGTCGGGTCGGGGCGGGTCGGGTTGGGACCTGTCGGGTCGGGTTGGGTTGGGATGCATTGGATTGTGTTAGGTTGGGTTGTGTTAGGTTAGTTTAGGTTAGGTTAGTTTAGGTTAGGTTAGTTAAGGTCAGGTCAGGTCAGGTCGTGTTTGTTGGGGTCGGGTTGGGTCGGGTAGTGTCGAGTCGGGTCGGGTCGGGTCGGGTCGCGTGGGGTCGGGATGTGTAAGGTCGGGTCGGTTCGGGTCGGGTCGGGTCATGTCGGTTCAGGTTGGGTCGGTTCGAGTCAGGTCGGGACGGATCGGGTCGGGTAGGGTCGGGTCGGGTCGGTTTGTGTTGGGTTGTGTTGGATTGGGTTTGTTTGGGTTGGGTTAGGTTAGTTTAGGTTAGGTTAGTTTATGTTAGGTTAGTTAAGGTCATGTCAGGTCACGTCGGGTAGCATCAGGTCGGGTAGGGTCAGGTCGGATCGGGTCGGGTCGGGTCTGGTCTGGTCTGATCGGGTCGGGTTGGGTTGGATTGTGTTGTGTTGTGTTGGGTTGGGTTAGCTTACTTTAGGTTAGTTTAGCTTAGATTAGGTTAGTTAAGGTCAGGTCAGGTCAGGTCAGGTCGGGTCGGGTCGGGTCGGGTTGTGTCGGGTCGTGTCGGATCGGGTCAGGTCGGGTCGGGTCGGGTGGGGTCGGGTTGGGTGGGGTCGGGTCGGGTCGGTTCAGGTCGGGTCGGGTCAGGTCGGGTCGGGTCAGTTCGGGTCGGGTCGAGTCGGGACGGGTCGTGTCGGGACATGTCGGGTCGGGTTGGTTTGGGATGCATTGGATTGGGTTAGGTTTGGTTGGGTTAGGTTAGGTTAGGTTGGGTTAGGTTGGGTTGGGTTGGGTTGGGTTGGGTTGGGTTGGGTTGGGTTGTATTGGGTTGGGTTGGGTTGGGTTGGGTTGGGTTGGGTTGGGTTGGGTTGGGTGGGGGTTGGGTTGGGTTGGGGTTGGGTTGGGGCTGGGTTGGGGCTGTGCTGTGCTGGGCTGGGCTGGGCTGGGCTGGGCTGGCTGCGCTGGGCTGGGCTGGGCTGGGCTGGGCTGGGTTGGCTTGGGTTGGCTTGGGTTGGCTTGGGTTGGCAGGGGTTGGCTTCGGTTGGCTTGGGTTCGGTTAGATTGGGTTGGGTTGGGTTGGTTTGGGTTGGGTTGGGTTTGGTTTGGTTGGGTTGGGTTTTGTTGGGTTGGGTTTTGTTGGGTTGGGATATGTTGGATTTGGTTGGGATGGGTTGGGTTGGGTTGGGTTGCGTTGGGTTAGGATGGGTTGGGTTTTGTTGGGTTGGGTTGGGTTGGGTTGGTTTGGGTTGGGTTGGGATGGGTTAGGTTAGGTTAGGTTAGGTTAGGTTAGGTTACATTAGGTTACGTTAGGTTAGGTTAGGCTAGGTTAGGCTAGGTTAGGCTAGGCAAGGCTAGGCTAGGCTAGGCTAGGATATGTTGGGTTGTGTTGGGTTGGTTTGGGTTGGGTTGGGTTTGGTTGGGTTTGGTTTTGTTGGGTTGGGTTTTGTTGGGTTGGGATTTGTTGGGTTTGGTTGGGATGGGTTGGGTTGGGTTGGGTTGGGTTGGGTTGGGTTAGGATGGGTTGGGTTTTGTTGGGTTGGGTTGGGTTGGGTTGGGTTGGGTTGGTTTGGGTTGGGTTGGGATGGGTTAGGTTAGGTTAGGTTAGGTTAGGTTAGGTTAGGTTAGGTTAGGTTACGTTAGGTTAGGTTATGCTAAGTTAGGCTAGGTTAGGGTAGGCAAGGCTAGGCTAAGCTAGGCTAGGGTAGGCTAGGCTAGGATAGGTTGGGTCGGGTTGGGTTGGGTTAGGTTGCGTTGGGTTGGGTTAGGTTGGGTTGGGTAGGTCAGGTCGGGTCAGGTCGGTTAGGGTAAGGTCGGATCGGGTCGGGTCGGGTCGGGTCGAATCGGGTCGGGTCGGGTAGGGTCATTTCGGGTCGGGTTGGGTTGGATTGTGTTGTGTTGTGTTGGGTTGGGTTAGGTTGGGTTGGGTTGGGTTATCTTACTTTAGGTTAGGTTAGCTTAGGTTAGGTTAGTTAAGGGCAGGTCAGGTCAGGTCGGGTCGGGTCGGGTCGGGTCGGGTGGGGTCTGGTTGGATGGGGTCGGGTCCGGTCGGTTCAGGTTGGGTCGGGTCAGGTCGGGTGTGTTCGGTTCGGGTCAGGACATGTCGGGTTGGGTTGGGTTGGGATGCATTGGATAGGGTTAGGTTGGGTTGGGTTAGGTTAGTTTAGGTTAGGTTAGTTTAGGTTAGGTTAGTTCAGGTTAGGTTAGTTAAGGTTAGGTTAGTTAATGTCAGATCAGGTCATGTCGTGTTGGGTGGGGTCGGGTTGGGTCGGGTCGTGTCGAGTCGGGTCGGGTGGGGTCGGGTGGGGTCGGATTGGGTAGGGTCGGGTCGGGTCGGGTCAGGTCGGGTCAAGTCAGTTCAGGTCGGGTCAGGTCGAGTCTGTTCGGGACGGGTCGGGTCGGGTAGGTTCGGGTCGGGTCGGGTTGTGTTGGATTGGATTAGGTTAGTTTAGGTTAGGTTAGTTAAGGTTATGTTAGTTAATGTCAGGTCTGGTCAGGTCGTGTTGGGTGGGGTCGGGTTGGGTTGGGTTGGGTTGGGTCGTGTCGAGTTGGGTCGGGTGGGGTCGGGTGGGGTCGGGTTGGGTAGTTCAGGTCGGGTCACGTCGGGTAGCGTAAGATCGGATCGGGTCGGGTCGGGTCGGGTCGGGTCAGGTTAGGTCAGGTCAGGTCAGGTTTAGGTCAGGTTAGGTCAGGTTAGGTCAGGTTAGGTCAGGTTAGGTCTGGTTAGGTCAGGTTAGGTCATGTTAGGTCAGGTTTGGTTATGTTAGGTTTAGGTTAGGTTTAGGTTAGGTTTAGGTTAGGTTAGGTTAGGTTAGGTTAGGTTAGGTTAGGTTGGGTTAGGTCGGGTTAGGTTGAGTTAGGTTAGGTTAGGTTTTGTTAGGTTGGGTTAGGTTGGGTTAGGTTGTGTTGTGTTGGGTTAGGTAAGGTTATGATAGATTAGGTTAGGTTAGGTTAGGTTAGGTTAGGTTATTTTAGGTTAGGTTTGGTTAGGTTAGGTTAGGTTTGGTTATGTTAGGTTTAGGTTAGGTTTAGGTTTGGTTTAGGTTTGGTTTAGTTAGGTTTAGGTTAGGTTAGGTTAGGTTAGGTTAGGTAAGGTTAGGATAGGTTAGGTTAGGTTAGGTTAGGTTTGGTTATGTTAGGTTTAGGTTAGGTTTAGGTTTGGTTTAGGTTTGGTTTAGGTTAGGTTTAAGTTAGGTTAGGTTGTGTTTAGGTTAGGTTAGGTTGGGTTTAGGTTAGGTTAGGTTAGGTTAGGTTAGGTTTAGGTTAGGTTAGGTTAGGTTAGGTTAGGTTAGGTTAGATTAGGTTAGGTTAGGTTTGGTTAGGTTTTGTTAGGTTTGGTTAGCTTAGGTTAGGTTAGGTTAGGTTTGGTTAGGTTAGCCGGCTGCGGTGGCCGAGGTGACTAAGGCGCTCCAGTCACGGTCAGCACGGCCACTACGGTCGGGGGTTCGAATCCCCCCTCGGGCATGGATATTTGTGCCGTCCTAGTTCGTAAGTAGTTCATAAGTAGTTTGTAAGTTTAGGGACTGATGACCCCGTAGTTAAGTCCCATAAGCTTAACAAACATTTTGGTTAGGTTAGGTTAGGATAGGTTGTGTTAGGTTGGGTTAGGTTGGGTTAGGTTGGGTTAAGTTGGGTTAGGTTGGGTTAGGTTGGGTTAGGTTGGGTTGGGTTGGGTTGGTTTGGGTTGGGTTGGGTTGGGTTGGTTTGGGTTGGGTTGGGTTGGGTTGGGTTGGGTTTTGTTGGGTTCGGTTGGGTTGGGTTGGGTTGGGTTGGGTTGGGTTGGATTGGGTTAGGATGGGTTAGGTTAGGTAAGGTTAGGTTAGGTTAGGTTAGGTTAGGTTAGGTTAGGTAGGCGAGGTTAGGCTAGGTAATGCTAGGCTAGGCTAGGCTAGGCTAGGCTAGGCTAGGCTAGGCCAGGCTAGGCTTGGCTAGGCTAGGCTAGGCTAGGCTAGGCTAGGCTAAGCTAGGCTAGGCTAGGCTAGACTAGGCCAGGCTAGGCTAGGCTAGGCTAGACTAGGCTAGGCTAGGCTAGGCTAGGCTAGGCTAGGCTAGGTAGGGTTGGGTTGGGTTGTGTTGGGTTGGGTTGGGTTGGGTTGGGTTGGGTCGGGTCGGGTCGGGTCGGGTCTGGTGGGGTCTGGTCGGGTCGGGTCGGGTCGGGTCGGGTCCGGTGGGGTCGGGTTGGTTCGGGTCGGGTCCTGTCGGGTCGGGTCGGGTCAGATCAGGACGTGTCGAGTCGGTTTGGGTCGGGTCGGGTCCTGCTACATGCGCAGTCGTTGCTCGGTAAAGTAATACATAGCGCTGGTATTCAACGGACATCACCCTTGCATGTTGTTACAGTACGCTACCCAGGCGACAAGTGGACACAGTAGCTCATGATGGAACGTTGACAGTTGTCAGCGTCTATTTACTTGCCAGCGTCCATGCAACAAGTTATTGCGTTCTGCATGTGTGTCTCACCACTCCGCGATTTCCGTTGTAGCATCATCTTGGACACCGCAAAAAATTATGCATCGGCCGGGAATCGAACCCGGGCCTCCCGCGTGGCAAGCGAGCATTCTACCACTGAACCACCGATGCTGTAAGCCACCTCGTGATTCCTGCCAAAACCGTCGTCTGCTAGAGTTCATTCCTGCCGAGAATCGGTGGATTCTCTCGAAAATGTGCCACACAAAAGCAAACCCATCTTGGCGTTCTGCAGACGTGCTGTGCGGTGGTTGTGTAATGGTCAGCATAGTTGCCTTCCCAGCAGTTGATCCGGGTTCGATTCCTTGCCACCGCATGTAGTATTTCGTTTTTGCAGATATGTGCGTCTAGGGTGCGCTCTTAGAGTTTTCTCATTCATTTCATTTATCTTTCCTCGCTCTGTGTGGTCCAGCATATAGTGTCCCTCCCAGATTCGACTTGTCTCGACTTTGCTCGACTGACGCGAGAGCTGACGCTCTCAAGGCGGCCTATATCTAGGGACAGGTAGCTTCAAATGGCTGAGAGACACACGTTTCCTTTCGTAATAGAAAAATAACAGTGGCCCCTGTGGGGATCGAACCCACGACCTTCGCGTTATTAGCACGACGCTCTAACCAACTGAGCTAACTTTTTTTTTTTATCTTAATTTTTTTTCGGGTCTCCTGCCTCCCCTACAACCCGTCCTTCCGCTCACCAAATTCGCCTTCATCGGCGTCGGCTTCATCGGCCTTTGGGTAAGGTAATTTCTTCTTCTTCTTCTTCAGGCGTAGGTAGTGGATCGCTTCCACGATGAAATCAAAATCTTCCTCCATAGATAACAAAATAAAACTGATGTGCCTCCGTCACAGACATTTTTTTTTTCCTGGCTCTCCGAACGCATCCGAGTTCGTCTTCTCGAAAAAATGAATGTTACCGTTTCTATCGTTTCTTTGCAATTCAGTCAACTTCTTTGCCATTTCTCTTCATTTATCTTCTCTTAACTCGTGAAACGTGAGCAGCGAGGTTTTTTTAATGATAATTGACATTAATCCACAAGGGGGATGTTTAGTACATCATTAAAGTAAAGGCGTCCTCTCGCCATTTAAACGTAAAATTTATTGAAAAAGAAATGTTAAACATTAACAGAATATAAAGGGATAAAAAAAACGCTCTTATTAGAAGGACATCAAATTACATTTTATCTTCGTGTTCCATGTTTTTAAATGTCTGGGCTTCTCAGAAATTCCTACATTCTTCTCTGAAAACTGCTTCTAAAAAGTTTGCATAGTTTCGCTTGTAATGTTGTTTACGGGATAACTGGCGAAGTTGCTGGACTATATACATGGAGAAGTCCTCTTCGCCTTTAGTCGTGCTTGACATTAAATAGTGGACGAAGTGTCCTTTCAGCCAGTTAACTGAGTTCCGTTTTGTTTTAGGGTACGGAACAGTATCTGGGTACAAGAAATCGTCAGGTGTAATACGAAGAAACGATGTTCTTGTGATGGTTGCAAGCTTTTTACGAATATAGTTCCAGACGTCTTTCGCCTTGGAGCACACAAAAAGATGTTCATCGCTATCCATTAAGCTGCACGTTGCACACAGTGGTGAGTCCACCAAATGTATGGAATATAGCTTGGAGTTGGTGTGGACTTTCCTGTTCACTAAGCGATACCAGGAGGCTCTGACCGCAGTTGTCAAATCACGGCAGTGGATGTTCTTCCAGATTATTGGCCATCTGTGGTTGGGATATTTTTGTTCAATGACGTTCCGGTTCTTGTTTTCCATTAACTTCTTATAAACCTTATGCGCCGTCATGAGCTCATCGTTTGGCATGTTTAGCTGCAAGTAGCTCAAGTCGACTAAAAAGGTTTGAAAATGCGACATAGCGTTCGGAATATGTCGGACGTTGATTGGAGGCTGCAGACTGGTAGGCGTGATCTCGTTTAACAGGTGGGCTGTTAAACTGTTTGGTGAATTCTTCCAGATCTTGTATGTATTACACACGTATAGCGCCCGTGCCTTATTTGCAACATGCGTAAGATTTAATCCACCATCCCAGATGGCCAAAGTGAGCGTGTCGTATTTTACTTTGAAGATGTACCCTCGAGTGATGAAGTGACCCAAAGCTGACATAATTCATTTCATTGTCTCGTGTGGCATCGGTGAAACTTGTGCAACGTAATTGATCTTCGACGTTATGTAAACGTTGGCGAGGGTAACCTTTTGTACGTCATCAAGTTTTCTGATGTAGTGACTCTGTATGCATGCACGCAGACGTGCGAGAATTCCTGTAATTGACAGCGATCGTGTGCCTTATGTCACTCCGGTATTCGATTCCTAAGCATTGCAGTTTGGAGACTGGAGTTATGTATCCATGGTGCTGTACTGCAACCCCACATCCTATGTTCATAAAACCACACTTTCTTTCATTTAACTTCGCCCCTGAAGCAAGTTCGTATTTGTTAACGATTTGGAGAGCTGCTACTAACTCCTGGTCGTCCGTAACTAAGAAACCGACGTCATCCGCGTAAGCATTGCAGGCTATCTTAATTCCATTGATTGTCAATCCTTGTAGACGTTGGTTCAGTGTAGCAAGAAGGGGTTCAATGGCGATAGCAAAAAGTGCCATTGACAAAGGGCAACCCTGTCTCACCGAGCTCTTTATTCTAATTTCTTTTGTGAGTTGTCCATTCACTAGTGCTCTTGTTACACCTTTACTGAGGATTTCACTTATGAAGTTTATGAAGCGCTGCGGAAAGCCCATAGCATGCATGGTGCTCAAGAGGTAATGGTGATTCACTTGATCAAATGCCTTTGCAAAATCAAGTGATACTAGGGCACACTGAATTTTGCAAGCCTGTGCTGTAGCAATCACGTCTCTGTATTCACATAAGTTTTGTTGGATTTTCCTGTCAAGACCCACGCACGTCCGGTATCTGCCTATTACTGTATTCAGCACCAGTTTCAGTCTACGGGCAAAGATTCGTGCCACGATTTTGTAATCACAGTTTAGGAGCGTTACAGGTCTAAAATCGTCAATATGTCTGCTTCCTGGGTGTTTAGGGATGAAAACTGCAATTCCTTCTACCAGTTCTTGAGGCAGATTAAAATGTGGCTGCAACAATTCATTGTACATAGCTAATAATTTTGGCTGCAGTTGTTCTCGAAAAGAATGATAGAATTCCGCAGTCAGTCCGTCAGGGCCCGGTGACTTGTTTTTGGGGCTTCGTTGGATGGCATATTCCAGTTCCTCCTCATCAATGTCTGTAATAAGGTTCTCGGCTTGTGCATCACTTAATGACCCTTGAAGGTTGCGTAACAGCTCCTGTTGCATTATTGCGTCGTTGCTTCCCGTTGCCAGCAGCGATTCCAGGTGAGTATGAATTGCATTTTTTGTCTTGTTGCTGCACGAGGGTGGTCCCGTCACGTAACCGGAGTTGTGTTATAATTTTTCTTTTGCCTCTCTTATTCTCGCGTATTACGTGAAACATTGAAGGTTCTTCCTGCTCTATGAGGTTATCGGACCGAGACCGGACTTTGTACCCAACACACTGTTGTCGTTTAAGTTTCACAAGTTTTGCTTTTATACGCTTTATTTGTACGTAATTGTCAATTATCGTCGCGTCCGATTTATATAACTCTCGTAAGCAAGAGAAGTAAAATTCTGTAGTCTTTTGTTGCCAGTAATACTTTTCCCGTGAATAAGTCTGAAACATTCTCCGTATCTTTGGTTTGGCATGTTTGAGCCACCATTCCGTCACCGAGTTGTACTGTGCTGCTTTACGTTCACATGCCCTCCATGTGTCATTAAATGCACGCTGGCATTCTACATCATTGAGAATGGAGTTATTTAATTTCCACGTGCCTCTGGCCCGGTATGTGCCTTGTTTGCACATGTTAATTGTACATATATATGCGGCGTGGTCTGATAAAATTGTCGGCCAAATTTCGGAATGTAGGACGGCGGAACTAAGTTGTTCGGTAACATATATCCTGTCCAGCCGACTTGCAGAGTGGCTCGTGACGTACGTGAATCCTTGTAAACTGCCGTGCAGGTGTTCCCAGGTGTCAATTAAACGCAGATCATTGACAATACGTTTCAGTTCCATCGATGTGTTAAAATTGGGCGTCTGGTCTTTACGGTGCAGCACACAGTTAAAGTCACCTGCAAGTATTAGGTGATCATAATTCCTTCCAAAAAGCTGTACAATATCACTGGTAATGAAGTCTGCCCTGCCCCGCCGATTGCTACTGCCGGATGGCGCATACACGTTAATTATGCGAGTGCGGTGAACCGTGACTGCAATTCCCCTGCTATTCGGTAATTTTTCCACATCAGTCATTATGATGCCTTCTTTTGCCAAAACAGCTGTTCCGAGATCCGCTCCACTTCCCGGATTGGTGATAGCCGTATATCCGGCAAGTCGTTCAAGTTCTATGGCAGTCACTTCTTGAAGCAAGATTATATCAATGTCGGCAGCACGTAAGAGATCCTGTAACATGGACAGTCGCAACCCTGACCGAATCTTATTGATGTTGAGAGTGGCTATTTTATAAGCTTGCGACTGATTCATGGGTTTAAGGTTTTTCAGCAGTTAAGTTGTCCTCTTAGGGTGGCTGGGAATAGAAGGCGGTTGGGCTTCAGTCGAGGTGACCATCGTGCCACCTTTTGTTGTTGTAGTCTGCTCCGTCGAGATGGTAGAGGGTTCCGTCCCCAATTTCTGGACCGCGGCTGTGTCTGCGTTTGCCTCCGTTTCTTCCATTTCCTCTGCCCAGGATTTGGAACATGTTGATTGAAGCAAAGCCTCTGCTTGTCTTATTTCTGCAGATGGGGTCAGCGCTAGTTTTGAAACCGGGATAGACTCTGTGCCTCCACTCGACCCTTGATGTGAAATCGATTCAGAAGAGGCAGACATCTCGACATCCATTCCTGCCGAGACAGGTTCACTTACATCAGCACTCACAGAATTTTCATGGCGGATCTTACTTATAATCTTCTTTGCTTTTTCCCGCAGTAATGGGGCGACTTGATTGGCACCCTGGTGGGCTCGTCTCCGTTTCTTAGTCTTCTTTGTGCAGGACGACCCCTTTGATGACTCCGAGCCATCAGTATCAGAAGTCCGTTGTTCCATCGACTCGTTCTCATCAATAGATTCAAGATCCATCGACTCCCGTACTTCGTTAGGCCCAGGTATAGGGAGAGCATCAGTCAAACCTGTTTGTTCGCGGTCTGGTTCACTCGGTCCTGCATCATCGCTCATTTCCATGTATGTGTCTGAGTAAATCTCGGCACTTGAAAGGACATCAAAGTTTGAACTTGCAGGGACGCATTCGGTGACTGTCTGCGTAGCATCAGGTTTATCATTGCCGTCTGATGGCGGGACATCTGAAAGTGGGGTCGCGGCTTGCACTGTAGTTAGCGCCGACGAGTAAGTCAGGGGCAGCGCCGTGGTCACGGAAGGACGCGCGGCCTCCCCGGCTGGTATCTGCGCCACGCGGCGTTGTAAACACTGCGCTCTGACGTGGCCTGTCGCGCCGCAGCCAGCGCAAGTCCTCGGCTGTCCATCGTATATGACAATCCCACGGTGTCCGCCTACAGTTATGTAAGAGGGGATATGCTTTGTTAGGTCGATCTTAACCTGTCGCACACCGCTTAACACAGGGAATTTATGGCTCGGAGAGAACTTCTCCGCAAAATTGTTCAACACCCTGCCATACGGCGCAAGGACCGCATTAATTTGTTCCGCTGTTGTTTCAAAGGGCAGCTCAAATACGCGCACCGTCCGAATGCCAAGTCCTGCATGTGTGATAGTCACCTCACCGACAGTACCGTCCCTGTATTTAAATTTCAAAGCCCCTCCACTGCTTGCGACAACTCGATCAAATACGTCGGAGTTGATAACTTTAAGGTAAACAACACTAGTGACGATAGAAAAGTTCATCGGCAGATATATTAGCGGTTTCTTCTAACCAATTTTCTACTTCGAAAGAGCTCGGTCTAGGGTGATTCGTGTCAAAGGTGAACTTCAGGGTATCTATTCTCTTCGTCTGATTCATGGTTTCATGGTTTTCTCTACAGTTAGGACGACGCTGTATGCACGCGACATACCGCGCAGACGTAAACAAACTCACCACGGCGCGCAGCTCAGCCGGAGGTCCGCACACCGCCGTAGCCGCGACGAGACTGCTAACGGGCCTCGTGCACGACGGCTCGATCAGCGTTTGTGAAACAGTAAGCTGCTAATTTCTGTGCAAAAACAGGTGGTTTTATGGTCAAGCAGCATTTGTTCTGGTTTCATTTTTGTCCCGAGGATAATTTCATAGGATGTCGATTTCTCTCGACAACGTACGAAAGACGTTTGTTTCACGCCAAGAACGCGAGGAATAAACGGTTTAAACTCGCCGAGATTTGCACGCAAAAAGGTGCGTTCCGGTACCGGGAATCGAACCCGGGCCTGCTGGGTGAAAGCCAGCTATCCTAGCCACTAGACCATACCGGATGCTTGCCGTTTTTCCGTTATTTACATTCCTTCTACGTAAATTTAGTGTGCATTCTACTTTTGATGTGATTCGCTGTTTGCGAGTTACGGTGTGTATGCTGAACGCCAAATACAGCTTATTAAAAGTAAAACTAATCGCTATTGTTAACATGCCTTACCAGGGGAGGACCAAGAGAAGTGTTATAACGCTATGAGTTCGACACATGTCGAAGATGAAGCATTCGAAACGTGTTCAAAATTAGCAACATGCAGCATCGTTCATTATCAAAAGCACGGTACGAATTCCGATTTCATCTACGTTAAATTATATGCCCCGGGTGAGGATCGAACTCACGACCTTAAGATTATGAGACTTACGCGCTACCTACTGCGCTACCGAGGCACTGCAATTTTTTTGAAGTCTATAACTATAGCAAGTTCCAAAGTTTGTGCTACATGAGTAATCCGTCTACCGCTACATGCGCAGTCGTTGCTCGGTAAATTAACACACAGCGCTGGTATTCAACGGACATCACCCTTGCATGTTGTTACAGTACGCTACCCAGGCGACAAGTGGACACAGTAGCTCATGATGGAACGTTGACAGTGGTCAGCGTCTATTTACCTGCCAGCGTCCATGCAACAAGTTATTGCGTTCTGCATGTCTGTCTCACCTCTCCGCAATTTGCGTTGTAGCATCATCATGGACACCGGAAAAATTATGCATCGGCCGGGAATCGAACCCGGGCCGCCCGCGTGGCAGGCGAGCATTCTACCACTGAACCACCGATGCCGTACGCCACCTCGTGATTCCTGCCAAAACCGTCGTCTGCGAGAGTTCATTCCTGCCGAGAATCGGTGGCTTCTCTCGAAAATGTGCCACACAAGCAGGCCCACCTCGGCGTACTGCAGACGTGCTGTGCGGTGGTGGTGTAATGGTCAGCATAGTTGCCTTCCAAGCAGTTGATCCGGGTTCGATTCCCGGCCACCGCAAATTTCGTTTTGTTGTTACAGACGAGTGCGTCTTGTGTGCGCTCGTAGAGTTTGCGGTCGGTTTTCATTCAATATATTTCTTCTTTCTCGCTCTGTTAGGTCCAGCATTTGGTGCCTCTCTGTCTCGACTTGTCTCGACTGACGCGAGAGCTGACGCTCTCAAGTCGGCCTATATCTAGGGACAGGTAGCTTAAAATGGCTGAGAGACGCCCGTTTCCTTTCGTAATAGAAAAATAACAGTGGCCCGTGGGGGGATCGAACCCACGACCTACGCGTTATTAGCACGACGCTCTAACCAACTGAGCTAACGGGCCTCGTGATCGACGGTTCGTTCTGCGTTTGTGAAACATTATGCTGCTAATTTCTGTGCAAAAACGGTGGTTTTATGGTCAAGCTGCATTTGTTCTGGTTTCATTTTTGTCCCGAGGATAATTTCATAGTATGTCGATTTCTCTCGACAACGTACGAAAGACGTTAGTTTCACGCCAAGAACGCGAGGAATAAACGGTTAAAACTCGTCAAGATTTGCACGCAAAAAGGTACGTTCCGGTACCAGGAATCGAACCCGGGCCTGCTGGGTGAAAGCCAGCTATCCTAGCCACTAGACCATACCGGATGCTTGCTGTTTTTCCGTTATTTACATTCCTTCTACGTAAATTTAGTGTGCATTCTAATTTTGATGTGATTCTCTTTTTGCGAGTTTCGTTGTCTATGCTGAACGCCAAATACAGCTTATTAAATGTTAAACGAATCGCTTTTGTCAACATGCCTTACAAGTGGAGGACCAAGAGAAGTGTTATAACGCTATGAGTTCGACACATTTCGAAGATGAAGCATTCGAAACGTGTTCAAAATTTTTCGGGTCTCCTTCCTCCCCTCTAACCCGTCCTTCCGCTCGCCAACATCGCCTTCATCGGCGTTGGCTTCATCTGCCTTTAATAAGGATAGTGGCTGCTGTCGGATACTTAAAAATAAAAGACTTCCCATGTGTGCTTCTATGACAGCAGTGAAAAAGAAAATGCACAAGTCGACGTATTTCCGTCTTGAAAATAAGGGATTTTTTCTTTGTTTGCCTCAGTCTCCTTTTTTTACTTTATGTTTTTATTTTCTTTAGTAAATAAATGTCTTCTTTCAAGAAAAAAAAACTAGATCTGCCTCCATGTAAATGTTGACCTCAAAGGTCTTATGGCTCCATTGCCGTTTATAACTTAAAACCTTTTCTCTTGGTAATGTTGCCATTTAACTGTTCAAAATAAACCAACAGAAATTAAAATCATGTCCTATCTTTCGGTAAATCGTGGGGACCATCCTGTCCTCAATCTTAAAACATAAAACTTTGACCCCTGAACTGAAGGAATGGTAAAACAAAGGCGATATATAAATTTGGCTTCGAAACAAACATATAAGGAATTTGTGTAAATAAAAATTTCCTTCCTTCCTTGTCATGGTAATGTGTTTAGTAAGAAATTAGCGAAATGTTTCTTGTAATGTCTTGTTTTCATCAGCTTGTGATGCTCCGCAGTAAGGTATACCCAGAAATCTTCCAATTTCATGTCCGTGTTTGAAAAAATGTATTGGCCGATGCCCCCTTTAGCCAGTTGATGGCGTTTCTTTTTGTTTTGGGGAACGGTACGTCTTCTGGGAAAAGAAAATCGGCAGCTGTTATGTAGTTTGGCGACGTTCTGCTGATGGATGCCAATTTCCGTCGTATATACATCCATATTTCTTTGATTTTGTCGCACCCGAATCGGTGTTCTTCCGTATCTAATACGTTGCACGTGACACAATCTGGTGAGTTTGCCAGGTGGATGTTGTAAAGTTTAGAGTTAGTTGCAATTTTGCGATTTACAACTAAGTACCACGTAGTCTTCATCGTGGAAGGTAAGTTACGACAATGTATATTTTTCCAAATCATCTTCCAGTTGTGAGATCTGTATTTGTCTTCTATGATGTTTTTCTTTTTATCTTTCATTAATTCACGGTATATATCTTTAACTTTCTTCTTTCTGACATCGGGGATTCGTGCTTGTAAATAGCTATACTCTAATAGAAAGTATTTCAAGTGATAAAGTCCGTTCGGGACATGTTGTACACTGATGGGTGGACTGAGGTCAGCCGGAGCTATTTCATCCAACAAGTGTGCAACAAGGCTGTTGGTACAAGTCTTCCATAGTTCAGACGTTTTAGCGATGTATAACGCCTGTGCCTTCTTACCAATGTCTGTGAGATTGAGACCCCCACTTATTGGCGGAAGCGTTAGGGTGTCATAATGCACTTTGAAAATGTGACCGCGACTGACAAAGTGGCCAAGTGCGGACATGAATTGTTTTGTCATAGTTGAAGGTATGGGCAGGACTTGAGCGACATAATTAAGTTTTGCAGTTAGGCAGATGTTGGCTACTGTTACTTTCTGGATTTCATTGAGTTTCCTGATGCTGTAGGTCTGTGCACAGGCGCGTAGTTTATTTAACAGTCCCTTGTAGTTTGCTGCTTTGGTACGACGGATAGTATTGTGAAAGTCAATACCTAGGCACTTGAAAAACGTCAGCTCACGTAGATGTCCAGAAGTTTGTGGCCCTAAACCACGGCCGATATTAAAAATTCCAGATTTTGTCCTGTTGAGCAGCGCGCCAGATGCACGTTCATACTGTTGTACGATTTGCAAAGCAGTCTCTATTTCAGGTCTGTTAATGACAAGGAAACCCACATCATCCGCATAGGCCTTGCAAACTATTTTGTTTCCGTGTATTTGTAATCCTTGTAGACGTTGCATCAGTGTGGCAAGCAGGGGCTCGATCGCGATGGAAAAGAGCGCCATAGAAACTGGGCAACCCTGTCTCACAGAGCTGGATACTTCTATTTTCCTGGTAGGGTGTCCATTGATGATGATTTGGGATGTATTGTTCGTTATCATATGTTGCAAAATGGTTACGAACCGAGGCGGAAAACCCATCGCGTGCATAGTACGGAGGAGATACTGGTGATTGACCCTGTCAAAGGCTTTGTCAAAGTCTAATGATATTATGGCACATTGAAGTTTACAGACCTCAGCCGTTGATATGAGGTCGCGGTAGTCGCACAGGGTGTGGAAGAGTCTCCTATCTTGGCCCACACCCGTCTGGTAGGGTCCAGTTACGCTGTTAATTGTCGATTTAAGCCTGTGTGCTAAAAGTCGAGCAAAGATTTTGTAATCACTGTTTAGAAGAGTGATAGGTCTCGAATTGTCAATTTTTTTACTAACAGGATTTTTTGGAATCAAAACTATGATGCCTTCGCGAAATTCTTGTGGGATCTCATTTGTGGGCTCCAACAGTTCGTTACAGAGGAGTGTAATTTTTGTTTTGATCTGGTCCCAGAACACTTGGTAGAATTCCGCTGGGATGCCATCCGCTCCTGGAGATTTATTTTTGGCACTTGCCCGAACGGCGTATTCCACGTCTTCTTCGGTCGCCTGTGCTACGAGTTTCTCTACTTCCGTGTGGTTGACTCTGCCTTGCACATTTTGCAATAGAACATTTTGTGCTTCTTCGTCCACTTCTTTATGAGACATCAAGGCTGTGAAATGGCTTAGAATTGCTTCCTTTATTTGTCTATGTGTGGACAAAGTTGTACCATCTGCCGCTGTTAGTTCTGTCAGTATCTTGCTGTGTCCATGTTTCCTTTCTTGTATGACATGATAAATGGAGGTATTTTCTTGTTGTGCCATGGTTTGGACCAGTGATCGAACTATGTATCCTTCTAGTTGTTTGCGACGCAGGGCCAAAATTTTGGCCTGTATTCTTTTGATTCGTTCGTAGTATCCAGTAGCCGAAGTGCCTAGCATGTAGATTTCTCTTAAACAGTGAAAATAAAATTCTATTGTTTTTTGTGCCATGAATATTTATCTTTAGAGTAGTTAATAAAACATCTCCTTATTTTAGGTTTTGCACACTTTAGCCACCATTCTATTGCCGAAGTATAAGAGGCGAATCTGTGCTCGCACTCCCTCCAGGTTTTGAGGAAGGCCTCTTGACATGCCGGGTCTTGTAGGTGTGAAACATTTAATTTCCACAGCCTCTGTATCTGCATGTGCCTTGTCGTTCCATATTTACGGTACATAAATATGCTGCGTGATCTGAAAAGGCCACTGGCCAAACTTCAGACTGCAGAATATGAGTGCTCAAGGCAGACGTGACATATATCCTGTCCAAACGGCTTGCTGAATGATTGGTGATGTAGGTAAAACCAGGTGCCACTCCATGTTTGTACTCCCACGAGTCAATGAATCGCAGGTCTCGGACTATGCGCTCCAGCTCAATAGATTTGTTCATGTTGGGAATTTGATCTTTAGCGCTGAGGACGCAATTAAAGTCACCTCCTAAGATGACGTGTTCGTTGTTAGTACCAAACAGGGGAACAATGTCTTCCTTAAAGAATTCTGCTCGTAATCGTCTATTACTGGACCCAGATGGAGCATAGATATTTATTAGCCTGATGTTATGGAAGGTGCCAGCAATACCTCTACTATTGGGTAATTTCGTAACATCCTTGATAATGATGCCTTCCTTCACAAGTAAGGCTGTACCCATTTCAGAACCCATACCAGGATTAATGAAGGCATTATAGCCTGGTATGCAGTCAAGCCTGATTTCTGTTACTTCTTGCAGGAATGCTATGTCAACGTCTGCAGCATGTAAGAAGTCTTTTAGATGTTGTAATTTCAGCTCACTACGTATCTTATTAAGATTTACCGTTGCGAGTCTATAGGCCTGTAGTGGAATGATGGGTGGCTATACGCAAATTAAGCTTAGAAAAAGGGATCGTGATACTAACCATGACGTGGTACTGACCGTGAAGTTTCTAAACGCATATAGAAAGATGCTTGTGCAAAAATCTACCACCAGGTACATCAAGAGCTGTTTAATAGTATTCGTCATTAGGGAATGGATCAGTAGAACTTGCTTGTTGTGCGTTAATTTCTGTAGAGCCATCGTGGAGGGATTGACAGTCGCCGTCCGTTTGGAATGGACCTGCGGGGGTCTCGGTTACAGCGGTATCCATCTCCTCTTCCGTACTAGACCCCATTTCTTCGGCCCAGGTAGGTGGTACTAAATTTTCCGACGTGCTGGGTACCTTGTCAGGAGAACGTTCGGCGACAGTCTGGTCATCAAGTCCGGAATCGGTGTGTGAGGTGTATTCAGTATTGAATATCACAGAAGTCGTGGCCTTTTCCATTGTTCCTGACACATTGGTGGACGTGTGTTCTGAGTTCCTAAGTTGAGCACTTATCTGCTTTGCCTTTTCCCGTAAGGGCGGTGCAGTGACCTCCGCTCCCTGACGCGCAAGCCTCCGTTTCCGTCTTCTCTTTGGAGATGAACCTCTTGGCGGACTTTGGTCATTTCCAAGCGGAGCTTCTGTCGGTGTAGGAGTCTCTGCTGGTGGGTGCTCTACAGTGTTTGAGACAAAGAGCTGTTGCTTAATACTCTCAAGAGGTGTTAGTTGTTCCAAAACTGACGGTGCGGGTTGTACAAAAGTTGGAGTAATTTCCATAGGGGCCTCTGGTGGGACGTCGGATGTTGTCGATTCTGTCGCTTGTATTGCAGGGGCCTGTTCTTGTACGACTACAGCAGGTAGCGGTGGCTGAGAAGTCTGAGGGAGGGTCTGCGCAGTTGGTTCAGTCGTCATCTCTACCTCAGGCACGTCAAGACAAGCATTGACTTCGGGGCCCGCAGAAGCATGGAGACCGCGCGCCGCGGCCGCAAACGTCACCGGCAGAGTCGACAACACGGGCGGCCTGGCCGCCTCGCCGGCCGGCAGCTGCGCCACGCGCCGCTGCATGCACTCGGCTCCTACGTGGCCCGTAGAGTTGCACACGGCACACATCTTAGGCTGGTCATCATACATCACAATTGCTCGGTATCCGCAGACCTGAATGTATGACGGAATGAGCTTATGCAAGTCGACTTTCAGCTGTCGTACCCCGTTTAGTACCGGAAAGCGATGAGCAGTAGACCACCTTTCAGCAATATTACTAATCACTCTACCGTATGGCGAGATCACTGCGTCTATATCGGCACTCGTTATCTCAAAAGGCAGTTCAAAAATGCGCACAGTTCTTATTCCAAGGCCTGCATGAGAAACGAAAACCTTTCCAACATTGCCATCACTGTATTTATACTTCATAACTCCACCACAGGATTCGACTATTTTGGCACACATATCGGATCTAGCGAGTTTCACAAAAACCACGCTGCTAACAATCGATAGATGGATGCCAATAATATCCTCGATTCCTATTTTAACGCATTGTTCTAGAAATTCCTCAATTTAAAAAGATTTCGGTCGGGCAAATTCTCTTTCAAAAGTAAACTTCAGGGTATCCTTTCTATTCCTATCAGTCATCACTGTTCCGTATTCATCTTCTACAACTGAACACGAATAATTGCAAGTCGCAACAGCAAGCGCAGAGACTTACCACGCGGAAGCAGCAAGCAGCGCAGCGCACAGCACGGCGTGTGTTGCCTCCACGCAGTCCGCCACTAGACTGCCGCCACTAGACCATACCGGATGTTTGCCGTTTTTCCGTTATTTACATTCCTTCTACGTAAATTTAGTGTGCATTCTACTTTTGATGTGATTCGCTGTTTGCGAGTTTCGTTGTGTATGCTGAACGCCAAATACAGCTTATTAAAAGTAAAACTAATCGCTTTTGTTAACATGCCTTACCAGTGGAGGACCAAGAGAAGTGTTATAACGCTATGAGTTCGACACATGTCGAAGATGAAGCATTCGAAACGTGTTCAAAATTAGCAACATGCAGCATCGTTCATTATCAAAACCACTGTACGAATTCTCATTTCATCTACGTTAAATTATATGCCGCGGGTGAGGATCGAACTCACGACCTTAAGATTATGAGACTTACGCGCTACCTACTGCGCTACCGAGGCACTTGCTGTCGACACTTTTTTGAAGTCGATAACTATAGCAAGTTCCAAAGTTTGTGCTACCTGAGTAATCCGTCTAGCCGCTACATGCGCAGTCGTTGCTCGGTAAATTAACACACAGCGCTGGTATTCAACGGACATCACCCTTGCATGTTGTTACAGTACGCTACCCAGGCGACAAGTGGACACAGTAGCTCATGATGGAACGTTGACAGTGGTCAGCGTCTATTTACTTGCCAGCGTCCATGCAACAAGTTATTGCGTTCTGCATGTCTGTCTCACCTCTCCGCGATTTCCGTTGTAGCATCATCGTGGACACCGCAAAAAATTATGCATCGGCCGGGAATCGAACCCGGGCCGCCCGCGTGGCAGGCGAGCATTCTACCACTGAACCACCGATGCTGTATGCCACCTAGTGATTCTTGCCAAAAGCGTCGTCTGCTAGAGTTCATTCCTGCAGAGAATCGGTGGATTTTCTCGAAAATGTGCCACACAAGCAGACCCATCTTGGCGTACTGCAGACGTGCTGTGCGGTGGTGGTGTAATGGTCAGCATAGTTGCCTTCCAAGCAGTTGATCCGGGTTCGATTCCCGGCCACCGCAAGTAGTATTTCGTTTTTGCAGATATGTGCGTCTAGGGTGCGCTCTTAGAGTTTTCTCATTCATTTCATTTATCTTTCCTCGCTCTGTATGGTCCAGCATATAGTGTCCCTCCCAGTTTCGACTTGTCTCGACTTTGCTCGACTGACGCGAGAGCTGACGCTCTCAAGTCGGCCTATATCTAGGGACAGGTAGCTTCAAATGGCTGAGAGACGCACGTTTCCTTTCGTAACAGAAAAATAACAGTGGCCCGTGGGGGGATCGAACCCACGACCTTCGCGTTATTAGCACGACGCTCTAACCAACTGAGCTAACGGGCCTCGTGCACGACGGTTCGTTCTGCGTTTGTGAAACATTATGCTGCTAATTTCTGTGCAAAAACGGTGGTTTTATGGTCAAGCAGCATTTGTTCTGGTTTCATTTTTGTCCCGAGGATAATTACATAGTATGTCGATTTCTCTCGACAACGTACGAAAGACGTTTGTTTCACGCCAAGAACGCGAGGAATAAACGGTTTAAACTCGTCGAGATTTGCACGCAAAAAGGTGCGTTCCGGTACCGGGAATCGAACCCGGGCCTGCTGGGTGAAAGCCAGCTATCCTAGCCACTAGACCATACCGGATGCTTGCCGTTTTTCCGTTATTTACATTCCTTCTACGTAAATTTAGTGTGCATTCGACTTTTGATGTGATTCGCTGTTTGCGAGTTTCGTTGTGTATGCTGAACGCCAAATACAGCTTATTAAAAGTAAAACTAATCGCTTTTGTTAACATGCCTTACCAGTGGAGGACCAAGAGAAGTGTTATAACGCTATGAGTTCGACACATGTCGAAGATGAAGCATTCGAAACGTGTTCAAAATTAGCAACATGCAGCATCGTTCATTATCAAAAGCACAGTACGAATTCTGATTTCATCTACGTTAAATTATATGCCCCGGGTGAGGATCGAACTCACGACCTTAAGATTATGAGACTTACGCGCTACCTACTGCGCTACCGAGGCACTTGCTGTCGACAATTTTTTGAAGTCGATAACTATAGCAAGTTCCAAAGTTTGTGCTACCTGAGTAATCCGTCTAGCCGCTACATGCGCAGTCGTTGCTCGGTAAATTAACACACAGCGCTGGTATTCAACGGACATCACCCTTGCATGTTGTTACAGTATGCTACCCAGGCGACAAGTGGACACAGTAGCTCATGATGGAACGTTGACAGTGGTCAGCGTCTATTTACTTGCCAGCGTCCATGCAACAAGTTATTGCGTTCTGCATGTCTGTCTCACCTCTCCGCGATTTCCGTTGTAGCATCATCGTGGACACCGCAAAAAATTATGCATCGGCCGGGAATCGAACCCGGGCCGCCCGCGTGGCAGGCGAGCATTCTACCACTGAACCACCGATGATGTATGCCACCTAGTGATTCTTGCCAAAAGCGTCGTCTGCTAGAGTTCATTCCTGCAGAGAATCGGTGGATTTTCTCGAAAATGTGCCACACAAGCAGACCCATCTTGGCGTACTGCAGACGTGCTGTGCGGTGGTGGTGTAATGGTCAATATAGTTGCCTTCCAAGCAGTTGATCCGGGTTCGATTCCCGGCCACCGCAAGTAGTATTTCGTTTTTGCAGATATGTGCGTCTAGGGTGCGCTCTTAGAGTTTTCTCATTCATTTCATTTATCTTTCCTCGCTCTGTATGGTCCAGCATATAGTGTCCCTCCCAGTTTCGACTTGTCTCGACTTTGCTCGACTGACGCGAGAGCTGACGCTCTCAAGTCGGCCTATATCTAGGGACAGGTAGCTTCAAATGGCTGAGAGACGCACGTTTCCTTTCGTAACAGAAAAATAACAGTGGCCCGTGGGGGGATCGAACCCACGACCTTCGCGTTATTAGCACGACGCTCTAACCAACTGAGCTAACGGGCCTCGTGCACGACGGTTCGTTCTGCGTTTGTGAAACATTATGCTGCTAATTTCTGTGCAAAAACGGTGGTTTTATGGTCAAGCAGCATTTGTTCTGGTTTCATTTTTGTCCCGAGGATAATTACATAGTATGTCGATTTCTCTCGACAACGTACGAAAGACGTTTGTTTCACGCCAAGAACGCGAGGAATAAACGGTTTAAACTCGTCGAGATTTGCACGCAAAAAGGTGCGTTCCGGTACCGGGAATCGAACCCGGGCCTGCTGGGTGAAAGCCAGCTATCCTAGCCACTAGACCATACCGGATGCTTGCCGTTTTTCCGTTATTTACATTCCTTCTACGTAAATTTAGTGTGCATTCGACTTTTGATGTGATTCGCTGTTTGCGAGTTTCGTTGTGTATGCTGAACGCCAAATACAGCTTATTAAAAGTAAAACTAATCGCTTTTGTTAACATGCCTTACCAGTGGAGGACCAAGAGAAGTGTTATAACGCTATGAGTTCGACACATGTCGAAGATGAAGCATTCGAAACGTGTTCAAAATTAGCAACATGCAGCATCGTTCATTATCAAAAGCACAGTACGAATTCTGATTTCATCTACGTTAAATTATATGCCCCGGGTGAGGATCGAACTCACGACCTTAAGATTATGAGACTTACGCGCTACGTACTGCGCGACCGAGGCACTTGCTGTCGACACTTTTTTGAAGTCGATAACTATAGCAAGTTCCAAAGTTTGTGCTACCTGAGTAATCCGTCTAGCCGCTACATGCGCAGTCGTTGCTCGGTAAATTAACACACAGCGCTGGTATTCAACGGACATCACCCTTGCATGTTGTTACAGTATGCTACCCAGGCGACAAGTGGACACAGTAGCTCATGATGGAACGTTGACAGTGGTCAGCGTCTATTTACTTGCCAGCGTCCATGCAACAAGTTATTGCGTTCTGCATGTCTGTCTCACCTCTCCGCGATTTCCGTTGTAGCATCATCTTGGACACCGCAAAAAATTATGCATCGGCCGGGAATCGAACCCGGGCCGCCCGCGTGGCAGGCGAGCATTCTACCACTGAACCACCGATGCTGTATGCCACCTAGTGATTCTTGCCAAAAGCGTCGTCTGCTAGAGTTCATTCCTGCAGAGAATCGGTGGATTTTCTCGAAAATGTGCCACACAAGCAGACCCATCTTGGCGTACTGCAGACGTGCTGTGCGGTGGTGGTGTAATGGTCAGCATAGTTGCCTTCCAAGCAGTTGATCCGGGTTCGATTCCCGGCCACCGCAAGTAGTATTTCGTTTTTGCAGATATGTGCGTCTAGGGTGCGCTCTTAGAGTTTTCTCATTCATTTCATTTATCTTTCCTCGCTCTGTATGGTCCAGCATATAGTGTCCCTCCCAGTTTCGACTTGTCTCGACTTTGCTCGACTGACGCGAGAGCTGACGCTCTCAAGTCGGCCTATATCTAGGGACAGGTAGCTTCAAATGGCTGAGAGACGCACGTTTCCTTTCGTAACAGAAAAATAACAGTGGCCCGTGGGGGGATCGAACCCACGACCTTCGCGTTATTAGCACGACGCTCTAACCAACTGAGCTAACGGGCCTCGTGCACGACGGTTCGTTCTGCGTTTGTGAAACATTATGCTGCTAATTTCTGTGCAAAAACGGTGGTTTTATGGTCAAGCAGCATTTGTTCTGGTTTCATTTTTGTCCCGAGGATAATTACATAGTATGTCGATTTCTCTCGACAACGTACGAAAGACGTTTGTTTCACGCCAAGAACGCGAGGAATAAACGGTTTAAACTCGTCGAGATTTGCACGCAAAAAGGTGCGTTCCGGTACCGGGAATCGAACCCGGGCCTGCTGGGTGAAAGCCAGCTATCCTAGCCACTAGACCATACCGGATGCTTGCCGTTTTTCCGTTATTTACATTCCTTCTACGTAAATTTAGTGTGCATTCGACTTTTGATGTGATTCGCTGTTTGCGAGTTTCGTTGTGTATGCTGAACGCCAAATACAGCTTATTAAAAGTAAAACTAATCGCTTTTGTTAACATGCCTTACCAGTGGAGGACCAAGAGAAGTGTTATAACGCTATGAGTTCGACACATGTCGAAGATGAAGCATTCGAAACGTGTTCAAAATTAGCAACATGCAGCATCGTTCATTATCAAAAGCACAGTACGAATTCTGATTTCATCTACGTTAAATTATATGCCCCGGGTGAGGATCGAACTCACGACCTTAAGATTATGAGACTTACGCGCTACGTACTGCGCGACCGAGGCACTTGCTGTCGACACTTTTTTGAAGTCGATAACTATAGCAAGTTCCAAAGTTTGTGCTACCTGAGTAATCCGTCTAGCCGCTACATGCGCAGTCGTTGCTCGGTAAATTAACACACAGCGCTGGTATTCAACGGACATCACCCTTGCATGTTGTTACAGTATGCTACCCAGGCGACAAGTGGACACAGTAGCTCATGATGGAACGTTGACAGTGGTCAGCGTCTATTTACTTGCCAGCGTCCATGCAACAAGTTATTGCGTTCTGCATGTCTGTCTCACCTCTCCGCGATTTCCGTTGTAGCATCATCTTGGACACCGCAAAAAATTATGCATCGGCCGGGAATCGAACCCGGGCCGCCCGCGTGGCAGGCGAGCATTCTACCACTGAACCACCGATGCTGTATGCCACCTAGTGATTCTTGCCAAAAGCGTCGTCTGCTAGAGTTCATTCCTGCAGAGAATCGGTGGATTTTCTCGAAAATGTGCCACACAAGCAGACCCATCTTGGCGTACTGCAGACGTGCTGTGCGGTGGTGGTGTAATGGTCAGCATAGTTGCCTTCCAAGCAGTTGATCCGGGTTCGATTCCCGGCCACCGCAAGTAGTATTTCGTTTTTGCAGATATGTGCGTCTAGGGTGCGCTCTTAGAGTTTTCTCATTCATTTCATTTATCTTTCCTCGCTCTGTATGGTCCAGCATATAGTGTCCCTCCCAGTTTCGACTTGTCTCGACTTTGCTCGACTGACGCGAGAGCTGACGCTCTCAAGTCGGCCTATATCTAGGGACAGGTAGCTTCAAATGGCTGAGAGACGCACGTTTCCTTTCGTAACAGAAAAATAACAGTGGCCCGTGGGGGGATCGAACCCACGACCTTCGCGTTATTAGCACGACGCTCTAACCAACTGAGCTAACGGGCCTCGTGCACGACGGTTCGTTCTGCGTTTGTGAAACATTATGCTGCTAATTTCTGTGCAAAAACGGTGGTTTTATGGTCAAGCAGCATTTGTTCTGGTTTCATTTTTGTCCCGAGGATAATTACATAGTATGTCGATTTCTCTCGACAACGTACGAAAGACGTTTGTTTCACGCCAAGAACGCGAGGAATAAACGGTTTAAACTCGTCGAGATTTGCACGCAAAAAGGTGCGTTCCGGTACCGGGAATCGAACCCGGGCCTGCTGGGTGAAAGCCAGCTATCCTAGCCACTAGACCATACCGGATGCTTGCCGTTTTTCCGTTATTTACATTCCTTCTACGTAAATTTAGTGTGCATTCTACTTTTGATGTGATTCGCTGTTTGCGAGTTTCGTTGTGTATGCTGAACGCCAAATACAGCTTATTAAAAGTAAAACTAATCGCTTTTGTTAACATGCCTTACCAGTGGAGGACCAAGAGAAGTGTTATAACGCTATGAGTTCGACACATGTCGAAGATGAAGCATTCGAAACGTGTTCAAAATTAGCAACATGCAGCATCGTTCATTATCAAAAGCACAGTACGAATTCTGATTTCATCTACGTTAAATTATATGCCCCGGGTGAGGATCGAACTCACGACCTTAAGATTATGAGACTTACGCGCTACCTACTGCGCTACCGAGGCACTTGCTGTCGACACTTTTTTGAAGTCGATAACTATAGCAAGTTCCAAAGTTTGTGCTACCTGAGTAATCCGTCTAGCCGCTACATGCGCAGTCGTTGCTCGGTAAATTAACACACAGCGCTGGTATTCAACGGACATCACCCTTGCATGTTGTTACAGTATGCTACCCAGGCGACAAGTGGACACAGTAGCTCATGATGGAACGTTGACAGTGGTCAGCGTCTATTTACTTGCCAGCGTCCATGCAACAAGTTATTGCGTTCTGCATGTCTGTCTCACCTCTCCGCGATTTCCGTTGTAGCATCATCTTGGACACCGCAAAAAATTATGCATCGGCCGGGAATCGAACCCGGGCCGCCCGCGTGGCAGGCGAGCATTCTACCACTGAACCACCGATGCTGTATGCCACCTAGTGATTCTTGCCAAAAGCGTCGTCTGCTAGAGTTCATTCCTGCAGAGAATCGGTGGATTTTCTCGAAAATGTGCCACACAAGCAGACCCATCTTGGCGTACTGCAGACGTGCTGTGCGGTGGTGGTGTAATGGTCAGCATAGTTGCCTTCCAAGCAGTTGATCCGGGTTCGATTCCCGGCCACCGCAAGTAGTATTTCGTTTTTGCAGATATGTGCGTCTAGGGTGCGCTCTTAGAGTTTTCTCATTCATTTCATTTATCTTTCCTCGCTCTGTATGGTCCAGCATATAGTGTCCCTCCCAGTTTCGACTTGTCTCGACTTTGCTCGACTGACGCGAGAGCTGACGCTCTCAAGTCGGCCTATATCTAGGGACAGGTAGCTTCAAATGGCTGAGAGACGCACGTTTCCTTTCGTAACAGAAAAATAACAGTGGCCCGTGGGGGGATCGAACCCACGACCTTCGCGTTATTAGCACGACGCTCTAACCAACTGAGCTAACGGGCCTCGTGCACGACGGTTCGTTCTGCGTTTGTGAAACATTATGCTGCTAATTTCTGTGCAAAAACGGTGGTTTTATGGTCAAGCAGCATTTGTTCTGGTTTCATTTTTGTCCCGAGGATAATTACATAGTATGTCGATTTCTCTCGACAACGTACGAAAGACGTTTGTTTCACGCCAAGAACGCGAGGAATAAACGGTTTAAACTCGTCGAGATTTGCACGCAAAAAGGTGCGTTCCGGTACCGGGAATCGAACCCGGGCCTGCTGGGTGAAAGCCAGCTATCCTAGCCACTAGACCATACCGGATGCTTGCCGTTTTTCCGTTATTTACATTCCTTCTACGTAAATTTAGTGTGCATTCGACTTTTGATGTGATTCGCTGTTTGCGAGTTTCGTTGTGTATGCTGAACGCCAAATACAGCTTATTAAAAGTAAAACTAATCGCTTTTGTTAACATGCCTTACCAGTGGAGGACCAAGAGAAGTGTTATAACGCTATGAGTTCGACACATGTCGAAGATGAAGCATTCGAAACGTGTTCAAAATTAGCAACATGCAGCATCGTTCATTATCAAAAGCACAGTACGAATTCTGATTTCATCTACGTTAAATTATATGCCCCGGGTGAGGATCGAACTCACGACCTTAAGATTATGAGACTTACGCGCTACCTACTGCGCTACCGAGGCACTTGCTGTCGACAATTTTTTGAAGTCGATAACTATAGCAAGTTCCAAAGTTTGTGCTACCTGAGTAATCCGTCTAGCCGCTACATGCGCAGTCGTTGCTCGGTAAATTAACACACAGCGCTGGTATTCAACGGACATCACCCTTGCATGTTGTTACAGTATGCTACCCAGGCGACAAGTGGACACAGTAGCTCATGATGGAACGTTGACAGTGGTCAGCGTCTATTTACTTGCCAGCGTCCATGCAACAAGTTATTGCGTTCTGCATGTCTGTCTCACCTCTCCGCGATTTCCGTTGTAGCATCATCGTGGACACCGCAAAAAATTATGCATCGGCCGGGAATCGAACCCGGGCCGCCCGCGTGGCAGGCGAGCATTCTACCACTGAACCACCGATGATGTATGCCACCTAGTGATTCTTGCCAAAAGCGTCGTCTGCTAGAGTTCATTCCTGCAGAGAATCGGTGGATTTTCTCGAAAATGTGCCACACAAGCAGACCCATCTTGGCGTACTGCAGACGTGCTGTGCGGTGGTGGTGTAATGGTCAATATAGTTGCCTTCCAAGCAGTTGATCCGGGTTCGATTCCCGGCCACCGCAAGTAGTATTTCGTTTTTGCAGATATGTGCGTCTAGGGTGCGCTCTTAGAGTTTTCTCATTCATTTCATTTATCTTTCCTCGCTCTGTATGGTCCAGCATATAGTGTCCCTCCCAGTTTCGACTTGTCTCGACTTTGCTCGACTGACGCGAGAGCTGACGCTCTCAAGTCGGCCTATATCTAGGGACAGGTAGCTTCAAATGGCTGAGAGACGCACGTTTCCTTTCGTAACAGAAAAATAACAGTGGCCCGTGGGGGGATCGAACCCACGACCTTCGCGTTATTAGCACGACGCTCTAACCAACTGAGCTAACGGGCCTCGTGCACGACGGTTCGTTCTGCGTTTGTGAAACATTATGCTGCTAATTTCTGTGCAAAAACGGTGGTTTTATGGTCAAGCAGCATTTGTTCTGGTTTCATTTTTGTCCCGAGGATAATTACATAGTATGTCGATTTCTCTCGACAACGTACGAAAGACGTTTGTTTCACGCCAAGAACGCGAGGAATAAACGGTTTAAACTCGTCGAGATTTGCACGCAAAAAGGTGCGTTCCGGTACCGGGAATCGAACCCGGGCCTGCTGGGTGAAAGCCAGCTATCCTAGCCACTAGACCATACCGGATGCTTGCCGTTTTTCCGTTATTTACATTCCTTCTACGTAAATTTAGTGTGCATTCGACTTTTGATGTGATTCGCTGTTTGCGAGTTTCGTTGTGTATGCTGAACGCCAAATACAGCTTATTAAAAGTAAAACTAATCGCTTTTGTTAACATGCCTTACCAGTGGAGGACCAAGAGAAGTGTTATAACGCTATGAGTTCGACACATGTCGAAGATGAAGCATTCGAAACGTGTTCAAAATTAGCAACATGCAGCATCGTTCATTATCAAAAGCACAGTACGAATTCTGATTTCATCTACGTTAAATTATATGCCCCGGGTGAGGATCGAACTCACGACCTTAAGATTATGAGACTTACGCGCTACGTACTGCGCGACCGAGGCACTTGCTGTCGACACTTTTTTGAAGTCGATAACTATAGCAAGTTCCAAAGTTTGTGCTACCTGAGTAATCCGTCTAGCCGCTACATGCGCAGTCGTTGCTCGGTAAATTAACACACAGCGCTGGTATTCAACGGACATCACCCTTGCATGTTGTTACAGTATGCTACCCAGGCGACAAGTGGACACAGTAGCTCATGATGGAACGTTGACAGTGGTCAGCGTCTATTTACTTGCCAGCGTCCATGCAACAAGTTATTGCGTTCTGCATGTCTGTCTCACCTCTCCGCGATTTCCGTTGTAGCATCATCTTGGACACCGCAAAAAATTATGCATCGGCCGGGAATCGAACCCGGGCCGCCCGCGTGGCAGGCGAGCATTCTACCACTGAACCACCGATGCTGTATGCCACCTAGTGATTCTTGCCAAAAGCGTCGTCTGCTAGAGTTCATTCCTGCAGAGAATCGGTGGATTTTCTCGAAAATGTGCCACACAAGCAGACCCATCTTGGCGTACTGCAGACGTGCTGTGCGGTGGTGGTGTAATGGTCAGCATAGTTGCCTTCCAAGCAGTTGATCCGGGTTCGATTCCCGGCCACCGCAAGTAGTATTTCGTTTTTGCAGATATGTGCGTCTAGGGTGCGCTCTTAGAGTTTTCTCATTCATTTCATTTATCTTTCCTCGCTCTGTATGGTCCAGCATATAGTGTCCCTCCCAGTTTCGACTTGTCTCGACTTTGCTCGACTGACGCGAGAGCTGACGCTCTCAAGTCGGCCTATATCTAGGGACAGGTAGCTTCAAATGGCTGAGAGACGCACGTTTCCTTTCGTAACAGAAAAATAACAGTGGCCCGTGGGGGGATCGAACCCACGACCTTCGCGTTATTAGCACGACGCTCTAACCAACTGAGCTAACGGGCCTCGTGCACGACGGTTCGTTCTGCGTTTGTGAAACATTATGCTGCTAATTTCTGTGCAAAAACGGTGGTTTTATGGTCAAGCAGCATTTGTTCTGGTTTCATTTTTGTCCCGAGGATAATTACATAGTATGTCGATTTCTCTCGACAACGTACGAAAGACGTTTGTTTCACGCCAAGAACGCGAGGAATAAACGGTTTAAACTCGTCGAGATTTGCACGCAAAAAGGTGCGTTCCGGTACCGGGAATCGAACCCGGGCCTGCTGGGTGAAAGCCAGCTATCCTAGCCACTAGACCATACCGGATGCTTGCCGTTTTTCCGTTATTTACATTCCTTCTACGTAAATTTAGTGTGCATTCTACTTTTGATGTGATTCGCTGTTTGCGAGTTTCGTTGTGTATGCTGAACGCCAAATACAGCTTATTAAAAGTAAAACTAATCGCTTTTGTTAACATGCCTTACCAGTGGAGGACCAAGAGAAGTGTTATAACGCTATGAGTTCGACACATGTCGAAGATGAAGCATTCGAAACGTGTTCAAAATTAGCAACATGCAGCATCGTTCATTATCAAAAGCACAGTACGAATTCTGATTTCATCTACGTTAAATTATATGCCCCGGGTGAGGATCGAACTCACGACCTTAAGATTATGAGACTTACGCGCTACCTACTGCGCTACCGAGGCACTTGCTGTCGACACTTTTTTGAAGTCGATAACTATAGCAAGTTCCAAAGTTTGTGCTACCTGAGTAATCCGTCTAGCCGCTACATGCGCAGTCGTTGCTCGGTAAATTAACACACAGCGCTGGTATTCAACGGACATCACCCTTGCATGTTGTTACAGTATGCTACCCAGGCGACAAGTGGACACAGTAGCTCATGATGGAACGTTGACAGTGGTCAGCGTCTATTTACTTGCCAGCGTCCATGCAACAAGTTATTGCGTTCTGCATGTCTGTCTCACCTCTCCGCGATTTCCGTTGTAGCATCATCTTGGACACCGCAAAAAATTATGCATCGGCCGGGAATCGAACCCGGGCCGCCCGCGTGGCAGGCGAGCATTCTACCACTGAACCACCGATGCTGTATGCCACCTAGTGATTCTTGCCAAAAGCGTCGTCTGCTAGAGTTCATTCCTGCAGAGAATCGGTGGATTTTCTCGAAAATGTGCCACACAAGCAGACCCATCTTGGCGTACTGCAGACGTGCTGTGCGGTGGTGGTGTAATGGTCAGCATAGTTGCCTTCCAAGCAGTTGATCCGGGTTCGATTCCCGGCCACCGCAAGTAGTATTTCGTTTTTGCAGATATGTGCGTCTAGGGTGCGCTCTTAGAGTTTTCTCATTCATTTCATTTATCTTTCCTCGCTCTGTATGGTCCAGCATATAGTGTCCCTCCCAGTTTCGACTTGTCTCGACTTTGCTCGACTGACGCGAGAGCTGACGCTCTCAAGTCGGCCTATATCTAGGGACAGGTAGCTTCAAATGGCTGAGAGACGCACGTTTCCTTTCGTAACAGAAAAATAACAGTGGCCCGTGGGGGGATCGAACCCACGACCTTCGCGTTATTAGCACGACGCTCTAACCAACTGAGCTAACGGGCCTCGTGCACGACGGTTCGTTCTGCGTTTGTGAAACATTATGCTGCTAATTTCTGTGCAAAAACGGTGGTTTTATGGTCAAGCAGCATTTGTTCTGGTTTCATTTTTGTCCCGAGGATAATTACATAGTATGTCGATTTCTCTCGACAACGTACGAAAGACGTTTGTTTCACGCCAAGAACGCGAGGAATAAACGGTTTAAACTCGTCGAGATTTGCACGCAAAAAGGTGCGTTCCGGTACCGGGAATCGAACCCGGGCCTGCTGGGTGAAAGCCAGCTATCCTAGCCACTAGACCATACCGGATGCTTGCCGTTTTTCCGTTATTTACATTCCTTCTACGTAAATTTAGTGTGCATTCGACTTTTGATGTGATTCGCTGTTTGCGAGTTTCGTTGTGTATGCTGAACGCCAAATACAGCTTATTAAAAGTAAAACTAATCGCTTTTGTTAACATGCCTTACCAGTGGAGGACCAAGAGAAGTGTTATAACGCTATGAGTTCGACACATGTCGAAGATGAAGCATTCGAAACGTGTTCAAAATTAGCAACATGCAGCATCGTTCATTATCAAAAGCACAGTACGAATTCTGATTTCATCTACGTTAAATTATATGCCCCGGGTGAGGATCGAACTCACGACCTTAAGATTATGAGACTTACGCGCTACCTACTGCGCTACCGAGGCACTTGCTGTCGACAATTTTTTGAAGTCGATAACTATAGCAAGTTCCAAAGTTTGTGCTACCTGAGTAATCCGTCTAGCCGCTACATGCGCAGTCGTTGCTCGGTAAATTAACACACAGCGCTGGTATTCAACGGACATCACCCTTGCATGTTGTTACAGTATGCTACCCAGGCGACAAGTGGACACAGTAGCTCATGATGGAACGTTGACAGTGGTCAGCGTCTATTTACTTGCCAGCGTCCATGCAACAAGTTATTGCGTTCTGCATGTCTGTCTCACCTCTCCGCGATTTCCGTTGTAGCATCATCTTGGACACCGCAAAAAATTATGCATCGGCCGGGAATCGAACCCGGGCCGCCCGCGTGGCAGGCGAGCATTCTACCACTGAACCACCGATGCTGTATGCCACCTAGTGATTCTTGCCAAAAGCGTCGTCTGCTAGAGTTCATTCCTGCAGAGAATCGGTGGATTTTCTCGAAAATGTGCCACACAAGCAGACCCATCTTGGCGTACTGCAGACGTGCTGTGCGGTGGTGGTGTAATGGTCAGCATAGTTGCCTTCCAAGCAGTTGATCCGGGTTCGATTCCCGGCCACCGCAAGTAGTATTTCGTTTTTGCAGATATGTGCGTCTAGGGTGCGCTCTTAGAGTTTTCTCATTCATTTCATTTATCTTTCCTCGCTCTGTATGGTCCAGCATATAGTGTCCCTCCCAGTTTCGACTTGTCTCGACTTTGCTCGACTGACGCGAGAGCTGACGCTCTCAAGTCGGCCTATATCTAGGGACAGGTAGCTTCAAATGGCTGAGAGACGCACGTTTCCTTTCGTAACAGAAAAATAACAGTGGCCCGTGGGGGGATCGAACCCACGACCTTCGCGTTATTAGCACGACGCTCTAACCAACTGAGCTAACGGGCCTCGTGCACGACGGTTCGTTCTGCGTTTGTGAAACATTATGCTGCTAATTTCTGTGCAAAAACGGTGGTTTTATGGTCAAGCAGCATTTGTTCTGGTTTCATTTTTGTCCCGAGGATAATTACATAGTATGTCGATTTCTCTCGACAACGTACGAAAGACGTTTGTTTCACGCCAAGAACGCGAGGAATAAACGGTTTAAACTCGTCGAGATTTGCACGCAAAAAGGTGCGTTCCGGTACCGGGAATCGAACCCGGGCCTGCTGGGTGAAAGCCAGCTATCCTAGCCACTAGACCATACCGGATGCTTGCCGTTTTTCCGTTATTTACATTCCTTCTACGTAAATTTAGTGTGCATTCTACTTTTGATGTGATTCGCTGTTTGCGAGTTTCGTTGTGTATGCTGAACGCCAAATACAGCTTATTAAAAGTAAAACTAATCGCTTTTGTTAACATGCCTTACCAGTGGAGGACCAAGAGAAGTGTTATAACGCTATGAGTTCGACACATGTCGAAGATGAAGCATTCGAAACGTGTTCAAAATTAGCAACATGCAGCATCGTTCATTATCAAAAGCACAGTACGAATTCTGATTTCATCTACGTTAAATTATATGCCCCGGGTGAGGATCGAACTCACGACCTTAAGATTATGAGACTTACGCGCTACCTACTGCGCTACCGAGGCACTTGCTGTCGACACTTTTTTGAAGTCGATAACTATAGCAAGTTCCAAAGTTTGTGCTACCTGAGTAATCCGTCTAGCCGCTACATGCGCAGTCGTTGCTCGGTAAATTAACACACAGCGCTGGTATTCAACGGACATCACCCTTGCATGTTGTTACAGTATGCTACCCAGGCGACAAGTGGACACAGTAGCTCATGATGGAACGTTGACAGTGGTCAGCGTCTATTTACTTGCCAGCGTCCATGCAACAAGTTATTGCGTTCTGCATGTCTGTCTCACCTCTCCGCGATTTCCGTTGTAGCATCATCTTGGACACCGCAAAAAATTATGCATCGGCCGGGAATCGAACCCGGGCCGCCCGCGTGGCAGGCGAGCATTCTACCACTGAACCACCGATGCTGTATGCCACCTAGTGATTCTTGCCAAAAGCGTCGTCTGCTAGAGTTCATTCCTGCAGAGAATCGGTGGATTTTCTCGAAAATGTGCCACACAAGCAGACCCATCTTGGCGTACTGCAGACGTGCTGTGCGGTGGTGGTGTAATGGTCAGCATAGTTGCCTTCCAAGCAGTTGATCCGGGTTCGATTCCCGGCCACCGCAAGTAGTATTTCGTTTTTGCAGATATGTGCGTCTAGGGTGCGCTCTTAGAGTTTTCTCATTCATTTCATTTATCTTTCCTCGCTCTGTATGGTCCAGCATATAGTGTCCCTCCCAGTTTCGACTTGTCTCGACTTTGCTCGACTGACGCGAGAGCTGACGCTCTCAAGTCGGCCTATATCTAGGGACAGGTAGCTTCAAATGGCTGAGAGACGCACGTTTCCTTTCGTAACAGAAAAATAACAGTGGCCCGTGGGGGGATCGAACCCACGACCTTCGCGTTATTAGCACGACGCTCTAACCAACTGAGCTAACGGGCCTCGTGCACGACGGTTCGTTCTGCGTTTGTGAAACATTATGCTGCTAATTTCTGTGCAAAAACGGTGGTTTTATGGTCAAGCAGCATTTGTTCTGGTTTCATTTTTGTCCCGAGGATAATTACATAGTATGTCGATTTCTCTCGACAACGTACGAAAGACGTTTGTTTCACGCCAAGAACGCGAGGAATAAACGGTTTAAACTCGTCGAGATTTGCACGCAAAAAGGTGCGTTCCGGTACCGGGAATCGAACCCGGGCCTGCTGGGTGAAAGCCAGCTATCCTAGCCACTAGACCATACCGGATGCTTGCCGTTTTTCCGTTATTTACATTCCTTCTACGTAAATTTAGTGTGCATTCGACTTTTGATGTGATTCGCTGTTTGCGAGTTTCGTTGTGTATGCTGAACGCCAAATACAGCTTATTAAAAGTAAAACTAATCGCTTTTGTTAACATGCCTTACCAGTGGAGGACCAAGAGAAGTGTTATAACGCTATGAGTTCGACACATGTCGAAGATGAAGCATTCGAAACGTGTTCAAAATTAGCAACATGCAGCATCGTTCATTATCAAAAGCACAGTACGAATTCTGATTTCATCTACGTTAAATTATATGCCCCGGGTGAGGATCGAACTCACGACCTTAAGATTATGAGACTTACGCGCTACCTACTGCGCTACCGAGGCACTTGCTGTCGACAATTTTTTGAAGTCGATAACTATAGCAAGTTCCAAAGTTTGTGCTACCTGAGTAATCCGTCTAGCCGCTACATGCGCAGTCGTTGCTCGGTAAATTAACACACAGCGCTGGTATTCAACGGACATCACCCTTGCATGTTGTTACAGTATGCTACCCAGGCGACAAGTGGACACAGTAGCTCATGATGGAACGTTGACAGTGGTCAGCGTCTATTTACTTGCCAGCGTCCATGCAACAAGTTATTGCGTTCTGCATGTCTGTCTCACCTCTCCGCGATTTCCGTTGTAGCATCATCTTGGACACCGCAAAAAATTATGCATCGGCCGGGAATCGAACCCGGGCCGCCCGCGTGGCAGGCGAGCATTCTACCACTGAACCACCGATGCTGTATGCCACCTAGTGATTCTTGCCAAAAGCGTCGTCTGCTAGAGTTCATTCCTGCAGAGAATCGGTGGATTTTCTCGAAAATGTGCCACACAAGCAGACCCATCTTGGCGTACTGCAGACGTGCTGTGCGGTGGTGGTGTAATGGTCAGCATAGTTGCCTTCCAAGCAGTTGATCCGGGTTCGATTCCCGGCCACCGCAAGTAGTATTTCGTTTTTGCAGATATGTGCGTCTAGGGTGCGCTCTTAGAGTTTTCTCATTCATTTCATTTATCTTTCCTCGCTCTGTATGGTCCAGCATATAGTGTCCCTCCCAGTTTCGACTTGTCTCGACTTTGCTCGACTGACGCGAGAGCTGACGCTCTCAAGTCGGCCTATATCTAGGGACAGGTAGCTTCAAATGGCTGAGAGACGCACGTTTCCTTTCGTAACAGAAAAATAACAGTGGCCCGTGGGGGGATCGAACCCACGACCTTCGCGTTATTAGCACGACGCTCTAACCAACTGAGCTAACGGGCCTCGTGCACGACGGTTCGTTCTGCGTTTGTGAAACATTATGCTGCTAATTTCTGTGCAAAAACGGTGGTTTTATGGTCAAGCAGCATTTGTTCTGGTTTCATTTTTGTCCCGAGGATAATTACATAGTATGTCGATTTCTCTCGACAACGTACGAAAGACGTTTGTTTCACGCCAAGAACGCGAGGAATAAACGGTTTAAACTCGTCGAGATTTGCACGCAAAAAGGTGCGTTCCGGTACCGGGAATCGAACCCGGGCCTGCTGGGTGAAAGCCAGCTATCCTAGCCACTAGACCATACCGGATGCTTGCCGTTTTTCCGTTATTTACATTCCTTCTACGTAAATTTAGTGTGCATTCTACTTTTGATGTGATTCGCTGTTTGCGAGTTTCGTTGTGTATGCTGAACGCCAAATACAGCTTATTAAAAGTAAAACTAATCGCTTTTGTTAACATGCCTTACCAGTGGAGGACCAAGAGAAGTGTTATAACGCTATGAGTTCGACACATGTCGAAGATGAAGCATTCGAAACGTGTTCAAAATTAGCAACATGCAGCATC
The DNA here is from genome assembly GCA_026315105.1 of Locusta migratoria. Taxonomy (NCBI): domain Eukaryota; kingdom Metazoa; phylum Arthropoda; class Insecta; order Orthoptera; family Acrididae; genus Locusta; species Locusta migratoria. The sequence continues at coordinate 116,999 of JAOYRU010000101.1, read as the reverse complement.
GTTCATTATCAAAAGCACAGTACGAATTCTGATTTCATCTACGTTAAATTATATGCCCCGGGTGAGGATCGAACTCACGACCTTAAGATTATGAGACTTACGCGCTACCTACTGCGCTACCGAGGCACTTGCTGTCGACACTTTTTTGAAGTCGATAACTATAGCAAGTTCCAAAGTTTGTGCTACCTGAGTAATCCGTCTAGCCGCTACATGCGCAGTCGTTGCTCGGTAAATTAACACACAGCGCTGGTATTCAACGGACATCACCCTTGCATGTTGTTACAGTATGCTACCCAGGCGACAAGTGGACACAGTAGCTCATGATGGAACGTTGACAGTGGTCAGCGTCTATTTACTTGCCAGCGTCCATGCAACAAGTTATTGCGTTCTGCATGTCTGTCTCACCTCTCCGCGATTTCCGTTGTAGCATCATCTTGGACACCGCAAAAAATTATGCATCGGCCGGGAATCGAACCCGGGCCGCCCGCGTGGCAGGCGAGCATTCTACCACTGAACCACCGATGCTGTATGCCACCTAGTGATTCTTGCCAAAAGCGTCGTCTGCTAGAGTTCATTCCTGCAGAGAATCGGTGGATTTTCTCGAAAATGTGCCACACAAGCAGACCCATCTTGGCGTACTGCAGACGTGCTGTGCGGTGGTGGTGTAATGGTCAGCATAGTTGCCTTCCAAGCAGTTGATCCGGGTTCGATTCCCGGCCACCGCAAGTAGTATTTCGTTTTTGCAGATATGTGCGTCTAGGGTGCGCTCTTAGAGTTTTCTCATTCATTTCATTTATCTTTCCTCGCTCTGTATGGTCCAGCATATAGTGTCCCTCCCAGTTTCGACTTGTCTCGACTTTGCTCGACTGACGCGAGAGCTGACGCTCTCAAGTCGGCCTATATCTAGGGACAGGTAGCTTCAAATGGCTGAGAGACGCACGTTTCCTTTCGTAACAGAAAAATAACAGTGGCCCGTGGGGGGATCGAACCCACGACCTTCGCGTTATTAGCACGACGCTCTAACCAACTGAGCTAACGGGCCTCGTGCACGACGGTTCGTTCTGCGTTTGTGAAACATTATGCTGCTAATTTCTGTGCAAAAAACGGTGGTTTTATGGTCAAGCAGCATTTGTTCTGGTTTCATTTTTGTCCCGAGGATAATTACATAGTATGTCGATTTCTCTCGACAACGTACGAAAGACGTTTGTTTCACGCCAAGAACGCGAGGAATAAACGGTTTAAACTCGTCGAGATTTGCACGCAAAAAGGTGCGTTCCGGTACCGGGAATCGAACCCGGGCCTGCTGGGTGAAAGCCAGCTATCCTAGCCACTAGACCATACCGGATGCTTGCCGTTTTTCCGTTATTTACATTCCTTCTACGTAAATTTAGTGTGCATTCGACTTTTGATGTGATTCGCTGTTTGCGAGTTTCGTTGTGTATGCTGAACGCCAAATACAGCTTATTAAAAGTAAAACTAATCGCTTTTGTTAACATGCCTTACCAGTGGAGGACCAAGAGAAGTGTTATAACGCTATGAGTTCGACACATGTCGAAGATGAAGCATTCGAAACGTGTTCAAAATTAGCAACATGCAGCATCGTTCATTATCAAAAGCACAGTACGAATTCTGATTTCATCTACGTTAAATTATATGCCCCGGGTGAGGATCGAACTCACGACCTTAAGATTATGAGACTTACGCGCTACCTACTGCGCTACCGAGGCACTTGCTGTCGACAATTTTTTGAAGTCGATAACTATAGCAAGTTCCAAAGTTTGTGCTACCTGAGTAATCCGTCTAGCCGCTACATGCGCAGTCGTTGCTCGGTAAATTAACACACAGCGCTGGTATTCAACGGACATCACCCTTGCATGTTGTTACAGTATGCTACCCAGGCGACAAGTGGACACAGTAGCTCATGATGGAACGTTGACAGTGGTCAGCGTCTATTTACTTGCCAGCGTCCATGCAACAAGTTATTGCGTTCTGCATGTCTGTCTCACCTCTCCGCGATTTCCGTTGTAGCATCATCTTGGACACCGCAAAAAATTATGCATCGGCCGGGAATCGAACCCGGGCCGCCCGCGTGGCAGGCGAGCATTCTACCACTGAACCACCGATGCTGTATGCCACCTAGTGATTCTTGCCAAAAGCGTCGTCTGCTAGAGTTCATTCCTGCAGAGAATCGGTGGATTTTCTCGAAAATGTGCCACACAAGCAGACCCATCTTGGCGTACTGCAGACGTGCTGTGCGGTGGTGGTGTAATGGTCAGCATAGTTGCCTTCCAAGCAGTTGATCCGGGTTCGATTCCCGGCCACCGCAAGTAGTATTTCGTTTTTGCAGATATGTGCGTCTAGGGTGCGCTCTTAGAGTTTTCTCATTCATTTCATTTATCTTTCCTCGCTCTGTATGGTCCAGCATATAGTGTCCCTCCCAGTTTCGACTTGTCTCGACTTTGCTCGACTGACGCGAGAGCTGACGCTCTCAAGTCGGCCTATATCTAGGGACAGGTAGCTTCAAATGGCTGAGAGACGCACGTTTCCTTTCGTAACAGAAAAATAACAGTGGCCCGTGGGGGGATCGAACCCACGACCTTCGCGTTATTAGCACGACGCTCTAACCAACTGAGCTAACGGGCCTCGTGCACGACGGTTCGTTCTGCGTTTGTGAAACATTATGCTGCTAATTTCTGTGCAAAAACGGTGGTTTTATGGTCAAGCAGCATTTGTTCTGGTTTCATTTTTGTCCCGAGGATAATTACATAGTATGTCGATTTCTCTCGACAACGTACGAAAGACGTTTGTTTCACGCCAAGAACGCGAGGAATAAACGGTTTAAACTCGTCGAGATTTGCACGCAAAAAGGTGCGTTCCGGTACCGGGAATCGAACCCGGGCCTGCTGGGTGAAAGCCAGCTATCCTAGCCACTAGACCATACCGGATGCTTGCCGTTTTTTCCGTTATTTACATTCCTTCTACGTAAATTTAGTGTGCATTCTACTTTTGATGTGATTCGCTGTTTGCGAGTTTCGTTGTGTATGCTGAACGCCAAATACAGCTTATTAAAAGTAAAACTAATCGCTTTTGTTAACATGCCTTACCAGTGGAGGACCAAGAGAAGTGTTATAACGCTATGAGTTCGACACATGTCGAAGATGAAGCATTCGAAACGTGTTCAAAATTAGCAACATGCAGCATCGTTCATTATCAAAAGCACAGTACGAATTCTGATTTCATCTACGTTAAATTATATGCCCCGGGTGAGGATCGAACTCACGACCTTAAGATTATGAGACTTACGCGCTACCTACTGCGCTACCGAGGCACTTGCTGTCGACACTTTTTTGAAGTCGATAACTATAGCAAGTTCCAAAGTTTGTGCTACCTGAGTAATCCGTCTAGCCGCTACATGCGCAGTCGTTGCTCGGTAAATTAACACACAGCGCTGGTATTCAACGGACATCACCCTTGCATGTTGTTACAGTATGCTACCCAGGCGACAAGTGGACACAGTAGCTCATGATGGAACGTTGACAGTGGTCAGCGTCTATTTACTTGCCAGCGTCCATGCAACAAGTTATTGCGTTCTGCATGTCTGTCTCACCTCTCCGCGATTTCCGTTGTAGCATCATCTTGGACACCGCAAAAAATTATGCATCGGCCGGGAATCGAACCCGGGCCGCCCGCGTGGCAGGCGAGCATTCTACCACTGAACCACCGATGCTGTATGCCACCTAGTGATTCTTGCCAAAAGCGTCGTCTGCTAGAGTTCATTCCTGCAGAGAATCGGTGGATTTTCTCGAAAATGTGCCACACAAGCAGACCCATCTTGGCGTACTGCAGACGTGCTGTGCGGTGGTGGTGTAATGGTCAGCATAGTTGCCTTCCAAGCAGTTGATCCGGGTTCGATTCCCGGCCACCGCAAGTAGTATTTCGTTTTTGCAGATATGTGCGTCTAGGGTGCGCTCTTAGAGTTTTCTCATTCATTTCATTTATCTTTCCTCGCTCTGTATGGTCCAGCATATAGTGTCCCTCCCAGTTTCGACTTGTCTCGACTTTGCTCGACTGACGCGAGAGCTGACGCTCTCAAGTCGGCCTATATCTAGGGACAGGTAGCTTCAAATGGCTGAGAGACGCACGTTTCCTTTCGTAACAGAAAAATAACAGTGGCCCGTGGGGGGATCGAACCCACGACCTTCGCGTTATTAGCACGACGCTCTAACCAACTGAGCTAACGGGCCTCGTGCACGACGGTTCGTTCTGCGTTTGTGAAACATTATGCTGCTAATTTCTGTGCAAAAACGGTGGTTTTATGGTCAAGCAGCATTTGTTCTGGTTTCATTTTTGTCCCGAGGATAATTACATAGTATGTCGATTTCTCTCGACAACGTACGAAAGACGTTTGTTTCACGCCAAGAACGCGAGGAATAAACGGTTTAAACTCGTCGAGATTTGCACGCAAAAAGGTGCGTTCCGGTACCGGGAATCGAACCCGGGCCTGCTGGGTGAAAGCCAGCTATCCTAGCCACTAGACCATACCGGATGCTTGCCGTTTTTCCGTTATTTACATTCCTTCTACGTAAATTTAGTGTGCATTCTACTTTTGATGTGATTCGCTGTTTGCGAGTTTCGTTGTGTATGCTGAACGCCAAATACAGCTTATTAAAAGTAAAACTAATCGCTTTTGTTAACATGCCTTACCAGTGGAGGACCAAGAGAAGTGTTATAACGCTATGAGTTCGACACATGTCGAAGATGAAGCATTCGAAACGTGTTCAAAATTAGCAACATGCAGCATCGTTCATTATCAAAAGCACAGTACGAATTCTGATTTCATCTACGTTAAATTATATGCCCCGGGTGAGGATCGAACTCACGACCTTAAGATTATGAGACTTACGCGCTACCTACTGCGCTACCGAGGCACTTGCTGTCGACACTTTTTTGAAGTCGATAACTATAGCAAGTTCCAAAGTTTGTGCTACCTGAGTAATCCGTCTAGCCGCTACATGCGCAGTCGTTGCTCGGTAAATTAACACACAGCGCTGGTATTCAACGGACATCACCCTTGCATGTTGTTACAGTATGCTACCCAGGCGACAAGTGGACACAGTAGCTCATGATGGAACGTTGACAGTGGTCAGCGTCTATTTACTTGCCAGCGTCCATGCAACAAGTTATTGCGTTCTGCATGTCTGTCTCACCTCTCCGCGATTTCCGTTGTAGCATCATCTTGGACACCGCAAAAAATTATGCATCGGCCGGGAATCGAACCCGGGCCGCCCGCGTGGCAGGCGAGCATTCTACCACTGAACCACCGATGCTGTATGCCACCTAGTGATTCTTGCCAAAAGCGTCGTCTGCTAGAGTTCATTCCTGCAGAGAATCGGTGGATTTTCTCGAAAATGTGCCACACAAGCAGACCCATCTTGGCGTACTGCAGACGTGCTGTGCGGTGGTGGTGTAATGGTCAGCATAGTTGCCTTCCAAGCAGTTGATCCGGGTTCGATTCCCGGCCACCGCAAGTAGTATTTCGTTTTTGCAGATATGTGCGTCTAGGGTGCGCTCTTAGAGTTTTCTCATTCATTTCATTTATCTTTCCTCGCTCTGTATGGTCCAGCATATAGTGTCCCTCCCAGTTTCGACTTGTCTCGACTTTGCTCGACTGACGCGAGAGCTGACGCTCTCAAGTCGGCCTATATCTAGGGACAGGTAGCTTCAAATGGCTGAGAGACGCACGTTTCCTTTCGTAACAGAAAAATAACAGTGGCCCGTGGGGGGATCGAACCCACGACCTTCGCGTTATTAGCACGACGCTCTAACCAACTGAGCTAACGGGCCTCGTGCACGACGGTTCGTTCTGCGTTTGTGAAACATTATGCTGCTAATTTCTGTGCAAAAACGGTGGTTTTATGGTCAAGCAGCATTTGTTCTGGTTTCATTTTTGTCCCGAGGATAATTACATAGTATGTCGATTTCTCTCGACAAGGTACGAAAGACGTTTGTTTCACGCCAAGAACGCGAGGAATAAACGGTTTAAACTCGTCGAGATTTGCACGCAAAAAGGTGCGTTCCGGTACAGGGAATCGAACCCGGGCCTGCTGGGTGAAAGCCAGCTATCCTAGCCACTAGACCATACCGGATGCTTGCCGTTTTTCCGTTATTTACATTCCTTCTACGTAAATTTAGTGTGCATTCTACTTTTGATGTGATTCGCTGTTTGCGAGTTTCGTTGTGTATGCTGAACGCCAAATACAGCTTATTAAAAGTAAAACTAATCGCTTTTGTTAACATGCCTTACCAGTGGAGGACCAAGAGAAGTGTTATAACGCTATGAGTTCGACACATGTCGAAGATGAAGCATTCGAAACGTGTTCAAAATTAGCAACATGCAGCATCGTTCATTATCAAAAGCACAGTACGAATTCTGATTTCATCTACGTTAAATTATATGCCCCGGGTGAGGATCGAACTCACGACCTTAAGATTATGAGACTTACGCGCTACCTACTGCGCTACCGAGGCACTTGCTGTCGACACTTTTTTGAAGTCGATAACTATAGCAAGTTCCAAAGTTTGTGCTACCTGAGTAATCCGTCTAGCCGCTACATGCGCAGTCGTTGCTCGGTAAATTAACACACAGCGCTGGTATTCAACGGACATCACCCTTGCATGTTGTTACAGTATGCTACCCAGGCGACAAGTGGACACAGTAGCTCATGATGGAACGTTGACAGTGGTCAGCGTCTATTTACTTGCCAGCGTCCATGCAACAAGTTATTGCGTTCTGCATGTCTGTCTCACCTCTCCGCGATTTCCGTTGTAGCATCATCTTGGACACCGCAAAAAATTATGCATCGGCCGGGAATCGAACCCGGGCCGCCCGCGTGGCAGGCGAGCATTCTACCACTGAACCACCGATGCTGTATGCCACCTAGTGATTCTTGCCAAAAGCGTCGTCTGCTAGAGTTCATTCCTGCAGAGAATCGGTGGATTTTCTCGAAAATGTGCCACACAAGCAGACCCATCTTGGCGTACTGCAGACGTGCTGTGCGGTGGTGGTGTAATGGTCAGCATAGTTGCCTTCCAAGCAGTTGATCCGGGTTCGATTCCCGGCCACCGCAAGTAGTATTTCGTTTTTGCAGATATGTGCGTCTAGGGTGCGCTCTTAGAGTTTTCTCATTCATTTCATTTATCTTTCCTCGCTCTGTATGGTCCAGCATATAGTGTCCCTCCCAGTTTCGACTTGTCTCGACTTTGCTCGACTGACGCGAGAGCTGACGCTCTCAAGTCGGCCTATATCTAGGGACAGGTAGCTTCAAATGGCTGAGAGACGCACGTTTCCTTTCGTAACAGAAAAATAACAGTGGCCCGTGGGGGGATCGAACCCACGACCTTCGCGTTATTAGCACGACGCTCTAACCAACTGAGCTAACGGGCCTCGTGCACGACGGTTCGTTCTGCGTTTGTGAAACATTATGCTGCTAATTTCTGTGCAAAAACGGTGGTTTTATGGTCAAGCAGCATTTGTTCTGGTTTCATTTTTGTCCCGAGGATAATTACATAGTATGTCGATTTCTCTCGACAACGTACGAAAGACGTTTGTTTCACGCCAAGAACGCGAGGAATAAACGGTTTAAACTCGTCGAGATTTGCACGCAAAAAGGTGCGTTCCGGTACCGGGAATCGAACCCGGGCCTGCTGGGTGAAAGCCAGCTATCCTAGCCACTAGACCATACCGGATGCTTGCCGTTTTTCCGTTATTTACATTCCTTCTACGTAAATTTAGTGTGCATTCTACTTTTGATGTGATTCGCTGTTTGCGAGTTTCGTTGTGTATGCTGAACGCCAAATACAGCTTATTAAAAGTAAAACTAATCGCTTTTGTTAACATGCCTTACCAGTGGAGGACCAAGAGAAGTGTTATAACGCTATGAGTTCGACACATGTCGAAGATGAAGCATTCGAAACGTGTTCAAAATTAGCAACATGCAGCATCGTTCATTATCAAAAGCACAGTACGAATTCTGATTTCATCTACGTTAAATTATATGCCCCGGGTGAGGATCGAACTCACGACCTTAAGATTATGAGACTTACGCGCTACCTACTGCGCTACCGAGGCACTTGCTGTCGACACTTTTTTGAAGTCGATAACTATAGCAAGTTCCAAAGTTTGTGCTACCTGAGTAATCCGTCTAGCCGCTACATGCGCAGTCGTTGCTCGGTAAATTAACACACAGCGCTGGTATTCAACGGACATCACCCTTGCATGTTGTTACAGTATGCTACCCAGGCGACAAGTGGACACAGTAGCTCATGATGGAACGTTGACAGTGGTCAGCGTCTATTTACTTGCCAGCGTCCATGCAACAAGTTATTGCGTTCTGCATGTCTGTCTCACCTCTCCGCGATTTCCGTTGTAGCATCATCTTGGACACCGCAAAAAATTATGCATCGGCCGGGAATCGAACCCGGGCCGCCCGCGTGGCAGGCGAGCATTCTACCACTGAACCACCGATGCTGTATGCCACCTAGTGATTCTTGCCAAAAGCGTCGTCTGCTAGAGTTCATTCCTGCAGAGAATCGGTGGATTTTCTCGAAAATGTGCCACACAAGCAGACCCATCTTGGCGTACTGCAGACGTGCTGTGCGGTGGTGGTGTAATGGTCAGCATAGTTGCCTTCCAAGCAGTTGATCCGGGTTCGATTCCCGGCCACCGCAAGTAGTATTTCGTTTTTGCAGATATGTGCGTCTAGGGTGCGCTCTTAGAGTTTTCTCATTCATTTCATTTATCTTTCCTCGCTCTGTATGGTCCAGCATATAGTGTCCCTCCCAGTTTCGACTTGTCTCGACTTTGCTCGACTGACGCGAGAGCTGACGCTCTCAAGTCGGCCTATATCTAGGGACAGGTAGCTTCAAATGGCTGAGAGACGCACGTTTCCTTTCGTAACAGAAAAATAACAGTGGCCCGTGGGGGGATCGAACCCACGACCTTCGCGTTATTAGCACGACGCTCTAACCAACTGAGCTAACGGGCCTCGTGCACGACGGTTCGTTCTGCGTTTGTGAAACATTATGCTGCTAATTTCTGTGCAAAAACGGTGGTTTTATGGTCAAGCAGCATTTGTTCTGGTTTCATTTTTGTCCCGAGGATAATTACATAGTATGTCGATTTCTCTCGACAACGTACGAAAGACGTTTGTTTCACGCCAAGAACGCGAGGAATAAACGGTTTAAACTCGTCGAGATTTGCACGCAAAAAGGTGCGTTCCGGTACCGGGAATCGAACCCGGGCCTGCTGGGTGAAAGCCAGCTATCCTAGCCACTAGACCATACCGGATGCTTGCCGTTTTTCCGTTATTTACATTCCTTCTACGTAAATTTAGTGTGCATTCTACTTTTGATGTGATTCGCTGTTTGCGAGTTTCGTTGTGTATGCTGAACGCCAAATACAGCTTATTAAAAGTAAAACTAATCGCTTTTGTTAACATGCCTTACCAGTGGAGGACCAAGAGAAGTGTTATAACGCTATGAGTTCGACACATGTCGAAGATGAAGCATTCGAAACGTGTTCAAAATTAGCAACATGCAGCATCGTTCATTATCAAAAGCACAGTACGAATTCTGATTTCATCTACGTTAAATTATATGCCCCGGGTGAGGATCGAACTCACGACCTTAAGATTATGAGACTTACGCGCTACCTACTGCGCTACCGAGGCACTTGCTGTCGACACTTTTTTGAAGTCGATAACTATAGCAAGTTCCAAAGTTTGTGCTACCTGAGTAATCCGTCTAGCCGCTACATGCGCAGTCGTTGCTCGGTAAATTAACACACAGCGCTGGTATTCAACGGACATCACCCTTGCATGTTGTTACAGTATGCTACCCAGGCGACAAGTGGACACAGTAGCTCATGATGGAACGTTGACAGTGGTCAGCGTCTATTTACTTGCCAGCGTCCATGCAACAAGTTATTGCGTTCTGCATGTCTGTCTCACCTCTCCGCGATTTCCGTTGTAGCATCATCTTGGACACCGCAAAAAATTATGCATCGGCCGGGAATCGAACCCGGGCCGCCCGCGTGGCAGGCGAGCATTCTACCACTGAACCACCGATGCTGTATGCCACCTAGTGATTCTTGCCAAAAGCGTCGTCTGCTAGAGTTCATTCCTGCAGAGAATCGGTGGATTTTCTCGAAAATGTGCCACACAAGCAGACCCATCTTGGCGTACTGCAGACGTGCTGTGCGGTGGTGGTGTAATGGTCAGCATAGTTGCCTTCCAAGCAGTTGATCCGGGTTCGATTCCCGGCCACCGCAAGTAGTATTTCGTTTTTGCAGATATGTGCGTCTAGGGTGCGCTCTTAGAGTTTTCTCATTCATTTCATTTATCTTTCCTCGCTCTGTATGGTCCAGCATATAGTGTCCCTCCCAGTTTCGACTTGTCTCGACTTTGCTCGACTGACGCGAGAGCTGACGCTCTCAAGTCGGCCTATATCTAGGGACAGGTAGCTTCAAATGGCTGAGAGACGCACGTTTCCTTTCGTAACAGAAAAATAACAGTGGCCCGTGGGGGGATCGAACCCACGACCTTCGCGTTATTAGCACGACGCTCTAACCAACTGAGCTAACGGGCCTCGTGCACGACGGTTCGTTCTGCGTTTGTGAAACATTATGCTGCTAATTTCTGTGCAAAAACGGTGGTTTTATGGTCAAGCAGCATTTGTTCTGGTTTCATTTTTGTCCCGAGGATAATTACATAGTATGTCGATTTCTCTCGACAACGTACGAAAGACGTTTGTTTCACGCCAAGAACGCGAGGAATAAACGGTTTAAACTCGTCGAGATTTGCACGCAAAAAGGTGCGTTCCGGTACCGGGAATCGAACCCGGGCCTGCTGGGTGAAAGCCAGCTATCCTAGCCACTAGACCATACCGGATGCTTGCCGTTTTTCCGTTATTTACATTCCTTCTACGTAAATTTAGTGTGCATTCGACTTTTGATGTGATTCGCTGTTTGCGAGTTTCGTTGTGTATGCTGAACGCCAAATACAGCTTATTAAAAGTAAAACTAATCGCTTTTGTTAACATGCCTTACCAGTGGAGGACCAAGAGAAGTGTTATAACGCTATGAGTTCGACACATGTCGAAGATGAAGCATTCGAAACGTGTTCAAAATTAGCAACATGCAGCATCGTTCATTATCAAAAGCACAGTACGAATTCTGATTTCATCTACGTTAAATTATATGCCCCGGGTGAGGATCGAACTCACGACCTTAAGATTATGAGACTTACGCGCTACCTACTGCGCTACCGAGGCACTTGCTGTCGACACTTTTTTGAAGTCGATAACTATAGCAAGTTCCAAAGTTTGTGCTACCTGAGTAATCCGTCTAGCCGCTACATGCGCAGTCGTTGCTCGGTAAATTAACACACAGCGCTGGTATTCAACGGACATCACCCTTGCATGTTGTTACAGTATGCTACCCAGGCGACAAGTGGACACAGTAGCTCATGATGGAACGTTGACAGTGGTCAGCGTCTATTTACTTGCCAGCGTCCATGCAACAAGTTATTGCGTTCTGCATGTCTGTCTCACCTCTCCGCGATTTCCGTTGTAGCATCATCTTGGACACCGCAAAAAATTATGCATCGGCCGGGAATCGAACCCGGGCCGCCCGCGTGGCAGGCGAGCATTCTACCACTGAACCACCGATGCTGTATGCCACCTAGTGATTCTTGCCAAAAGCGTCGTCTGCTAGAGTTCATTCCTGCAGAGAATCGGTGGATTTTCTCGAAAATGTGCCACACAAGCAGACCCATCTTGGCGTACTGCAGACGTGCTGTGCGGTGGTGGTGTAATGGTCAGCATAGTTGCCTTCCAAGCAGTTGATCCGGGTTCGATTCCCGGCCACCGCAAGTAGTATTTCGTTTTTGCAGATATGTGCGTCTAGGGTGCGCTCTTAGAGTTTTCTCATTCATTTCATTTATCTTTCCTCGCTCTGTATGGTCCAGCATATAGTGTCCCTCCCAGTTTCGACTTGTCTCGACTTTGCTCGACTGACGCGAGAGCTGACGCTCTCAAGTCGGCCTATATCTAGGGACAGGTAGCTTCAAATGGCTGAGAGACGCACGTTTCCTTTCGTAACAGAAAAATAACAGTGGCCCGTGGGGGGATCGAACCCACGACCTTCGCGTTATTAGCACGACGCTCTAACCAACTGAGCTAACGGGCCTCGTGCACGACGGTTCGTTCTGCGTTTGTGAAACATTATGCTGCTAATTTCTGTGCAAAAACGGTGGTTTTATGGTCAAGCAGCATTTGTTCTGGTTTCATTTTTGTCCCGAGGATAATTACATAGTATGTCGATTTCTCTCGACAACGTACGAAAGACGTTTGTTTCACGCCAAGAACGCGAGGAATAAACGGTTTAAACTCGTCGAGATTTGCACGCAAAAAGGTGCGTTCCGGTACCGGGAATCGAACCCGGGCCTGCTGGGTGAAAGCCAGCTATCCTAGCCACTAGACCATACCGGATGCTTGCCGTTTTTCCGTTATTTACATTCCTTCTACGTAAATTTAGTGTGCATTCGACTTTTGATGTGATTCGCTGTTTGCGAGTTTCGTTGTGTATGCTGAACGCCAAATACAGCTTATTAAAAGTAAAACTAATCGCTTTTGTTAACATGCCTTACCAGTGGAGGACCAAGAGAAGTGTTATAACGCTATGAGTTCGACACATGTCGAAGATGAAGCATTCGAAACGTGTTCAAAATTAGCAACATGCAGCATCGTTCATTATCAAAAGCACAGTACGAATTCTGATTTCATCTACGTTAAATTATATGCCCCGGGTGAGGATCGAACTCACGACCTTAAGATTATGAGACTTACGCGCTACGTACTGCGCGACCGAGGCACTTGCTGTCGACACTTTTTTGAAGTCGATAACTATAGCAAGTTCCAAAGTTTGTGCTACCTGAGTAATCCGTCTAGCCGCTACATGCGCAGTCGTTGCTCGGTAAATTAACACACAGCGCTGGTATTCAACGGACATCACCCTTGCATGTTGTTACAGTATGCTACCCAGGCGACAAGTGGACACAGTAGCTCATGATGGAACGTTGACAGTGGTCAGCGTCTATTTACTTGCCAGCGTCCATGCAACAAGTTATTGCGTTCTGCATGTCTGTCTCACCTCTCCGCGATTTCCGTCGTAGCATCATCGTGGACACCGCAAAAAATTATGCATCGGCCGGGAATCGAACCCGGGCCGCCCGCGTGGCAGGCGAGCATTCTACCACTGAACCACCGATGCTGTATGCCACCTAGTGATTCTTGCCAAAAGCGTCGTCTGCTAGAGTTCATTCCTGCAGAGAATCGGTGGATTTTCTCGAAAATGTGCCACACAAGCAGACCCATCTTGGCGTACTGCAGACGTGCTGTGCGGTGGTGGTGTAATGGTCAGCATAGTTGCCTTCCAAGCAGTTGATCCGGGTTCGATTCCCGGCCACCGCAAGTAGTATTTCGTTTTTGCAGATATGTGCGTCTAGGGTGCGCTCTTAGAGTTTTCTCATTCATTTCATTTATCTTTCCTCGCTCTGTATGGTCCAGCATATAGTGTCCCTCCCAGTTTCGACTTGTCTCGACTTTGCTCGACTGACGCGAGAGCTGACGCTCTCAAGTCGGCCTATATCTAGGGACAGGTAGCTTCAAATGGCTGAGAGACGCACGTTTCCTTTCGTAACAGAAAGATAACAGTGGCCCGTGGGGGGATCGAACCCACGACCTTCGCGTTATTAGCACGACGCTCTAACCAACTGAGCTAACGGGCCTCGTGCACGACGGTTCGTTCTGCGTTTGTGAAACATTATGCTGCTAATTTCTGTGCAAAAACGGTGGTTTTATGGTCAAGCAGCATTTGTTCTGGTTTCATTTTTGTCCCGAGGATAATTACATAGTATGTCGATTTCTCTCGACAACGTACGAAAGACGTTTGTTTCACGCCAAGAACGCGAGGAATAAACGGTTTAAACTCGTCGAGATTTGCACGCAAAATGGTGCGTTCCGGTACCGGGAATCGAACCCGGGCCTGCTGGGTGAAAGCCAGCTATCCTAGCCACTAGACCATACCGGATGCTTGCCGTTTTTCCGTTATTTACATTCCTTCTACGTAAATTTAGTGTGCATTCGACTTTTGATGTGATTCGCTGTTTGCGAGTTTCGTTGTGTATGCTGAACGTCAAATACAGCTTATTAAAAGTAAAACTAATCGCTTTTGTTAACATGCCTTACCAGTGGAGGACCAAGAGAAGTGTTATAACGCTATGAGTTCGACACATGTCGAAGATGAAGCATTCGAAACGTGTTCAAAATTAGCAACATGCAGCATCGTTCATTATCAAAAGCACAGTACGAATTCTGATTTCATCTACGTTAAATTATATGCCCCGGGTGAGGATCGAACTCACGACCTTAAGATTATGAGACTTACGCGCTACCTACTGCGCTACCGAGGCACTTGCTGTCGACACTTTTTTGAAGTCGATAACTATAGCAAGTTCCAAAGTTTGTGCTACCTGAGTAATCCGTCTAGCCGCTACATGCGCAGTCGTTGCTCGGTAAATTAACACACAGCGCTGGTATTCAACGGACATCACCCTTGCATGTTGTTACAGTATGCTACCCAGGCGACAAGTGGACACAGTAGCTCATGATGGAACGTTGACAGTGGTCAGCGTCTATTTACTTGCCAGCGTCCATGCAACAAGTTATTGCGTTCTGCATGTCTGTCTCACCTCTCCGCGATTTCCGTTGTAGCATCATCTTGGACACCGCAAAAAATTATGCATCGGCCGGGAATCGAACCCGGGCCGCCCGCGTGGCAGGCGAGCATTCTACCACTGAACCACCGATGCTGTATGCCACCTAGTGATTCTTGCCAAAAGCGTCGTCTGCTAGAGTTCATTCCTGCAGAGAATCGGTGGATTTTCTCGAAAATGTGCCACACAAGCAGACCCATCTTGGCGTACTGCAGACGTGCTGTGCGGTGGTGGTGTAATGGTCAGCATAGTTGCCTTCCAAGCAGTTGATCCGGGTTCGATTCCCGGCCACCGCAAGTAGTATTTCGTTTTTGCAGATATGTGCGTCTAGGGTGCGCTCTTAGAGTTTTCTCATTCATTTCATTTATCTTTCCTCGCTCTGTATGGTCCAGCATATAGTGTCCCTCCCAGTTTCGACTTGTCTCGACTTTGCTCGACTGACGCGAGAGCTGACGCTCTCAAGTCGGCCTATATCTAGGGACAGGTAGCTTCAAATGGCTGAGAGACGCACGTTTCCTTTCGTAACAGAAAGATAACAGTGGCCCGTGGGGGGATCGAACCCACGACCTTCGCGTTATTAGCACGACGCTCTAACCAACTGAGCTAACGGGCCTCGTGCACGACGGTTCGTTCTGCGTTTGTGAAACATTATGCTGCTAATTTCTGTGCAAAAACGGTGGTTTTATGGTCAAGCAGCATTTGTTCTGGTTTCATTTTTGTCCCGAGGATAATTACATAGTATGTCGATTTCTCTCGACAACGTACGAAAGACGTTTGTTTCACGCCAAGAACGCGAGGAATAAACGGTTTAAACTCGTCGAGATTTGCACGCAAAAAGGTGCGTTCCGGTACCGGGAATCGAACCCGGGCCTGCTGGGTGAAAGCCAGCTATCCTAGCCACTAGACCATACCGGATGCTTGCCGTTTTTCCGTTATTTACATTCCTTCTACGTAAATTTAGTGTGCATTCGACTTTTGATGTGATTCGCTGTTTGCGAGTTTCGTTGTGTATGCTGAACGTCAAATACAGCTTATTAAAAGTAAAACTAATCGCTTTTGTTAACATGCCTTACCAGTGGAGGACCAAGAGAAGTGTTATAACGCTATGAGTTCGACACATGTCGAAGATGAAGCATTCGAAACGTGTTCAAAATTAGCAACATGCAGCATCGTTCATTATCAAAAGCACAGTACGAATTCTGATTTCATCTACGTTAAATTATATGCCCCGGGTGAGGATCGAACTCACGACCTTAAGATTATGAGACTTACGCGCTACCTACTGCGCTACCGAGGCACTTGCTGTCGACACTTTTTTGAAGTCGATAACTATAGCAAGTTCCAAAGTTTGTGCTACCTGAGTAATCCGTCTAGCCGCTACATGCGCAGTCGTTGCTCGGTAAATTAACACACAGCGCTGGTATTCAACGGACATCACCCTTGCATGTTGTTACAGTATGCTACCCAGGCGACAAGTGGACACAGTAGCTCATGATGGAACGTTGACAGTGGTCAGCGTCTATTTACTTGCCAGCGTCCATGCAACAAGTTATTGCGTTCTGCATGTCTGTCTCACCTCTCCGCGATTTCCGTTGTAGCATCATCTTGGACACCGCAAAAAATTATGCATCGGCCGGGAATCGAACCCGGGCCGCCCGCGTGGCAGGCGAGCATTCTACCACTGAACCACCGATGCTGTATGCCACCTAGTGATTCTTGCCAAAAGCGTCGTCTGCTAGAGTTCATTCCTGCAGAGAATCGGTGGATTTTCTCGAAAATGTGCCACACAAGCAGACCCATCTTGGCGTACTGCAGACGTGCTGTGCGGTGGTGGTGTAATGGTCAGCATAGTTGCCTTCCAAGCAGTTGATCCGGGTTCGATTCCCGGCCACCGCAAGTAGTATTTCGTTTTTGCAGATATGTGCGTCTAGGGTGCGCTCTTAGAGTTTTCTCATTCATTTCATTTATCTTTCCTCGCTCTGTATGGTCCAGCATATAGTGTCCCTCCCAGTTTCGACTTGTCTCGACTTTGCTCGACTGACGCGAGAGCTGACGCTCTCAAGTCGGCCTATATCTAGGGACAGGTAGCTTCAAATGGCTGAGAGACGCACGTTTCCTTTCGTAACAGAAAGATAACAGTGGCCCGTGGGGGGATCGAACCCACGACCTTCGCGTTATTAGCACGACGCTCTAACCAACTGAGCTAACGGGCCTCGTGCACGACGGTTCGTTCTGCGTTTGTGAAACATTATGCTGCTAATTTCTGTGCAAAAACGGTGGTTTTATGGTCAAGCAGCATTTGTTCTGGTTTCATTTTTGTCCCGAGGATAATTACATAGTATGTCGATTTCTCTCGACAACGTACGAAAGACGTTTGTTTCACGCCAAGAACGCGAGGAATAAACGGTTTAAACTCGTCGAGATTTGCACGCAAAAAGGTGCGTTCCGGTACCGGGAATCGAACCCGGGCCTGCTGGGTGAAAGCCAGCTATCCTAGCCACTAGACCATACCGGATGCTTGCCGTTTTTCCGTTATTTACATTCCTTCTACGTAAATTTAGTGTGCATTCGACTTTTGATGTGATTCGCTGTTTGCGAGTTTCGTTGTGTATGCTGAACGTCAAATACAGCTTATTAAAAGTAAAACTAATCGCTTTTGTTAACATGCCTTACCAGTGGAGGACCAAGAGAAGTGTTATAACGCTATGAGTTCGACACATGTCGAAGATGAAGCATTCGAAACGTGTTCAAAATTAGCAACATGCAGCATCGTTCATTATCAAAAGCACAGTACGAATTCTGATTTCATCTACGTTAAATTATATGCCCCGGGTGAGGATCGAACTCACGACCTTAAGATTATGAGACTTACGCGCTACCTACTGCGCTACCGAGGCACTTGCTGTCGACACTTTTTTGAAGTCGATAACTATAGCAAGTTCCAAAGTTTGTGCTACCTGAGTAATCCGTCTAGCCGCTACATGCGCAGTCGTTGCTCGGTAAATTAACACACAGCGCTGGTATTCAACGGACATCACCCTTGCATGTTGTTACAGTATGCTACCCAGGCGACAAGTGGACACAGTAGCTCATGATGGAACGTTGACAGTGGTCAGCGTCTATTTACTTGCCAGCGTCCATGCAACAAGTTATTGCGTTCTGCATGTCTGTCTCACCTCTCCGCGATTTCCGTTGTAGCATCATCTTGGACACCGCAAAAAATTATGCATCGGCCGGGAATCGAACCCGGGCCGCCCGCGTGGCAGGCGAGCATTCTACCACTGAACCACCGATGCTGTATGCCACCTAGTGATTCTTGCCAAAAGCGTCGTCTGCTAGAGTTCATTCCTGCAGAGAATCGGTGGATTTTCTCGAAAATGTGCCACACAAGCAGACCCATCTTGGCGTACTGCAGACGTGCTGTGCGGTGGTGGTGTAATGGTCAGCATAGTTGCCTTCCAAGCAGTTGATCCGGGTTCGATTCCCGGCCACCGCAAGTAGTATTTCGTTTTTGCAGATATGTGCGTCTAGGGTGCGCTCTTAGAGTTTTCTCATTCATTTCATTTATCTTTCCTCGCTCTGTATGGTCCAGCATATAGTGTCCCTCCCAGTTTCGACTTGTCTCGACTTTGCTCGACTGACGCGAGAGCTGACGCTCTCAAGTCGGCCTATATCTAGGGACAGGTAGCTTCAAATGGCTGAGAGACGCACGTTTCCTTTCGTAACAGAAAAATAACAGTGGCCCGTGGGGGGATCGAACCCACGACCTTCGCGTTATTAGCACGACGCTCTAACCAACTGAGCTAACGGGCCTCGTGCACGACGGTTCGTTCTGCGTTTGTGAAACATTATGCTGCTAATTTCTGTGCAAAAACGGTGGTTTTATGGTCAAGCAGCATTTGTTCTGGTTTCATTTTTGTCCCGAGGATAATTACATAGTATGTCGATTTCTCTCGACAACGTACGAAAGACGTTTGTTTCACGCCAAGAACGCGAGGAATAAACGGTTTAAACTCGTCGAGATTTGCACGCAAAAAGGTGCGTTCCGGTACCGGGAATCGAACCCGGGCCTGCTGGGTGAAAGCCAGCTATCCTAGCCACTAGACCATACCGGATGCTTGCCGTTTTTCCGTTATTTACATTCCTTCTACGTAAATTTAGTGTGCATTCGACTTTTGATGTGATTCGCTGTTTGCGAGTTTCGTTGTGTATGCTGAACGCCAAATACAGCTTATTAAAAGTAAAACTAATCGCTTTTGTTAACATGCCTTACCAGTGGAGGACCAAGAGAAGTGTTATAACGCTATGAGTTCGACACATGTCGAAGATGAAGCATTCGAAACGTGTTCAAAATTAGCAACATGCAGCATCGTTCATTATCAAAAGCACAGTACGAATTCTGATTTCATCTACGTTAAATTATATGCCCCGGGTGAGGATCGAACTCACGACCTTAAGATTATGAGACTTACGCGCTACCTACTGCGCTACCGAGGCACTTGCTGTCGACACTTTTTTGAAGTCGATAACTATAGCAAGTTCCAAAGTTTGTGCTACCTGAGTAATCCGTCTAGCCGCTACATGCGCAGTCGTTGCTCGGTAAATTAACACACAGCGCTGGTATTCAACGGACATCACCCTTGCATGTTGTTACAGTATGCTACCCAGGCGACAAGTGGACACAGTAGCTCATGATGGAACGTTGACAGTGGTCAGCGTCTATTTACTTGCCAGCGTCCATGCAACAAGTTATTGCGTTCTGCATGTCTGTCTCACCTCTCCGCGATTTCCGTTGTAGCATCATCTTGGACACCGCAAAAAATTATGCATCGGCCGGGAATCGAACCCGGGCCGCCCGCGTGGCAGGCGAGCATTCTACCACTGAACCACCGATGCTGTATGCCACCTAGTGATTCTTGCCAAAAGCGTCGTCTGCTAGAGTTCATTCCTGCAGAGAATCGGTGGATTTTCTCGAAAATGTGCCACACAAGCAGACCCATCTTGGCGTACTGCAGACGTGCTGTGCGGTGGTGGTGTAATGGTCAGCATAGTTGCCTTCCAAGCAGTTGATCCGGGTTCGATTCCCGGCCACCGCAAGTAGTATTTCGTTTTTGCAGATATGTGCGTCTAGGGTGCGCTCTTAGAGTTTTCTCATTCATTTCATTTATCTTTCCTCGCTCTGTATGGTCCAGCATATAGTGTCCCTCCCAGTTTCGACTTGTCTCGACTTTGCTCGACTGACGCGAGAGCTGACGCTCTCAAGTCGGCCTATATCTAGGGACAGGTAGCTTCAAATGGCTGAGAGACGCACGTTTCCTTTCGTAACAGAAAAATAACAGTGGCCCGTGGGGGGATCGAACCCACGACCTTCGCGTTATTAGCACGACGCTCTAACCAACTGAGCTAACGGGCCTCGTGCACGACGGTTCGTTCTGCGTTTGTGAAACATTATGCTGCTAATTTCTGTGCAAAAACGGTGGTTTTATGGTCAAGCAGCATTTGTTCTGGTTTCATTTTTGTCCCGAGGATAATTACATAGTATGTCGATTTCTCTCGACAACGTACGAAAGACGTTTGTTTCACGCCAAGAACGCGAGGAATAAACGGTTTAAACTCGTCGAGATTTGCACGCAAAAAGGTGCGTTCCGGTACCGGGAATCGAACCCGGGCCTGCTGGGTGAAAGCCAGCTATCCTAGCCACTAGACCATACCGGATGCTTGCCGTTTTTCCGTTATTTACATTCCTTCTACGTAAATTTAGTGTGCATTCTACTTTTGATGTGATTCGCTGTTTGCGAGTTTCGTTGTGTATGCTGAACGCCAAATACAGCTTATTAAAAGTAAAACTAATCGCTTTTGTTAACATGCCTTACCAGTGGAGGACCAAGAGAAGTGTTATAACGCTATGAGTTCGACACATGTCGAAGATGAAGCATTCGAAACGTGTTCAAAATTAGCAACATGCAGCATCGTTCATTATCAAAAGCACAGTACGAATTCTGATTTCATCTACGTTAAATTATATGCCCCGGGTGAGGATCGAACTCACGACCTTAAGATTATGAGACTTACGCGCTACCTACTGCGCTACCGAGGCACTTGCTGTCGACACTTTTTTGAAGTCGATAACTATAGCAAGTTCCAAAGTTTGTGCTACCTGAGTAATCCGTCTAGCCGCTACATGCGCAGTCGTTGCTCGGTAAATTAACACACAGCGCTGGTATTCAACGGACATCACCCTTGCATGTTGTTACAGTATGCTACCCAGGCGACAAGTGGACACAGTAGCTCATGATGGAACGTTGACAGTGGTCAGCGTCTATTTACTTGCCAGCGTCCATGCAACAAGTTATTGCGTTCTGCATGTCTGTCTCACCTCTCCGCGATTTCCGTTGTAGCATCATCTTGGACACCGCAAAAAATTATGCATCGGCCGGGAATCGAACCCGGGCCGCCCGCGTGGCAGGCGAGCATTCTACCACTGAACCACCGATGCTGTATGCCACCTAGTGATTCTTGCCAAAAGCGTCGTCTGCTAGAGTTCATTCCTGCAGAGAATCGGTGGATTTTCTCGAAAATGTGCCACACAAGCAGACCCATCTTGGCGTACTGCAGACGTGCTGTGCGGTGGTGGTGTAATGGTCAGCATAGTTGCCTTCCAAGCAGTTGATCCGGGTTCGATTCCCGGCCACCGCAAGTAGTATTTCGTTTTTGCAGATATGTGCGTCTAGGGTGCGCTCTTAGAGTTTTCTCATTCATTTCATTTATCTTTCCTCGCTCTGTATGGTCCAGCATATAGTGTCCCTCCCAGTTTCGACTTGTCTCGACTTTGCTCGACTGACGCGAGAGCTGACGCTCTCAAGTCGGCCTATATCTAGGGACAGGTAGCTTCAAATGGCTGAGAGACGCACGTTTCCTTTCGTAACAGAAAAATAACAGTGGCCCGTGGGGGGATCGAACCCACGACCTTCGCGTTATTAGCACGACGCTCTAACCAACTGAGCTAACGGGCCTCGTGCACGACGGTTCGTTCTGCGTTTGTGAAACATTATGCTGCTAATTTCTGTGCAAAAACGGTGGTTTTATGGTCAAGCAGCATTTGTTCTGGTTTCATTTTTGTCCCGAGGATAATTACATAGTATGTCGATTTCTCTCGACAACGTACGAAAGACGTTTGTTTCACGCCAAGAACGCGAGGAATAAACGGTTTAAACTCGTCGAGATTTGCACGCAAAAAGGTGCGTTCCGGTACCGGGAATCGAACCGGGGCCTGCTGGGTGAAAGCCAGCTATCCTAGCCACTAGACCATACCGGATGCTTGCCGTTTTTCCGTTATTTACATTCCTTCTACGTAAATTTAGTGTGCATTCGACTTTTGATGTGATTCGCTGTTTGCGAGTTTCGTTGTGTATGCTGAACGCCAAATACAGCTTATTAAAAGTAAAACTAATCGCTTTTGTTAACATGCCTTACCAGTGGAGGACCAAGAGAAGTGTTATAACGCTATGAGTTCGACACATGTCGAAGATGAAGCATTCGAAACGTGTTCAAAATTAGCAACATGCAGCATCGTTCATTATCAAAAGCACAGTACGAATTCTGATTTCATCTACGTTAAATTATATGCCCCGGGTGAGGATCGAACTCACGACCTTAAGATTATGAGACTTACGCGCTACCTACTGCGCTACCGAGGCACTTGCTGTCGACACTTTTTTGAAGTCGATAACTATAGCAAGTTCCAAAGTTTGTGCTACCTGAGTAATCCGTCTAGCCGCTACATGCGCAGTCGTTGCTCGGTAAATTAACACACAGCGCTGGTATTCAACGGACATCACCCTTGCATGTTGTTACAGTATGCTACCCAGGCGACAAGTGGACACAGTAGCTCATGATGGAACGTTGACAGTGGTCAGCGTCTATTTACTTGCCAGCGTCCATGCAACAAGTTATTGCGTTCTGCATGTCTGTCTCACCTCTCCGCGATTTCCGTTGTAGCATCATCGTGGACACCGCAAAATATTATGCATCGGCCGGGAATCGAACCCGGGCCGCCCGCGTGGCAGGCGAGCATTCTACCACTGAACCACCGATGCTGTAAGCCACCTAGTGATTCTTGCCAAAAGCGTCGTCTGCTAGAGTTCATTCCTGCAGAGAATCGGTGGATTTTCTCGAAAATGTGCCACACAAGCAGACCCATCTTGGCGTACTGCAGACGTGCTGTGCGGTGGTGGTGTAATGGTCAGCATAGTTGCCTTCCAAGCAGTTGATCCGGGTTCGATTCCCGGCCACCGCAAGTAGTATTTCGTTTTTGCAGATATGTGCGTCTAGGGTGCGCTCTTAGAGTTTTCTCATTCATTTCATTTATCTTTCCTCGCTCTGTATGGTCCAGCATATAGTGTCCCTCCCAGTTTCGACTTGTCTCGACTTTGCTCGACTGACGCGAGAGCTGACGCTCTCAAGTCGGCCTATATCTAGGGACAGGTAGCTTCAAATGGCTGAGAGACGCACGTTTCCTTTCGTAACAGAAAAATAACAGTGGCCCGTGGGGGGATCGAACCCACGACCTTCGCGTTATTAGCACGACGCTCTAACCAACTGAGCTAACGGGCCTCGTGCACGACGGTTCGTTCTGCGTTTGTGAAACATTATGCTGCTAATTTCTGTGCAAAAACGGTGGTTTTATGGTCAAGCAGCATTTGTTCTGGTTTCATTTTTGTCCCGAGGATAATTACATAGTATGTCGATTTCTCTCGACAACGTACGAAAGACGTTTGTTTCACGCCAAGAACGCGAGGAATAAACGGTTTAAACTCGTCGAGATTTGCACGCAAAAAGGTGCGTTCCGGTACCGGGAATCGAACCCGGGCCTGCTGGGTGAAAGCCAGCTATCCTAGCCACTAGACCATACCGGATGCTTGCCGTTTTTCCGTTATTTACATTCCTTCTACGTAAATTTAGTGTGCATTCGACTTTTGATGTGATTCGCTGTTTGCGAGTTTCGTTGTGTATGCTGAACGCCAAATACAGCTTATTAAAAGTAAAACTAATCGCTTTTGTTAACATGCCTTACCAGTGGAGGACCAAGAGAAGTGTTATAACGCTATGAGTTCGACACATGTCGAAGATGAAGCATTCGAAACGTGTTCAAAATTAGCAACATGCAGCATCGTTCATTATCAAAAGCACAGTACGAATTCTGATTTCATCTACGTTAAATTATATGCCCCGGGTGAGGATCGAACTCACGACCTTAAGATTATGAGACTTACGCGCTACGTACTGCGCGACCGAGGCACTTGCTGTCGACACTTTTTTGAAGTCGATAACTATAGCAAGTTCCAAAGTTTGTGCTACCTGAGTAATCCGTCTAGCCGCTACATGCGCAGTCGTTGCTCGGTAAATTAACACACAGCGCTGGTATTCAACGGACATCACCCTTGCATGTTGTTACAGTACGCTACCCAGGCGACAAGTGGACACAGTAGCTCATGATGGAACGTTGACAGTGGTCAGCGTCTATTTACTTGCCAGCGTCCATGCAACAAGTTATTGCGTTCTGCATGTCTGTCTCACCTCTCCGCGATTTCCGTTGTAGCATCATCTTGGACACCGCAAAAAATTATGCATCGGCCGGGAATCGAACCCGGGCCGCCCGCGTGGCAGGCGAGCATTCTACCACTGAACCACCGATGCTGTATGCCACCTAGTGATTCTTGCCAAAAGCGTCGTCTGCTAGAGTTCATTCCTGCAGAGAATCGGTGGATTTTCTCGAAAATGTGCCACACAAGCAGACCCATCTTGGCGTACTGCAGACGTGCTGTGCGGTGGTGGTGTAATGGTCAGCATAGTTGCCTTCCAAGCAGTTGATCCGGGTTCGATTCCCGGCCACCGCAAGTAGTATTTCGTTTTTGCAGATATGTGCGTCTAGGGTGCGCTCTTAGAGTTTTCTCATTCATTTCATTTATCTTTCCTCGCTCTGTATGGTCCAGCATATAGTGTCCCTCCCAGTTTCGACTTGTCTCGACTTTGCTCGACTGACGCGAGAGCTGACGCTCTCAAGTCGGCCTATATCTAGGGACAGGTAGCTTCAAATGGCTGAGAGACGCACGTTTCCTTTCGTAACAGAAAAATAACAGTGGCCCGTGGGGGGATCGAACCCACGACCTTCGCGTTATTAGCACGACGCTCTAACCAACTGAGCTAACGGGCCTCGTGCACGACGGTTCGTTCTGCGTTTGTGAAACATTATGCTGCTAATTTCTGTGCAAAAACGGTGGTTTTATGGTCAAGCAGCATTTGTTCTGGTTTCATTTTTGTCCCGAGGATAATTACATAGTATGTCGATTTCTCTCGACAACGTACGAAAGACGTTTGTTTCACGCCAAGAACGCGAGGAATAAACGGTTTAAACTCGTCGAGATTTGCACGCAAAAAGGTGCGTTCCGGTACCGGGAATCGAACCCGGGCCTGCTGGGTGAAAGCCAGCTATCCTAGCCACTAGACCATACCGGATGCTTGCCGTTTTTCCGTTATTTACATTCCTTCTACGTAAATTTAGTGTGCATTCGACTTTTGATGTGATTCGCTGTTTGCGAGTTTCGTTGTGTATGCTGAACGCCAAATACAGCTTATTAAAAGTAAAACTAATCGCTTTTGTTAACATGCCTTACCAGTGGAGGACCAAGAGAAGTGTTATAACGCTATGAGTTCGACACATGTCGAAGATGAAGCATTCGAAACGTGTTCAAAATTAGCAACATGCAGCATCGTTCATTATCAAAAGCACAGTACGAATTCTGATTTCATCTACGTTAAATTATATGCCCCGGGTGAGGATCGAACTCACGACCTTAAGATTATGAGACTTACGCGCTACCTACTGCGCTACCGAGGCACTTGCTGTCGACACTTTTTTGAAGTCGATAACTATAGCAAGTTCCAAAGTTTGTGCTACCTGAGTAATCCGTCTAGCCGCTACATGCGCAGTCGTTGCTCGGTAAATTAACACACAGCGCTGGTATTCAACGGACATCACCCTTGCATGTTGTTACAGTATGCTACCCAGGCGACAAGTGGACACAGTAGCTCATGATGGAACGTTGACAGTGGTCAGCGTCTATTTACTTGCCAGCGTCCATGCAACAAGTTATTGCGTTCTGCATGTCTGTCTCACCTCTCCGCGATTTCCGTTGTAGCATCATCGTGGACACCGCAAAATATTATGCATCGGCCGGGAATCGAACCCGGGCCGCCCGCGTGGCAGGCGAGCATTCTACCACTGAACCACCGATGCTGTAAGCCACCTAGTGATTCTTGCCAAAAGCGTCGTCTGCTAGAGTTCATTCCTGCAGAGAATCGGTGGATTTTCTCGAAAATGTGCCACACAAGCAGACCCATCTTGGCGTACTGCAGACGTGCTGTGCGGTGGTGGTGTAATGGTCAGCATAGTTGCCTTCCAAGCAGTTGATCCGGGTTCGATTCCCGGCCACCGCAAGTAGTATTTCGTTTTTGCAGATATGTGCGTCTAGGGTGCGCTCTTAGAGTTTTCTCATTCATTTCATTTATCTTTCCTCGCTCTGTATGGTCCAGCATATAGTGTCCCTCCCAGTTTCGACTTGTCTCGACTTTGCTCGACTGACGCGAGAGCTGACGCTCTCAAGTCGGCCTATATCTAGGGACAGGTAGCTTCAAATGGCTGAGAGACGCACGTTTCCTTTCGTAACAGAAAAATAACAGTGGCCCGTGGGGGGATCGAACCCACGACCTTCGCGTTATTAGCACGACGCTCTAACCAACTGAGCTAACGGGCCTCGTGCACGACGGTTCGTTCTGCGTTTGTGAAACATTATGCTGCTAATTTCTGTGCAAAAACGGTGGTTTTATGGTCAAGCAGCATTTGTTCTGGTTTCATTTTTGTCCCGAGGATAATTACATAGTATGTCGATTTCTCTCGACAACGTACGAAAGACGTTTGTTTCACGCCAAGAACGCGAGGAATAAACGGTTTAAACTCGTCGAGATTTGCACGCAAAAAGGTGCGTTCCGGTACCGGGAATCGAACCCGGGCCTGCTGGGTGAAAGCCAGCTATCCTAGCCACTAGACCATACCGGATGCTTGCCGTTTTTCCGTTATTTACATTCCTTCTACGTAAATTTAGTGTGCATTCGACTTTTGATGTGATTCGCTGTTTGCGAGTTTCGTTGTGTATGCTGAACGCCAAATACAGCTTATTAAAAGTAAAACTAATCGCTTTTGTTAACATGCCTTACCAGTGGAGGACCAAGAGAAGTGTTATAACGCTATGAGTTCGACACATGTCGAAGATGAAGCATTCGAAACGTGTTCAAAATTAGCAACATGCAGCATCGTTCATTATCAAAAGCACAGTACGAATTCTGATTTCATCTACGTTAAATTATATGCCCCGGGTGAGGATCGAACTCACGACCTTAAGATTATGAGACTTACGCGCTACGTACTGCGCGACCGAGGCACTTGCTGTCGACACTTTTTTGAAGTCGATAACTATAGCAAGTTCCAAAGTTTGTGCTACCTGAGTAATCCGTCTAGCCGCTACATGCGCAGTCGTTGCTCGGTAAATTAACACACAGCGCTGGTATTCAACGGACATCACCCTTGCATGTTGTTACAGTACGCTACCCAGGCGACAAGTGGACACAGTAGCTCATGATGGAACGTTGACAGTGGTCAGCGTCTATTTACTTGCCAGCGTCCATGCAACAAGTTATTGCGTTCTGCATGTCTGTCTCACCTCTCCGCGATTTCCGTTGTAGCATCATCTTGGACACCGCAAAAAATTATGCATCGGCCGGGAATCGAACCCGGGCCGCCCGCGTGGCAGGCGAGCATTCTACCACTGAACCACCGATGCTGTATGCCACCTAGTGATTCTTGCCAAAAGCGTCGTCTGCTAGAGTTCATTCCTGCAGAGAATCGGTGGATTTTCTCGAAAATGTGCCACACAAGCAGACCCATCTTGGCGTACTGCAGACGTGCTGTGCGGTGGTGGTGTAATGGTCAGCATAGTTGCCTTCCAAGCAGTTGATCCGGGTTCGATTCCCGGCCACCGCAAGTAGTATTTCGTTTTTGCAGATATGTGCGTCTAGGGTGCGCTCTTAGAGTTTTCTCATTCATTTCATTTATCTTTCCTCGCTCTGTATGGTCCAGCATATAGTGTCCCTCCCAGTTTCGACTTGTCTCGACTTTGCTCGACTGACGCGAGAGCTGACGCTCTCAAGTCGGCCTATATCTAGGGACAGGTAGCTTCAAATGGCTGAGAGACGCACGTTTCCTTTCGTAACAGAAAAATAACAGTGGCCCGTGGGGGGATCGAACCCACGACCTTCGCGTTATTAGCACGACGCTCTAACCAACTGAGCTAACGGGCCTCGTGCACGACGGTTCGTTCTGCGTTTGTGAAACATTATGCTGCTAATTTCTGTGCAAAAACGGTGGTTTTATGGTCAAGCAGCATTTGTTCTGGTTTCATTTTTGTCCCGAGGATAATTACATAGTATGTCGATTTCTCTCGACAACGTACGAAAGACGTTTGTTTCACGCCAAGAACGCGAGGAATAAACGGTTTAAACTCGTCGAGATTTGCACGCAAAAAGGTGCGTTCCGGTACCGGGAATCGAACCCGGGCCTGCTGGGTGAAAGCCAGCTATCCTAGCCACTAGACCATACCGGATGCTTGCCGTTTTTCCGTTATTTACATTCCTTCTACGTAAATTTAGTGTGCATTCGACTTTTGATGTGATTCGCTGTTTGCGAGTTTCGTTGTGTATGCTGAACGCCAAATACAGCTTATTAAAAGTAAAACTAATCGCTTTTGTTAACATGCCTTACCAGTGGAGGACCAAGAGAAGTGTTATAACGCTATGAGTTCGACACATGTCGAAGATGAAGCATTCGAAACGTGTTCAAAATTAGCAACATGCAGCATCGTTCATTATCAAAAGCACAGTACGAATTCTGATTTCATCTACGTTAAATTATATGCCCCGGGTGAGGATCGAACTCACGACCTTAAGATTATGAGACTTACGCGCTACCTACTGCGCTACCGAGGCACTTGCTGTCGACACTTTTTTGAAGTCGATAACTATAGCAAGTTCCAAAGTTTGTGCTACCTGAGTAATCCGTCTAGCCGCTACATGCGCAGTCGTTGCTCGGTAAATTAACACACAGCGCTGGTATTCAACGGACATCACCCTTGCATGTTGTTACAGTATGCTACCCAGGCGACAAGTGGACACAGTAGCTCATGATGGAACGTTGACAGTGGTCAGCGTCTATTTACTTGCCAGCGTCCATGCAACAAGTTATTGCGTTCTGCATGTCTGTCTCACCTCTCCGCGATTTCCGTTGTAGCATCATCGTGGACACCGCAAAATATTATGCATCGGCCGGGAATCGAACCCGGGCCGCCCGCGTGGCAGGCGAGCATTCTACCACTGAACCACCGATGCTGTAAGCCACCTAGTGATTCTTGCCAAAAGCGTCGTCTGCTAGAGTTCATTCCTGCAGAGAATCGGTGGATTTTCTCGAAAATGTGCCACACAAGCAGACCCATCTTGGCGTACTGCAGACGTGCTGTGCGGTGGTGGTGTAATGGTCAGCATAGTTGCCTTCCAAGCAGTTGATCCGGGTTCGATTCCCGGCCACCGCAAGTAGTATTTCGTTTTTGCAGATATGTGCGTCTAGGGTGCGCTCTTAGAGTTTTCTCATTCATTTCATTTATCTTTCCTCGCTCTGTATGGTCCAGCATATAGTGTCCCTCCCAGTTTCGACTTGTCTCGACTTTGCTCGACTGACGCGAGAGCTGACGCTCTCAAGTCGGCCTATATCTAGGGACAGGTAGCTTCAAATGGCTGAGAGACGCACGTTTCCTTTCGTAACAGAAAAATAACAGTGGCCCGTGGGGGGATCGAACCCACGACCTTCGCGTTATTACCACGACGCTCTAACCAACTGAGCTAACGGGCCTCGTGCACGACGGTTCGTTCTGCGTTTGTGAAACATTATGCTGCTAATTTCTGTGCAAAAACGGTGGTTTTATGGTCAAGCAGCATTTGTTCTGGTTTCATTTTTGTCCCGAGGATAATTACATAGTATGTCGATTTCTCTCGACAACGTACGAAAGACGTTTGTTTCACGCCAAGAACGCGAGGAATAAACGGTTTAAACTCGTCGAGATTTGCACGCAAAAAGGTGCGTTCCGGTACCGGGAATCGAACCCGGGCCTGCTGGGTGAAAGCCAGCTATCCTAGCCACTAGACCATACCGGATGCTTGCCGTTTTTCCGTTATTTACATTCCTTCTACGTAAATTTAGTGTGCATTCGACTTTTGATGTGATTCGCTGTTTGCGAGTTTCGTTGTGTATGCTGAACGCCAAATACAGCTTATTAAAAGTAAAACTAATCGCTTTTGTTAACATGCCTTACCAGTGGAGGACCAAGAGAAGTGTTATAACGCTATGAGTTCGACACATGTCGAAGATGAAGCATTCGAAACGTGTTCAAAATTAGCAACATGCAGCATCGTTCATTATCAAAAGCACAGTACGAATTCTGATTTCATCTACGTTAAATTATATGCCCCGGGTGAGGATCGAACTCACGACCTTAAGATTATGAGACTTACGCGCTACGTACTGCGCGACCGAGGCACTTGCTGTCGACACTTTTTTGAAGTCGATAACTATAGCAAGTTCCAAAGTTTGTGCTACCTGAGTAATCCGTCTAGCCGCTACATGCGCAGTCGTTGCTCGGTAAATTAACACACAGCGCTGGTATTCAACGGACATCACCCTTGCATGTTGTTACAGTACGCTACCCAGGCGACAAGTGGACACAGTAGCTCATGATGGAACGTTGACAGTGGTCAGCGTCTATTTACTTGCCAGCGTCCATGCAACAAGTTATTGCGTTCTGCATGTCTGTCTCACCTCTCCGCGATTTCCGTTGTAGCATCATCTTGGACACCGCAAAAAAATTATGCATCGGCCGGGAATCGAACCCGGGCCGCCCGCGTGGCAGGCGAGCATTCTACCACTGAACCACCGATGCTGTATGCCACCTAGTGATTCTTGCCAAAAGCGTCGTCTGCTAGAGTTCATTCCTGCAGAGAATCGGTGGATTTTCTCGAAAATGTGCCACACAAGCAGACCCATCTTGGCGTACTGCAGACGTGCTGTGCGGTGGTGGTGTAATGGTCAGCATAGTTGCCTTCCAAGCAGTTGATCCGGGTTCGATTCCCGGCCACCGCAAGTAGTATTTCGTTTTTGCAGATATGTGCGTCTAGGGTGCGCTCTTAGAGTTTTCTCATTCATTTCATTTATCTTTCCTCGCTCTGTATGGTCCAGCATATAGTGTCCCTCCCAGTTTCGACTTGTCTCGACTTTGCTCGACTGACGCGAGAGCTGACGCTCTCAAGTCGGCCTATATCTAGGGACAGGTAGCTTCAAATGGCTGAGAGACGCACGTTTCCTTTCGTAACAGAAAAATAACAGTGGCCCGTGGGGGGATCGAACCCACGACCTTCGCGTTATTAGCACGACGCTCTAACCAACTGAGCTAACGGGCCTCGTGCACGACGGTTTGTTCTGCGTTTGTGAAACATTATGCTGCTAATTTCTGTGCAAAAACGGTGGTTTTATGGTCAAGCAGCATTTGTTCTGGTTTCATTTTTGTCCCGAGGATAATTACATAGTATGTCGATTTCTCTCGACAACGTACGAAAGACGTTTGTTTCACGCCAAGAACGCGAGGAATAAACGGTTTAAACTCGTCGAGATTTGCACGCAAAAAGGTGCGTTCCGGTACCGGGAATCGAACCCGGGCCTGCTGGGTGAAAGCCAGCTATCCTAGCCACTAGACCATACCGGATGCTTGCCGTTTTTCCGTTATTTACATTCCTTCTACGTAAATTTAGTGTGCATTCGACTTTTGATGTGATTCGCTGTTTGCGAGTTTCGTTGTGTATGCTGAACGCCAAATACAGCTTATTAAAAGTAAAACTAATCGCTTTTGTTAACATGCCTTACCAGTGGAGGACCAAGAGAAGTGTTATAACGCTATGAGTTCGACACATGTCGAAGATGAAGCATTCGAAACGTGTTCAAAATTAGCAACATGCAGCATCGTTCATTATCAAAAGCACAGTACGAATTCTGATTTCATCTACGTTAAATTATATGCCCCGGGTGAGGATCGAACTCACGACCTTAAGATTATGAGACTTACGCGCTACCTACTGCGCTACCGAGGCACTTGCTGTCGACACTTTTTTGAAGTCGATAACTATAGCAAGTTCCAAAGTTTGTGCTACCTGAGTAATCCGTCTAGCCGCTACATGCGCAGTCGTTGCTCGGTAAATTAACACACAGCGCTGGTATTCAACGGACATCACCCTTGCATGTTGTTACAGTATGCTACCCAGGCGACAAGTGGACACAGTAGCTCATGATGGAACGTTGACAGTGGTCAGCGTCTATTTACTTGCCAGCGTCCATGCAACAAGTTATTGCGTTCTGCATGTCTGTCTCACCTCTCCGCGATTTCCGTTGTAGCATCATCTTGGACACCGCAAAAAATTATGCATCGGCCGGGAATCGAACCCGGGCCGCCCGCGTGGCAGGCGAGCATTCTACCACTGAACCACCGATGCTGTATGCCACCTAGTGATTCTTGCCAAAAGCGTCGTCTGCTAGAGTTCATTCCTGCAGAGAATCGGTGGATTTTCTCGAAAATGTGCCACACAAGCAGACCCATCTTGGCGTACTGCAGACGTGCTGTGCGGTGGTGGTGTAATGGTCAGCATAGTTGCCTTCCAAGCAGTTGATCCGGGTTCGATTCCCGGCCACCGCAAGTAGTATTTCGTTTTTGCAGATATGTGCGTCTAGGGTGCGCTCTTAGAGTTTTCTCATTCATTTCATTTATCTTTCCTCGCTCTGTATGGTCCAGCATATAGTGTCCCTCCCAGTTTCGACTTGTCTCGACTTTGCTCGACTGACGCGAGAGCTGACGCTCTCAAGTCGGCCTATATCTAGGGACAGGTAGCTTCAAATGGCTGAGAGACGCACGTTTCCTTTCGTAACAGAAAAATAACAGTGGCCCGTGGGGGGATCGAACCCACGACCTTCGCGTTATTAGCACGACGCTCTAACCAACTGAGCTAACGGGCCTCGTGCACGACGGTTTGTTCTGCGTTTGTGAAACATTATGCTGCTAATTTCTGTGCAAAAACGGTGGTTTTATGGTCAAGCAGCATTTGTTCTGGTTTCATTTTTGTCCCGAGGATAATTACATAGTATGTCGATTTCTCTCGACAACGTACGAAAGACGTTTGTTTCACGCCAAGAACGCGAGGAATAAACGGTTTAAACTCGTCGAGATTTGCACGCAAAAAGGTGCGTTCCGGTACCGGGAATCGAACCCGGGCCTGCTGGGTGAAAGCCAGCTATCCTAGCCACTAGACCATACCGGATGCTTGCCGTTTTTCCGTTATTTACATTCCTTCTACGTAAATTTAGTGTGCATTCTACTTTTGATGTGATTCGCTGTTTGCGAGTTTCGTTGTGTATGCTGAACGCCAAATACAGCTTATTAAAAGTAAAACTAATCGCTTTTG
The DNA here is from genome assembly GCA_026315105.1 of Locusta migratoria. Classification (NCBI taxonomy): domain Eukaryota; kingdom Metazoa; phylum Arthropoda; class Insecta; order Orthoptera; family Acrididae; genus Locusta; species Locusta migratoria. The sequence goes on along the minus strand of JAOYRU010000101.1, from coordinate 83,508 downwards.
TTAACATGCCTTACCAGTGGAGGACCAAGAGAAGTGTTATAACGCTATGAGTTCGACACATGTCGAAGATGAAGCATTCGAAACGTGTTCAAAATTAGCAACATGCAGCATCGTTCATTATCAAAAGCACAGTACGAATTCTGATTTCATCTACGTTAAATTATATGCCCCGGGTGAGGATCGAACTCACGACCTTAAGATTATGAGACTTACGCGCTACCTACTGCGCTACCGAGGCACTTGCTGTCGACACTTTTTTGAAGTCGATAACTATAGCAAGTTCCAAAGTTTGTGCTACCTGAGTAATCCGTCTAGCCGCTACATGCGCAGTCGTTGCTCGGTAAATTAACACACAGCGCTGGTATTCAACGGACATCACCCTTGCATGTTGTTACAGTATGCTACCCAGGCGACAAGTGGACACAGTAGCTCATGATGGAACGTTGACAGTGGTCAGCGTCTATTTACTTGCCAGCGTCCATGCAACAAGTTATTGCGTTCTGCATGTCTGTCTCACCTCTCCGCGATTTCCGTTGTAGCATCATCGTGGACACCGCAAAATATTATGCATCGGCCGGGAATCGAACCCGGGCCGCCCGCGTGGCAGGCGAGCATTCTACCACTGAACCACCGATGCTGTATGCCACCTAGTGATTCTTGCCAAAAGCGTCGTCTGCTAGAGTTCATTCCTGCAGAGAATCGGTGGATTTTCTCGAAAATGTGCCACACAAGCAGACCCATCTTGGCGTACTGCAGACGTGCTGTGCGGTGGTGGTGTAATGGTCAGCATAGTTGCCTTCCAAGCAGTTGATCCGGGTTCGATTCCCGGCCACCGCAAGTAGTATTTCGTTTTTGCAGATATGTGCGTCTAGGGTGCGCTCTTAGAGTTTTCTCATTCATTTCATTTATCTTTCCTCGCTCTGTATGGTCCAGCATATAGTGTCCCTCCCAGTTTCGACTTGTCTCGACTTTGCTCGACTGACGCGAGAGCTGACGCTCTCAAGTCGGCCTATATCTAGGGACAGGTAGCTTCAAATGGCTGAGAGACGCACGTTTCCTTTCGTAACAGAAAAATAACAGTGGCCCGTGGGGGGATCGAACCCACGACCTTCGCGTTATTAGCACGACGCTCTAACCAACTGAGCTAACGGGCCTCGTGCACGACGGTTTGTTCTGCGTTTGTGAAACATTATGCTGCTAATTTCTGTGCAAAAACGGTGGTTTTATGGTCAAGCAGCATTTGTTCTGGTTTCATTTTTGTCCCGAGGATAATTACATAGTATGTCGATTTCTCTCGACAACGTACGAAAGACGTTTGTTTCACGCCAAGAACGCGAGGAATAAACGGTTTAAACTCGTCGAGATTTGCACGCAAAAAGGTGCGTTCCGGTACCGGGAATCGAACCCGGGCCTGCTGGGTGAAAGCCAGCTATCCTAGCCACTAGACCATACCGGATGCTTGCCGTTTTTCCGTTATTTACATTCCTTCTACGTAAATTTAGTGTGCATTCGACTTTTGATGTGATTCGCTGTTTGCGAGTTTCGTTGTGTATGCTGAACGCCAAATACAGCTTATTAAAAGTAAAACTAATCGCTTTTGTTAACATGCCTTACCAGTGGAGGACCAAGAGAAGTGTTATAACGCTATGAGTTCGACACATGTCGAAGATGAAGCATTCGAAACGTGTTCAAAATTAGCAACATGCAGCATCGTTCATTATCAAAAGCACAGTACGAATTCTGATTTCATCTACGTTAAATTATATGCCCCGGGTGAGGATCGAACTCACGACCTTAAGATTATGAGACTTACGCGCTACCTACTGCGCTACCGAGGCACTTGCTGTCGACACTTTTTTGAAGTCGATAACTATAGCAAGTTCCAAAGTTTGTGCTACCTGAGTAATCCGTCTAGCCGCTACATGCGCAGTCGTTGCTCGGTAAATTAACACACAGCGCTGGTATTCAACGGACATCACCCTTGCATGTTGTTACAGTATGCTACCCAGGCGACAAGTGGACACAGTAGCTCATGATGGAACGTTGACAGTGGTCAGCGTCTATTTACTTGCCAGCGTCCATGCAACAAGTTATTGCGTTCTGCATGTCTGTCTCACCTCTCCGCGATTTCCGTTGTAGCATCATCGTGGACACCGCAAAATATTATGCATCGGCCGGGAATCGAACCCGGGCCGCCCGCGTGGCAGGCGAGCATTCTACCACTGAACCACCGATGCTGTATGCCACCTAGTGATTCTTGCCAAAAGCGTCGTCTGCTAGAGTTCATTCCTGCAGAGAATCGGTGGATTTTCTCGAAAATGTGCCACACAAGCAGACCCATCTTGGCGTACTGCAGACGTGCTGTGCGGTGGTGGTGTAATGGTCAGCATAGTTGCCTTCCAAGCAGTTGATCCGGGTTCGATTCCCGGCCACCGCAAGTAGTATTTCGTTTTTGCAGATATGTGCGTCTAGGGTGCGCTCTTAGAGTTTTCTCATTCATTTCATTTATCTTTCCTCGCTCTGTATGGTCCAGCATATAGTGTCCCTCCCAGTTTCGACTTGTCTCGACTTTGCTCGACTGACGCGAGAGCTGACGCTCTCAAGTCGGCCTATATCTAGGGACAGGTAGCTTCAAATGGCTGAGAGACGCACGTTTCCTTTCGTAACAGAAAAATAACAGTGGCCCGTGGGGGGATCGAACCCACGACCTTCGCGTTATTAGCACGACGCTCTAACCAACTGAGCTAACGGGCCTCGTGCACGACGGTTCGTTCTGCGTTTGTGAAACATTATGCTGCTAATTTCTGTGCAAAAACGGTGGTTTTATGGTCAAGCAGCATTTGTTCTGGTTTCATTTTTGTCCCGAGGATAATTACATAGTATGTCGATTTCTCTCGACAACGTACGAAAGACGTTTGTTTCACGCCAAGAACGCGAGGAATAAACGGTTTAAACTCGTCGAGATTTGCACGCAAAAAGGTGCGTTCCGGTACCGGGAATCGAACCCGGGCCTGCTGGGTGAAAGCCAGCTATCCTAGCCACTAGACCATACCGGATGCTTGCCGTTTTTCCGTTATTTACATTCCTTCTACGTAAATTTAGTGTGCATTCTACTTTTGATGTGATTCGCTGTTTGCGAGTTTCGTTGTGTATGCTGAACGCCAAATACAGCTTATTAAAAGTAAAACTAATCGCTTTTGTTAACATGCCTTACCAGTGGAGGACCAAGAGAAGTGTTATAACGCTATGAGTTCGACACATGTCGAAGATGAAGCATTCGAAACGTGTTCAAAATTAGCAACATGCAGCATCGTTCATTATCAAAAGCACAGTACGAATTCTGATTTCATCTACGTTAAATTATATGCCCCGGGTGAGGATCGAACTCACGACCTTAAGATTATGAGACTTACGCGCTACGTACTGCGCGACCGAGGCACTTGCTGTCGACACTTTTTTGAAGTCGATAACTATAGCAAGTTCCAAAGTTTGTGCTACCTGAGTAATCCGTCTAGCCGCTACATGCGCAGTCGTTGCTCGGTAAATTAACACACAGCGCTGGTATTCAACGGACATCACCCTTGCATGTTGTTACAGTATGCTACCCAGGCGACAAGTGGACACAGTAGCTCATGATGGAACGTTGACAGTGGTCAGCGTCTATTTACTTGCCAGCGTCCATGCAACAAGTTATTGCGTTCTGCATGTCTGTCTCACCTCTCCGCGATTTCCGTTGTAGCATCATCGTGGACACCGCAAAAAATTATGCATCGGCCGGGAATCGAACCCGGGCCGCCCGCGTGGCAGGCGAGCATTCTACCACTGAACCACCGATGCTGTATGCCACCTAGTGATTCTTGCCAAAAGCGTCGTCTGCTAGAGTTCATTCCTGCAGAGAATCGGTGGATTTTCTCGAAAATGTGCCACACAAGCAGACCCATCTTGGCGTACTGCAGACGTGCTGTGCGGTGGTGGTGTAATGGTCAGCATAGTTGCCTTCCAAGCAGTTGATCCGGGTTCGATTCCCGGCCACCGCAAGTAGTATTTCGTTTTTGCAGATATGTGCGTCTAGGGTGCGCTCTTAGAGTTTTCTCATTCATTTCATTTATCTTTCCTCGCTCTGTATGGTCCAGCATATAGTGTCCCTTCCAGTTTCGACTTGTCTCGACTTTGCTCGACTGACGCGAGAGCTGACGCTCTCAAGTCGGCCTATATCTAGGGACAGGTAGCTTCAAATGGCTGAGAGACGCACGTTTCCTTTCGTAACAGAAAAATAACAGTGGCCCGTGGGGGGATCGAACCCACGACCTTCGCGTTATTAGCACGACGCTCTAACCAACTGAGCTAACGGGCCTCGTGCACGACGGTTTGTTCTGCGTTTGTGAAACATTATGCTGCTAATTTCTGTGCAAAAACGGTGGTTTTATGGTCAAGCAGCATTTGTTCTGGTTTCATTTTTGTCCCGAGGATAATTACATAGTATGTCGATTTCTCTCGACAACGTACGAAAGACGTTTGTTTCACGCCAAGAACGCGAGGAATAAACGGTTTAAACTCGTCGAGATTTGCACGCAAAAAGGTGCGTTCCGGTACCGGGAATCGAACCCGGGCCTGCTGGGTGAAAGCCAGCTATCCTAGCCACTAGACCATACCGGATGCTTGCCGTTTTTCCGTTATTTACATTCCTTCTACGTAAATTTAGTGTGCATTCGACTTTTGATGTGATTCGCTGTTTGCGAGTTTCGTTGTGTATGCTGAACGCCAAATACAGCTTATTAAAAGTAAAACTAATCGCTTTTGTTAACATGCCTTACCAGTGGAGGACCAAGAGAAGTGTTATAACGCTATGAGTTCGACACATGTCGAAGATGAAGCATTCGAAACGTGTTCAAAATTAGCAACATGCAGCATCGTTCATTATCAAAAGCACAGTACGAATTCTGATTTCATCTACGTTAAATTATATGCCCCGGGTGAGGATCGAACTCACGACCTTAAGATTATGAGACTTACGCGCTACCTACTGCGCTACCGAGGCACTTGCTGTCGACACTTTTTTGAAGTCGATAACTATAGCAAGTTCCAAAGTTTGTGCTACCTGAGTAATCCGTCTAGCCGCTACATGCGCAGTCGTTGCTCGGTAAATTAACACACAGCGCTGGTATTCAACGGACATCACCCTTGCATGTTGTTACAGTATGCTACCCAGGCGACAAGTGGACACAGTAGCTCATGATGGAACGTTGACAGTGGTCAGCGTCTATTTACTTGCCAGCGTCCATGCAACAAGTTATTGCGTTCTGCATGTCTGTCTCACCTCTCCGCGATTTCCGTTGTAGCATCATCGTGGACACCGCAAAATATTATGCATCGGCCGGGAATCGAACCCGGGCCGCCCGCGTGGCAGGCGAGCATTCTACCACTGAACCACCGATGCTGTATGCCACCTAGTGATTCTTGCCAAAAGCGTCGTCTGCTAGAGTTCATTCCTGCAGAGAATCGGTGGATTTTCTCGAAAATGTGCCACACAAGCAGACCCATCTTGGCGTACTGCAGACGTGCTGTGCGGTGGTGGTGTAATGGTCAGCATAGTTGCCTTCCAAGCAGTTGATCCGGGTTCGATTCCCGGCCACCGCAAGTAGTATTTCGTTTTTGCAGATATGTGCGTCTAGGGTGCGCTCTTAGAGTTTTCTCATTCATTTCATTTATCTTTCCTCGCTCTGTATGGTCCAGCATATAGTGTCCCTCCCAGTTTCGACTTGTCTCGACTTTGCTCGACTGACGCGAGAGCTGACGCTCTCAAGTCGGCCTATATCTAGGGACAGGTAGCTTCAAATGGCTGAGAGACGCACGTTTCCTTTCGTAACAGAAAAATAACAGTGGCCCGTGGGGGGATCGAACCCACGACCTTCGCGTTATTAGCACGACGCTCTAACCAACTGAGCTAACGGGCCTCGTGCACGACGGTTCGTTCTGCGTTTGTGAAACATTATGCTGCTAATTTCTGTGCAAAAACGGTGGTTTTATGGTCAAGCAGCATTTGTTCTGGTTTCATTTTTGTCCCGAGGATAATTACATAGTATGTCGATTTCTCTCGACAACGTACGAAAGACGTTTGTTTCACGCCAAGAACGCGAGGAATAAACGGTTTAAACTCGTCGAGATTTGCACGCAAAAAGGTGCGTTCCGGTACCGGGAATCGAACCCGGGCCTGCTGGGTGAAAGCCAGCTATCCTAGCCACTAGACCATACCGGATGCTTGCCGTTTTTCCGTTATTTACATTCCTTCTACGTAAATTTAGTGTGCATTCTACTTTTGATGTGATTCGCTGTTTGCGAGTTTCGTTGTGTATGCTGAACGCCAAATACAGCTTATTAAAAGTAAAACTAATCGCTTTTGTTAACATGCCTTACCAGTGGAGGACCAAGAGAAGTGTTATAACGCTATGAGTTCGACACATGTCGAAGATGAAGCATTCGAAACGTGTTCAAAATTAGCAACATGCAGCATCGTTCATTATCAAAAGCACAGTACGAATTCTGATTTCATCTACGTTAAATTATATGCCCCGGGTGAGGATCGAACTCACGACCTTAAGATTATGAGACTTACGCGCTACGTACTGCGCGACCGAGGCACTTGCTGTCGACACTTTTTTGAAGTCGATAACTATAGCAAGTTCCAAAGTTTGTGCTACCTGAGTAATCCGTCTAGCCGCTACATGCGCAGTCGTTGCTCGGTAAATTAACACACAGCGCTGGTATTCAACGGACATCACCCTTGCATGTTGTTACAGTATGCTACCCAGGCGACAAGTGGACACAGTAGCTCATGATGGAACGTTGACAGTGGTCAGCGTCTATTTACTTGCCAGCGTCCATGCAACAAGTTATTGCGTTCTGCATGTCTGTCTCACCTCTCCGCGATTTCCGTTGTAGCATCATCGTGGACACCGCAAAAAATTATGCATCGGCCGGGAATCGAACCCGGGCCGCCCGCGTGGCAGGCGAGCATTCTACCACTGAACCACCGATGCTGTATGCCACCTAGTGATTCTTGCCAAAAGCGTCGTCTGCTAGAGTTCATTCCTGCAGAGAATCGGTGGATTTTCTCGAAAATGTGCCACACAAGCAGACCCATCTTGGCGTACTGCAGACGTGCTGTGCGGTGGTGGTGTAATGGTCAGCATAGTTGCCTTCCAAGCAGTTGATCCGGGTTCGATTCCCGGCCACCGCAAGTAGTATTTCGTTTTTGCAGATATGTGCGTCTAGGGTGCGCTCTTAGAGTTTTCTCATTCATTTCATTTATCTTTCCTCGCTCTGTATGGTCCAGCATATAGTGTCCCTTCCAGTTTCGACTTGTCTCGACTTTGCTCGACTGACGCGAGAGCTGACGCTCTCAAGTCGGCCTATATCTAGGGACAGGTAGCTTCAAATGGCTGAGAGACGCACGTTTCCTTTCGTAACAGAAAAATAACAGTGGCCCGTGGGGGGATCGAACCCACGACCTTCGCGTTATTAGCACGACGCTCTAACCAACTGAGCTAACGGGCCTCGTGCACGACGGTTCGTTCTGCGTTTGTGAAACATTATGCTGCTAATTTCTGTGCAAAAACGGTGGTTTTATGGTCAAGCAGCATTTGTTCTGGTTTCATTTTTGTCCCGAGGATAATTACATAGTATGTCGATTTCTCTCGACAACGTACGAAAGACGTTTGTTTCACGCCAAGAACGCGAGGAATAAACGGTTTAAACTCGTCGAGATTTGCACGCAAAAAGGTGCGTTCCGGTACCGGGAATCGAACCCGGGCCTGCTGGGTGAAAGCCAGCTATCCTAGCCACTAGACCATACCGGATGCTTGCCGTTTTTCCGTTATTTACATTCCTTCTACGTAAATTTAGTGTGCATTCGACTTTTGATGTGATTCGCTGTTTGCGAGTTTCGTTGTGTATGCTGAACGCCAAATACAGCTTATTAAAAGTAAAACTAATCGCTTTTGTTAACATGCCTTACCAGTGGAGGACCAAGAGAAGTGTTATAACGCTATGAGTTCGACACATGTCGAAGATGAAGCATTCGAAACGTGTTCAAAATTAGCAACATGCAGCATCGTTCATTATCAAAAGCACAGTACGAATTCTGATTTCATCTACGTTAAATTATATGCCCCGGGTGAGGATCGAACTCACGACCTTAAGATTATGAGACTTACGCGCTACGTACTGCGCGACCGAGGCACTTGCTGTCGACACTTTTTTGAAGTCGATAACTATAGCAAGTTCCAAAGTTTGTGCTACCTGAGTAATCCGTCTAGCCGCTACATGCGCAGTCGTTGCTCGGTAAATTAACACACAGCGCTGGTATTCAACGGACATCACCCTTGCATGTTGTTACAGTATGCTACCCAGGCGACAAGTGGACACAGTAGCTCATGATGGAACGTTGACAGTGGTCAGCGTCTATTTACTTGCCAGCGTCCATGCAACAAGTTATTGCGTTCTGCATGTCTGTCTCACCTCTCCGCGATTTCCGTTGTAGCATCATCGTGGACACCGCAAAAAATTATGCATCGGCCGGGAATCGAACCCGGGCCGCCCGCGTGGCAGGCGAGCATTCTACCACTGAACCACCGATGCTGTATGCCACCTAGTGATTCTTGCCAAAAGCGTCGTCTGCTAGAGTTCATTCCTGCAGAGAATCGGTGGATTTTCTCGAAAATGTGCCACACAAGCAGACCCATCTTGGCGTACTGCAGACGTGCTGTGCGGTGGTGGTGTAATGGTCAGCATAGTTGCCTTCCAAGCAGTTGATCCGGGTTCGATTCCCGGCCACCGCAAGTAGTATTTCGTTTTTGCAGATATGTGCGTCTAGGGTGCGCTCTTAGAGTTTTCTCATTCATTTCATTTATCTTTCCTCGCTCTGTATGGTCCAGCATATAGTGTCCCTTCCAGTTTCGACTTGTCTCGACTTTGCTCGACTGACGCGAGAGCTGACGCTCTCAAGTCGGCCTATATCTAGGGACAGGTAGCTTCAAATGGCTGAGAGACGCACGTTTCCTTTCGTAACAGAAAAATAACAGTGGCCCGTGGGGGGATCGAACCCACGACCTTCGCGTTATTAGCACGACGCTCTAACCAACTGAGCTAACGGGCCTCGTGCACGACGGTTCGTTCTGCGTTTGTGAAACATTATGCTGCTAATTTCTGTGCAAAAACGGTGGTTTTATGGTCAAGCAGCATTTGTTCTGGTTTCATTTTTGTCCCGAGGATAATTACATAGTATGTCGATTTCTCTCGACAACGTACGAAAGACGTTTGTTTCACGCCAAGAACGCGAGGAATAAACGGTTTAAACTCGTCGAGATTTGCACGCAAAAAGGTGCGTTCCGGTACCGGGAATCGAACCCGGGCCTGCTGGGTGAAAGCCAGCTATCCTAGCCACTAGACCATACCGGATGCTTGCCGTTTTTCCGTTATTTACATTCCTTCTACGTAAATTTAGTGTGCATTCGACTTTTGATGTGATTCGCTGTTTGCGAGTTTCGTTGTGTATGCTGAACGCCAAATACAGCTTATTAAAAGTAAAACTAATCGCTTTTGTTAACATGCCTTACCAGTGGAGGACCAAGAGAAGTGTTATAACGCTATGAGTTCGACACATGTCGAAGATGAAGCATTCGAAACGTGTTCAAAATTAGCAACATGCAGCATCGTTCATTATCAAAAGCACAGTACGAATTCTGATTTCATCTACGTTAAATTATATGCCCCGGGTGAGGATCGAACTCACGACCTTAAGATTATGAGACTTACGCGCTACCTACTGCGCTACCGAGGCACTTGCTGTCGACACTTTTTTGAAGTCGATAACTATAGCAAGTTCCAAAGTTTGTGCTACCTGAGTAATCCGTCTAGCCGCTACATGCGCAGTCGTTGCTCGGTAAATTAACACACAGCGCTGGTATTCAACGGACATCACCCTTGCATGTTGTTACAGTATGCTACCCAGGCGACAAGTGGACACAGTAGCTCATGATGGAACGTTGACAGTGGTCAGCGTCTATTTACTTGCCAGCGTCCATGCAACAAGTTATTGCGTTCTGCATGTCTGTCTCACCTCTCCGCGATTTCCGTTGTAGCATCATCTTGGACACCGCAAAAAATTATGCATCGGCCGGGAATCGAACCCGGGCCGCCCGCGTGGCAGGCGAGCATTCTACCACTGAACCACCGATGCTGTATGCCACCTAGTGATTCTTGCCAAAAGCGTCGTCTGCTAGAGTTCATTCCTGCAGAGAATCGGTGGATTTTCTCGAAAATGTGCCACACAAGCAGACCCATCTTGGCGTACTGCAGACGTGCTGTGCGGTGGTGGTGTAATGGTCAGCATAGTTGCCTTCCAAGCAGTTGATCCGGGTTCGATTCCCGGCCACCGCAAGTAGTATTTCGTTTTTGCAGATATGTGCGTCTAGGGTGCGCTCTTAGAGTTTTCTCATTCATTTCATTTATCTTTCCTCGCTCTGTATGGTCCAGCATATAGTGTCCCTTCCAGTTTCGACTTGTCTCGACTTTGCTCGACTGACGCGAGAGCTGACGCTCTCAAGTCGGCCTATATCTAGGGACAGGTAGCTTCAAATGGCTGAGAGACGCACGTTTCCTTTCGTAACAGAAAAATAACAGTGGCCCGTGGGGGGATCGAACCCACGACCTTCGCGTTATTAGCACGACGCTCTAACCAACTGAGCTAACGGGCCTCGTGCACGACGGTTCGTTCTGCGTTTGTGAAACATTATGCTGCTAATTTCTGTGCAAAAACGGTGGTTTTATGGTCAAGCAGCATTTGTTCTGGTTTCATTTTTGTCCCGAGGATAATTACATAGTATGTCGATTTCTCTCGACAACGTACGAAAGACGTTTGTTTCACGCCAAGAACGCGAGGAATAAACGGTTTAAACTCGTCGAGATTTGCACGCAAAAAGGTGCGTTCCGGTACCGGGAATCGAACCCGGGCCTGCTGGGTGAAAGCCAGCTATCCTAGCCACTAGACCATACCGGATGCTTGCCGTTTTTCCGTTATTTACATTCCTTCTACGTAAATTTAGTGTGCATTCGACTTTTGATGTGATTCGCTGTTTGCGAGTTTCGTTGTGTATGCTGAACGCCAAATACAGCTTATTAAAAGTAAAACTAATCGCTTTTGTTAACATGCCTTACCAGTGGAGGACCAAGAGAAGTGTTATAACGCTATGAGTTCGACACATGTCGAAGATGAAGCATTCGAAACGTGTTCAAAATTAGCAACATGCAGCATCGTTCATTATCAAAAGCACAGTACGAATTCTGATTTCATCTACGTTAAATTATATGCCCCGGGTGAGGATCGAACTCACGACCTTAAGATTATGAGACTTACGCGCTACCTACTGCGCTACCGAGGCACTTGCTGTCGACACTTTTTTGAAGTCGATAACTATAGCAAGTTCCAAAGTTTGTGCTACCTGAGTAATCCGTCTAGCCGCTACATGCGCAGTCGTTGCTCGGTAAATTAACACACAGCGCTGGTATTCAACGGACATCACCCTTGCATGTTGTTACAGTATGCTACCCAGGCGACAAGTGGACACAGTAGCTCATGATGGAACGTTGACAGTGGTCAGCGTCTATTTACTTGCCAGCGTCCATGCAACAAGTTATTGCGTTCTGCATGTCTGTCTCACCTCTCCGCGATTTCCGTTGTAGCATCATCTTGGACACCGCAAAAAATTATGCATCGGCCGGGAATCGAACCCGGGCCGCCCGCGTGGCAGGCGAGCATTCTACCACTGAACCACCGATGCTGTATGCCACCTAGTGATTCTTGCCAAAAGCGTCGTCTGCTAGAGTTCATTCCTGCAGAGAATCGGTGGATTTTCTCGAAAATGTGCCACACAAGCAGACCCATCTTGGCGTACTGCAGACGTGCTGTGCGGTGGTGGTGTAATGGTCAGCATAGTTGCCTTCCAAGCAGTTGATCCGGGTTCGATTCCCGGCCACCGCAAGTAGTATTTCGTTTTTGCAGATATGTGCGTCTAGGGTGCGCTCTTAGAGTTTTCTCATTCATTTCATTTATCTTTCCTCGCTCTGTATGGTCCAGCATATAGTGTCCCTCCCAGTTTCGACTTGTCTCGACTTTGCTCGACTGACGCGAGAGCTGACGCTCTCAAGTCGGCCTATATCTAGGGACAGGTAGCTTCAAATGGCTGAGAGACGCACGTTTCCTTTCGTAACAGAAAAATAACAGTGGCCCGTGGGGGGATCGAACCCACGACCTTCGCGTTATTAGCACGACGCTCTAACCAACTGAGCTAACGGGCCTCGTGCACGACGGTTTGTTCTGCGTTTGTGAAACATTATGCTGCTAATTTCTGTGCAAAAACGGTGGTTTTATGGTCAAGCAGCATTTGTTCTGGTTTCATTTTTGTCCCGAGGATAATTACATAGTATGTCGATTTCTCTCGACAACGTACGAAAGACGTTTGTTTCACGCCAAGAACGCGAGGAATAAACGGTTTAAACTCGTCGAGATTTGCACGCAAAAAGGTGCGTTCCGGTACCGGGAATCGAACCCGGGCCTGCTGGGTGAAAGCCAGCTATCCTAGCCACTAGACCATACCGGATGCTTGCCGTTTTTCCGTTATTTACATTCCTTCTACGTAAATTTAGTGTGCATTCTACTTTTGATGTGATTCGCTGTTTGCGAGTTTCGTTGTGTATGCTGAACGCCAAATACAGCTTATTAAAAGTAAAACTAATCGCTTTTGTTAACATGCCTTACCAGTGGAGGACCAAGAGAAGTGTTATAACGCTATGAGTTCGACACATGTCGAAGATGAAGCATTCGAAACGTGTTCAAAATTAGCAACATGCAGCATCGTTCATTATCAAAAGCACAGTACGAATTCTGATTTCATCTACGTTAAATTATATGCCCCGGGTGAGGATCGAACTCACGACCTTAAGATTATGAGACTTACGCGCTACCTACTGCGCTACCGAGGCACTTGCTGTCGACACTTTTTTGAAGTCGATAACTATAGCAAGTTCCAAAGTTTGTGCTACCTGAGTAATCCGTCTAGCCGCTACATGCGCAGTCGTTGCTCGGTAAATTAACACACAGCGCTGGTATTCAACGGACATCACCCTTGCATGTTGTTACAGTATGCTACCCAGGCGACAAGTGGACACAGTAGCTCATGATGGAACGTTGACAGTGGTCAGCGTCTATTTACTTGCCAGCGTCCATGCAACAAGTTATTGCGTTCTGCATGTCTGTCTCACCTCTCCGCGATTTCCGTTGTAGCATCATCGTGGACACCGCAAAATATTATGCATCGGCCGGGAATCGAACCCGGGCCGCCCGCGTGGCAGGCGAGCATTCTACCACTGAACCACCGATGCTGTATGCCACCTAGTGATTCTTGCCAAAAGCGTCGTCTGCTAGAGTTCATTCCTGCAGAGAATCGGTGGATTTTCTCGAAAATGTGCCACACAAGCAGACCCATCTTGGCGTACTGCAGACGTGCTGTGCGGTGGTGGTGTAATGGTCAGCATAGTTGCCTTCCAAGCAGTTGATCCGGGTTCGATTCCCGGCCACCGCAAGTAGTATTTCGTTTTTGCAGATATGTGCGTCTAGGGTGCGCTCTTAGAGTTTTGTCATTCATTTCATTTATCTTTCCTCGCTCTGTATGGTCCAGCATATAGTGTCCCTCCCAGTTTCGACTTGTCTCGACTTTGCTCGACTGACGCGAGAGCTGACGCTCTCAAGTCGGCCTATATCTAGGGACAGGTAGCTTCAAATGGCTGAGAGACGCACGTTTCCTTTCGTAACAGAAAAATAACAGTGGCCCGTGGGGGGATCGAACCCACGACCTTCGCGTTATTAGCACGACGCTCTAACCAACTGAGCTAACGGGCCTCGTGCACGACGGTTCGTTCTGCGTTTGTGAAACATTATGCTGCTAATTTCTGTGCAAAAACGGTGGTTTTATGGTCAAGCAGCATTTGTTCTGGTTTCATTTTTGTCCCGAGGATAATTACGTAGTATGTCGATTTCTCTCGACAACGTACGAAAGACGTTTGTTTCACGCCAAGAACGCGAGGAATAAACGGTTTAAACTCGTCGAGATTTGCACGCAAAAAGGTGCGTTCCGGTACCGGGAATCGAACCCGGGCCTGCTGGGTGAAAGCCAGCTATCCTAGCCACTAGACCATACCGGATGCTTGCCGTTTTTCCGTTATTTACATTCCTTCTACGTAAATTTAGTGTGCATTCGACTTTTGATGTGATTCGCTGTTTGCGAGTTTCGTTGTGTATGCTGAACGCCAAATACAGCTTATTAAAAGTAAAACTAATCGCTTTTGTTAACATGCCTTACCAGTGGAGGACCAAGAGAAGTGTTATAACGCTATGAGTTCGACACATGTCGAAGATGAAGCATTCGAAACGTGTTCAAAATTAGCAACATGCAGCATCGTTCATTATCAAAAGCACAGTACGAATTCTGATTTCATCTACGTTAAATTATATGCCCCGGGTGAGGATCGAACTCACGACCTTAAGATTATGAGACTTACGCGCTACGTACTGCGCGACCGAGGCACTTGCTGTCGACACTTTTTTGAAGTCGATAACTATAGCAAGTTCCAAAGTTTGTGCTACCTGAGTAATCCGTCTAGCCGCTACATGCGCAGTCGTTGCTCGGTAAATTAACACACAGCGCTGGTATTCAACGGACATCACCCTTGCATGTTGTTACAGTATGCTACCCAGGCGACAAGTGGACACAGTAGCTCATGATGGAACGTTGACAGTGGTCAGCGTCTATTTACTTGCCAGCGTCCATGCAACAAGTTATTGCGTTCTGCATGTCTGTCTCACCTCTCCGCGATTTCCGTTGTAGCATCATCGTGGACACCGCAAAAAATTATGCATCGGCCGGGAATCGAACCCGGGCCGCCCGCGTGGCAGGCGAGCATTCTACCACTGAACCACCGATGCTGTATGCCACCTAGTGATTCTTGCCAAAAGCGTCGTCTGCTAGAGTTCATTCCTGCAGAGAATCGGTGGATTTTCTCGAAAATGTGCCACACAAGCAGACCCATCTTGGCGTACTGCAGACGTGCTGTGCGGTGGTGGTGTAATGGTCAGCATAGTTGCCTTCCAAGCAGTTGATCCGGGTTCGATTCCCGGCCACCGCAAGTAGTATTTCGTTTTTGCAGATATGTGCGTCTAGGGTGCGCTCTTAGAGTTTTGTCATTCATTTCATTTATCTTTCCTCGCTCTGTATGGTCCAGCATATAGTGTCCCTCCCAGTTTCGACTTGTCTCGACTTTGCTCGACTGACGCGAGAGCTGACGCTCTCAAGTCGGCCTATATCTAGGGACAGGTAGCTTCAAATGGCTGAGAGACGCACGTTTCCTTTCGTAACAGAAAAATAACAGTGGCCCGTGGGGGGATCGAACCCACGACCTTCGCGTTATTAGCACGACGCTCTAACCAACTGAGCTAACGGGCCTCGTGCACGACGGTTCGTTCTGCGTTTGTGAAACATTATGCTGCTAATTTCTGTGCAAAAACGGTGGTTTTATGGTCAAGCAGCATTTGTTCTGGTTTCATTTTTGTCCCGAGGATAATTACGTAGTATGTCGATTTCTCTCGACAACGTACGAAAGACGTTTGTTTCACGCCAAGAACGCGAGGAATAAACGGTTTAAACTCGTCGAGATTTGCACGCAAAAAGGTGCGTTCCGGTACCGGGAATCGAACCCGGGCCTGCTGGGTGAAAGCCAGCTATCCTAGCCACTAGACCATACCGGATGCTTGCCGTTTTTCCGTTATTTACATTCCTTCTACGTAAATTTAGTGTGCATTCGACTTTTGATGTGATTCGCTGTTTGCGAGTTTCGTTGTGTATGCTGAACGCCAAATACAGCTTATTAAAAGTAAAACTAATCGCTTTTGTTAACATGCCTTACCAGTGGAGGACCAAGAGAAGTGTTATAACGCTATGAGTTCGACACATGTCGAAGATGAAGCATTCGAAACGTGTTCAAAATTAGCAACATGCAGCATCGTTCATTATCAAAAGCACAGTACGAATTCTGATTTCATCTACGTTAAATTATATGCCCCGGGTGAGGATCGAACTCACGACCTTAAGATTATGAGACTTACGCGCTACGTACTGCGCGACCGAGGCACTTGCTGTCGACACTTTTTTGAAGTCGATAACTATAGCAAGTTCCAAAGTTTGTGCTACCTGAGTAATCCGTCTAGCCGCTACATGCGCAGTCGTTGCTCGGTAAATTAACACACAGCGCTGGTATTCAACGGACATCACCCTTGCATGTTGTTACAGTATGCTACCCAGGCGACAAGTGGACACAGTAGCTCATGATGGAACGTTGACAGTGGTCAGCGTCTATTTACTTGCCAGCGTCCATGCAACAAGTTATTGCGTTCTGCATGTCTGTCTCACCTCTCCGCGATTTCCGTTGTAGCATCATCGTGGACACCGCAAAAAATTATGCATCGGCCGGGAATCGAACCCGGGCCGCCCGCGTGGCAGGCGAGCATTCTACCACTGAACCACCGATGCTGTATGCCACCTAGTGATTCTTGCCAAAAGCGTCGTCTGCTAGAGTTCATTCCTGCAGAGAATCGGTGGATTTTCTCGAAAATGTGCCACACAAGCAGACCCATCTTGGCGTACTGCAGACGTGCTGTGCGGTGGTGGTGTAATGGTCAGCATAGTTGCCTTCCAAGCAGTTGATCCGGGTTCGATTCCCGGCCACCGCAAGTAGTATTTCGTTTTTGCAGATATGTGCGTCTAGGGTGCGCTCTTAGAGTTTTCTCATTCATTTCATTTATCTTTCCTCGCTCTGTATGGTCCAGCATATAGTGTCCCTTCCAGTTTCGACTTGTCTCGACTTTGCTCGACTGACGCGAGAGCTGACGCTCTCAAGTCGGCCTATATCTAGGGACAGGTAGCTTCAAATGGCTGAGAGACGCACGTTTCCTTTCGTAACAGAAAAATAACAGTGGCCCGTGGGGGGATCGAACCCACGACCTTCGCGTTATTAGCACGACGCTCTAACCAACTGAGCTAACGGGCCTCGTGCACGACGGTTCGTTCTGCGTTTGTGAAACATTATGCTGCTAATTTCTGTGCAAAAACGGTGGTTTTATGGTCAAGCAGCATTTGTTCTGGTTTCATTTTTGTCCCGAGGATAATTACATAGTATGTCGATTTCTCTCGACAACGTACGAAAGACGTTTGTTTCACGCCAAGAACGCGAGGAATAAACGGTTTAAACTCGTCGAGATTTGCACGCAAAAAGGTGCGTTCCGGTACCGGGAATCGAACCCGGGCCTGCTGGGTGAAAGCCAGCTATCCTAGCCACTAGACCATACCGGATGCTTGCCGTTTTTCCGTTATTTACATTCCTTCTACGTAAATTTAGTGTGCATTCGACTTTTGATGTGATTCGCTGTTTGCGAGTTTCGTTGTGTATGCTGAACGCCAAATACAGCTTATTAAAAGTAAAACTAATCGCTTTTGTTAACATGCCTTACCAGTGGAGGACCAAGAGAAGTGTTATAACGCTATGAGTTCGACACATGTCGAAGATGAAGCATTCGAAACGTGTTCAAAATTAGCAACATGCAGCATCGTTCATTATCAAAAGCACAGTACGAATTCTGATTCCATCTACGTTAAATTATATGCCCCGGGTGAGGATCGAACTCACGACCTTAAGATTATGAGACTTACGCGCTACGTACTGCGCGACCGAGGCACTTGCTGTCGACACTTTTTTGAAGTCGATAACTATAGCAAGTTCCAAAGTTTGTGCTACCTGAGTAATCCGTCTAGCCGCTACATGCGCAGTCGTTGCTCGGTAAATTAACACACAGCGCTGGTA
Organism: Locusta migratoria; assembly: GCA_026315105.1. NCBI lineage: Eukaryota > Metazoa > Arthropoda > Insecta > Orthoptera > Acrididae > Locusta > Locusta migratoria. Next base: position 65,544 of record JAOYRU010000101.1, on the reverse strand, counting down.
TTCAACGGACATCACCCTTGCATGTTGTTACAGTATGCTACCCAGGCGACAAGTGGACACAGTAGCTCATGATGGAACGTTGACAGTGGTCAGCGTCTATTTACTTGCCAGCGTCCATGCAACAAGTTATTGCGTTCTGCATGTCTGTCTCACCTCTCCGCGATTTCCGTTGTAGCATCATCGTGGACACCGCAAAAAATTATGCATCGGCCGGGAATCGAACCCGGGCCGCCCGCGTGGCAGGCGAGCATTCTACCACTGAACCACCGATGCTGTATGCCACCTAGTGATTCTTGCCAAAAGCGTCGTCTGCTAGAGTTCATTCCTGCAGAGAATCGGTGGATTTTCTCGAAAATGTGCCACACAAGCAGACCCATCTTGGCGTACTGCAGACGTGCTGTGCGGTGGTGGTGTAATGGTCAGCATAGTTGCCTTCCAAGCAGTTGATCCGGGTTCGATTCCCGGCCACCGCAAGTAGTATTTCGTTTTTGCAGATATGTGCGTCTAGGGTGCGCTCTTAGAGTTTTCTCATTCATTTCATTTATCTTTCCTCGCTCTGTATGGTCCAGCATATAGTGTCCCTTCCAGTTTCGACTTGTCTCGACTTTGCTCGACTGACGCGAGAGCTGACGCTCTCAAGTCGGCCTATATCTAGGGACAGGTAGCTTCAAATGGCTGAGAGACGCACGTTTCCTTTCGTAACAGAAAAATAACAGTGGCCCGTGGGGGGATCGAACCCACGACCTTCGCGTTATTAGCACGACGCTCTAACCAACTGAGCTAACGGGCCTCGTGCACGACGGTTCGTTCTGCGTTTGTGAAACATTATGCTGCTAATTTCTGTGCAAAAACGGTGGTTTTATGGTCAAGCAGCATTTGTTCTGGTTTCATTTTTGTCCCGAGGATAATTACATAGTATGTCGATTTCTCTCGACAACGTACGAAAGACGTTTGTTTCACGCCAAGAACGCGAGGAATAAACGGTTTAAACTCGTCGAGATTTGCACGCAAAAAGGTGCGTTCCGGTACCGGGAATCGAACCCGGGCCTGCTGGGTGAAAGCCAGCTATCCTAGCCACTAGACCATACCGGATGCTTGCCGTTTTTCCGTTATTTACATTCCTTCTACGTAAATTTAGTGTGCATTCGACTTTTGATGTGATTCGCTGTTTGCGAGTTTCGTTGTGTATGCTGAACGCCAAATACAGCTTATTAAAAGTAAAACTAATCGCTTTTGTTAACATGCCTTACCAGTGGAGGACCAAGAGAAGTGTTATAACGCTATGAGTTCGACACATGTCGAAGATGAAGCATTCGAAACGTGTTCAAAATTAGCAACATGCAGCATCGTTCATTATCAAAAGCACAGTACGAATTCTGATTCCATCTACGTTAAATTATATGCCCCGGGTGAGGATCGAACTCACGACCTTAAGATTATGAGACTTACGCGCTACGTACTGCGCGACCGAGGCACTTGCTGTCGACACTTTTTTGAAGTCGATAACTATAGCAAGTTCCAAAGTTTGTGCTACCTGAGTAATCCGTCTAGCCGCTACATGCGCAGTCGTTGCTCGGTAAATTAACACACAGCGCTGGTATTCAACGGACATCACCCTTGCATGTTGTTACAGTATGCTACCCAGGCGACAAGTGGACACAGTAGCTCATGATGGAACGTTGACAGTGGTCAGCGTCTATTTACTTGCCAGCGTCCATGCAACAAGTTATTGCGTTCTGCATGTCTGTCTCACCTCTCCGCGATTTCCGTTGTAGCATCATCGTGGACACCGCAAAAAATTATGCATCGGCCGGGAATCGAACCCGGGCCGCCCGCGTGGCAGGCGAGCATTCTACCACTGAACCACCGATGCTGTATGCCACCTAGTGATTCTTGCCAAAAGCGTCGTCTGCTAGAGTTCATTCCTGCAGAGAATCGGTGGATTTTCTCGAAAATGTGCCACACAAGCAGACCCATCTTGGCGTACTGCAGACGTGCTGTGCGGTGGTGGTGTAATGGTCAGCATAGTTGCCTTCCAAGCAGTTGATCCGGGTTCGATTCCCGGCCACCGCAAGTAGTATTTCGTTTTTGCAGATATGTGCGTCTAGGGTGCGCTCTTAGAGTTTTCTCATTCATTTCATTTATCTTTCCTCGCTCTGTATGGTCCAGCATATAGTGTCCCTTCCAGTTTCGACTTGTCTCGACTTTGCTCGACTGACGCGAGAGCTGACGCTCTCAAGTCGGCCTATATCTAGGGACAGGTAGCTTCAAATGGCTGAGAGACGCACGTTTCCTTTCGTAACAGAAAAATAACAGTGGCCCGTGGGGGGATCGAACCCACGACCTTCGCGTTATTAGCACGACGCTCTAACCAACTGAGCTAACGGGCCTCGTGCACGACGGTTCGTTCTGCGTTTGTGAAACATTATGCTGCTAATTTCTGTGCAAAAACGGTGGTTTTATGGTCAAGCAGCATTTGTTCTGGTTTCATTTTTGTCCCGAGGATAATTACATAGTATGTCGATTTCTCTCGACAACGTACGAAAGACGTTTGTTTCACGCCAAGAACGCGAGGAATAAACGGTTTAAACTCGTCGAGATTTGCACGCAAAAAGGTGCGTTCCGGTACCGGGAATCGAACCCGGGCCTGCTGGGTGAAAGCCAGCTATCCTAGCCACTAGACCATACCGGATGCTTGCCGTTTTTCCGTTATTTACATTCCTTCTACGTAAATTTAGTGTGCATTCGACTTTTGATGTGATTCGCTGTTTGCGAGTTTCGTTGTGTATGCTGAACGCCAAATACAGCTTATTAAAAGTAAAACTAATCGCTTTTGTTAACATGCCTTACCAGTGGAGGACCAAGAGAAGTGTTATAACGCTATGAGTTCGACACATGTCGAAGATGAAGCATTCGAAACGTGTTCAAAATTAGCAACATGCAGCATCGTTCATTATCAAAAGCACAGTACGAATTCTGATTTCATCTACGTTAAATTATATGCCCCGGGTGAGGATCGAACTCACGACCTTAAAATTATGAGACTTACGCGCTACGTACTGCGCGACCGAGGCACTTGCTGTCGACACTTTTTTGAAGTCGATAACTATAGCAAGTTCCAAAGTTTGTGCTACCTGAGTAATCCGTCTAGCCGCTACATGCGCAGTCGTTGCTCGGTAAATTAACACACAGCGCTGGTATTCAACGGACATCACCCTTGCATGTTGTTACAGTATGCTACCCAGGCGACAAGTGGACACAGTAGCTCATGATGGAACGTTGACAGTGGTCAGCGTCTATTTACTTGCCAGCGTCCATGCAACAAGTTATTGCGTTCTGCATGTCTGTCTCACCTCTCCGCGATTTCCGTTGTAGCATCATCGTGGACACCGCAAAAAATTATGCATCGGCCGGGAATCGAACCCGGGCCGCCCGCGTGGCAGACGAGCATTCTACCACTGAACCACCGATGCTGTATGCCACCTAGTGATTCTTGCCAAAAGCGTCGTCTGCTAGAGTTCATTCCTGCAGAGAATCGGTGGATTTTCTCGAAAATGTGCCACACAAGCAGACCCATCTTGGCGTACTGCAGACGTGCTGTGCGGTGGTGGTGTAATGGTCAGCATAGTTGCCTTCCAAGCAGTTGATCCGGGTTCGATTCCCGGCCACCGCAAGTAGTATTTCGTTTTTGCAGATATGTGCGTCTAGGGTGCGCTCTTAGAGTTTTCTCATTCATTTCATTTATCTTTCCTCGCTCTGTATGGTCCAGCATATAGTGTCCCTCCCAGTTTCGACTTGTCTCGACTTTGCTCGACTGACGCGAGAGCTGACGCTCTCAAGTCGGCCTATATCTAGGGACAGGTAGCTTCAAATGGCTGAGAGACGCACGTTTCCTTTCGTAACAGAAAAATAACAGTGGCCCGTGGGGGGATCGAACCCACGACCTTCGCGTTATTAGCACGAAGCTCTAACCAACTGAGCTAACGGGCCTCGTGCACGACGGTTCGTTCTGCGTTTGTGAAACATTATGCTGCTAATTTCTGTGCAAAAACGGTGGTTTTATGGTCAAGCAGCATTTGTTCTGGTTTCATTTTTGTCCCGAGGATAATTACATAGTATGTCGATTTCTCTCGACAACGTACGAAAGACGTTTGTTTCACGCCAAGAACGCGAGGAATAAACGGTTTAAACTCGTCGAGATTTGCACGCAAAAAGGTGCGTTCCGGTACCGGGAATCGAACCCGGGCCTGCTGGGTGAAAGCCAGCTATCCTAGCCACTAGACCATACCGGATGCTTGCCGTTTTTCCGTTATTTACATTCCTTCTACGTAAATTTAGTGTGCATTCTACTTTTGATGTGATTCGCTGTTTGCGAGTTTCGTTGTGTATGCTGAACGCCAAATACAGCTTATTAAAAGTATAACTAATCGCTTTTGTTAACATGCCTTACCAGTGGAGGACCAAGAGAAGTGTTATAACGCTATGAGTTCGACACATGTCGAAGATGAAGCATTCGAAACGTGTTCAAAATTAGCAACATGCAGCATCGTTCATTATCAAAAGCACAGTACGAATTCTGATTTCATCTACGTTAAATTATATGCCCCGGGTGAGGATCGAACTCACGACCTTAAGATTATGAGACTTACGCGCTACGTACTGCGCTACCGAGGCACTTGCTGTCGACACTTTTTTGAAGTCGATAACTATAGCAAGTTCCAAAGTTTGTGCTACCTGAGTAATCCGTCTAGCCGCTACATGCGCAGTCGTTGCTCGGTAAATTAACACACAGCGCTGGTATTCAACGGACATCACCCTTGCATGTTGTTACAGTATGCTACCCAGGCGACAAGTGGACACAGTAGCTCATGATGGAACGTTGACAGTGGTCAGCGTCTATTTACTTGCCAGCGTCCATGCAACAAGTTATTGCGTTCTGCATGTCTGTCTCACCTCTCCGCGATTTCCGTTGTAGCATCATCTTGGACACCGCAAAAAATTATGCATCGGCCGGGAATCGAACCCGGGCCGCCCGCGTGGCAGGCGAGCATTCTACCACTGAACCACCGATGCTGTATGCCACCTAGTGATTCTTGCCAAAAGCGTCGTCTGCTAGAGTTCATTCCTGCAGAGAATCGGTGGATTCCCTCGAAAATGTGCCACACAAGCAGACCCATCTTGGCGTACTGCAGACGTGCTGTGCGGTGGTGGTGTAATGGTCAGCATAGTTGCCTTCCAAGCAGTTGATCCGGGTTCGATTCCCGGCCACCGCAAGTAGTATTTCGTTTTTGCAGATATGTGCGTCTAGGGTGCGCTCTTAGAGTTTTCTCATTCATTTCATTTATCTTTCCTCGCTCTGTATGGTCCAGCATATAGTGTCCCTCCCAGTTTCGACTTGTCTCGACTTTGCTCGACTGACGCGAGAGCTGACGCTCTCAAGTCGGCCTATATCTAGGGACAGGTAGCTTCAAATGGCTGAGAGACGCACGTTTCCTTTCGTAACAGAAAAATAACAGTGGCCCGTGGGGGGATCGAACCCACGACCTTCGCGTTATTAGCACGACGCTCTAACCAACTGAGCTAACGGGCCTCGTGCACGACGGTTCGTTCTGCGTTTGTGAAACATTATGCTGCTAATTTCTGTGCAAAAACGGTGGTTTTATGGTCAAGCAGCATTTGTTCTGGTTTCATTTTTGTCCCGAGGATAATTACATAGTATGTCGATTTCTCTCGACAACGTACGAAAGACGTTTGTTTCACGCCAAGAACGCGAGGAATAAACGGTTTAAACTCGTCGAGATTTGCACGCAAAAAGGTGCGTTCCGGTACCGGGAATCGAACCCGGGCCTGCTGGGTGAAAGCCAGCTATCCTAGCCACTAGACCATACCGGATGCTTGCCGTTTTTCCGTTATTTACATTCCTTCTACGTAAATTTAGTGTGCATTCGACTTTTGATGTGATTCGCTGTTTGCGAGTTTCGTTGTGTATGCTGAACGCCAAATACAGCTTATTAAAAGTAAAACTAATCGCTTTTGTTAACATGCCTTACCAGTGGAGGACCAAGAGAAGTGTTATAACGCTATGAGTTCGACACATGTCGAAGATGAAGCATTCGAAACGTGTTCAAAATTAGCAACATGCAGCATCGTTCATTATCAAAAGCACAGTACGAATTCTGATTTCATCTACGTTAAATTATATGCCCCGGGTGAGGATCGAACTCACGACCTTAAGATTATGAGACTTACGCGCTACGTACTGCGCGACCGAGGCACTTGCTGTCGACACTTTTTTGAAGTCGATAACTATAGCAAGTTCCAAAGTTTGTGCTACCTGAGTAATCCGTCTAGCCGCTACATGCGCAGTCGTTGCTCGGTAAATTAACACACAGCGCTGGTATTCAACGGACATCACCCTTGCATGTTGTTACAGTATGCTACCCAGGCGACAAGTGGACACAGTAGCTCATGATGGAACGTTGACAGTGGTCAGCGTCTATTTACTTGCCAGCGTCCATGCAACAAGTTATTGCGTTCTGCATGTCTGTCTCACCTCTCCGCGATTTCCGTTGTAGCATCATCGTGGACACCGCAAAAAATTATGCATCGGCCGGGAATCGAACCCGGGCCGCCCGCGTGGCAGGCGAGCATTCTACCACTGAACCACCGATGCTGTATGCCACCTAGTGATTCTTGCCAAAAGCGTCGTCTGCTAGAGTTCATTCCTGCAGAGAATCGGTGGATTTTCTCGAAAATGTGCCACACAAGCAGACCCATCTTGGCGTACTGCAGACGTGCTGTGCGGTGGTGGTGTAATGGTCAGCATAGTTGCCTTCCAAGCAGTTGATCCGGGTTCGATTCCCGGCCACCGCAAGTAGTATTTCGTTTTTGCAGATATGTGCGTCTAGGGTGCGCTCTTAGAGTTTTCTCATTCATTTCATTTATCTTTCCTCGCTCTGTATGGTCCAGCATATAGTGTCCCTCCCAGTTTCGACTTGTCTCGACTTTGCTCGACTGACGCGAGAGCTGACGCTCTCAAGTCGGCCTATATCTAGGGACAGGTAGCTTCAAATGGCTGAGAGACGCACGTTTCCTTTCGTAACAGAAAAATAACAGTGGCCCGTGGGGGGATCGAACCCACGACCTTCGCGTTATTAGCACGACGCTCTAACCAACTGAGCTAACGGGCCTCGTGCACGACGGTTCGTTCTGCGTTTGTGAAACATTATGCTGCTAATTTCTGTGCAAAAACGGTGGTTTTATGGTCAAGCAGCATTTGTTCTGGTTTCATTTTTGTCCCGAGGATAATTACATAGTATGTCGATTTCTCTCGACAACGTACGAAAGACGTTTGTTTCACGCCAAGAACGCGAGGAATAAACGGTTTAAACTCGTCGAGATTTGCACGCAAAAAGGTGCGTTCCGGTACCGGGAATCGAACCCGGGCCTGCTGGGTGAAAGCCAGCTATCCTAGCCACTAGACCATACCGGATGCTTGCCGTTTTTCCGTTATTTACATTCCTTCTACGTAAATTTAGTGTGCATTCGACTTTTGATGTGATTCGCTGTTTGCGAGTTTCGTTGTGTATGCTGAACGCCAAATACAGCTTATTAAAAGTAAAACTAATCGCTTTTGTTAACATGCCTTACCAGTGGAGGACCAAGAGAAGTGTTATAACGCTATGAGTTCGACACATGTCGAAGATGAAGCATTCGAAACGTGTTCAAAATTAGCAACATGCAGCATCGTTCATTATCAAAAGCACAGTACGAATTCTGATTTCATCTACGTTAAATTATATGCCCCGGGTGAGGATCGAACTCACGACCTTAAGATTATGAGACTTACGCGCTACGTACTGCGCTACCGAGGCACTTGCTGTCGACACTTTTTTGAAGTCGATAACTATAGCAAGTTCCAAAGTTTGTGCTACCTGAGTAATCCGTCTAGCCGCTACATGCGCAGTCGTTGCTCGGTAAATTAACACACAGCGCTGGTATTCAACGGACATCACCCTTGCATGTTGTTACAGTATGCTACCCAGGCGACAAGTGGACACAGTAGCTCATGATGGAACGTTGACAGTGGTCAGCGTCTATTTACTTGCCAGCGTCCATGCAACAAGTTATTGCGTTCTGCATGTCTGTCTCACCTCTCCGCGATTTCCGTTGTAGCATCATCGTGGACACCGCAAAAAATTATGCATCGGCCGGGAATCGAACCCGGGCCGCCCGCGTGGCAGGCGAGCATTCTACCACTGAACCACCGATGCTGTATGCCACCTAGTGATTCTTGCCAAAAGCGTCGTCTGCTAGAGTTCATTCCTGCAGAGAATCGGTGGATTTTCTCGAAAATGTGCCACACAAGCAGACCCATCTTGGCGTACTGCAGACGTGCTGTGCGGTGGTGGTGTAATGGTCAGCATAGTTGCCTTCCAAGCAGTTGATCCGGGTTCGATTCCCGGCCACCGCAAGTAGTATTTCGTTTTTGCAGATATGTGCGTCTAGGGTGCGCTCTTAGAGTTTTCTCATTCATTTCATTTATCTTTCCTCGCTCTGTATGGTCCAGCATATAGTGTCCCTCCCAGTTTCGACTTGTCTCGACTTTGCTCGACTGACGCGAGAGCTGACGCTCTCAAGTCGGCCTATATCTAGGGACAGGTAGCTTCAAATGGCTGAGAGACGCACGTTTCCTTTCGTAACAGAAAAATAACAGTGGCCCGTGGGGGGATCGAACCCACGACCTTCGCGTTATTAGCACGACGCTCTAACCAACTGAGCTAACGGGCCTCGTGCACGACGGTTCGTTCTGCGTTTGTGAAACATTATGCTGCTAATTTCTGTGCAAAAACGGTGGTTTTATGGTCAAGCAGCATTTGTTCTGGTTTCATTTTTGTCCCGAGGATAATTACATAGTATGTCGATTTCTCTCGACAACGTACGAAAGACGTTTGTTTCACGCCAAGAACGCGAGGAATAAACGGTTTAAACTCGTCGAGATTTGCACGCAAAAAGGTGCGTTCCGGTACCGGGAATCGAACCCGGGCCTGCTGGGTGAAAGCCAGCTATCCTAGCCACTAGACCATACCGGATGCTTGCCGTTTTTCCGTTATTTACATTCCTTCTACGTAAATTTAGTGTGCATTCGACTTTTGATGTGATTCGCTGTTTGCGAGTTTCGTTGTGTATGCTGAACGCCAAATACAGCTTATTAAAAGTAAAACTAATCGCTTTTGTTAACATGCCTTACCAGTGGAGGACCAAGAGAAGTGTTATAACGCTATGAGTTCGACACATGTCGAAGATGAAGCATTCGAAACGTGTTCAAAATTAGCAACATGCAGCATCGTTCATTATCAAAAGCACAGTACGAATTCTGATTTCATCTACGTTAAATTATATGCCCCGGGTGAGGATCGAACTCACGACCTTAAGATTATGAGACTTACGCGCTACGTACTGCGCGACCGAGGCACTTGCTGTCGACACTTTTTTGAAGTCGATAACTATAGCAAGTTCCAAAGTTTGTGCTACCTGAGTAATCCGTCTAGCCGCTACATGCGCAGTCGTTGCTCGGTAAATTAACACACAGCGCTGGTATTCAACGGACATCACCCTTGCATGTTGTTACAGTATGCTACCCAGGCGACAAGTGGACACAGTAGCTCATGATGGAACGTTGACAGTGGTCAGCGTCTATTTACTTGCCAGCGTCCATGCAACAAGTTATTGCGTTCTGCATGTCTGTCTCACCTCTCCGCGATTTCCGTTGTAGCATCATCGTGGACACCGCAAAAAATTATGCATCGGCCGGGAATCGAACCCGGGCCGCCCGCGTGGCAGGCGAGCATTCTACCACTGAACCACCGATGCTGTATGCCACCTAGTGATTCTTGCCAAAAGCGTCGTCTGCTAGAGTTCATTCCTGCAGAGAATCGGTGGATTTTCTCGAAAATGTGCCACACAAGCAGACCCATCTTGGCGTACTGCAGACGTGCTGTGCGGTGGTGGTGTAATGGTCAGCATAGTTGCCTTCCAAGCAGTTGATCCGGGTTCGATTCCCGGCCACCGCAAGTAGTATTTCGTTTTTGCAGATATGTGCGTCTAGGGTGCGCTCTTAGAGTTTTCTCATTCATTTCATTTATCTTTCCTCGCTCTGTATGGTCCAGCATATAGTGTCCCTCCCAGTTTCGACTTGTCTCGACTTTGCTCGACTGACGCGAGAGCTGACGCTCTCAAGTCGGCCTATATCTAGGGACAGGTAGCTTCAAATGGCTGAGAGACGCACGTTTCCTTTCGTAACAGAAAAATAACAGTGGCCCGTGGGGGGATCGAACCCACGACCTTCGCGTTATTAGCACGACGCTCTAACCAACTGAGCTAACGGGCCTCGTGCACGACGGTTCGTTCTGCGTTTGTGAAACATTATGCTGCTAATTTCTGTGCAAAAACGGTGGTTTTATGGTCAAGCAGCATTTGTTCTGGTTTCATTTTTGTCCCGAGGATAATTACATAGTATGTCGATTTCTCTCGACAACGTACGAAAGACGTTTGTTTCACGCCAAGAACGCGAGGAATAAACGGTTTAAACTCGTCGAGATTTGCACGCAAAAAGGTGCGTTCCGGTACCGGGAATCGAACCCGGGCCTGCTGGGTGAAAGCCAGCTATCCTAGCCACTAGACCATACCGGATGCTTGCCGTTTTTCCGTTATTTACATTCCTTCTACGTAAATTTAGTGTGCATTCTACTTTTGATGTGATTCGCTGTTTGCGAGTTTCGTTGTGTATGCTGAACGCCAAATACAGCTTATTAAAAGTAAAACTAATCGCTTTTGTTAACATGCCTTACCAGTGGAGGACCAAGAGAAGTGTTATAACGCTATGAGTTCGACACATGTCGAAGATGAAGCATTCGAAACGTGTTCAAAATTAGCAACATGCAGCATCGTTCATTATCAAAAGCACAGTACGAATTCTGATTTCATCTACGTTAAATTATATGCCCCGGGTGAGGATCGAACTCACGACCTTAAGATTATGAGACTTACGCGCTACGTACTGCGCTACCGAGGCACTTGCTGTCGACACTTTTTTGAAGTCGATAACTATAGCAAGTTCCAAAGTTTGTGCTACCTGAGTAATCCGTCTAGCCGCTACATGCGCAGTCGTTGCTCGGTAAATTAACACACAGCGCTGGTATTCAACGGACATCACCCTTGCATGTTGTTACAGTATGCTACCCAGGCGACAAGTGGACACAGTAGCTCATGATGGAACGTTGACAGTGGTCAGCGTCTATTTACTTGCCAGCGTCCATGCAACAAGTTATTGCGTTCTGCATGTCTGTCTCACCTCTCCGCGATTTCCGTTGTAGCATCATCGTGGACACCGCAAAAAATTATGCATCGGCCGGGAATCGAACCCGGGCCGCCCGCGTGGCAGGCGAGCATTCTACCACTGAACCACCGATGCTGTATGCCACCTAGTGATTCTTGCCAAAAGCGTCGTCTGCTAGAGTTCATTCCTGCAGAGAATCGGTGGATTTTCTCGAAAATGTGCCACACAAGCAGACCCATCTTGGCGTACTGCAGACGTGCTGTGCGGTGGTGGTGTAATGGTCAGCATAGTTGCCTTCCAAGCAGTTGATCCGGGTTCGATTCCCGGCCACCGCAAGTAGTATTTCGTTTTTGCAGATATGTGCGTCTAGGGTGCGCTCTTAGAGTTTTCTCATTCATTTCATTTATCTTTCCTCGCTCTGTATGGTCCAGCATATAGTGTCCCTCCCAGTTTCGACTTGTCTCGACTTTGCTCGACTGACGCGAGAGCTGACGCTCTCAAGTCGGCCTATATCTAGGGACAGGTAGCTTCAAATGGCTGAGAGACGCACGTTTCCTTTCGTAACAGAAAAATAACAGTGGCCCGTGGGGGGATCGAACCCACGACCTTCGCGTTATTAGCACGACGCTCTAACCAACTGAGCTAACGGGCCTCGTGCACGACGGTTCGTTCTGCGTTTGTGAAACATTATGCTGCTAATTTCTGTGCAAAAACGGTGGTTTTATGGTCAAGCAGCATTTGTTCTGGTTTCATTTTTGTCCCGAGGATAATTACATAGTATGTCGATTTCTCTCGACAACGTACGAAAGACGTTTGTTTCACGCCAAGAACGCGAGGAATAAATGGTTTAAACTCGTCGAGATTTGCACGCAAAAAGGTGCGTTCCGGTACCGGGAATCGAACCCGGGCCTGCTGGGTGAAAGCCAGCTATCCTAGCCACTAGACCATACCGGATGCTTGCCGTTTTTCCGTTATTTACATTCCTTCTACGTAAATTTAGTGTGCATTCGACTTTTGATGTGATTCGCTGTTTGCGAGTTTCGTTGTGTATGCTGAACGCCAAATACAGCTTATTAAAAGTAAAACTAATCGCTTTTGTTAACATGCCTTACCAGTGGAGGACCAAGAGAAGTGTTATAACGCTATGAGTTCGACACATGTCGAAGATGAAGCATTCGAAACGTGTTCAAAATTAGCAACATGCAGCATCGTTCATTATCAAAAGCACAGTACGAATTCTGATTTCATCTACGTTAAATTATATGCCCCGGGTGAGGATCGAACTCACGACCTTAAGATTATGAGACTTACGCGCTACGTACTGCGCGACCGAGGCACTTGCTGTCGACACTTTTTTGAAGTCGATAACTATAGCAAGTTCCAAAGTTTGTGCTACCTGAGTAATCCGTCTAGCCGCTACATGCGCAGTCGTTGCTCGGTAAATTAACACACAGCGCTGGTATTCAACGGACATCACCCTTGCATGTTGTTACAGTATGCTACCCAGGCGACAAGTGGACACAGTAGCTCATGATGGAACGTTGACAGTGGTCAGCGTCTATTTACTTGCCAGCGTCCATGCAACAAGTTATTGCGTTCTGCATGTCTGTCTCACCTCTCCGCGATTTCCGTTGTAGCATCATCGTGGACACCGCAAAAAATTATGCATCGGCCGGGAATCGAACCCGGGCCGCCCGCGTGGCAGGCGAGCATTCTACCACTGAACCACCGATGCTGTATGCCACCTAGTGATTCTTGCCAAAAGCGTCGTCTGCTAGAGTTCATTCCTGCAGAGAATCGGTGGATTTTCTCGAAAATGTGCCACACAAGCAGACCCATCTTGGCGTACTGCAGACGTGCTGTGCGGTGGTGGTGTAATGGTCAGCATAGTTGCCTTCCAAGCAGTTGATCCGGGTTCGATTCCCGGCCACCGCAAGTAGTATTTCGTTTTTGCAGATATGTGCGTCTAGGGTGCGCTCTTAGAGTTTTCTCATTCATTTCATTTATCTTTCCTCGCTCTGTATGGTCCAGCATATAGTGTCCCTCCCAGTTTCGACTTGTCTCGACTTGTCTCGACTGACGCGAGAGCTGACGCTCTCAAGTCGGCCTATATCTAGGGACAGGTAGCTTCAAATGGCTGAGAGACGCACGTTTCCTTTCGTAACAGAAAAATAACAGTGGCCCGTGGGGGGATCGAACCCACGACCTTCGCGTTATTAGCACGACGTTCTAACCAACTGAGCTAACGGGCCTCGTGCACGACGGTTCGTTCTGCGTTTGTGAAACATTATGCTGCTAATTTCTGTGCAAAAACGGTGGTTTTATGGTCAAGCAGCATTTGTTCTGGTTTCATTTTTGTCCCGAGGATAATTACATAGTATGTCGATTTCTCTCGACAACGTACGAAAGACGTTTGTTTCACGCCAAGAACGCGAGGAATAAACGGTTTAAACTCGTCGAGATTTGCACGCAAAAAGGTGCGTTCCGGTACCGGGAATCGAACCCGGGCCTGCTGGGTGAAAGCCAGCTATCCTAGCCACTAGACCATACCGGATGCTTGCCGTTTTTCCGTTATTTACATTCCTTCTACGTAAATTTAGTGTGCATTCTACTTTTGATGTGATTCGCTGTTTGCGAGTTTCGTTGTGTATGCTGAACGCCAAATACAGCTTATTAAAAGTAAAACTAATCGCTTTTGTTAACATGCCTTACCAGTGGAGGACCAAGAGAAGTGTTATAACGCTATGAGTTCGACACATGTCGAAGATGAAGCATTCGAAACGTGTTCAAAATTAGCAACATGCAGCATCGTTCATTATCAAAAACACAGTACGAATTCTGATTTCATCTACGTTAAATTATATGCCCCGGGTGAGGATCGAACTCACGACCTTAAGATTATGAGACTTACGCGCTACCTACTGCGCTACCGAGGCACTTGCTGTCGACAATTTTTTGAAGTCGATAACTATAGCAAGTTCCAAAGTTTGTGCTACCTGAGTAATCCGTCTAGCCGCTACATGCGCAGTCGTTGCTCGGTAAATTAACACACAGCGCTGGTATTCAACGGACATCACCCTTGCATGTTGTTACAGTACGCTACCCAGGCGACAAGTGGACACAGTAGCTCATGATGGAACGTTGACAGTGGTCAGCGTCTATTTACTTGCCAGCGTCCATGCAACAAGTTATTGCGTTCTGCATGTCTGTCTCACCTCTCCGCGATTTCCGTTGTAGCATCATCTTGGACACCGCAAAAAATTATGCATCGGCCGGGAATCGAACCCGGGCCGCCCGCGTGGCAGGCGAGCATTCTACCACTGAACCACCGATGCTGTATGCCACCTAGTGATTCTTGCCAAAAGCGTCGTCTGCTAGAGTTCATTCCTGCAGAGAATCGGTGGATTTTCTCGAAAATGTGCCACACAAGCAGACCCATCTTGGCGTACTGCAGACGTGCTGTGCGGTGGTGGTGTAATGGTCAGCATAGTTGCCTTCCAAGCAGTTGATCCGGGTTCGATTCCCGGCCACCGCAAGTAGTATTTCGTTTTTGCAGATATGTGCGTCTAGGGTGCGCTCTTAGAGTTTTCTCATTCATTTCATTTATCTTTCCTCGCTCTGTATGGTCCAGCATATAGTGTCCCTCCCAGTTTCGACTTGTCTCGACTTTGCTCGACTGACGCGAGAGCTGACGCTCTCAAGTCGGCCTATATCTAGGGACAGGTAGCTTCAAATGGCTGAGAGACGCACGTTTCCTTTCGTAACAGAAAAATAACAGTGGCCCGTGGGGGGATCGAACCCACGACCTTCGCGTTATTAGCACGACGCTCTAACCAACTGAGCTAACGGGCCTCGTGCACGACGGTTCGTTCTGCGTTTGTGAAACATTATGCTGCTAATTTCTGTGCAAAAACGGTGGTTTTATGGTCAAGCAGCATTTGTTCTGGTTTCATTTTTGTCCCGAGGATAATTACATAGTATGTCGATTTCTCTCGACAACGTACGAAAGACGTTTGTTTCACGCCAAGAACGCGAGGAATAAACGGTTTAAACTCGTCGAGATTTGCACGCAAAAAGGTGCGTTCCGGTACCGGGAATCGAACCCGGGCCTGCTGGGTGAAAGCCAGCTATCCTAGCCACTAGACCATACCGGATGCTTGCCGTTTTTCCGTTATTTACATTCCTTCTACGTAAATTTAGTGTGCATTCTACTTTTGATGTGATTCGCTGTTTGCGAGTTTCGTTGTGTATGCTGAACGCCAAATACAGCTTATTAAAAGTAAAACTAATCGCTTTTGTTAACATGCCTTACCAGTGGAGGACCAAGAGAAGTGTTATAACGCTATGAGTTCGACACATGTCGAAGATGAAGCATTCGAAACGTGTTCAAAATTAGCAACATGCAGCATCGTTCATTATCAAAAACACAGTACGAATTCTGATTTCATCTACGTTAAATTATATGCCCCGGGTGAGGATCGAACTCACGACCTTAAGATTATGAGACTTACGCGCTACCTACTGCGCTACCGAGGCACTTGCTGTCGACAATTTTTTGAAGTCGATAACTATAGCAAGTTCCAAAGTTTGTGCTACCTGAGTAATCCGTCTAGCCGCTACATGCGCAGTCGTTGCTCGGTAAATTAACACACAGCGCTGGTATTCAACGGACATCACCCTTGCATGTTGTTACAGTACGCTACCCAGGCGACAAGTGGACACAGTAGCTCATGATGGAACGTTGACAGTGGTCAGCGTCTATTTACTTGCCAGCGTCCATGCAACAAGTTATTGCGTTCTGCATGTCTGTCTCACCTCTCCGCGATTTCCGTTGTAGCATCATCTTGGACACCGCAAAAAATTATGCATCGGCCGGGAATCGAACCCGGGCCGCCCGCGTGGCAGGCGAGCATTCTACCACTGAACCACCGATGCTGTATGCCACCTAGTGATTCTTGCCAAAAGCGTCGTCTGCTAGAGTTCATTCCTGCAGAGAATCGGTGGATTTTCTCGAAAATGTGCCACACAAGCAGACCCATCTTGGCGTACTGCAGACGTGCTGTGCGGTGGTGGTGTAATGGTCAGCATAGTTGCCTTCCAAGCAGTTGATCCGGGTTCGATTCCCGGCCACCGCAAGTAGTATTTCGTTTTTGCAGATATGTGCGTCTAGGGTGCGCTCTTAGAGTTTTCTCATTCATTTCATTTATCTTTCCTCGCTCTGTATGGTCCAGCATATAGTGTCCCTCCCAGTTTCGACTTGTCTCGACTTTGCTCGACTGACGCGAGAGCTGACGCTCTCAAGTCGGCCTATATCTAGGGACAGGTAGCTTCAAATGGCTGAGAGACGCACGTTTCCTTTCGTAACAGAAAAATAACAGTGGCCCGTGGGGGGATCGAACCCACGACCTTCGCGTTATTAGCACGACGCTCTAACCAACTGAGCTAACGGGCCTCGTGCACGACGGTTCGTTCTGCGTTTGTGAAACATTATGCTGCTAATTTCTGTGCAAAAACGGTGGTTTTATGGTCAAGCAGCATTTGTTCTGGTTTCATTTTTGTCCCGAGGATAATTACATAGTATGTCGATTTCTCTCGACAACGTACGAAAGACGTTTGTTTCACGCCAAGAACGCGAGGAATAAATGGTTTAAACTCGTCGAGATTTGCACGCAAAAAGGTGCGTTCCGGTACCGGGAATCGAACCCGGGCCTGCTGGGTGAAAGCCAGCTATCCTAGCCACTAGACCATACCGGATGCTTGCCGTTTTTCCGTTATTTACATTCCTTCTACGTAAATTTAGTGTGCATTCGACTTTTGATGTGATTCGCTGTTTGCGAGTTTCGTTGTGTATGCTGAACGCCAAATACAGCTTATTAAAAGTAAAACTAATCGCTTTTGTTAACATGCCTTACCAGTGGAGGACCAAGAGAAGTGTTATAACGCTATGAGTTCGACACATGTCGAAGATGAAGCATTCGAAACGTGTTCAAAATTAGCAACATGCAGCATCGTTCATTATCAAAAGCACAGTACGAATTCTGATTTCATCTACGTTAAATTATATGCCCCGGGTGAGGATCGAACTCACGACCTTAAGATTATGAGACTTACGCGCTACGTACTGCGCGACCGAGGCACTTGCTGTCGACACTTTTTTGAAGTCGATAACTATAGCAAGTTCCAAAGTTTGTGCTACCTGAGTAATCCGTCTAGCCGCTACATGCGCAGTCGTTGCTCGGTAAATTAACACACAGCGCTGGTATTCAACGGACATCACCCTTGCATGTTGTTACAGTATGCTACCCAGGCGACAAGTGGACACAGTAGCTCATGATGGAACGTTGACAGTGGTCAGCGTCTATTTACTTGCCAGCGTCCATGCAACAAGTTATTGCGTTCTGCATGTCTGTCTCACCTCTCCGCGATTTCCGTTGTAGCATCATCGTGGACACCGCAAAAAATTATGCATCGGCCGGGAATCGAACCCGGGCCGCCCGCGTGGCAGGCGAGCATTCTACCACTGAACCACCGATGCTGTATGCCACCTAGTGATTCTTGCCAAAAGCGTCGTCTGCTAGAGTTCATTCCTGCAGAGAATCGGTGGATTTTCTCGAAAATGTGCCACACAAGCAGACCCATCTTGGCGTACTGCAGACGTGCTGTGCGGTGGTGGTGTAATGGTCAGCATAGTTGCCTTCCAAGCAGTTGATCCGGGTTCGATTCCCGGCCACCGCAAGTAGTATTTCGTTTTTGCAGATATGTGCGTCTAGGGTGCGCTCTTAGAGTTTTCTCATTCATTTCATTTATCTTTCCTCGCTCTGTATGGTCCAGCATATAGTGTCCCTCCCAGTTTCGACTTGTCTCGACTTGTCTCGACTGACGCGAGAGCTGACGCTCTCAAGTCGGCCTATATCTAGGGACAGGTAGCTTCAAATGGCTGAGAGACGCACGTTTCCTTTCGTAACAGAAAAATAACAGTGGCCCGTGGGGGGATCGAACCCACGACCTTCGCGTTATTAGCACGACGTTCTAACCAACTGAGCTAACGGGCCTCGTGCACGACGGTTCGTTCTGCGTTTGTGAAACATTATGCTGCTAATTTCTGTGCAAAAACGGTGGTTTTATGGTCAAGCAGCATTTGTTCTGGTTTCATTTTTGTCCCGAGGATAATTACATAGTATGTCGATTTCTCTCGACAACGTACGAAAGACGTTTGTTTCACGCCAAGAACGCGAGGAATAAACGGTTTAAACTCGTCGAGATTTGCACGCAAAAAGGTGCGTTCCGGTACCGGGAATCGAACCCGGGCCTGCTGGGTGAAAGCCAGCTATCCTAGCCACTAGACCATACCGGATGCTTGCCGTTTTTCCGTTATTTACATTCCTTCTACGTAAATTTAGTGTGCATTCTACTTTTGATGTGATTCGCTGTTTGCGAGTTTCGTTGTGTATGCTGAACGCCAAATACAGCTTATTAAAAGTAAAACTAATCGCTTTTGTTAACATGCCTTACCAGTGGAGGACCAAGAGAAGTGTTATAACGCTATGAGTTCGACACATGTCGAAGATGAAGCATTCGAAACGTGTTCAAAATTAGCAACATGCAGCATCGTTCATTATCAAAAACACAGTACGAATTCTGATTTCATCTACGTTAAATTATATGCCCCGGGTGAGGATCGAACTCACGACCTTAAGATTATGAGACTTACGCGCTACCTACTGCGCTACCGAGGCACTTGCTGTCGACAATTTTTTGAAGTCGATAACTATAGCAAGTTCCAAAGTTTGTGCTACCTGAGTAATCCGTCTAGCCGCTACATGCGCAGTCGTTGCTCGGTAAATTAACACACAGCGCTGGTATTCAACGGACATCACCCTTGCATGTTGTTACAGTACGCTACCCAGGCGACAAGTGGACACAGTAGCTCATGATGGAACGTTGACAGTGGTCAGCGTCTATTTACTTGCCAGCGTCCATGCAACAAGTTATTGCGTTCTGCATGTCTGTCTCACCTCTCCGCGATTTCCGTTGTAGCATCATCTTGGACACCGCAAAAAATTATGCATCGGCCGGGAATCGAACCCGGGCCGCCCGCGTGGCAGGCGAGCATTCTACCACTGAACCACCGATGCTGTATGCCACCTAGTGATTCTTGCCAAAAGCGTCGTCTGCTAGAGTTCATTCCTGCAGAGAATCGGTGGATTTTCTCGAAAATGTGCCACACAAGCAGACCCATCTTGGCGTACTGCAGACGTGCTGTGCGGTGGTGGTGTAATGGTCAGCATAGTTGCCTTCCAAGCAGTTGATCCGGGTTCGATTCCCGGCCACCGCAAGTAGTATTTCGTTTTTGCAGATATGTGCGTCTAGGGTGCGCTCTTAGAGTTTTCTCATTCATTTCATTTATCTTTCCTCGCTCTGTATGGTCCAGCATATAGTGTCCCTCCCAGTTTCGACTTGTCTCGACTTTGCTCGACTGACGCGAGAGCTGACGCTCTCAAGTCGGCCTATATCTAGGGACAGGTAGCTTCAAATGGCTGAGAGACGCACGTTTCCTTTCGTAACAGAAAAATAACAGTGGCCCGTGGGGGGATCGAACCCACGACCTTCGCGTTATTAGCACGACGCTCTAACCAACTGAGCTAACGGGCCTCGTGCACGACGGTTCGTTCTGCGTTTGTGAAACATTATGCTGCTAATTTCTGTGCAAAAACGGTGGTTTTATGGTCAAGCAGCATTTGTTCTGGTTTCATTTTTGTCCCGAGGATAATTACATAGTATGTCGATTTCTCTCGACAACGTACGAAAGACGTTTGTTTCACGCCAAGAACGCGAGGAATAAACGGTTTAAACTCGTCGAGATTTGCACGCAAAAAGGTGCGTTCCGGTACCGGGAATCGAACCCGGGCCTGCTGGGTGAAAGCCAGCTATCCTAGCCACTAGACCATACCGGATGCTTGCCGTTTTTCCGTTATTTACATTCCTTCTACGTAAATTTAGTGTGCATTCTACTTTTGATGTGATTCGCTGTTTGCGAGTTTCGTTGTGTATGCTGAACGCCAAATACAGCTTATTAAAAGTAAAACTAATCGCTTTTGTTAACATGCCTTACCAGTGGAGGACCAAGAGAAGTGTTATAACGCTATGAGTTCGACACATGTCGAAGATGAAGCATTCGAAACGTGTTCAAAATTAGCAACATGCAGCATCGTTCATTATCAAAAACACAGTACGAATTCTGATTTCATCTACGTTAAATTATATGCCCCGGGTGAGGATCGAACTCACGACCTTAAGATTATGAGACTTACGCGCTACCTACTGCGCTACCGAGGCACTTGCTGTCGACAATTTTTTGAAGTCGATAACTATAGCAAGTTCCAAAGTTTGTGCTACCTGAGTAATCCGTCTAGCCGCTACATGCGCAGTCGTTGCTCGGTAAATTAACACACAGCGCTGGTATTCAACGGACATCACCCTTGCATGTTGTTACAGTACGCTACCCAGGCGACAAGTGGACACAGTAGCTCATGATGGAACGTTGACAGTGGTCAGCGTCTATTTACTTGCCAGCGTCCATGCAACAAGTTATTGCGTTCTGCATGTCTGTCTCACCTCTCCGCGATTTCCGTTGTAGCATCATCTTGGACACCGCAAAAAATTATGCATCGGCCGGGAATCGAACCCGGGCCGCCCGCGTGGCAGGCGAGCATTCTACCACTGAACCACCGATGCTGTATGCCACCTAGTGATTCTTGCCAAAAGCGTCGTCTGCTAGAGTTCATTCCTGCAGAGAATCGGTGGATTTTCTCGAAAATGTGCCACACAAGCAGACCCATCTTGGCGTACTGCAGACGTGCTGTGCGGTGGTGGTGTAATGGTCAGCATAGTTGCCTTCCAAGCAGTTGATCCGGGTTCGATTCCCGGCCACCGCAAGTAGTATTTCGTTTTTGCAGATATGTGCGTCTAGGGTGCGCTCTTAGAGTTTTCTCATTCATTTCATTTATCTTTCCTCGCTCTGTATGGTCCAGCATATAGTGTCCCTCCCAGTTTCGACTTGTCTCGACTTTGCTCGACTGACGCGAGAGCTGACGCTCTCAAGTCGGCCTATATCTAGGGACAGGTAGCTTCAAATGGCTGAGAGACGCACGTTTCCTTTCGTAACAGAAAAATAACAGTGGCCCGTGGGGGGATCGAACCCACGACCTTCGCGTTATTAGCACGACGCTCTAACCAACTGAGCTAACGGGCCTCGTGCACGACGGTTCGTTCTGCGTTTGTGAAACATTATGCTGCTAATTTCTGTGCAAAAACGGTGGTTTTATGGTCAAGCAGCATTTGTTCTGGTTTCATTTTTGTCCCGAGGATAATTACATAGTATGTCGATTTCTCTCGACAACGTACGAAAGACGTTTGTTTCACGCCAAGAACGCGAGGAATAAACGGTTTAAACTCGTCGAGATTTGCACGCAAAAAGGTGCGTTCCGGTACCGGGAATCGAACCCGGGCCTGCTGGGTGAAAGCCAGCTATCCTAGCCACTAGACCATACCGGATGCTTGCCGTTTTTCCGTTATTTACATTCCTTCTACGTAAATTTAGTGTGCATTCTACTTTTGATGTGATTCGCTGTTTGCGAGTTTCGTTGTGTATGCTGAACGCCAAATACAGCTTATTAAAAGTAAAACTAATCGCTTTTGTTAACATGCCTTACCAGTGGAGGACCAAGAGAAGTGTTATAACGCTATGAGTTCGACACATGTCGAAGATGAAGCATTCGAAACGTGTTCAAAATTAGCAACATGCAGCATCGTTCATTATCAAAAACACAGTACGAATTCTGATTTCATCTACGTTAAATTATATGCCCCGGGTGAGGATCGAACTCACGACCTTAAGATTATGAGACTTACGCGCTACCTACTGCGCTACCGAGGCACTTGCTGTCGACAATTTTTTGAAGTCGATAACTATAGCAAGTTCCAAAGTTTGTGCTACCTGAGTAATCCGTCTAGCCGCTACATGCGCAGTCGTTGCTCGGTAAATTAACACACAGCGCTGGTATTCAACGGACATCACCCTTGCATGTTGTTACAGTACGCTACCCAGGCGACAAGTGGACACAGTAGCTCATGATGGAACGTTGACAGTGGTCAGCGTCTATTTACTTGCCAGCGTCCATGCAACAAGTTATTGCGTTCTGCATGTCTGTCTCACCTCTCCGCGATTTCCGTTGTAGCATCATCTTGGACACCGCAAAAAATTATGCATCGGCCGGGAATCGAACCCGGGCCGCCCGCGTGGCAGGCGAGCATTCTACCACTGAACCACCGATGCTGTATGCCACCTAGTGATTCTTGCCAAAAGCGTCGTCTGCTAGAGTTCATTCCTGCAGAGAATCGGTGGATTTTCTCGAAAATGTGCCACACAAGCAGACCCATCTTGGCGTACTGCAGACGTGCTGTGCGGTGGTGGTGTAATGGTCAGCATAGTTGCCTTCCAAGCAGTTGATCCGGGTTCGATTCCCGGCCACCGCAAGTAGTATTTCGTTTTTGCAGATATGTGCGTCTAGGGTGCGCTCTTAGAGTTTTCTCATTCATTTCATATATCTTTCCTCGCTCTGTATGGTCCAGCATATAGTGTCCCTCCCAGTTTCGACTTGTCTCGACTTTGCTCGACTGACGCGAGAGCTGACGCTCTCAAGTCGGCCTATATCTAGGGACAGGTAGCTTCAAATGGCTGAGAGACGCACGTTTCCTTTCGTAACAGAAAAATAACAGTGGCCCGTGGGGGGATCGAACCCACGACCTTCGCGTTATTAGCACGACGCTCTAACCAACTGAGCTAACGGGCCTCGTGCACGACGGTTCGTTCTGCGTTTGTGAAACATTATGCTGCTAATTTCTGTGCAAAAACGGTGGTTTTATGGTCAAGCAGCATTTGTTCTGGTTTCATTTTTGTCCCGAGGATAATTACATAGTATGTCGATTTCTCTCGACAACGTACGAAAGACGTTTGTTTCACGCCAAGAACGCGAGGAATAAACGGTTTAAACTCGTCGAGATTTGCACGCAAAAAGGTGCGTTCCGGTACCGGGAATCGAACCCGGGCCTGCTGGGTGAAAGCCAGCTATCCTAGCCACTAGACCATACCGGATGCTTGCCGTTTTTCCGTTATTTACATTCCTTCTACGTAAATTTAGTGTGCATTCTACTTTTGATGTGATTCGCTGTTTGCGAGTTTCGTTGTGTATGCTGAACGCCAAATACAGCTTATTAAAAGTAAAACTAATCGCTTTTGTTAACATGCCTTACCAGTGGAGGACCAAGAGAAGTGTTATAACGCTATGAGTTCGACACATGTCGAAGATGAAGCATTCGAAACGTGTTCAAAATTAGCAACATGCAGCATCGTTCATTATCAAAAACACAGTACGAATTCTGATTTCATCTACGTTAAATTATATGCCCCGGGTGAGGATCGAACTCACGACCTTAAGATTATGAGACTTACGCGCTACCTACTGCGCTACCGAGGCACTTGCTGTCGACAATTTTTTGAAGTCGATAACTATAGCAAGTTCCAAAGTTTGTGCTACCTGAGTAATCCGTCTAGCCGCTACATGCGCAGTCGTTGCTCGGTAAATTAACACACAGCGCTGGTATTCAACGGACATCACCCTTGCATGTTGTTACAGTACGCTACCCAGGCGACAAGTGGACACAGTAGCTCATGATGGAACGTTGACAGTGGTCAGCGTCTATTTACTTGCCAGCGTCCATGCAACAAGTTATTGCGTTCTGCATGTCTGTCTCACCTCTCCGCGATTTCCGTTGTAGCATCATCTTGGACACCGCAAAAAATTATGCATCGGCCGGGAATCGAACCCGGGCCGCCCGCGTGGCAGGCGAGCATTCTACCACTGAACCACCGATGCTGTATGCCACCTAGTGATTCTTGCCAAAAGCGTCGTCTGCTAGAGTTCATTCCTGCAGAGAATCGGTGGATTTTCTCGAAAATGTGCCACACAAGCAGACCCATCTTGGCGTACTGCAGACGTGCTGTGCGGTGGTGGTGTAATGGTCAGCATAGTTGCCTTCCAAGCAGTTGATCCGGGTTCGATTCCCGGCCACCGCAAGTAGTATTTCGTTTTTGCAGATATGTGCGTCTAGGGTGCGCTCTTAGAGTTTTCTCATTCATTTCATTTATCTTTCCTCGCTCTGTATGGTCCAGCATATAGTGTCCCTCCCAGTTTCGACTTGTCTCGACTTTGCTCGACTGACGCGAGAGCTGACGCTCTCAAGTCGGCCTATATCTAGGGACAGGTAGCTTCAAATGGCTGAGAGACGCACGTTTCCTTTCGTAACAGAAAAATAACAGTGGCCCGTGGGGGGATCGAACCCACGACCTTCGCGTTATTAGCACGACGCTCTAACCAACTGAGCTAACGGGCCTCGTGCACGACGGTTCGTTCTGCGTTTGTGAAACATTATGCTGCTAATTTCTGTGCAAAAACGGTGGTTTTATGGTCAAGCAGCATTTGTTCTGGTTTCATTTTTGTCCCGAGGATAATTACATAGTATGTCGATTTCTCTCGACAACGTACGAAAGACGTTTGTTTCACGCCAAGAACGCGAGGAATAAACGGTTTAAACTCGTCGAGATTTGCACGCAAAAAGGTGCGTTCCGGTACCGGGAATCGAACCCGGGCCTGCTGGGTGAAAGCCAGCTATCCTAGCCACTAGACCATACCGGATGCTTGCCGTTTTTCCGTTATTTACATTCCTTCTACGTAAATTTAGTGTGCATTCTACTTTTGATGTGATTCGCTGTTTGCGAGTTTCGTTGTGTATGCTGAACGCCAAATACAGCTTATTAAAAGTAAAACTAATCGCTTTTGTTAACATGCCTTACCAGTGGAGGACCAAGAGAAGTGTTATAACGCTATGAGTTCGACACATGTCGAAGATGAAGCATTCGAAACGTGTTCAAAATTAGCAACATGCAGCATCGTTCATTATCAAAAGCACAGTACGAATTCTGATTTCATCTACGTTAAATTATATGCCCCGGGTGAGGATCGAACTCACGACCTTAAGATTATGAGACTTACGCGCTACCTACTGCGCTACCGAGGCACTTGCTGTCGACAATTTTTTGAAGTCGATAACTATAGCAAGTTCCAAAGTTTGTGCTACCTGAGTAATCCGTCTAGCCGCTACATGCGCAGTCGTTGCTCGGTAAATTAACACACAGCGCTGGTATTCAACGGACATCACCCTTGCATGTTGTTACAGTACGCTACCCAGGCGACAAGTGGACACAGTAGCTCATGATGGAACGTTGACAGTGGTCAGCGTCTATTTACTTGCCAGCGTCCATGCAACAAGTTATTGCGTTCTGCATGTCTGTCTCACCTCTCCGCGATTTCCGTTGTAGCATCATCTTGGACACCGCAAAAAATTATGCATCGGCCGGGAATCGAACCCGGGCCGCCCGCGTGGCAGGCGAGCATTCTACCACTGAACCACCGATGCTGTATGCCACCTAGTGATTCTTGCCAAAAGCGTCGTCTGCTAGAGTTCATTCCTGCAGAGAATCGGTGGATTTTCTCGAAAATGTGCCACACAAGCGGACCCATCTTGGCGTACTGCAGACGTGCTGTGCGGTGGTGGTGTAATGGTCAGCATAGTTGCCTTCCAAGCAGTTGATCCGGGTTCGATTCCCGGCCACCGCAAGTAGTATTTCGTTTTTGCAGATATGTGCGTCTAGGGTGCGCTCTTAGAGTTTTCTCATTCATTTCATTTATCTTTCCTCGCTCTGTATGGTCCAGCATATAGTGTCCCTCCCAGTTTCGACTTGTCTCGACTTTGCTCGACTGACGCGAGAGCTGACGCTCTCAAGTCGGCCTATATCTAGGGACAGGTAGCTTCAAATGGCTGAGAGACGCACGTTTCCTTTCGTAACAGAAAAATAACAGTGGCCCGTGGGGGGATCGAACCCACGACCTTCGCGTTATTAGCACGACGCTCTAACCAACTGAGCTAACGGGCCTCGTGCACGACGGTTCGTTCTGCGTTTGTGAAACATTATGCTGCTAATTTCTGTGCAAAAACGGTGGTTTTATGGTCAAGCAGCATTTGTTCTGGTTTCATTTTTGTCCCGAGGATAATTACATAGTATGTCGATTTCTCTCGACAACGTACGAAAGACGTTTGTTTCACGCCAAGAACGCGAGGAATAAACGGTTTAAACTCGTCGAGATTTGCACGCAAAAAGGTGCGTTCCGGTACCGGGAATCGAACCCGGGCCTGCTGGGTGAAAGCCAGCTATCCTAGCCACTAGACCATACCGGATGCTTGCCGTTTTTCCGTTATTTACATTCCTTCTACGTAAATTTAGTGTGCATTCTACTTTTGATGTGATTCGCTGTTTGCGAGTTTCGTTGTGTATGCTGAACGCCAAATACAGCTTATTAAAAGTAAAACTAATCGCTTTTGTTAACATGCCTTACCAGTGGAGGACCAAGAGAAGTGTTATAACGCTATGAGTTCGACACATGTCGAAGATGAAGCATTCGAAACGTGTTCAAAATTAGCAACATGCAGCATCGTTCATTATCAAAAACACAGTACGAATTCTGATTTCATCTACGTTAAATTATATGCCCCGGGTGAGGATCGAACTCACGACCTTAAGATTATGAGACTTACGCGCTACCTACTGCGCTACCGAGGCACTTGCTGTCGACAATTTTTTGAAGTCGATAACTATAGCAAGTTCCAAAGTTTGTGCTACCTGAGTAATCCGTCTAGCCGCTACATGCGCAGTCGTTGCTCGGTAAATTAACACACAGCGCTGGTATTCAACGGACATCACCCTTGCATGTTGTTACAGTACGCTACCCAGGCGACAAGTGGACACAGTAGCTCATGATGGAACGTTGACAGTGGTCAGCGTCTATTTACTTGCCAGCGTCCATGCAACAAGTTATTGCGTTCTGCATGTCTGTCTCACCTCTCCGCGATTTCCGTTGTAGCATCATCTTGGACACCGCAAAAAATTATGCATCGGCCGGGAATCGAACCCGGGCCGCCCGCGTGGCAGGCGAGCATTCTACCACTGAACCACCGATGCTGTATGCCACCTAGTGATTCTTGCCAAAAGCGTCGTCTGCTAGAGTTCATTCCTGCAGAGAATCGGTGGATTTTCTCGAAAATGTGCCACACAAGCAGACCCATCTTGGCGTACTGCAGACGTGCTGTGCGGTGGTGGTGTAATGGTCAGCATAGTTGCCTTCCAAGCAGTTGATCCGGGTTCGATTCCCGGCCACCGCAAGTAGTATTTCGTTTTTGCAGATATGTGCGTCTAGGGTGCGCTCTTAGAGTTTTCTCATTCATTTCATTTATCTTTCCTCGCTCTGTATGGTCCAGCATATAGTGTCCCTCCCAGTTTCGACTTGTCTCGACTTTGCTCGACTGACGCGAGAGCTGACGCTCTCAAGTCGGCCTATATCTAGGGACAGGTAGCTTCAAATGGCTGAGAGACGCACGTTTCCTTTCGTAACAGAAAAATAACAGTGGCCCGTGGGGGGATCGAACCCACGACCTTCGCGTTATTAGCACGACGCTCTAACCAACTGAGCTAACGGGCCTCGTGCACGACGGTTCGTTCTGCGTTTGTGAAACATTATGCTGCTAATTTCTGTGCAAAAACGGTGGTTTTATGGTCAAGCAGCATTTGTTCTGGTTTCATTTTTGTCCCGAGGATAATTACATAGTATGTCGATTTCTCTCGACAACGTACGAAAGACGTTTGTTTCACGCCAAGAACGCGAGGAATAAACGGTTTAAACTCGTCGAGATTTGCACGCAAAAAGGTGCGTTCCGGTACCGGGAATCGAACCCGGGCCTGCTGGGTGAAAGCCAGCTATCCTAGCCACTAGACCATACCGGATGCTTGCCGTTTTTCCGTTATTTACATTCCTTCTACGTAAATTTAGTGTGCATTCTACTTTTGATGTGATTCGCTGTTTGCGAGTTTCGTTGTGTATGCTGAACGCCAAATACAGCTTATTAAAAGTAAAACTAATCGCTTTTGTTAACATGCCTTACCAGTGGAGGACCAAGAGAAGTGTTATAACGCTATGAGTTCGACACATGTCGAAGATGAAGCATTCGAAACGTGTTCAAAATTAGCAACATGCAGCATCGTTCATTATCAAAAGCACAGTACGAATTCTGATTTCATCTACGTTAAATTATATGCCCCGGGTGAGGATCGAACTCACGACCTTAAGATTATGAGACTTACGCGCTACCTACTGCGCTACCGAGGCACTTGCTGTCGACAATTTTTTGAAGTCGATAACTATAGCAAGTTCCAAAGTTTGTGCTACCTGAGTAATCCGTCTAGCCGCTACATGCGCAGTCGTTGCTCGGTAAATTAACACACAGCGCTGGTATTCAACGGACATCACCCTTGCATGTTGTTACAGTACGCTACCCAGGCGACAAGTGGACACAGTAGCTCATGATGGAACGTTGACAGTGGTCAGCGTCTATTTACTTGCCAGCGTCCATGCAACAAGTTATTGCGTTCTGCATGTCTGTCTCACCTCTCCGCGATTTCCGTTGTAGCATCATCTTGGACACCGCAAAAAATTATGCATCGGCCGGGAATCGAACCCGGGCCGCCCGCGTGGCAGGCGAGCATTCTACCACTGAACCACCGATGCTGTATGCCACCTAGTGATTCTTGCCAAAAGCGTCGTCTGCTAGAGTTCATTCCTGCAGA
This sequence comes from Locusta migratoria, assembly GCA_026315105.1. NCBI lineage: Eukaryota > Metazoa > Arthropoda > Insecta > Orthoptera > Acrididae > Locusta > Locusta migratoria. The sequence goes on along the minus strand of JAOYRU010000101.1, from coordinate 36,412 downwards.
GAATCGGTGGATTTTCTCGAAAATGTGCCACACAAGCGGACCCATCTTGGCGTACTGCAGACGTGCTGTGCGGTGGTGGTGTAATGGTCAGCATAGTTGCCTTCCAAGCAGTTGATCCGGGTTCGATTCCCGGCCACCGCAAGTAGTATTTCGTTTTTGCAGATATGTGCGTCTAGGGTGCGCTCTTAGAGTTTTCTCATTCATTTCATTTATCTTTCCTCGCTCTGTATGGTCCAGCATATAGTGTCCCTCCCAGTTTCGACTTGTCTCGACTTTGCTCGACTGACGCGAGAGCTGACGCTCTCAAGTCGGCCTATATCTAGGGACAGGTAGCTTCAAATGGCTGAGAGACGCACGTTTCCTTTCGTAACAGAAAAATAACAGTGGCCCGTGGGGGGATCGAACCCACGACCTTCGCGTTATTAGCACGACGCTCTAACCAACTGAGCTAACGGGCCTCGTGCACGACGGTTCGTTCTGCGTTTGTGAAACATTATGCTGCTAATTTCTGTGCAAAAACGGTGGTTTTATGGTCAAGCAGCATTTGTTCTGGTTTCATTTTTGTCCCGAGGATAATTACATAGTATGTCGATTTCTCTCGACAACGTACGAAAGACGTTTGTTTCACGCCAAGAACGCGAGGAATAAACGGTTTAAACTCGTCGAGATTTGCACGCAAAAAGGTGCGTTCCGGTACCGGGAATCGAACCCGGGCCTGCTGGGTGAAAGCCAGCTATCCTAGCCACTAGACCATACCGGATGCTTGCCGTTTTTCCGTTATTTACATTCCTTCTACGTAAATTTAGTGTGCATTCTACTTTTGATGTGATTCGCTGTTTGCGAGTTTCGTTGTGTATGCTGAACGCCAAATACAGCTTATTAAAAGTAAAACTAATCGCTTTTGTTAACATGCCTTACCAGTGGAGGACCAAGAGAAGTGTTATAACGCTATGAGTTCGACACATGTCGAAGATGAAGCATTCGAAACGTGTTCAAAATTAGCAACATGCAGCATCGTTCATTATCAAAAACACAGTACGAATTCTGATTTCATCTACGTTAAATTATATGCCCCGGGTGAGGATCGAACTCACGACCTTAAGATTATGAGACTTACGCGCTACCTACTGCGCTACCGAGGCACTTGCTGTCGACAATTTTTTGAAGTCGATAACTATAGCAAGTTCCAAAGTTTGTGCTACCTGAGTAATCCGTCTAGCCGCTACATGCGCAGTCGTTGCTCGGTAAATTAACACACAGCGCTGGTATTCAACGGACATCACCCTTGCATGTTGTTACAGTACGCTACCCAGGCGACAAGTGGACACAGTAGCTCATGATGGAACGTTGACAGTGGTCAGCGTCTATTTACTTGCCAGCGTCCATGCAACAAGTTATTGCGTTCTGCATGTCTGTCTCACCTCTCCGCGATTTCCGTTGTAGCATCATCTTGGACACCGCAAAAAATTATGCATCGGCCGGGAATCGAACCCGGGCCGCCCGCGTGGCAGGCGAGCATTCTACCACTGAACCACCGATGCTGTATGCCACCTAGTGATTCTTGCCAAAAGCGTCGTCTGCTAGAGTTCATTCCTGCAGAGAATCGGTGGATTTTCTCGAAAATGTGCCACACAAGCAGACCCATCTTGGCGTACTGCAGACGTGCTGTGCGGTGGTGGTGTAATGGTCAGCATAGTTGCCTTCCAAGCAGTTGATCCGGGTTCGATTCCCGGCCACCGCAAGTAGTATTTCGTTTTTGCAGATATGTGCGTCTAGGGTGCGCTCTTAGAGTTTTCTCATTCATTTCATTTATCTTTCCTCGCTCTGTATGGTCCAGCATATAGTGTCCCTCCCAGTTTCGACTTGTCTCGACTTTGCTCGACTGACGCGAGAGCTGACGCTCTCAAGTCGGCCTATATCTAGGGACAGGTAGCTTCAAATGGCTGAGAGACGCACGTTTCCTTTCGTAACAGAAAAATAACAGTGGCCCGTGGGGGGATCGAACCCACGACCTTCGCGTTATTAGCACGACGCTCTAACCAACTGAGCTAACGGGCCTCGTGCACGACGGTTCGTTCTGCGTTTGTGAAACATTATGCTGCTAATTTCTGTGCAAAAACGGTGGTTTTATGGTCAAGCAGCATTTGTTCTGGTTTCATTTTTGTCCCGAGGATAATTACATAGTATGTCGATTTCTCTCGACAACGTACGAAAGACGTTTGTTTCACGCCAAGAACGCGAGGAATAAACGGTTTAAACTCGTCGAGATTTGCACGCAAAAAGGTGCGTTCCGGTACCGGGAATCGAACCCGGGCCTGCTGGGTGAAAGCCAGCTATCCTAGCCACTAGACCATACCGGATGCTTGCCGTTTTTCCGTTATTTACATTCCTTCTACGTAAATTTAGTGTGCATTCTACTTTTGATGTGATTCGCTGTTTGCGAGTTTCGTTGTGTATGCTGAACGCCAAATACAGCTTATTAAAAGTAAAACTAATCGCTTTTGTTAACATGCCTTACCAGTGGAGGACCAAGAGAAGTGTTATAACGCTATGAGTTCGACACATGTCGAAGATGAAGCATTCGAAACGTGTTCAAAATTAGCAACATGCAGCATCGTTCATTATCAAAAACACAGTACGAATTCTGATTTCATCTACGTTAAATTATATGCCCCGGGTGAGGATCGAACTCACGACCTTAAGATTATGAGACTTACGCGCTACCTACTGCGCTACCGAGGCACTTGCTGTCGACAATTTTTTGAAGTCGATAACTATAGCAAGTTCCAAAGTTTGTGCTACCTGAGTAATCCGTCTAGCCGCTACATGCGCAGTCGTTGCTCGGTAAATTAACACACAGCGCTGGTATTCAACGGACATCACCCTTGCATGTTGTTACAGTACGCTACCCAGGCGACAAGTGGACACAGTAGCTCATGATGGAACGTTGACAGTGGTCAGCGTCTATTTACTTGCCAGCGTCCATGCAACAAGTTATTGCGTTCTGCATGTCTGTCTCACCTCTCCGCGATTTCCGTTGTAGCATCATCTTGGACACCGCAAAAAATTATGCATCGGCCGGGAATCGAACCCGGGCCGCCCGCGTGGCAGGCGAGCATTCTACCACTGAACCACCGATGCTGTATGCCACCTAGTGATTCTTGCCAAAAGCGTCGTCTGCTAGAGTTCATTCCTGCAGAGAATCGGTGGATTTTCTCGAAAATGTGCCACACAAGCAGACCCATCTTGGCGTACTGCAGACGTGCTGTGCGGTGGTGGTGTAATGGTCAGCATAGTTGCCTTCCAAGCAGTTGATCCGGGTTCGATTCCCGGCCACCGCAAGTAGTATTTCGTTTTTGCAGATATGTGCGTCTAGGGTGCGCTCTTAGAGTTTTCTCATTCATTTCATTTATCTTTCCTCGCTCTGTATGGTCCAGCATATAGTGTCCCTCCCAGTTTCGACTTGTCTCGACTTTGCTCGACTGACGCGAGAGCTGACGCTCTCAAGTCGGCCTATATCTAGGGACAGGTAGCTTCAAATGGCTGAGAGACGCACGTTTCCTTTCGTAACAGAAAAATAACAGTGGCCCGTGGGGGGATCGAACCCACGACCTTCGCGTTATTAGCACGACGCTCTAACCAACTGAGCTAACGGGCCTCGTGCACGACGGTTCGTTCTGCGTTTGTGAAACATTATGCTGCTAATTTCTGTGCAAAAACGGTGGTTTTATGGTCAAGCAGCATTTGTTCTGGTTTCATTTTTGTCCCGAGGATAATTACATAGTATGTCGATTTCTCTCGACAACGTACGAAAGACGTTTGTTTCACGCCAAGAACGCGAGGAATAAACGGTTTAAACTCGTCGAGATTTGCACGCAAAAAGGTGCGTTCCGGTACCGGGAATCGAACCCGGGCCTGCTGGGTGAAAGCCAGCTATCCTAGCCACTAGACCATACCGGATGCTTGCCGTTTTTCCGTTATTTACATTCCTTCTACGTAAATTTAGTGTGCATTCTACTTTTGATGTGATTCGCTGTTTGCGAGTTTCGTTGTGTATGCTGAACGCCAAATACAGCTTATTAAAAGTAAAACTAATCGCTTTTGTTAACATGCCTTACCAGTGGAGGACCAAGAGAAGTGTTATAACGCTATGAGTTCGACACATGTCGAAGATGAAGCATTCGAAACGTGTTCAAAATTAGCAACATGCAGCATCGTTCATTATCAAAAGCACAGTACGAATTCTGATTTCATCTACGTTAAATTATATGCCCCGGGTGAGGATCGAACTCACGACCTTAAGATTATGAGACTTACGCGCTACCTACTGCGCTACCGAGGCACTTGCTGTCGACAATTTTTTGAAGTCGATAACTATAGCAAGTTCCAAAGTTTGTGCTACCTGAGTAATCCGTCTAGCCGCTACATGCGCAGTCGTTGCTCGGTAAATTAACACACAGCGCTGGTATTCAACGGACATCACCCTTGCATGTTGTTACAGTACGCTACCCAGGCGACAAGTGGACACAGTAGCTCATGATGGAACGTTGACAGTGGTCAGCGTCTATTTACTTGCCAGCGTCCATGCAACAAGTTATTGCGTTCTGCATGTCTGTCTCACCTCTCCGCGATTTCCGTTGTAGCATCATCTTGGACACCGCAAAAAATTATGCATCGGCCGGGAATCGAACCCGGGCCGCCCGCGTGGCAGGCGAGCATTCTACCACTGAACCACCGATGCTGTATGCCACCTAGTGATTCTTGCCAAAAGCGTCGTCTGCTAGAGTTCATTCCTGCAGAGAATCGGTGGATTTTCTCGAAAATGTGCCACACAAGCGGACCCATCTTGGCGTACTGCAGACGTGCTGTGCGGTGGTGGTGTAATGGTCAGCATAGTTGCCTTCCAAGCAGTTGATCCGGGTTCGATTCCCGGCCACCGCAAGTAGTATTTCGTTTTTGCAGATATGTGCGTCTAGGGTGCGCTCTTAGAGTTTTCTCATTCATTTCATTTATCTTTCCTCGCTCTGTATGGTCCAGCATATAGTGTCCCTCCCAGTTTCGACTTGTCTCGACTTTGCTCGACTGACGCGAGAGCTGACGCTCTCAAGTCGGCCTATATCTAGGGACAGGTAGCTTCAAATGGCTGAGAGACGCACGTTTCCTTTCGTAACAGAAAAATAACAGTGGCCCGTGGGGGGATCGAACCCACGACCTTCGCGTTATTAGCACGACGCTCTAACCAACTGAGCTAACGGGCCTCGTGCACGACGGTTCGTTCTGCGTTTGTGAAACATTATGCTGCTAATTTCTGTGCAAAAACGGTGGTTTTATGGTCAAGCAGCATTTGTTCTGGTTTCATTTTTGTCCCGAGGATAATTACATAGTATGTCGATTTCTCTCGACAACGTACGAAAGACGTTTGTTTCACGCCAAGAACGCGAGGAATAAACGGTTTAAACTCGTCGAGATTTGCACGCAAAAAGGTGCGTTCCGGTACCGGGAATCGAACCCGGGCCTGCTGGGTGAAAGCCAGCTATCCTAGCCACTAGACCATACCGGATGCTTGCCGTTTTTCCGTTATTTACATTCCTTCTACGTAAATTTAGTGTGCATTCTACTTTTGATGTGATTCGCTGTTTGCGAGTTTCGTTGTGTATGCTGAACGCCAAATACAGCTTATTAAAAGTAAAACTAATCGCTTTTGTTAACATGCCTTACCAGTGGAGGACCAAGAGAAGTGTTATAACGCTATGAGTTCGACACATGTCGAAGATGAAGCATTCGAAACGTGTTCAAAATTAGCAACATGCAGCATCGTTCATTATCAAAAGCACAGTACGAATTCTGATTTCATCTACGTTAAATTATATGCCCCGGGTGAGGATCGAACTCACGACCTTAAGATTATGAGACTTACGCGCTACCTACTGCGCTACCGAGGCACTTGCTGTCGACAATTTTTTGAAGTCGATAACTATAGCAAGTTCCAAAGTTTGTGCTACCTGAGTAATCCGTCTAGCCGCTACATGCGCAGTCGTTGCTCGGTAAATTAACACACAGCGCTGGTATTCAACGGACATCACCCTTGCATGTTGTTACAGTACGCTACCCAGGCGACAAGTGGACACAGTAGCTCATGATGGAACGTTGACAGTGGTCAGCGTCTATTTACTTGCCAGCGTCCATGCAACAAGTTATTGCGTTCTGCAAGTCTGTCTCACCTCTCCGCGATTTCCGTTGTAGCATCATCTTGGACACCGCAAAAAATTATGCATCGGCCGGGAATCGAACCCGGGCCGCCCGCGTGGCAGGCGAGCATTCTACCACTGAACCACCGATGCTGTATGCCACCTAGTGATTCTTGCCAAAAGCGTCGTCTGCTAGAGTTCATTCCTGCAGAGAATCGGTGGATTTTCTCGAAAATGTGCCACACAAGCAGACCCATCTTGGCGTACTGCAGACGTGCTGTGCGGTGGTGGTGTAATGGTCAGCATAGTTGCCTTCCAAGCAGTTGATCCGGGTTCGATTCCCGGCCACCGCAAGTAGTATTTCGTTTTTGCAGATATGTGCGTCTAGGGTGCGCTCTTAGAGTTTTCTCATTCATTTCATTTATCTTTCCTCGCTCTGTATGGTCCAGCATATAGTGTCCCTCCCAGTTTCGACTTGTCTCGACTTTGCTCGACTGACGCGAGAGCTGACGCTCTCAAGTCGGCCTATATCTAGGGACAGGTAGCTTCAAATGGCTGAGAGACGCACGTTTCCTTTCGTAACAGAAAAATAACAGTGGCCCGTGGGGGGATCGAACCCACGACCTTCGCGTTATTAGCACGACGCTCTAACCAACTGAGCTAACGGGCCTCGTGCACGACGGTTCGTTCTGCGTTTGTGAAACATTATGCTGCTAATTTCTGTGCAAAAACGGTGGTTTTATGGTCAAGCAGCATTTGTTCTGGTTTCATTTTTGTCCCGAGGATAATTACATAGTATGTCGATTTCTCTCGACAACGTACGAAAGACGTTTGTTTCACGCCAAGAACGCGAGGAATAAACGGTTTAAACTCGTCGAGATTTGCACGCAAAAAGGTGCGTTCCGGTACCGGGAATCGAACCCGGGCCTGCTGGGTGAAAGCCAGCTATCCTAGCCACTAGACCATACCGGATGCTTGCCGTTTTTCCGTTATTTACATTCCTTCTACGTAAATTTAGTGTGCATTCTACTTTTGATGTGATCGCTGTTTGCGAGTTTCGTTGTGCCTGCTGAACGCCAAATACAGCTTATTAAAAGTAAAACTAATCGCTTTTGTTAACATGCCTTACCAGTGGAGGACCAAGAGAAGTGTTATAACGCTATGAGTTCGACACATGTCGAAGATGAAGCATTCGAAACGTGTTCAAAATTAGCAACATGCAGCATCGTTCATTATCAAAACCACAGTACGAATTCTGATTTCATCTACGTTAAATTATATGCCCCGGGTGAGGATCGAACTCACGACCTTAAGATTATGAGACTTACGCGCTACCTACTGCGCTACTTTTTTTTTTTTTATTTTTTTTTTTTATTTTTTTACGCCTTAACCACTTTTTTTTTTTATTTATAATTGCTTTTTTTTCTGAGTTACACCTTTTTTTTTTTATTCACGCTAACCAATTGCGCCACTTTTTTTTTTTTTTTTTTTTTTTTTTTTTTTTTTTTTTTTTTTTTTGAAAAGTCAGTAGTGACGTGATGGTTGCTGTTTCTTTACATTTTGCCAGTTCGTTGTTATTTCTTTTTTGTTTTATCTGTTTTGGTGACACTTCGCAGTGGTTGCTTCTTGATTAACTTCCTTTGTATTTATTTGTATTCATCCTATACCATGCCTTTCAAAAGCAATACCGAGCATATTGCCGAAGATCTTTTTCGTGTTACAGACATGTTCTGTCTTCCATTTTGCTGACTCCATGTAGAACTGATAGCTAATTAGATTATCTTCTCCTGGTCCATGGATGACGTAATTCACGTAATGCCCTAATAGCCAAAAAACGGTGTTATTTTTGGTTTCCGGGTAGAATTTTTTATCCGGCCACAACAAGATGTCTGTCGTATAGCTGCTTTCGGTGCTTCTAGTCAACAAGGCAAGTCTCCTCCGAATCCATTTCCAATTTTCCATGTGTCCACAGCAGGTGAACCTGTGTCGCAGCGTGTCTATCAGGCCACATTTTTGGCATTTGTCTGAATCGGCGCGCCCAATGCGATGGAGCTTTTCATTCGTCGCGACAGTTTCATTTACTACTTTGTACCATGTAGATGATACCTCCGCTGTGTGGATCCGCAAGCTAATATTTTTCCACACCGTTTTCCAGTCAACAGTTGGGTATTTGAGTGTGATATTGTTAGGCTTGTCTGTCTTCTGCCATGTCTGTAAGATGCTGCGAGTACTTAGTGATGTCCCACGCGCAGTGATACCCTGTAAGTAACTGAGCTCGATATAAAACACTCTGACATGCTTCAGCTGAAAGTTAATATTACCGATATCAATCGGTGGACATATGCTCTTTGGCTGTAACACCTTGAAGAGCTTTGCCGTAATGTTGCTCTCGTTATCATTTAAGAGGCGGATGTTTCTTTTAAGGTACAATGCAGAGGCCTTCCTGTTGATGTCAGTTAACAACAGTCCTCCATTGTGGTGGTGTTTAGTTAAGGCTTCGTATGAAAGTTTAAAGATGTTTCCCTTCCAAATATATCTGGCTGCTATTTGCATTATCTTCTGTCCTTGAATCTTGGGGATAGGGAATACTTGTGCCACGTAATATGCCTTAGAGAAGAGGTAGATATTAGCAAATCTTACCGCTTGAATGAGGTTAAATGATCTCCAAGTAGATTCAATCATATTCCCCTGTATTTTATTACAAGTGTCTCTCCAATTTAGAGCAGTCATTTTTAATGGACATTTGTCGAAGGTAATGCCTAAAGTTTTATGCCGTTCCACGGATTGGGCCCATGATATAACAGCATCATCGAATCCTCTGAGATTTAATAGTTTACATTTCCCTGCATTGATCTTGGCTCCTGAGGCTGCACTATAGGTATCGATTTCTTCTTTCAGCGTAGCTAAGTCACCTTCGTGGCGTAGTAGAACCCCTACATCGTCGGCATAGGCAGTGACTACGAAGGATTCCCCTGAAATGTGGATACCAGGGAGTTTTGCGATCACGTTCCTGAGGAAGGGCTCCAAGGATAGCACGAATAACAGCATTGCAATTGGGCTTCCTTGTGGTAGGCCCCTTTCGATATTTACAGTCTGTGTCATTTGTCCATTGATGCTTATTTTCGCGTTGATACCCGTGATCACATTTCGAACTACTTTCAAAAGTCTCTCTTCTAGGCCAACTTTCAACATTATGTGTTCCAGGTAGTCGTAGCTCACCAGGTCAAAAGCTTTATAAAAGTCTAAAAAGAGCAACGCACTTTTAATATCGGTAACTGCAGCTATAGAAATTATGTCTCTGTATGTAGAGGTTGTGGACATGACAGTCCTTCCGGGAAAACAGGACTGGTGTTTGCCGATTATTCTGCGGATGTGAGGAGTCAATCTACTATTGAGAGCTCTGGCAATGGTCTTATAATCAAAATTGAGTAGGGTTATCGGCCTAAAGTTTTCAATGCGATTTTGACCCCGTGACTTTGGCAATAAAACAATTTTTCCTTCTTTAAAATCACGGGGAATACACTCGCCTTTCATGACATCGTTTAATATTGCAGTAAAAGTAGATCCAAGTAGACTCCAAAATTTAAAATAAAATTCTTTTGGGAGGCCATCCGGACCTGGGGATTTATTAGCTGGTGACTTGGATATTAACTCCAACACATCATCTTCTGTAAAATCAGATAAAATTTCAGTGTTATCGTCTGATGTAATCTCCCTAGTAAGAACCTGTGTGAGTTCTGATACTGCATCTCCGTCCACGTGTTCTCGGGAATAGAGCTTTTTGTAATGGTGATAAAGTTCCTGCACTATTTCGGTATGGTTAAGAAGTAAACTTCCATCCTTCGTTCTTAAATTATCAATAAAACACCGTCTGCGACGGGATTTGTGTTTTATTAGATGAAACATGGAAGTCATCTCCCCTTGCACCGGTGATTGAACTTTGGACCTGACCTTTAATCCTTCCAGTTGTTGGCGCTTTATGCTGATCAGTTTAGCTTTGATGTTTTTTATTTGTTGGAGACGTATGTTCGCATCGGTGGATGTTTCGTACAACTCTCTTAGTACCGAGTAATAAAATTCCGTGGTGTTCCGCAGATCCCTGGCTTTTTGTCTCCCGTAAGACATGACACACTGTCTAAGTTTTCGTTTTGCGACATTGACCCACCAGTCTAATTTTGAAGTGTGACGGTGAAGAGAACGTAAGCAAATGGTCCACGTGTCTTTGACAGCATCTTCCAGTTCTTTGTCGTTTAACAGCGATACGTTTAACATCCACTGGCTTCGGAACAGTTTGGTTGGCTGTTTATCTAACTGAATTGTAATGCATAATGCACAGTGGTCGGAAAATATTGCAGGAATGACGTCCGCTGCTACTACCTGATTGCCGATAGTGTCAGAGGTATATATACGATCAAGACGGCTAGCTGAGTGAGACGTAAAATACGTATATTTCACTAGGGTAGGATATTTTAGTTCCCAAGCGTCTTGAAGTCGAATATGTTGCACTAGGGAATGGAGTTCCTTACAGTAATTAAAATTGGGGTTCTGATCCTTTGCACTCAGGACACAATTAAAATCCCCACCTAATAAAAGTTTCTGTGGGTTTTTTCGAAGCAAATAAATGATCTCTTCCTTAAAAAATTTAGACCGTTCTGCCTTTTTTGATGTTCCAGATGGTGCATATAGATTAACGACAGTGACATCATATAACTTGAAGCCTATGCCCCTTCCTGATTCCAATTTTTCTATGTCATAAAACGGAATTCCTTGTCTGATCAGGACAACTGTCCCCGTACCGCCTTCAAGGGCTACATTTTCTATTGAGTTGAAACCGGGTATTGCGATGTTAGTTGTTATGACTTCTTGAAGGAATACTATATCGGCATCCGAATCGTATATAAACTGCCGTAACGCTGCTAATTTCACATCAGAGGTTATTCTACTGATATTGATTGTTACTATTTTATAAGCCTGCATTCGAGTTAATCGGAGACCTGTGCTGTTCCTTTCTTTTTAACATCCCCTCCCGCGTCCCAATCCATTGAACCGACAACTTTGCTGGTGTGTGCCTTAGTGTCGGTGCTGTCATTTGCGGAATCACTATTTGCTTTCTTTTTCCTCACTACGTTTACATTCGGTTTCACTTTGTTCCGACGCCTTCCACTACTGACAAAACCGTCGGCAGATGGTGATGTCGGGGGTTCACTATAGGAGTCCAGTTCCATATCGCTCAGCGAGGCTTTGCGCGACCCCGTGTCGGCCGAGCCAGGCTTCGGCGGCTCGCCGCTGACACCGGCACTTTGCTTATCAACAGGCCTCTGTGTGTTTACTTCCTCGTTACCAGGGACGCCTGGCGGGCTCTGCTCAGCCTGTGTGTTGACAACAAGCGACTCAGGTTTACATACAGTCGCCCCGTCGTGGGCTCTGTGCTGACACGGCTCTGCCTGTTTATTTTCCTTCACTTCGAATTCCGTTGTGTTTACAGTCTGCGTTACTAGATGTAGACTTTCCTGGTTTGTGGTTTGCAGCACTGGAAGCGGGTTGACTTCACATTGCTGCGGTTCGGATACGGAACAGTCACCGGTTACAACGTCAGTTGCAACCGTTTCCATAATCGTGACGGTGTCAAGTTTCTGAACAGCGTTTTCGGACACGGTATTCCCTATGTTCCTTTTGTGGCTCTGTTCAACTTGAGAGCAGTCATCGGACGGGTTTCGTTCATCACTCGTACGTCTCCGTTTGTTGTTAACGGTCGCGGGAACGACGGGTGGGACACCTGGGACGGGAAACTGTTCACTCACTGGTTTTTGTGGCAGTGGCGGAAATTCCGTCGGAACCACTACCGGTCGGTCTCCTGTATTGTTACTGGGCACGGGATCTGAACCACCTACCACCTGGGTTGGAGCAACTAATTCTGCTAAAGTTAATTTTTTACGTTGTTGTAAACTACTTCGCAGTACAACAGGTCGTTTAGGACAGTCCTGGCGGACGTGACCACTCTCATTACATATATAACAAGTCGCTAATTGACCAGGGTAGGTGACATGAGCTCTATAACCGCCCACAACAATGTGAGACGGTATATTTTTCCTCACGTGCATTTCGACCGAACGAATTCCACTAAAGCACTGCAATTTGTGTTGACTAGACCAACGCTCATTACGTATTTGCTTAACGTCCCCATAACTGGATAGAACCTGACGTAGATAACAGTTCTCTACTTCCGGTGGTAAATTGAACACTCTGACATTCTTATACTCAACTCCTGCATTAGTGATTGAAACAGTACTCACCGATGAGTCTCGATGAAGAAACTGCGCAGAGCCGCCATGTGTCATCAGAATTCGTTCAAAGTGTACAGGTTCCAGTAGTTTGACGTAAAAGCAGTACTCATCCAAGTCATAGTATGCGGTGTGAACGTGTTCAGTTGTGATTCCAAAAGCAGAGAAGATCCAGTCATGAATTTCAACTGATGAAGGCTGCACGTACCGGGTAGACTTATCAAATTCAAATTTCAGTGTGCACTTCCGTGGAACTTTACTTTCCATATCGACGATATGTTTTAGCGGCCGAAACCGCTAATCGTAACACAAGACACAATACACAAACACTATATCACAATACAGCACAAGACGATGAACAAATGCACGTTGACAACACAAATTGTAAGCTGTTCACAACTTGTTTACGTTAACTGTGAGAGCGCAGCAGTGCGACTTCACGCTAGCGTGTCTCAAGCGGAACTCGCTACCGAGGCACTTGCTGTCGACGATTTTTTGAAGTCGATAACTATAGCAAGTTCCAAAGTTTGTGCTAACTGAGTAAACCGTCTAGCCGCTACATGCGCAGTCGTTGCTCGGTAAATTAACACACAGCGCTGGTATTCAACGGACATCACCCTTGCATGTTGTTACAGTACGCTACCCAGGCGACAAGTGGACACAGTAGCTCATGATGGAACGTTGACAGTGGTCAGCGTCTATTTACTTGCCAGCGTCCATGCAACAAGTTATTGCGTTCTGCATGTCTGTCTCACCTCTCCGCGATTTCCGTTGTAGCATCATCTTGGACACCGCAAAAAATTATGCATCGGCCGGGAATCGAACCCGGGCCGCCCGCGTGGCAGGCGAGCATTCTACCACTGAACCACCGATGCTGTATGCCACCTAGTGATTCCTGCCAAAACCGTCGTCTGCTAGAGTTCATTCCTGCCGAGAATCGGTGGATTCTCTCGAAAATGTGCCACACAAGCAGACCCATCTTGGCGTACTGCAGACGTGCTGTGCGGTGGTGGTGTAATGGTCAGCATAGTTGCCTTCCAAGCAGTTGATCCGGGTTCGATTCCCGGCCACCGCAAGTAGTATTTCGTTTTTGCAGATATGTGCGTCTAGGGTGCGCTCTTAGAGTTTTCTCATTCATTTCATTTATCTTTCCTCGCTCTGTGTGGTCCAGCATATAGTGTCCCTCCCAGTTTCGACTTGTCTCGACTTTGCTCGACTGACGCGAGAGCTGACGCTCTCAAGTCGGCCTATATATAGGGACAGGTAGCTTCAAATGGCTGAGAGACGCACGTTTCCTTTCGTAATAGAAAAATAACAGTGGCCCGTGGGGGGATCGAACCCACGACCTTCGCGTTATTAGCACGACGCTCTAACCAACTGAGCTAACGGGCCTCGTGCACGACGGTTCGTTCTGCGTTTGTGAAACATTATGCTGCTAATTTCTGTGCAAAAACGGTGGTTTTATGGTCAAGCAGCATTTGTTCTGGTTTCATTTTTGTCCCGAGGATAATTTCATAGTATGTCGATTTCTCTCGACAACGTACGAAAGACGTTTGTTTCACGCCAAGAACGCGAGGAATAAACGGTTTAAACTCGACGAGATTTGCACGCAAAAAGGTGCGTTCCGGTACCGGGAATCGAACCCGGGCCTGCTGGGTGAAAGCCAGCTATCCTAGCCACTAGACCATACCGGATGCTTGCCGTTTTTCCGTTATTTACATTCCTTCTACGTAAATTTAGTGTGCATTCTACTTTTGATATGATCGCTGTTTGCGAGTTTCGTTGTGCCTGCTGAACGCCAAATACAGCTTATTAAAAGTAAAACTAATCGCTTTTGTTAACATGCCTTACCAGTGGAGGACCAAGAGAAGTGTTATAACGCTATGAGTTCGACACATGTCGAAGATGAAGCATTCGAAACGTGTTCAAAATTAGCAACATGCAGCATCGTTCATTATCAAAACCACAGTACGAATTCTGATTTCATCTACGTTAAATTATATGCCCCGGGTGAGGATCGAACTCACGACCTTAAGATTATGAGACTTACGCGCTACCTACTGCGCTACCGAGGCACTTGCTGTCGACGATTTTTTGAAGTCGATAACTATAGCAAGTTCCAAAGTTTGTGCTAACTGAGTAAACCGTCTAGCCGCTACATGCGCAGTCGTTGCTCGGTAAATTAACACACAGCGCTGGTATTCAACGGACATCACCCTTGCATGTTGTTACAGTACGCTACCCAGGCGACAAGTGGACACAGTAGCTCATGATGGAACGTTGACAGTGGTCAGCGTCTATTTACTTGCCAGCGTCCATGCAACAAGTTATTGCGTTCTGCATGTCTGTCTCACCTCTCCGCGATTTCCGTTGTAGCATCATCTTGGACACCGCAAAAAATTATGCATCGGCCGGGAATCGAACCCGGGCCGCCCGCGTGGCAGGCGAGCATTCTACCACTGAACCACCGATGCTGTATGCCACCTAGTGATTCCTGCCAAAACCGTCGTCTGCTAGAGATCATTCCTGCCGAGAATCGGTGGATTCTCTCGAAAATGTGCCACACAAGCAGACCCATCTTGGCGTACTGCAGACGTGCTGTGCGGTGGTGGTGTAATGGTCAGCATAGTTGCCTTCCAAGCAGTTGATCCGGGTTCGATTCCCGGCCACCGCAAGTAGTATTTCGTTTTTGCAGATATGTGCGTCTAGGGTGCGCTCTTAGAGTTTTCTCATTCATTTCATTTATCTTTCCTCGCTCTGTGTGGTCCAGCATATAGTGTCCCTCCCAGTTTCGACTTGTCTCGACTTTGCTCGACTGACGCGAGAGCTGACGCTCTCAAGTCGGCCTATATATAGGGACAGGTAGCTTCAAATGGCTGAGAGACGCACGTTTCCTTTCGTAATAGAAAAATAACAGTGGCCCGTGGGGGGATCGAACCCACGACCTTCGCGTTATTAGCACGACGCTCTAACCAACTGAGCTAACGGGCCTCGTGCACGACGGTTCGTTCTGCGTTTGTGAAACATTATGCTGCTAATTTCTGTGCAAAAACGGTGGTTTTATGGTCAAGCAGCATTTGTTCTGGTTTCATTTTTGTCCCGAGGATAATTTCATAGTATGTCGATTTCTCTCGACAACGTACGAAAGACGTTTGTTTCACGCCAAGAACGCGAGGAATAAACGGTTTAAACTCGACGAGATTTGCACGCAAAAAGGTGCGTTCCGGTACCGGGAATCGAACCCGGGCCTGCTGGGTGAAAGCCAGCTATCCTAGCCACTAGACCATACCGGATGCTTGCCGTTTTTCCGTTATTTACATTCCTTCTACGTAAATTTAGTGTGCATTCTACTTTTGATGTGATCGCTGTTTGCGAGTTTCGTTGTGCCTGCTGAACGCCAAATACAGCTTATTAAAAGTAAAACTAATCGCTTTTGTTAACATGCCTTACCAGTGGAGGACCAAGAGAAGTGTTATAACGCTATGAGTTCGACACATGTCGAAGATGAAGCATTCGAAACGTGTTCAAAATTAGCAACATGCAGCATCGTTCATTATCAAAACCACAGTACGAATTCTGATTTCATCTACGTTAAATTATATGCCCCGGGTGAGGATCGAACTCACGACCTTAAGATTATGAGACTTACGCGCTACCTACTGCGCTACCGAGGCACTTGCTGTCGACGATTTTTTGAAGTCGATAACTATAGCAAGTTCCAAAGTTTGTGCTAACTGAGTAAACCGTCTAGCCGCTACATGCGCAGTCGTTGCTCGGTAAATTAACACACAGCGCTGGTATTCAACGGACATCACCCTTGCATGTTGTTACAGTACGCTACCCAGGCGACAAGTGGACACAGTAGCTCATGATGGAACGTTGACAGTGGTCAGCGTCTATTTACTTGCCAGCGTCCATGCAACAAGTTATTGCGTTCTGCATGTCTGTCTCACCTCTCCGCGATTTCCGTTGTAGCATCATCTTGGACACCGCAAAAAATTATGCATCGGCCGGGAATCGAACCCGGGCCGCCCGCGTGGCAGGCGAGCATTCTACCACTGAACCACCGATGCTGTATGCCACCTAGTGATTCCTGCCAAAACCGTCGTCTGCTAGAGATCATTCCTGCCGAGAATCGGTGGATTCTCTCGAAAATGTGCCACACAAGCAGACCCATCTTGGCGTACTGCAGACGTGCTGTGCGGTGGTGGTGTAATGGTCAGCATAGTTGCCTTCCAAGCAGTTGATCCGGGTTCGATTCCCGGCCACCGCAAGTAGTATTTCGTTTTTGCAGATATGTGCGTCTAGGGTGCGCTCTTAGAGTTTTCTCATTCATTTCATTTATCTTTCCTCGCTCTGTGTGGTCCAGCATATAGTGTCCCTCCCAGTTTCGACTTGTCTCGACTTTGCTCGACTGACGCGAGAGCTGACGCTCTCAAGTCGGCCTATATATAGGGACAGGTAGCTTCAAATGGCTGAGAGACGCACGTTTCCTTTCGTAATAGAAAAATAACAGTGGCCCGTGGGGGGATCGAACCCACGACCTTCGCGTTATTAGCACGACGCTCTAACCAACTGAGCTAACGGGCCTCGTGCACGACGGTTCGTTCTGCGTTTGTGAAACATTATGCTGCTAATTTCTGTGCAAAAACGGTGGTTTTATGGTCAAGCAGCATTTGTTCTGGTTTCATTTTTGTCCCGAGGATAATTTCATAGTATGTCGATTTCTCTCGACAACGTACGAAAGACGTTTGTTTCACGCCAAGAACGCGAGGAATAAACGGTTTAAACTCGACGAGATTTGCACGCAAAAAGGTGCGTTCCGGTACCGGGAATCGAACCCGGGCCTGCTGGGTGAAAGCCAGCTATCCTAGCCACTAGACCATACCGGATGCTTGCCGTTTTTCCGTTATTTACATTCCTTCTACGTAAATTTAGTGTGCATTCTACTTTTGATGTGATCGCTGTTTGCGAGTTTCGTTGTGCCTGCTGAACGCCAAATACAGCTTATTAAAAGTAAAACTAATCGCTTTTGTTAACATGCCTTACCAGTGGAGGACCAAGAGAAGTGTTATAACGCTATGAGTTCGACACATGTCGAAGATGAAGCATTCGAAACGTGTTCAAAATTAGCAACATGCAGCATCGTTCATTATCAAAACCACAGTACGAATTCTGATTTCATCTACGTTAAATTATATGCCCCGGGTGAGGATCGAACTCACGACCTTAAGATTATGAGACTTACGCGCTACCTACTGCGCTACCGAGGCACTTGCTGTCGACGATTTTTTGAAGTCGATAACTATAGCAAGTTCCAAAGTTTGTGCTAACTGAGTAAACCGTCTAGCCGCTACATGCGCAGTCGTTGCTCGGTAAATTAACACACAGCGCTGGTATTCAACGGACATCACCCTTGCATGTTGTTACAGTACGCTACCCAGGCGACAAGTGGACACAGTAGCTCATGATGGAACGTTGACAGTGGTCAGCGTCTATTTACTTGCCAGCGTCCATGCAACAAGTTATTGCGTTCTGCATGTCTGTCTCACCTCTCCGCGATTTCCGTTGTAGCATCATCTTGGACACCGCAAAAAATTATGCATCGGCCGGGAATCGAACCCGGGCCGCCCGCGTGGCAGGCGAGCATTCTACCACTGAACCACCGATGCTGTATGCCACCTAGTGATTCCTGCCAAAACCGTCGTCTGCTAGAGATCATTCCTGCCGAGAATCGGTGGATTCTCTCGAAAATGTGCCACACAAGCAGACCCATCTTGGCGTACTGCAGACGTGCTGTGCGGTGGTGGTGTAATGGTCAGCATAGTTGCCTTCCAAGCAGTTGATCCGGGTTCGATTCCCGGCCACCGCAAGTAGTATTTCGTTTTTGCAGATATGTGCGTCTAGGGTGCGCTCTTAGAGTTTTCTCATTCATTTCATTTATCTTTCCTCGCTCTGTGTGGTCCAGCATATAGTGTCCCTCCCAGTTTCGACTTGTCTCGACTTTGCTCGACTGACGCGAGAGCTGACGCTCTCAAGTCGGCCTATATATAGGGACAGGTAGCTTCAAATGGCTGAGAGACGCACGTTTCCTTTCGTAATAGAAAAATAACAGTGGCCCGTGGGGGGATCGAACCCACGACCTTCGCGTTATTAGCACGACGCTCTAACCAACTGAGCTAACGGGCCTCGTGCACGACGGTTCGTTCTGCGTTTGTGAAACATTATGCTGCTAATTTCTGTGCAAAAACGGTGGTTTTATGGTCAAGCAGCATTTGTTCTGGTTTCATTTTTGTCCCGAGGATAATTTCATAGTATGTCGATTTCTCTCGACAACGTACGAAAGACGTTTGTTTCACGCCAAGAACGCGAGGAATAAACGGTTTAAACTCGACGAGATTTGCACGCAAAAAGGTGCGTTCCGGTACCGGGAATCGAACCCGGGCCTGCTGGGTGAAAGCCAGCTATCCTAGCCACTAGACCATACCGGATGCTTGCCGTTTTTCCGTTATTTACATTCCTTCTACGTAAATTTAGTGTGCATTCTACTTTTGATGTGATCGCTGTTTGCGAGTTTCGTTGTGCCTGCTGAACGCCAAATACAGCTTATTAAAAGTAAAACTAATCGCTTTTGTTAACATGCCTTACCAGTGGAGGACCAAGAGAAGTGTTATAACGCTATGAGTTCGACACATGTCGAAGATGAAGCATTCGAAACGTGTTCAAAATTAGCAACATGCAGCATCGTTCATTATCAAAACCACAGTACGAATTCTGATTTCATCTACGTTAAATTATATGCCCCGGGTGAGGATCGAACTCACGACCTTAAGATTATGAGACTTACGCGCTACCTACTGCGCTACCGAGGCACTTGCTGTCGACGATTTTTTGAAGTCGATAACTATAGCAAGTTCCAAAGTTTGTGCTAACTGAGTAAACCGTCTAGCCGCTACATGCGCAGTCGTTGCTCGGTAAATTAACACACAGCGCTGGTATTCAACGGACATCACCCTTGCATGTTGTTACAGTACGCTACCCAGGCGACAAGTGGACACAGTAGCTCATGATGGAACGTTGACAGTGGTCAGCGTCTATTTACTTGCCAGCGTCCATGCAACAAGTTATTGCGTTCTGCATGTCTGTCTCACCTCTCCGCGATTTCCGTTGTAGCATCATCTTGGACACCGCAAAAAATTATGCATCGGCCGGGAATCGAACCCGGGCCGCCCGCGTGGCAGGCGAGCATTCTACCACTGAACCACCGATGCTGTATGCCACCTAGTGATTCCTGCCAAAACCGTCGTCTGCTAGAGTTCATTCCTGCCGAGAATCGGTGGATTCTCTCGAAAAAGTGCCACACAAGCAGACCCATCTTGGCGTACTGCAGACGTGCTGTGCGGTGGTGGTGTAATGGTCAGCATAGTTGCCTTCCAAGCAGTTGATCCGGGTTCGATTCCCGGCCACCGCAAGTAGTATTTCGTTTTTGCAGATATGTGCGTCTAGGGTGCGCTCTTAGAGTTTTCTCATTCATTTCATTTATCTTTCCTCGCTCTGTGTGGTCCAGCATATAGTGTCCCTCCCAGTTTCGACTTGTCTCGACTTTGCTCGACTGACGCGAGAGCTGACGCTCTCAAGTCGGCCTATATATAGGGACAGGTAGCTTCAAATGGCTGAGAGACGCACGTTTCCTTTCGTAATAGAAAAATAACAGTGGCCCGTGGGGGGATCGAACCCACGACCTTCGCGTTATTAGCACGACGCTCTAACCAACTGAGCTAACGGGCCTCGTGCACGACGGTTCGTTCTGCGTTTGTGAAACATTATGCTGCTAATTTCTGTGCAAAAACGGTGGTTTTATGGTCAAGCAGCATTTGTTCTGGTTTCATTTTTGTCCCGAGGATAATTTCATAGTATGTCGATTTCTCTCGACAACGTACGAAAGACGTTTGTTTCACGCCAAGAACGCGAGGAATAAACGGTTTAAACTCGACGAGATTTGCACGCAAAAAGGTGCGTTCCGGTACCGGGAATCGAACCCGGGCCTGCTGGGTGAAAGCCAGCTATCCTAGCCACTAGACCATACCGGATGCTTGCCGTTTTTCCGTTATTTACATTCCTTCTACGTAAATTTAGTGTGCATTCTACTTTTGATATGATCGCTGTTTGCGAGTTTCGTTGTGCCTGCTGAACGCCAAATACAGCTTATTAAAAGTAAAACTAATCGCTTTTGTTAACATGCCTTACCAGTGGAGGACCAAGAGAAGTGTTATAACGCTATGAGTTCGACACATGTCGAAGATGAAGCATTCGAAACGTGTTCAAAATTAGCAACATGCAGCATCGTTCATTATCAAAACCACAGTACGAATTCTGATTTCATCTACGTTAAATTATATGCCCCGGGTGAGGATCGAACTCACGACCTTAAGATTATGAGACTTACGCGCTACCTACTGCGCTACCGAGGCACTTGCTGTCGACGATTTTTTGAAGTCGATAACTATAGCAAGTTCCAAAGTTTGTGCTAACTGAGTAAACCGTCTAGCCGCTACATGCGCAGTCGTTGCTCGGTAAATTAACACACAGCGCTGGTATTCAACGGACATCACCCTTGCATGTTGTTACAGTACGCTACCCAGGCGACAAGTGGACACAGTAGCTCATGATGGAACGTTGACAGTGGTCAGCGTCTATTTACTTGCCAGCGTCCATGCAACAAGTTATTGCGTTCTGCATGTCTGTCTCACCTCTCCGCGATTTCCGTTGTAGCATCATCTTGGACACCGCAAAAAATTATGCATCGGCCGGGAATCGAACCCGGGCCGCCCGCGTGGCAGGCGAGCATTCTACCACTGAACCACCGATGCTGTATGCCACCTAGTGATTCCTGCCAAAACCGTCGTCTGCTAGAGATCATTCCTGCCGAGAATCGGTGGATTCTCTCGAAAATGTGCCACACAAGCAGACCCATCTTGGCGTACTGCAGACGTGCTGTGCGGTGGTGGTGTAATGGTCAGCATAGTTGCCTTCCAAGCAGTTGATCCGGGTTCGATTCCCGGCCACCGCAAGTAGTATTTCGTTTTTGCAGATATGTGCGTCTAGGGTGCGCTCTTAGAGTTTTCTCATTCATTTCATTTATCTTTCCTCGCTCTGTGTGGTCCAGCATATAGTGTCCCTCCCAGTTTCGACTTGTCTCGACTTTGCTCGACTGACGCGAGAGCTGACGCTCTCAAGTCGGCCTATATATAGGGACAGGTAGCTTCAAATGGCTGAGAGACGCACGTTTCCTTTCGTAATAGAAAAATAACAGTGGCCCGTGGGGGGATCGAACCCACGACCTTCGCGTTATTAGCACGACGCTCTAACCAACTGAGCTAACGGGCCTCGTGCACGACGGTTCGTTCTGCGTTTGTGAAACATTATGCTGCTAATTTCTGTGCAAAAACGGTGGTTTTATGGTCAAGCAGCATTTGTTCTGGTTTCATTTTTGTCCCGAGGATAATTTCATAGTATGTCGATTTCTCTCGACAACGTACGAAAGACGTTTGTTTCACGCCAAGAACGCGAGGAATAAACGGTTTAAACTCGACGAGATTTGCACGCAAAAAGGTGCGTTCCGGTACCGGGAATCGAACCCGGGCCTGCTGGGTGAAAGCCAGCTATCCTAGCCACTAGACCATACCGGATGCTTGCCGTTTTTCCGTTATTTACATTCCTTCTACGTAAATTTAGTGTGCATTCTACTTTTGATGTGATCGCTGTTTGCGAGTTTCGTTGTGCCTGCTGAACGCCAAATACAGCTTATTAAAAGTAAAACTAATCGCTTTTGTTAACATGCCTTACCAGTGGAGGACCAAGAGAAGTGTTATAACGCTATGAGTTCGACACATGTCGAAGATGAAGCATTCGAAACGTGTTCAAAATTAGCAACATGCAGCATCGTTCATTATCAAAACCACAGTACGAATTCTGATTTCATCTACGTTAAATTATATGCCCCGGGTGAGGATCGAACTCACGACCTTAAGATTATGAGACTTACGCGCTACCTACTGCGCTACCGAGGCACTTGCTGTCGACGATTTTTTGAAGTCGATAACTATAGCAAGTTCCAAAGTTTGTGCTAACTGAGTAAACCGTCTAGCCGCTACATGCGCAGTCGTTGCTCGGTAAATTAACACACAGCGCTGGTATTCAACGGACATCACCCTTGCATGTTGTTACAGTACGCTACCCAGGCGACAAGTGGACACAGTAGCTCATGATGGAACGTTGACAGTGGTCAGCGTCTATTTACTTGCCAGCGTCCATGCAACAAGTTATTGCGTTCTGCATGTCTGTCTCACCTCTCCGCGATTTCCGTTGTAGCATCATCTTGGACACCGCAAAAAATTATGCATCGGCCGGGAATCGAACCCGGGCCGCCCGCGTGGCAGGCGAGCATTCTACCACTGAACCACCGATGCTGTATGCCACCTAGTGATTCCTGCCAAAACCGTCGTCTGCTAGAGTTCATTCCTGCCGAGAATCGGTGGATTCTCTCGAAAAAGTGCCACACAAGCAGACCCATCTTGGCGTACTGCAGACGTGCTGTGCGGTGGTGGTGTAATGGTCAGCATAGTTGCCTTCCAAGCAGTTGATCCGGGTTCGATTCCCGGCCACCGCAAGTAGTATTTCGTTTTTGCAGATATGTGCGTCTAGGGTGCGCTCTTAGAGTTTTCTCATTCATTTCATTTATCTTTCCTCGCTCTGTGTGGTCCAGCATATAGTGTCCCTCCCAGTTTCGACTTGTCTCGACTTTGCTCGACTGACGCGAGAGCTGACGCTCTCAAGTCGGCCTATATATAGGGACAGGTAGCTTCAAATGGCTGAGAGACGCACGTTTCCTTTCGTAATAGAAAAATAACAGTGGCCCGTGGGGGGATCGAACCCACGACCTTCGCGTTATTAGCACGACGCTCTAACCAACTGAGCTAACGGGCCTCGTGCACGACGGTTCGTTCTGCGTTTGTGAAACATTATGCTGCTAATTTCTGTGCAAAAACGGTGGTTTTATGGTCAAGCAGCATTTGTTCTGGTTTCATTTTTGTCCCGAGGATAATTTCATAGTATGTCGATTTCTCTCGACAACGTACGAAAGACGTTTGTTTCACGCCAAGAACGCGAGGAATAAACGGTTTAAACTCGACGAGATTTGCACGCAAAAAGGTGCGTTCCGGTACCGGGAATCGAACCCGGGCCTGCTGGGTGAAAGCCAGCTATCCTAGCCACTAGACCATACCGGATGCTTGCCGTTTTTCCGTTATTTACATTCCTTCTACGTAAATTTAGTGTGCATTCTACTTTTGATATGATCGCTGTTTGCGAGTTTCGTTGTGCCTGCTGAACGCCAAATACAGCTTATTAAAAGTAAAACTAATCGCTTTTGTTAACATGCCTTACCAGTGGAGGACCAAGAGAAGTGTTATAACGCTATGAGTTCGACACATGTCGAAGATGAAGCATTCGAAACGTGTTCAAAATTAGCAACATGCAGCATCGTTCATTATCAAAACCACAGTACGAATTCTGATTTCATCTACGTTAAATTATATGCCCCGGGTGAGGATCGAACTCACGACCTTAAGATTATGAGACTTACGCGCTACCTACTGCGCTACCGAGGCACTTGCTGTCGACGATTTTTTGAAGTCGATAACTATAGCAAGTTCCAAAGTTTGTGCTAACTGAGTAAACCGTCTAGCCGCTACATGCGCAGTCGTTGCTCGGTAAATTAACACACAGCGCTGGTATTCAACGGACATCACCCTTGCATGTTGTTACAGTACGCTACCCAGGCGACAAGTGGACACAGTAGCTCATGATGGAACGTTGACAGTGGTCAGCGTCTATTTACTTGCCAGCGTCCATGCAACAAGTTATTGCGTTCTGCATGTCTGTCTCACCTCTCCGCGATTTCCGTTGTAGCATCATCTTGGACACCGCAAAAAATTATGCATCGGCCGGGAATCGAACCCGGGCCGCCCGCGTGGCAGGCGAGCATTCTACCACTGAACCACCGATGCTGTATGCCACCTAGTGATTCCTGCCAAAACCGTCGTCTGCTAGAGATCATTCCTGCCGAGAATCGGTGGATTCTCTCGAAAATGTGCCACACAAGCAGACCCATCTTGGCGTACTGCAGACGTGCTGTGCGGTGGTGGTGTAATGGTCAGCATAGTTGCCTTCCAAGCAGTTGATCCGGGTTCGATTCCCGGCCACCGCAAGTAGTATTTCGTTTTTGCAGATATGTGCGTCTAGGGTGCGCTCTTAGAGTTTTCTCATTCATTTCATTTATCTTTCCTCGCTCTGTGTGGTCCAGCATATAGTGTCCCTCCCAGTTTCGACTTGTCTCGACTTTGCTCGACTGACGCGAGAGCTGACGCTCTCAAGTCGGCCTATATATAGGGACAGGTAGCTTCAAATGGCTGAGAGACGCACGTTTCCTTTCGTAATAGAAAAATAACAGTGGCACGTGGGGGGATCGAACCCACGACCTTCGCGTTATTAGCACGACGCTCTAACCAACTGAGCTAACGGGCCTCGTGCACGACGGTTCGTTCTGCGTTTGTGAAACATTATGCTGCTAATTTCTGTGCAAAAACGGTGGTTTTATGGTCAAGCAGCATTTGTTCTGGTTTCATTTTTGTCCCGAGGATAATTTCATAGTATGTCGATTTCTCTCGACAACGTACGAAAGACGTTTGTTTCACGCCAAGAACGCGAGGAATAAACGGTTTAAACTCGACGAGATTTGCACGCAAAAAGGTGCGTTCCGGTACCGGGAATCGAACCCGGGCCTGCTGGGTGAAAGCCAGCTATCCTAGCCACTAGACCATACCGGATGCTTGCCGTTTTTTCCGTTATTTACATTCCTTCTACGTAAATTTAGTGTGCATTCTACTTTTGATGTGATCGCTGTTTGCGAGTTTCGTTGTGCCTGCTGAACGCCAAATACAGCTTATTAAAAGTAAAACTAATCGCTTTTGTTAACATGCCTTACCAGTGGAGGACCAAGAGAAGTGTTATAACGCTATGAGTTCGACACATGTCGAAGATGAAGCATTCGAAACGTGTTCAAAATTAGCAACATGCAGCATCGTTCATTATCAAAACCACAGTACGAATTCTGATTTCATCTACGTTAAATTATATGCCCCGGGTGAGGATCGAACTCACGACCTTAAGATTATGAGACTTACGCGCTACCTACTGCGCTACCGAGGCACTTGCTGTCGACGATTTTTTGAAGTCGATAACTATAGCAAGTTCCAAAGTTTGTGCTAACTGAGTAAACCGTCTAGCCGCTACATGCGCAGTCGTTGCTCGGTAAATTAACACACAGCGCTGGTATTCAACGGACATCACCCTTGCATGTTGTTACAGTACGCTACCCAGGCGACAAGTGGACACAGTAGCTCATGATGGAACGTTGACAGTGGTCAGCGTCTATTTACTTGCCAGCGTCCATGCAACAAGTTATTGCGTTCTGCATGTCTGTCTCACCTCTCCGCGATTTCCGTTGTAGCATCATCTTGGACACCGCAAAAAATTATGCATCGGCCGGGAATCGAACCCGGGCCGCCCGCGTGGCAGGCGAGCATTCTACCACTGAACCACCGATGCTGTATGCCACCTAGTGATTCCTGCCAAAACCGTCGTCTGCTAGAGTTCATTCCTGCCGAGAATCGGTGGATTCTCTCGAAAAAGTGCCACACAAGCAGACCCATCTTGGCGTACTGCAGACGTGCTGTGCGGTGGTGGTGTAATGGTCAGCATAGTTGCCTTCCAAGCAGTTGATCCGGGTTCGATTCCCGGCCACCGCAAGTAGTATTTCGTTTTTGCAGATATGTGCGTCTAGGGTGCGCTCTTAGAGTTTTCTCATTCATTTCATTTATCTT